>OX453275.1:27243717-27603717 GCA_949710005.1 Ricordea florida | reverse complement strand
AACAACGTCCCTCGACACAAAAGTTCACAAAGGCGAAAGATTTGCACAAAACTCTATACTAGACATTAAAACTCATTTCAAAGCTACTGAAACATTTCAGTACACGCATTTCTCGAGTTGCCACCCACCAGGGGTCAAAAAGGGCTTCATCAAGGGCGAAGCATTCAGACTTCTCCGAACTAACTCCTGTGAAACAGCATTCAAAACTGCTATTTCACAATTCAAAACAAACCTCACGAAAGAGGGTATCCTGAAACTCTTGTTTCAACAACTCTCGCAGAAATTACATTTGAGGAGAGAAAAACTGCCCTACAACAGAAACGTAAACAAGACACGCGAATCTTGCCTTTTGTCACACAATATCGCCCATCAGTGCCTAACTTAAAGCAAATACTTATACAGAACTGGCATTTGATCCAACAACAACCATTGCTTAGAAGAATATTCAAAGATCCCCCTATTGTCTCGTACAAAAGGGGCAGATCCCTAAAGGATATACTCATTAGAGCAAAGCTATAACCGGCTATTACACGTGGATGGGAGTCGTGCAGGCCTGTCACCCCATTGTTATCACAAACGATTTCCTGTAAGCTACAAAACCTTTATGAGCTATGCTATAAGCTTAACCTCAACTTAGGAAATTTATATTTTTACTGAAGCCTTCAATTTTGGTCCTGTAATGACTTGAATAACAGTGTTTCAAAACTAACTCAACGATCACTTTCAAATATATGCAAAATGCGATATCCACAAAAGTCCCTCACAGTGGGAATGGCGCCGAAATTACACCGTGACAGATTTTCAAAGGCCGTGCATATGGACTAAACTATCGTGCATATGGATTTCTATTGCATAAATAAGAGCCAAATTTATTCTAGTTTCTGAAGATAATTTTTTCGAAAAGCAGAAAATTCGTTTCAAACCTGAAACTTGCGTGTAATCAAAGCAAATTCCACTTCAAATGCATCCCCAACGCAACCGTCGACTGCACTTTCAGCGCACATTTCTCAGCGCTAAAACGAAAGAAGCCTTCTTTGTTTCGTTCCACGTGTTCCTCGTTTATCCGCTTACCAATAGCGCTAAGTCTCACGGGATAGATACAAGGGGCTAAAACGGCAGGGCCGCAAAGACGATGTGAATACTGATTCTTCTCTGTGGACCCAGACGCCATTACTAGTGACGTCACCAGATATCCAGAAATGGATATCCCCCGAACTGTATGACGCAATTTATCATCAATAAGAGGACAGACGCATAAAAAACGGACGTCAATTTGTTAAATTTACAATAAAAATATATGCTGATAATAAAAAGAATTATTTACAATAAGAATACGCTAGTAATATGACGATAAAAAATAATTAAAACAAAATTATTAAAGGCAGTGGCTTATTATGGGTAATGAGCTGCTTGGGCTGCGCTGACACCCGAGGACGATCCGTCTCGTGGATTTTAATGGAGCGGACGGGCATAATTGTGTCCAAACCGTAGTTGATAGTTTCGGTTAGGCGCGACAGCTTTCCTTCACACGACTGTTCAGAGGACAGCAGATTCGACCAGGGAACTTCCATCAAAAATTGCCCAACACTATTGACTTTGCTGGAGCGCTTGTCTCTCGATTTAATGATCTTGTGCTTTGGCTTCGAGGCATTGCGCGTCCCAGAGAACATGTAGATGGTCACGTGGTCAGAAATTCCAAATGGTGGTAGGCGAGTCGGGATGGAGAAGTAATCATCTAAGTTCGTAAAAATCTGGTCCAGAGTCCTGTCGCTTCTAGTTGAAAATTTGACAGTAGGTTTCAGGTTAAACGATTTCACCGCTGACTGGATCATAGGAAGAAAAGTTTGTATTGAAGTCGCCAGCCAAAAGCAAAAAGGCAGAGTTGGAGTAGGTTGCCTCCAAGGACACGAGAGAGGAAATCAGATAATCCTTCATTGCCGCATCGTCGGCGTCAGGGTACTGATAAACCACTCCCACAATGATGTTGGCAAAGCCACGGGGAAGACGCCTCGGCCTGAAGTCGACCCAGATAACTTCATGATCAGGATGGTAATAGTCAGCTAGAACCGTGCAATTTATAGAAGATTTGACATACAAGCACACACCGCCATGTTGCCAGCCTTCGCGATCACGTCGGAAAATCTGGTAGCCATTGATATTAATCGGCTCATCAGGAACCGTGCTGCTTAGCCATGTCTCGCTAAAAAGAGCCCGCTCAGCGTCCATGGTGGTTATCGCGTGAGCGATCTCATCGATCTTTGGCGCGAGCACATTATGTTGGATAGAAGAATAGAAGGTACAAAATGCGAGGTCCCACGAGAACTTAGGGTCACGCTGTTGGTTTCGCATCTTAATGAGGGAGATGAGGTGACATTTTGAATATTTTATAAGTTCCCGAAGTTTACCGAATTCTGTCTTCTATTTAATCCCCAACCAGGATTTTCACGGCAGAGAGTGAAAACGGTCTGAATTCGGTGCCGTTGACCATCCGCTTGATATTTAGTGCCTCCGCGTTTTCCTCGAGTTCGCTTTAACATACCAGCAGACTGGTAACAAAGGCTTGATATTTAGAGTTGAATTTCTCCAACAGGATGTCAGAGAGAGTAACGCAGATCTACTATACGTTACTGCCATAGCATTAGAAAGAATATATTTCAACCTTAGAGCTGACAATAATTGCTAAGGGGAGAGAAATATCCAGAATTTAGAGCTCAAGGTTCGTGCAGCCGGAACGGCGCGAAAACATTAATATGTTACTAAGAAGACCAACCGTGTAGAAATTCCACCGTAAGATATTAGGGTGCAGGGCTGTCACTAATTTTTCAAGCAGACGGGGAAATGAAAAAAGTAGCCAGGGGACAAACATTTACTGGTGTGACTAATGTTTTGGTTTTGTATCAAAGTAGCCAACCGGGGCTCAGACTTGCAGTAGCCGGGGGACATCCCCGGCCCCCGGCCCTAAGTGACAGCCCTGGGGTGCCAACCGTTATGTCTGCCAACTCTCCCGGTTTTCCAGGGAGTCTCTAAGTTGTTCATCAAATCTCCCGGTTAGAGCAGCAAACTCCCGGGAAATACCTATCGTGGCCTTTTTCAAACATTTTCATTAATTTCGTTATTTTCGAGATGTTAAAAAGGAAAATAAAATAAGAAGTGGATTTAGAGCTCTTAACTGAGCTTTTCTTGATAGGAAAAACGTAAATCAAATTAATATATATTTGACGAGTATCGTAATTGGTCAGAAAACAACCAATCAAATTGCACAATACATGATTGAAAGTTGGCGCGGTTTTGAAATCTCACCGAGAGGAGTCGGCAACATTCGGAAGGCTTTCGGGTGATTTTCGGAGAGTTTCAGACATTGTCGAAATTGCATTCTTGCAATGCAAAGATTTCTAGACGTCTCCGGAGATTGACAGGTATGTAATATGCTCAATATTACGGTGTCTATTAATTTCCTCCGACACAGCACCAGTTTCTTTAGAAACTGATCACTTTATAAGATAAAGTTCAACGTTCTTGCATGCATAGGCGTACGGGCCGGGGGGGAGGGGAGGGGAGGTGCTGCTGCACCCCCAAGTTTACATGTGTGTTTGCATGAAGAAGTTTGCATGTGTGTGTGTGTTTTTTCGAAGAGAGATATTTTATATTTCTTTTAACCTGTTTTATGAGCTCATATGGTAGTATCACATGTAAAAAAAAATTCGTGCAAGCTGAAAATTCCCCACTCCCCCCCCCATCACTTTTCTAATGGTCCTTCCCTGAGAGACCAACCTTATTTAACCTTTTTCAGCCAACTCTGAAAGCGCATAACTATGTTTCCTTAATCTTATGGTGTCAACACACATAAATAAGCATACACGCTCTACTGAGAATGTGTTATTATGTGTTATTCTTATGTGTTATTCGGGATCTGCTGGCACAGCGATACAGCAGAGAGAAGTCAAAGAAAGAACGCATCGCAATAGAGGACAAAATTCATTCTTGGGGGATACCGCGGAAGGTAGCCAATTTAAGACAATAAAAGTCTGGAACGCTATAGAGCCGCAAGGAAACATCAGTTAACCAATTACATGCTCTATTGACCTTCTTTGCAAACAAACTCTTGTGCCTTTATATAGCATAATATTATATTACTGTTAGAGAAAGCTAGCTTCAGCTTCCTACCAACCATTTCTAAATCAATAGACGGCAATAGTGAAAGAGCAAAGAGCATTTTTAAAGTGATTTGAATAAATACTTGTTGGAAACTCTTGTTACCAAGGTACCTTAAAACTGTTTACTTTGTCTTCAATGATAACAGCAGGACTGACATTATGTTTCACCGTTTTGTTTCAATCGTCTGTGCAGTCAGCCAAAAACACGTTTTTGTACCCTCCCAGACCTCTGTCTAAAGCAATTCCAAATTTTGCAGCCATCTCATGAAAACGTAGAGCGCGGTATTGCTTTTAAGAAATTTATACGCTAATAGTTCCTTGTTTTGTTGTTTGTTTCAGTTTCCTGTAAACAAAAATAAATTCCCCGGTTTTGTAAGGTTATTCGAAGGTTTACTGATGTCTCTTCTGATGAAATGTTTTCATGGCAGAGCTTTGTTAACACACATGCCTGTGAAAGACTTTTTTCATGCGAAGGAGAAAAAAAATATTGAACAATGAAGTAGGCTGTTTCTTCTCTGTCATACTCTAAGATTATAAGACGTCAATTGTCAAATTGCGTTGTTATATAGTTTTAGAAAGCACGCTTTTGTTTAAGTGTTTGTGATGCATGCGAACAAGATTATCACAACTGGCGTTATAAGCTCGCACTTCAAACAAAGGGAATTACAGTTTTGAGATCGACGATCGATATTTAACAGGTCAGTGTTCATTTTAATTTCGAATTCACATTAGAGGTTTAATCATGAATGCCCTTGGGTTATGCGATATTTTTCCAGCTAAACTGAAAATTGAATTACAATAGTAAGAAAGGGAGCAAGCTAAGCAATCTGACAAAAGGTAGAAGTCCGAAAAAAGGTAGATAAATTAAGAAGCAATAACAATGATAAGTATCACGAAAAAATTCGGGCATCTTAGCAGGTTTTCAACCTTTAATATTCATAAACCTAACTTCTTTACTGAGCAACGAGATCGGTAACACAGTTATACATTATGCAGCCACACAACTAACTTACTTCACCCCTCAGTGAGGAAGACCCTAAGGTAGGAGTGACCAAACCTTAGGTTTAGAAGTTACATTTAATAACTAACCTAGCACTGCATGATACTATGTCTGATCGTACGCCCAGTGGTTACAATGTGCACGCTTCCTTTAAAGCTCACTTTGTTTTCGTCCAAAAAAATCCCTCATATTGGACGGGCAGATGCACTAACCACGGGCGGTCTGGAAAAAGCTTCTATTTATATTACTAATCAAATATCAGTTCGGAAAAAGTACTTGTCTCCCCTAGCTGTCCTTGTTAAAACACTGTATTTAGTTTAGATATCTCAATGCCATATTATAAAACATGAGGTCCTTAGTTAGTCGAGATTCAAGACTAGAAGTAAATCGAATTAACAAATTGGACTGAAAAGAGTGCAGCCACAAAGAGGAAACGGCTGCAATTTCCATTTTCCGAGCGCGTTTAGAGTCAGGACAGACTTACTTCCGAAAAAAAATTATATATTACATCGGCGAAAAGTAGATGAAAAATGTCCAAGAACTCGAGAGATCTGTTCGATATATTTTCCACATGCTCATAGTAAATATTAGAGATTCTAACCAAAAGAGCATAAGAACACAAAGTGTCTTGGAGCAATTACTATGTGCCAAACTACCTGAATTGAATAGGACATAACCGAAACGTGGGTTCATTAATTTGCCTGGCTGGAAGAAAACTTATTAACAGTTACGTAAAACCAGCAAAAAACTTTAAATTTATGTATTTTGGGGAAGGATATTTTTAACTCTAACTTCGGTTTAAAGTAAACGTTGAAGCACGAGGACTGTGTACGGACGCCCTTTGGTAGCGCTTAGATTCTAACTGATTAAGCAATTGCCTTTTGAAGAAGTGTTCAGAATTAATAGGCCTTCTTGAAATTGTAAAAGTAATCAAATTACTTGTGTGTGCTCGTGTCTTCGTTGCAGTATACTTAGCCACAGTAAACCATTAATGCCCTTTCTTGCTCAAAACAGGAAACCCATCATGTTTGACCACAGTGACGCCATAACAACATAACGTCACTGATGGCTCTTCCATTAATGTACAAACAAAGCTATTTTCAGCAAAAGTGAGAAAGTCTACCCGTGTTAATTAGTTTTCATGGTTGAATTTCAGAAAGCTCCACTTAAATTTCTTGCACTAACATGTTTAATTTGTTGCCAGTTCTTCAGTTTAGATCTAAGCTGGAATTTTACTTTCTGATCAATGCAGTTTTTTATTATTCCCATGCTAGATAGTTAAACGATGAGACAGAATTTAATCAAGTTTTGTCATCAAAATGATTGAAAGTGAAACTGGGACTCAGTACGTGCCCTTTTTGATATGAACCACAGACACGTGGGTGGGAGGGTGGGGTAAAATTTTTGTTCCTTTTTAAAAGGTCAAATTTATATTTTGGAGTTGAAACAATCAAAATTATTCAACGATGAACCCGTGGAATTAGTATTTGTTGAACTGCGCTGAACTTTATTTGATCAGCCAAGAGTCAGTATCGTAAGTTTGGATTTTCCATTTTTGATCCAGCGGCTCTAAACAGGGGCACCCAACGAGAATATAGTTCAAAACCCCTTAAACATAGCATTGTTAAAGTGTTTTAGTATTTAAAAGGTAGATATAAGCATATTTTTATCCCCTAAAATTTTTTAATCTGTTCGGATTTCCTAGCTGAAAGTCTTGTGATCCGAAAATTATAGCGATCAAAACTTACCTTTTCGAAAATTTCAGCCAGAAAAAAGGCTCCCGAAAATTCTAGGTGACCGTTGAAAATGGGCAATAATTCCATTTTTTAAATGTTCGAAAATCCTAGGAGAGGGAAACAAGCAAGAAATTTTTTTAACAAATGTTCCGAAAATTCTAGATCTCAATCGTCTTCCGAACAGATATTTTCCTAAAAGTGACGTTGGGTGCCCCCTGTCTAAAGTAGCATTTGGTATATATGTCAGGATGATTGCTTGAAAACTGAACACCTACAGCATTACTCTTAGTCAGGTTTCTGATTCACGAGAGATTTTCAGTTTTTACTGCATCCGGCGTTTAACATACACAAAAAACATGGAAATGTACGAAAGAAATCATGCTTAAACAGTATAACTACATGACAATGAGAGGGGCTCGACTCAGTGACATTTTTGTATAATCCTTCGTTGTTCTCACGTTTTCTATTCAGATCGTTTAAAAATTGAGAACGCTTTTAAGGAACTGACATTACAAGAACTTAATGCCACTATGAATTAACAATTAAATTTCAGTGTAAACACTCAGAGAAAAAGCCATTTAACAGAAACCTTTAACTCAGTATTAATATCCTACACCATTTAATGGGTTATCAGTCAATGAACTCTATTTTAATTCTTGTTATAGGCTGAGATGGATCGTTCTTTAAGCGAAGTAACCGCAAACTGAACTTCTTGAGCACTATAATATGTCATTCTGTCGTCAGTTGATTCAGCCCCATAGCATTTTGCCAGCGTTATAAAGAACGCCAGTGAGTTAACCCGAAACAAGTAAGTCATTGGAGAAAACCGATTTAAGTTCTCGTTTAGGAAATAGAGTGCAATAGAAAACTTACTTGACGGACCCTTGATTTTCTGAGCTCTAAAAATTATTTTTCGATGGGAAGGAAATGACGTCAATATGACAACAATACGGCATATTCTGAAACGCTTGTTCTTATAGAAATCTGCTCGATAGGGAAACAGTCTCAAGTTTTCTTGAGATTATTTAGTTTACTAACAAATGTATCGGTTATTGTGTAAGCAAAGGCGTCAGAGCACTGTTATAAAACTAGGCTCACTTGCTGCTAACTTAGTTGGATCTGCCGAGTAGAGCAAACACTGTTGATGGAAACTTTTTTCAGAAATAAAAACGTTTGATACACCAGATACGAAATTTGCAAAACATTCACTTTAATAAGCTGAACGCATTAGGCAACTCCTAACGCAACTGATGTTCAATTTCCTCTGAAAAGGAATAATTCACAACAGTCAGCTCTCTATATTTTTGGACGTTCTTAAAGGGTCTCTGATAATGCGTTTTTGGCTACTTAAATCGGTTTGTAAATACTTAAACCACACTGTATAGTGAACGATACAGACCAACAACGAATTACTGTTGAGTAGCTTCCCTCAAAATGCTCACACTTCAAAATTTGGATCTACAGATAAAAACGTTAGAGCCACACTGTAAAGTAAAACAAACAGTACCACGGTACAGTACTGTTCAATAGCTTTCCAAAGAATGGTCACACTGCATGGTTTGATTTCACATATGAAAACGTTAGAACCACACTGTACCACCGTGTAGTAATGGAACAACCCTACTACGCGTTTAAAACAAGTTTGCCTAGAACTCGTAGCTTTTTCTTTTGAAGTTTCAAGTTTGCTGATGTTGATATAAATACAATACATTTAGGTTTCTACTGACGTTTACTGAAATCTGGCAGGATTTGAAAAATTCAAGGTACAGTAGAATTTTTGATAAACAAACAGTACCACAGTGCTGTATAGTCAGGGGCACCCAACGAGAATATAGTTCAAAACCACTTAAACATAGCATTGTTTAAGTGTTTTAGTATTTAAAAGGTAGATATAAGCATATTTTTATCCCCTAAAATTTTTAATTAATCTGTTCGGATTTCCAAGCTGAAAGTCTTGTGATCCGAAAATTATAGCGATCAAAACTTACCTTTTCGAAAATTTCAGCCAGAAAAAAGGCTCTAAAAGATTCTAGGTGACCTTTTTACGTTAAAAATCCGTTAAAAATGGGCAATAATACCACTTTTTAGATGTTCGAAAATCCTAGGAGAGGTAAACAAGCAAGAAATTTTTTTAACAAATGTTCCGAAAATTCTAGATCTCAATCGTCTTCCGAACAGATATTTTCCGAAAATTGACGTTGGGTGCCCCTGTATAGTGCTGAGTCACTTCTCAACAACGGCCATCCCGCATGATATTGCACCCAGCCTTGAACTGACAATTGATGAACTAAAGTGAACACTGAAACACTTAAATAAAATTAATTATAAAGTTAGCTGTGCTCAGTTCCCTTGGGAATCCGATCTACCAATCCAGGTGAACTTAAAACACAGAAAACATATTACAACTGTCAAGTATAAATGAAGGCATTTATCTTCACTAAACGAAAGAATTAAACACTCCCCGTATCCAGTGAGAACCACACTAGATCAGTTCTCGGGCTCGCTAGTGGAAAGCATTCCGCTCAAGTTTACTAGAAATTTAGCGGTGGGTTTCAAATTTGTCTTGATGTTGCAGGCTTAAATTTGTCTTGCTCTGTCCCGGAAAGTTTTGTAACATTTTCCTTTTATTTTGTTTTGTTCACTAGTAGCGTTTTCCAAGTTTTTGTTGGACGTCAGTTGATGATCGCCCAGTCCATAGCTTCAACTGTGTCTCTTCAAAAAAATAAACTTATTTCAAAATGATAATAGGACGGAGTAATTCTCACTTTTACCAAAACTTAAAGATTGTCATTCGCTCATCCATTATTGCTTATCAGTTAATCTATTTTATCCAGCGTGCGCTCAGTATATCCTCGTAAAAACACGAATTTATGATTGACTAAATGATTTATTTATATTTTATCAATTTGTCACTTGATCCAGTGATCTTTGTTCCGTTCTTTATAGCAAACAAGCCGGCTATAACAAGCCTATAACACGCTATCTTGAAACTGTACAAAATGCAAATTTTGTGTTAAGCTCTATCTCGCAGTAAAAACACTTCATATTATTCCCCATTTAACATTAAAATGGAAAAAAATTGACCAACTCTTAAAACTTTAGTTAAAGGTTAGCATTTTTCGTGTTTTAATATTTTTGAGCACTTTACCTTTCTTTTGAAAGACAGTTTATTTGTTAAATGTGGCATAAATACGCTTTAACTTTCATACGTTTTCAGTAACAACTTGTTTTTAACTCCGCTTATCACGCTTATATTTCTGATTTCGGTGGCATAACCTATTGAATTAAAAAAAAGCTTTTTTGTTTATACAATAAAGTCTGCTATTCATCGGTGAAAAAGCTTTCATATTCGACACAGCTGGAATCTCACTAAACGTAAGACGAGAAGCAACAAAAGTTGAAATAGAACACACACTGAAAAAAAAATCTCTTCGAGCACAGAGGATTTGCTTTCCTTTGATTTCAGCTCCAATGTTTACAGCGTTTCCTTGTTATATATACAACATTTCAATTAGCACTTAGTGGCCAACAAAAAAGTACAATTAAAAATAATTTCTAATTGCTTCGCTTTGAATATCATTGGATAAGTTATGCGAAATGTCCGACGCCAACTAGCGGCTCAAAATAATCAAAATACAGAGATGGTTGGTCAGTAATACGATATCCAACTCAAACTAATATTCTTTGTAGTTGTGCTAAGCTGACAGGGTATTTTCTTTATAAAATTGTTCTGTTAAAAGTTCGACTCATTTTTAAGTTATGAATATTCATGAATTAGTAAATATTCTTCTTTTTAATGCTCAACATTCAGAAGAAGCCAACTACTAAAGTGATTTTGGGAATTCTCTCGTGATATCACTTCAAACAAGAATTCTTCTTGTCCCAAAAACAATGAATAACGCCTTTTTCACAAGTCCATTTTAGTGGATAACAAATCCGGGAAGGGGAATAAAGAGACAATTAAGGGAAATAACCAGTGAGAAACAGAAACTGACGAATTTCATAACTCGCTTTCAAGCTTCCTTTGTTCCCCCACGTAAAAAATTGTCTACATTAAAAGTCTATTTAAACTGTCTTTTCACGTAAGGCGATTGGCCGCCTTGAAGTCCGGCATTTATATCAATATACAAAGTGTATACAATCATGTTTCCATTGATTTGGACAAAAAAAACAACCGACAAAAAGTAGTTTCTATTTGACGTGGTCATGTATTAGCAAATGTCAGAAGTTGATGGAATCCTGTCCAGAGCTTTTTTGTATTTTCATTACAGCCCATAATGGCTTACGTAGTTTTCTCGCCTTTTTACAATAACAAATGATTATGCTTTGTTCAAATTACAGTTTACTATTGACTTTTCTTGAAAGGATCGCAACACTTGATGTTAACGCAGTGCGGTCAAACTTCAAATTTTGGCAAACTTCACAGCGGAGGACATCTTTGACTAGTACGACGAAAATGCGAGCTCTATGGACAGATATTGTGGCAGTTGGCCAAGTTCTCTCTCTGGTGAGTGAATCTGATTTTTGAGCTCTTGTCAACGCGCTTTATTTTCGTAAAATTACAAGTATGATTTCCTTGTTGGAGATATTTTTAGGAGTTTCCTTATAAAAATTAAACTCGCGGTGTACCAAAACGTAGGCACATTTGGTAGCTATGATGCAGTTAGACGTTTAACTCTAAACGTAAAGGCGTTACACTAAATCTAAAACCGCAGAAAACCGCCCAAGGATATACCATAAGAGTGTGGTCTATTGATAGCAGTGACAAAACACTCTCTAGTATTAAAGTTTTGACCACAATTTAACTGTTTAAATTGGGATATTTTTGTTCAAGTTTAAGATGTTGCTTAAAAATCTTTATCAACTTTAGCGATATATCCCCTTACCACTGATTTACTTACAAGCTTTCATGTTACTGTTTTTCAATTATGATACACACGAACCAAAAAGTCACTTTCTAAAGAAGATTACTTCGCACGCCTACGACTTGCGACTTCTCTTAATTGTGGAAACAACAGCTGTAAAAATGTCGACGTAGATTCTCCAACGTCACTCTATTTTTAACGTTCAGCGTTAAAAATCCAAGAAAAGCTCACAGAAAATCAAAATAACTTTACCCGCAAATCAATAATGTTGTGTTTTTCTCTGACCATGGAACTGACTGCGGCGAGCGGTGATTGCTTCGGTAGCAAAGCATTTGTAATTTGTGGCGAGTGATTTGAGAAATTAAAAAAACATTAATGATGAAAAATGGCTGCTGCGCATTCATTCTAGACCCTAGTGCATGAAGAAATTCCTAGAGAAGAGCAACTCACCCGCGAAAATGCACAACGAGAAACAAAATAGTGGTCAAATTTTCGTTTACTGAACCGAATTTGACTCTTCATTGCGGTTGATCATGTAATTGTAAA
Source organism: Ricordea florida (assembly GCA_949710005.1). Classification (NCBI taxonomy): domain Eukaryota; kingdom Metazoa; phylum Cnidaria; class Anthozoa; order Corallimorpharia; family Ricordeidae; genus Ricordea; species Ricordea florida. The sequence goes on along the minus strand of OX453275.1, from coordinate 27,591,416 downwards.
GTTGTTCCGTTCCTTTAGCTGCTGCAGACAGAAAAAAAATAAGAAGCCGAATGAAGCAATTTACCGAATAAAAAGCTGGCGGGACGTCACCTTTGATTATTAAGTCACTAAATGAAGTGAGCTTTCGTATGAACATAAAGGATAAAGCAATAAAAGAAGACAGATGTACGTCTTGGGGGGTTTAGGCAAAAGCTGGAAATTGTGGTATGAACTATGCATGTGCTGTTTGTACCTCGAATATCAAAACAAACTCTCCTTAAGAGGTAATCGCAATCGTGTTCTAAAAGCAACCAGGGTTGAGAGTTTGGCGAATATTTGAAATGCCATATTGCAGTGAGCGTTTTTCATTTCTAGATGCTCGCTTACAATCATAATAAACAATTGTCACATATTTATAAAAAGGAAAACTCAGGCTATTAATTTCAGCGTTTTCGAAGATAATCGTGTGGGAATTCTATATTTAATTAGCCTTGATTTTCTCCCGTGGCATACGAGATTTCTGTTTCTCCATGTGCCGCCCAGCTTTGTTGATAAAGCTCGCCTCCAGGCTGCCTTAAAATGAAGGGTAAGCTAACGTTTCGAGCATTAGCCCTTTGTCAGATTAAAAGAATTCTTTTCTGGCGAAGAAACCAGGTCGAAGTGGTACAATTTACTTATATCAACTCATACGACCGTGGTACAATTTACTTATATCAACTCGTTTGATTATTAACCCCTGTTTTGGTGTTTTTGAACTACCCACCAACGCAGCGCCGGTTTCTCTAGAAACCAAACCAACCCTTTATACAAGAAAATGGGTAAATCAAACGAGTTGATTAAGTAAGTTATACCACCATAAGGTAAAAGGGAGGTGCTGACGTTTCGAGCGTTAGCCCTTCGTCGGAGCGAATGAGAGGATTGTGGGTTACGTTCAATTTATATAGAGAAGTTTGGAGCCATGCTATTGGTGGAACCATAGCATTGTGTGAATGGAAGTGAATAAATTAGATGAATGATTAAATGAATGAGAAACGTTCGTTGATACCGTGGGGATTAAGAGAACCGAGTTGGAAGATAAACTTCTGTTCTAGGTTTTTACGGCTTTCCGTATTGCTCTGATGCACGGAAAGTCCTCATACCGCCATGTTGTGAGTTGAGTGGTTAGGTAGATTAAAGTGTCGCGCTACAGGTTTCGATGCATCTTTGTCATTTCGTTCGACGTCACGCAGATGTTCGCGGAAACGGTCACCTAATCTTCTTCCGGTCTCGCCGATGTATATCTTCTTGCATAAGGTGCATTTTATGCAGTAGATAACATTGGCGGAAGTGCATGTGAAACGGTCGGTGATTTTAAACGATCGTTTAGGTCCTGCTATTTTGTTTGTGTTGTGGACGAAAGGGCAAGTTTTGCATCTTTTGCGTGTGCAGTTGAAAGTGCCGGGTGATTCGTCTGATTTTAGTGTACTTCTAACTAAAAAATCGCTTACGTTTTTGTTACGTTTGAATGAAATGAGTGGTGGTAGTGAGAAGATGCTGTCTGTTTCGTTGTCATTCTGAAGTAACTTGAAGTTCTTCAGAATGATGTTCTTGACAGGTAGGTTGAGTGGGTGAAAAGTGAGTGTGAACGGTATTCTCTGGTTCTCTTCCTTTTGTGACGTTTGTGGTGCTGAGTGTTGTTTGAGCGCTGAGTGTTGAGTTTGTGGTGCTCAGTTGTTTGAGCGCGTTGTTGAGCTGTCTTCACAACTGAGTCAGGGTAGCCACGGTTCTTGAAGAACCAACAAATCAATGGCGTCGCTATGGGCACTAAAATGGCACCTAGCTATGCCAATCTCTTCGTAGGCTACATTGAAAATCAATGTTTCCGCCAATACAACGGACCTAAACCTAAACTATATCGCCGCTACATTGACGACTGCGTTGGCGCAACTTCATCCACCAGGGAAGAACTTGAGCATTTCATTAATTCTGTCAATTCGTTCCACCCAGCATTGAAATATACTTGGCAAATTTCAGAAACTTCAATAGCTTTTCTCGATATCAACGTTTCAATCCACAACAACGGCCTATCAACTAGTGTGTACTACAAACCTACAGACTCCCATAGTTATTTATTGCACTCGTCTTCTCACCCCACCCATGTTAAAAATTCCATTCCATATTCTCAATTCCTCAGACTTCGACGTTTATGTAGTGATGAGTTGGACTTCTCCAGCAAATCAGAAGAAATGCTGCATTTCTTCAAGAACCGTGGCTACCCTGACTCAGTTGTGAAGACAGCTCAACAACGCGCTCAAACAACTGACCAACACTCAGCACCACAAACGTCACAAAAGGAAGAGAACCAGAGAATACCGTTCACACTCACTTTTCACCCACTCAACCTACCTGTCAAGAACATCATTCTGAAGAACTTCAAGTTACTTCAGAATGACAACGAAACAGGCAGCATCTTCTCACTACCACCACTCATTTCATTCAAACGTAACAAAAACGTAAGCGATTTTTTAGTTAGAAGTACACTAAAATCAAACGAATCACCTGGCACTTTCAACTGCACACGCAAAAGATGCAAAACTTGCCCTTTCGTCCACAACACAAACAAAATAGCAGGACCTAAACGATCGTTTAAAATCACCGACCGTTTCACATGCACTTCCGCCAATGTTATCTATTGCATAAAATGCACCTTATGCAAGAAGATATACATCGGCGAGACCGGAAGAAGATTAGGTGACCGTTTCCGCGAACATCTGCGTGACGTCGAACGAAATGACAAAGATGCATCGAAACCTGTAGCGCGACACTTTAATCTACCTAACCACTCAACTCACAACATGGCGGTATGAGGACTTTCCGTACATCAGGGCAATACGAAAAGCCATAAAAACCTAGAACAGAAGTTTATCTTCCAACTCAGTTCTCTTAATCCCCACGGTATCAACGAACGTTTCTCATTCATTTAATCATTCATCTAATTTATTCACTTCCATTCACACAATGCTATGGTTCCACCAATAGCATGGCTCCAAACTTCTCTATATAAATTGAACGTAACCCACAATCCTCTCATTCGCTCCGACGAAGGGCTAACGCTCGAAACGTCAGCACCTCCCTTTTACCTTACGGTGGTATAACTTACTTATAATCAACTCGTTTGATTTACCCAGTTTCTTGTGTTTCAATTTCCCACCGACGCAGCACCAGTTTCTTTAGAAACTATCCCCACAACCCTTAATACAAGCTAGTTTTGCTCATGGCTATCACAAAGATACAATTATATACGTGTTTTGTGATTTACGCCACCTGGAATCTAGTCATCTAGAGACCACCACCGATTTCAAAATCTAAATACTTCGCCTTTACAGAGGTGAATATAACAATTGTCGATAACCATAGCTATCCAATGATTAAATATTACAGTCAAGCAAATCAGAAGAAACTGGAAATGAGTCTGTTTCCGTTTCATATTTTTCTGTTTGCAAGTATTTGTTTTATTCCAGAATCATGGGTTAATAACACTTCAAATACTGCTGGGATGGGTTTTTTTCCTGATCTGATGATAACTCATTTAAAATAAAAAAAAAATGTTTCCTGAATGAGAAATTCACTCTGACTGTGCCTGCTTCTAAAACTACAATCTATTATTCACAGAACAGAACAATTAAGACATAAGGATTAAAACCTTTGAATGATACTGAAATCTTAAAGAATTCTTCGCATTAAAGCTTAAAATCATTACTGCATCATAACATCACAGGAAAAGCATTTTATCTTGGTTACCCGAATCTGAAAACAAGCTAGGCAGTCAGTTTTCTTTATATCGTTTCTATTTTACCACGCTTTGAGTTATCAATTCTCTTTTATTATCAAAATCTCACTTTTGTATTCTGTAATCAAAATCTCATTATTTGTATTCTGTCATAGATAACAGCTCTTCGGTCACCAAAGACCATCCAGCTACCTCCTGGATCACCAGGTACGCTTATAAATCACCCCATGATATCAGCTTAGATATCACCCCATGATATCAGCTTAGATATCACCCCATGATATCGGCTTAGATATAAGGTCGTCGTAGGACGCCACAAATGTCACCTCCTGAGGACATCCACGGGTGAGAGAGCTCAAAGACAGAATAGACGCGTTCAGGAGCCCATTACCCATAGCGTGCACCTCTCATACTAGGTCTGTGAAACGGCGTTTTCACAAGTAAGGTTATTTTTAGATCGTCTCTTCCGCGAATTGGTTTGGGAGAGCCAATCACAAGGTAGTGCATGATTGATATGTAGCATGATAATCACCTGTAGCGACAACGAACATAGCCGACATACACGAGTCTTCATCGAAGTGTTCGGACAGCATTTCTGACGATAGTCAAGGTATTTACACAGAGAGTAGTAGCTCTGATGAGATAACTGAGACAGCGGAAACAACCTTTTTTCGCGGGAGAAGCCGCTCTTAAAATAACCTTACTTGTGAAAACGCCGTTGCATAAACCTATAGCAGTTGCACGCTCCGGGGCATGGGCTCGTGACGCGTTTCGGTATGGGACAGCCGTGACATGATAGCGACTGTAGTTATTGTGGTTATTCGTTTTACAAGAGAACTTTGTTTTCACTTTTCTAGTTTTTAGAATAGTTTTTGGGAATGATTTCCACACAGGTCCCTACTTCATTATGCATGCTGTAGTTGAATTGTCTTGGGAAGTGCGCGTGCAAACATTTCTGAGAACGAAACCGTACGGCTACAGCATGCATAATGAAGTAGGGACCTGTGCGGAAATCTTACCTAGTTTTTGGTGCGAGCCACCAGGCGAGCAGCACACTTATCTCTGGTGGGCATGTGGTTTGTCTTGTTCCCTGCGGCTTATTTTATGCGAGCAATCTCGATTTTTGTTTGTCACGAAGATTTTGAGCAAGCGTACGACCAGCGGTGTCATCATAACTTAGATGAATCGGGATACCTTTTGGGTGTTTTGCGTCCACGCCACGCCACGCCACGCCACGCCACACACTCATTTCTCGCATTGCTTTTTCGAATCAAGCTGAGTGTATTTGCATTTACAAATGTATCATGCTAATGTAAAACTTATTTGTTACTGGAACCATTCATCAAAGTCACGAACGATTTAGTGGCATTTTATGGCGCGGTGAAGACATTTCATGAGTTTTTCAGTGTTGTTACGTGCTCAGAGTTTGCCGATTGAACAATGGACCACCTCAACCGTAGATCAGATTCTTGCAAAAGGAAATCAACTCTATTTGGACACTCTTGAAAGTAGATGTATCGCTGACCGACAGACACTTTGTTCTTGGATTATCTGCCTAATGTGGCGTGTTGGTCTATTGAGACTTACAATTTTTAAATAATTTGGTTTTTGGCGCGCAAGTAGATGGTTCGCTTATGTGCGCTGAAGCGCAAACAAATGATCTTGTTCCCCTGGCGAATACAAATGAACTGCTTCTCTGGGCGAATATTGAGTCGCCTACTAGGTTGACCAGTACTGATATACCGGCGGTAGAACAAAACAACAACCCGTTGTGGTTGCTTGGAAGTTTAATCCACGCACTTAAAATTTAGCAGGAAAACATCCATATCATTATTATTATTGTTCATGTTATTGACGTTGGATCCGCTCAATAAAGAAATTTATGAAATCAATTATTATACATTTGCTGCCTTCGTTGTGTTCACAGTATTGCCAACACCTGCTCGCAGCATTATCATTATAATCTATAACCTGTAGTTCAAGCTTTAAAAACCACGTTTATATATGCAGTAAAAGAGAGGAAACAAGCATTCAAGGAAAATAAATGCCATTCGGGACTTCAATTTCACACGAGGAAAAGAAGAATTTCGTTTTTAAATAATGTGTTTATCGACCTCATACTTCGTAAGAACCGTGACGCAGCGAGACTACTCGAACTAAGGCCATCCAAAAAAATTTTCATACAAATTTTGAATGTCTGTTTTTGACGGTGAAGAACAGATTTGAGGTGAGTTTCTACCGACTAACATGATCGATCTTTTTCAATGATGATATATTTTGTACAGCTATAGAGCAAATCAGATGCATTGAAAGCGAAATATAAAACAATTTTTGAGATTCTATTGTTTGGATAGTCGATCGTGATTGGATAATGTATGTGAAAATTTGCTCGGGTGGCCTTGGTTCGAATCACTCCGCCGAAGGGCTAACGCCCGGGGGGGGGGGGGGGGGTACTCCCATATATGGGCTATATAGGTACGTGCCGCGGAATAGGGTATGGTTTTTGAGGTTCTCGGTCCTTAAATAGGGTATCTTTTTTGACCCTTTTGTTTCTGTGTCCCTGGTGTGGTCCTTAGATAGGGTAGCTTAATTGTATTATCTAATACTGGAGTGTGAAAACGCCCGCCTAAACGAACGGTTTTTTTAAAACTTGATGTATCCGTTTAAGTATTAACAAAGTGATTTTGCAACAGAGGTTTAATAGCGGTTTTTTCCTTGAATAGGGTGTCATTTTTCGGCTTTGGGCCTTAAAAAGGGTATCCGTTTTCGCTTTCTTAGTCCTTAAATAGGGTTAGGGTTCACAAACCTTCGCGGCACACCCCTATCCAAAATTCGCGGGAGTACCCCCCCCCCCCCCGGGGCTAACGCTCGAAACGTCAGCACCTCCCATTTACCTTACGGTGGTATAACTTACTTTATCAATTCGTTTGATTATCCCAATTTCTTGGTTCGAATAGCCGCACTGTAAGAAAACAGGAACAATAATCGATAACTTTGAATTTATATCGTTACTATACTTGATTAGCTTAAGAATCACAGGTAACGCTTCTAACTTATCAGTGGTAAAAACAAATCAAAGTAGGACTATGGTGAACTCGTGGATATGTTTACAAAACAGAGAAAAAAGAAATAATTTAAAAATTACCGAGGTGTTTTTTCAGAGTTGTGATTGAATGAACTTGAAGATAATTTTAATAATCTATAATCACAACATAAAAGTGACCAGAGAGCTGAGTAGCTTTTTGAAATAAACATACAGTGAGTACATGACGCCAATCATTTGACTACACTAGGCATCAGTTATAAGACAGGTGGCAAGCATACAGTTGTTAAAAAATTTGATAACTTAACATAAGGGTACAGGATTAAATGGCACCGAAACCAAATGTAGTTCTGGTATCCTGCTACTCACTGTCTGTGAGTTCAAAGTTTCTAACACATGTAACAGGGTCCTTCTGAATAAGGTCTGAATTTTGTTGCCATGACATTGCCAATTTTATCATCATTATAGTTTTTGTTGTCTACAAGTCTATTCAATGTATTCAACAGAAATATCCACCTTGATTCTGCAGCTGATAATGAACAAAACCATGTAGGATAGCCCAGCTGACGAATCATACCAAACAAGTCTTTCTTGCATTTTTGCAAAGTATGTTAGTGATGATCTTAAAATCCTTAAGACTCTCAATCCTTTATCAAGTTGAATTAGTTTATTTACATTACCATCTCATTTTAGGTTATTAGTGGTATATATATAGAGAGGGAGAAAACTGCGGCTCTGGAACACAGGAAATTCGACAAGGATTTTCTAGCTTATAAGCTAAATTGGTTTCCAAAATTTGATCAGGAATTTAGCCAGCAGCATAAAAGACAAAAAAATACTTGTCGAATTCCTAAGACCCAGAAGACCTAGTCAAACCCTCAAGTCTTCACAAAGCACTTGCCAAGCTGTCGCTAGGTATTGTTGAAGCCTCTGCAAAGTTTTGGCGAACCTGATACCAAGCCGGGAATTCTGGAACACAGGAAATTTGACAAGGATTTTCTAGCTTATAAGCTAAATTGGTTTCCAAAATTTGATCAGGAATTTAACCAGCAGCATAAAAGCCAATAAATACTTGTCGAAATCCCTAAGACCCAAAAGACCTAGTCAAGCCCTCAAGCCTTCTCAAAGCATTAGCCAAGCCGCCGCTAGGTATTGTTGAAGCCTCCGCAAAGTTTTGATGAACCCATCACCAAGCGGGGACACGTGAATTTTGATCAGCAGCATAAAAGCCGGGAATTTTGGCAAGGATTTCTGGAACAGGCGGATTAAAAATTTGAAAAGCGGCTTAAAGATTTGATAATTCTTACAAAAGAAATTATGGATCAGCTAAGAAGAGAATTGAATTTTAAGCAATTAACCAAATTGCTCACATTTTATAAAATTCCAGGTAGATCAGAAATGACTACTAAAGAGGATAAAGCGATAGCGTTGGGAATTATACCAGAAGTAATTAATAATATTCAACAAATCATAGATAATAGAACAGAAATTTTTAGAACAATTGATAATATGCCGAGGAGAAGAGCGAATCAGCCGCAACCTCCTCTTCCAATACCACAAATAAGACCAAATTTACCACCTCTAAATATTCCTCAACCAATTCAAATTCCAGGCACGCCGCCAGGTTCGCCAGAAAGATTTATACCAACGACCCCTCCCGGAACACCGCCACCAAACCAACCTAGAATAAATATTAATAAATATAATCCAAAAAGACCTTCTCCGCCCAAACCAACGCGCCCACCACCTCCCATTCCAACAAAACCCAAAAAACAAGTAATAAAAAATGAATCAGTTAAAAATACTCCCTTTTTGGGGAATGTACTAAACAAGTTTTGGGATTTTGTGAAACCATATATTCCAGAAAAAGTAAAAAATAAAACAGAGGAGTTAGCTAAAAATTTTATAGATAGATACAAAAAAGCGAATGAACCGAAAAATCAGCCAAAAAGAACAAAATCAAAAAGAGATTACGAGAAGGGGGGGGCAAGACCAAAAACAAAAAGGTTGAAAGAAGAAGAATTAATTATTAAAGAAACTACGAGAAAATTCAAAAATGGCTATTTGAAGCAACACGTAATAGATGGGAAAAAAGGATATACTATTGGAGAATTCATGAGGAAAATAAAACCAAAGGTTATAGATATTATTAATAAGGATAAGAAACCAAAAAAGGTTAAGGTTATACTATCATCCAAGTTTGTAAAATCACCTTTGCAAAATAACCAAATAACAGAAGAGGTTGAAAAATACTTTGGCGCCAGACCAAAAATAATTACAGAGGCAAGCGATTTGACAAAAGAATATGATGATATAATTAAAGATATATTCTTTGAGGTCGAAAGATTTCAAGAAAATACAGATTCTGGTGTTTTTCAATTTGATTCAGTAGCGCGATTTGACATTGGGATAGCGCCTTACACAGTTACTTCTGGGAGTTCATATATACCAACGCCAGAAAGATTAGCGGCAAAAAAAGCTACTATTAACATTCAAAATAAGTGCGAAGATTGCGGGCAACTTTCATTAACGGAGGCTGTGTTCCCAAGAAAACATAATAGAGAGAGAGCAAATAATGAATTGTTGGAAAATCGTAAAAAATTAAACTTTTCTGGTATAGAGGGTGCAATGAAATTAAGAGATTTTGCCAAGTTTGAAAAACAAAATCCCTATCCAGTCAATGTGCTGAAATATGACGAAGAAGCTGATAAAATATATACCGCGAGATTGAGCGACAAATGTTATTGCAAGAAAGAAGAAAAATGCAAGAATTGCGGTTGCATGAAAAAAGAGTGCAAGAAAAAACAGAAATGCAAGAAAAAAGACTGCAAAAAACACGAATGTGAAGAATGCGGGTGCAAGAAATGCGATTGCAATAATTACGAATGCAAGTTGTGTGATTGTAAATTTATAAATTTACTTTTAATAACTAATGGCGAAAAAACCCACTATATTTTGGTAAATAACGCAAGCAGACTTTTGTCATCTGAAATTGATGATAATAAACACAAAAAACATTTCTGTTTTAGGTGCTTCAACTCATTTTACGATGAAAGGATTTTGCAAGAACACAAAGAATATTGCGATTCACACGGCGAAGTTAAAATTAAAATGCCAAAGAACGAGGATGGCAGCCCGAAATTTATTTACTTTAAAAATTTTAAAAATAAAATGCGTGCGCCTTTTGGTATCTATGTTGATTTTGAGGGCCAGCTAATACCAATACATACTTGTTCACCAAGCGAAATTAAAAGCTTTACAAAAAATTACCAAATGCACAAAGCATCAGGTTTCTGCTATTATATTAAGTGTTTTGATGAAAGTATATTGCCAAAGGATTTTAATATCTGCGTGAACTACACCGCAAAATCTGATGACGAGGATGTTGCGCAGATATTCACAGAATATTTAGAAAGAGATGTCAGGAAAATTTTCCAGTTAATAGAAGAAAAAAAGGAAACTTTTAAAGTTTATGATAAAAAGAATATGTCAAAAACAGATAAAAAAGAATATGAAAATGCAACTCACTGCCATATATGCGAGCGCGAATTTTCTGAAGAAGAGGATTTTGGAAAAGTAATAGATCATTGTCATCTTACCGGAAAATATCGTGGCGCAGCGCATAAAATTTGCAACTTAAAATATGTGATCCCCAAATTTGTTCCAGTAGTAATTCATAATCTATCGGGGTATGATTCTCATCTGTTCATTAAGAATCTTGGGAAAACAAAGGGTGGAATGAGCTGTTTGGCCAACACCGATGAAAAGTATATTAGTTTCTCGAAGAAAATTTTAATTAACTATGATTGCGATCACGATTGCGATCATGATTTTGAGCACGATTGTGATTGCGAAGATGAGGATGAAAAAGAAAAGCCCATTACTAGAACAATAAGATTCATTGATTCTTATAAATTTATGCAATTCTCCCTTAGTGGATTGGTTGACAATCTTACAAAATGCGGAAAATGTGAGTCGTGCAAACCAGGAGAATGCTTGAAAAGATACGTAAAAGATGGAAAGATTATTACTTTTAATGGCGTTGGTAATTGCGAACAATGCAAGAATTGCAAGTTATTAGGAAGTATGTGTTTTTCTCCAATAGATAAAAATATGGCGATAACTAAAAAACATTTCACAGGAGAAAAGTTAAAACTATTGTTGAGAAAGGGTGTGTTCCCTTATGATTATTTTGATCGAATTGAAAAACTTAATGAAACCCAACTCCCACCAAAGGAAGAGTTTTTCTCAAAACTAAATAATCACGGTATTTCAGACGAAGATTATGAACATGCTAAAAAGGTGTGGGAAACATTCGGAATGAAAACAATTAGAGATTATCACGATTTATATCTAAAAACAGATGTGCTGCAGCTAGCCGACGTATTCGAGAACTTTAGGGATGTGTGTATTAATAATTATAGTTTAGATCCCGCCCACTATTTTACATCCCCGGGATTATCTTGGGATGCAATGTTAAAATTAACTAAAGTTAGTTTGGAATTGTTTACAGACGTTAATATGTTGCTTTTTATTGAGAAAGGGATTAGAGGCGGAACATCCCAAATATCAAAAAGATATGCAAAAGCTAATAACCCCTATATGACAGATTTTGAAATAAATAAACTTATAAGTTATATTATTTATCTTGACGCGAATAACTTATACGGAGCCGCAATGAGCAAGAAATTACCAAAACGCGGATTTAGATGGATTCCAAATGAAGAGCTCGTAAATTGGAGAGACATGTCTTGTATAGTTGAGGTTGATTTGGAATACCCAAAAAATCTTCATGATAGTCATAAAGATCTGCCTTTAGCACCAGAAAAACTTACCGTTAATAAGGTTAAGAAATTAATACCGAACCTATTAGATAAGAAAAGATATGTAGTTCATCACGAAACCCTGAAATTTTATGAAAAACAAGGATTAAAAATAACAAAGATTCATAAGGGAATCAAATTTCAAGAGTCAAAGTGGTTACAGACTTATATCGATAGGAATACTGAATTGAGAAAACACGCGAAGAATGACTTTGAAAAGGATTTCTTCAAACTAATGAATAACTCCGTATTCGGAAAAACAATGGAAAATATGAGAAAAAGGATAGACGTTAGATTGGTTAATAATATAGAATCAGCCAAAAAATTAATAAGAAAACCGAACTTTAATCATTTTACTATCTTTTCTGAGGATCTAGCCGCCATAAATATGAAGAAAACAGAAATAAGATTCAATAAACCGGTTTACGTGGGGTTTTCCATTTTGGATCTAAGTAAGCAAATAATGTACGATTTTCATTATAATTATATCAAAGAGAAATATGGAGAAAAAGCCGAATTACTTATGACTGATACCGATAGTCTTGTATATAATATAGAAACGGAAGATTTCTATGAAGATATAAGTCAAGATGTTCGGGAAAAGTTCGACACTAGCAACTATCCTAAAAATCACAAATCTGGTATTTGGGATGATGCAAACAAAAAAGTAATTGGCAAGTTTAAGGATGAGTTTGGTGGAAGTATACCTACGGAATTTGTGGGTTTGGGGGCAAAACAATATGCCTTATTAATGGACAACGGTAAAGAGATAAAGAAGAATAAAGGAACGAAGAAATTAGTTGTCAAGAAAACAATAAGTTTTAATGATTTCAAAAATTGCCTGGTTACTAAAGAACCGCAAATGAGATCGCAAAATTTAATCAGCTCAAAACTACACAATATTTACACAAAAACAGTTAATAAGAAAGCGCTATCCGCCTATGATGATAAGAGAATCATTCAAAAAGACGGAATAAATACTCTCCCATATGGCCACTATCGGGCGGTGCCTGCCAAAACAGAATTGGGTGGCAACTCAGTATCATAAGGAATAACTTGTAATTCTTCCCGCACAAATCCTCGCCGCGGTCCGTCAATTAAATAATATAAAACCGGTTGATTGGGCGAAATTATACTTTTAGAAATATAATAAACTTTGATACTCCAAATAGGATCAGTAGCCCGCCTTCTTTCTCCACCCTCAAGTTCGCCCGGCGATAATAAATATCTAACTTTAACAATAGGCGGCAATCTAACCTCATCAACCCCTACCACCCGCTGATAATTTTTGGGTTCAATATCAACCTCTTTCAGTTTTATAGCCTCATCGGGCTCTTTACCGGTTATTCTCTTTTTCGTATTATTCAAGGTTTTTAGAATATCTGGTAATCTTTTCACCCATACACGCGACCGATCATCGCCAATCATTTCTTGCGCATATTGATGACTAAATAATCTTTCTCCTAATATTCTATTTGCGTTTTCAACAAATGCTTGAGCTCTGTGATTACCAGCTTCACTTCTTTGTATCCTAACATTATGGTAATTCATGAGTTTACTAACTTCTCCCATAAATTCTTTCCCGGGATCAACCATTAAAGTTTTTGGGTATTTCAATCTTCTAGAATATATTTTCTTAAAAGCTTCTGATATCTCTCGACTTTCTTTTGAGGTTAATGCTTCAGCATCTTTATATCTCGAGGCGATATCAACCACAACTAACGCATATTTATAAGTTTTTCTTCCGACTTTATCATACGGTAAAAATAATAAATCTGCTTGATGAATCTGATTGGGTTTATCCACAGTCCAGTGCGGTCTAGGTATATATTTAGGAGCGGGTAGATAGATTTGCCATATTGCTTGTTTTTGCAACCATTGTTTTGCTTCATTTTCACTTACTCTAGCCTTCTCAGCCAATTTAGGAATTGCAGAATATCCTTTCCAATATCCTTCAGTTGAATAATATATTTTTGAGAGAATATTTTCGTTGCTCATTTAAAAATAAACAAGTATCTTATAAATTGAAATGGTTGAGGAGGAAGAAGAAGAAATAAAATTTACTGAATACCAAATCAACATTATGAAAAAAATTATTAGGAAAAAAATTCTATATATGGAAGACGGCGATCAAATTTTTAATATTTTAATTTTAATTCCCAGCGCGAGAGAAGGTTTATTAAAACATATTTCCAAGTTAGAGAAAAGGTTTAAAGGTTAACCAAAGTATCTTATAAATTTACAATGACGTCTGAAAAAATTAATCCAAACAGAATTCCAAAAGAACCCTTTGGCTTGAAAGCAGAATCAACTCTGAATAGAATTACTCTAAATCCATCCTCAGCCAGCCCGGGAGAAACATTATACATAAATATTCCCAAACTCGCAGAGAATTTAGTGATTGTGCCCGGAAGTGTATCTCTTCTATTTGACTTAGATGTTGAGGGTCATGCGAATAATACGGTTGTAAATAATTTGGGCCGCAATCTTGTAACCAGAATGAAAGTTCTTTTTGGGGGAGAAACATTGCAAGATACTCAAGGATATGATTTATTTCAAACCTATCACGATTTATTCTTAACCGAAGAAGAGCGAGAAGATAGATTAAAACAAGGTATTTCTTCTCTAAATATTAGAAAACTTAGAACAAAATCTGGAGACGCAAAAACACAAGATGTAAAAGAAGCTGCTCTCGCAAATGTTCATGGTTCAAAGTATAGAATACCAATAAATCATCCTATTCTAAACGATCACGGTGTTTTTTATCCGAAAGCGCTGGAAAATCATCTTATATTTGAGATTACACTTGCCCCAATCGCTAATATTCTTATTTATTCTGACACAACTAAAGCACCATCATATTCAATCAAAAACTTAGAGTTAGAATATTCTTCAATTTCTAGTGAATACTTAGCCCGCGAGGCTCAGGCGGCTTATCAAGTCGGCAAAGGATTTTTTTATGAAAATGTTACTTTGCACAAAACTTTTACATTTTCCATTGCTGGAGATGGCGTTATTAATCAGCATATTAATTTACCGAGAAGATCAATGACAGGAATATTGTTTTTGTTTTTATCACCTCAAACCCCAGGAGCAAGAGATTCTGAAAATTTTTATAATCCAGGCATATCTTCCGTTGAAATTGATGTTGATGGTGTACCAAATAGAATATACTCTAGGGGAATGATTCCTTCCGATCTTTGGGAATCTGTGAAGAAAAGATTTCGTCGGGATGACGGTTTGCAAATTTCTTTGAAAGAAAAAGAATTTTACGCGGATAAGTTTGCACTTTGGGTTGATACTAGAACTCATCCAGATAATGGTATTCACGGTGGGGGACTTGCTCTAAATAATACTCATGACGGTGTAAAAATAGAAATTAAAAGGAAACAAGGTGGAACTGGAACCATAACTTGTCATATGTTTGTCGTGGCTGACGCAATGCTGGAGATTATGAATTCAAGTTTGAGATCAATTAAGTACTGACTGAAGGGAAGAACCTAACCTAAATTTAAAAAAACATTTAGTTATGATACAAAAATCATGGAAGATTTGCGTGATAAAATACCATTTCATTGTATTATAACTGGACCGACAAATTGTGGAAAAACAAAGTACTTAATTGAACAACTCCGAGGTCCTTTCCGGAAAGTTTTTGAATATATTGTTTTAATTTGTCCGACTTATTCTAAAAATAAAACTTATCATAATTTTGCTAATAAGGATGAGCGTTTTTTTGTATTATCTCCGGATGCAAGTAACGTAGAGGAGATTAATGAGTTACTAACTGATTGTCAAACTTTATTCTCCGGCACAAATACTCTAATAATTTTAGATGATTGCGCCGTTTCTAATGATCTGAAAAAGCGATCAAATAAGTTTATAGATTTAGCATTCTCCGGAAGGCATCATGGTTTATCTGTTTGGGTTCTAACCCAGCAATTAACATCAATAGCAAAACCATTTCGAGAAAATGTAGCCTGCGTTGTTACTTTTCATAATCCGTCGCAGAAAGGCATGAAAATGTTTTTCGAAGATTACGGCGGTGATTTGGATTATGAATTGGGGAAAAAGTTTGTACAACTCCTGAAAACCGAAAAATATTCTAAATTATGTTTATCTTTGCGTTACCCATTTAATTGCTATTTAGAGATACCCGAAGTGATTTAACAAAAAGATGACAAAGCCGGAAGATTACATTGACCAACCGACAGAAAAAACTGAGGTGAAAAATGATACTAATCAAAGTGAGGATCTTGAAATAAAACAAGAATCTCTCGCAATTCTCGCCGTTCTCGGGACAACAAAAGAATATTTAGGAGCGGATATGAGTCTGGGTGATGTAAAAAAATTATCGGAAAAAGATGTAGAAAAATATTTTAATCGTTATCAATCGGTAATGGGTAAGAAAATTAATGGAGGATTGGTAGATTCTTCCCTAGAATTAGTTTCCAAACTTATTTCGTATTTAGTTCCGGTAGATGACATAGATGCTCTTTGCGATGATTTGAAGAAAGATAATTTGGTTAATCGAGAATTAACAAACTTTGTGGGTCTCTTGGCATTAAAAGGAGGAAGACTGACAGCACTTGCTAGCGGGATATTCCAGGTTGCTAAACACGTTAAATTCAACAAAAATCAACAAAAATCAAGAGAAGAACCAATAAATTATAACACAACTGACCAGGAAACTAAGCAATCTACTGAAGGTGTTGATACTGTGTATTAAACAGATCTAAAAACTTATTTGTTGCATCTAAATAACAATGTCTGAACAAAATGAGCAAAACTCTGAGCGAATTACTGCTGATCCAGTACCTGAGAATACTGATACTAAAAAGAAGGATAAGGATCCTAAAAAGGTCGCAGCGGGAAAGAAATTAGCGGAATATAATAAAAAAGCAAAAGAAGCATTGGCTAGGGAGATGAAAAGAAAGGAAAAAATAAAACAGGAAGAAGAGCCAAATGAAAATACATATAGTGAAGCAAAATCGTGGCTTCCAGAGCTATCTTTTACTACTGTTTTATCCGTTGTCGGACTTGGATTTACAGCAATTGATCTTTTTATGAGGTATAAGGAAAAAGCTCGGACTGAATATTCAAATAGGATAGCTGATTTATCACAAGTACCACAAACACCGCAACCAAAAAAGATACCATTTTCTGCAGCCCCAAAATCTTTGGGAATGGAATAACTGAATAAAGTTATTTAAAAGTTTCTCAATGGTACAGTAAAAAATTATGTCGGCAGAAAACAAACTTGTGAAAACTGTAACTGATTCAGCTGTGCTTATTGGATTGGGAGCTGGGGTTGGGTATGTGGCCAAAAAGGTAATGAAAGAATCCTTTTTGAGTGATCCATCCATGAGTATTACAAATTACGCAAAATGGGTTGTGGTATTATCCGGAAGCATGTATCTTAAAACATATTTAGAGGATCAAAAGATTTTACCAAAATAAAATGGCAGCAATAGCAATGATGATTGGCGGAGCGATATTGAATGCAACCGCTTTCACCGGTGGAAATTATCTCGCAAGATATTTATCAGGAAAGAATGTTGATACAGAAAAAATACGACATGATAAGGCAATGGAAAAATACGAAAAAGATTACCAAGAATATCAAGAAAAAAGACAAAAAATGCTTGACTGGAGAATGAAGAGAAAAGATGAAAAATACCAAGCAGCAAAAAATATTTCTACTACAAATCAGGCTTTTGAATTATACGGGCAAATGACAGAACCAAAATTCTCCGATTATTATAAACCAAGTGGTGATCAAAAGACTGGAGAAATGGTATATTTAGGAGCAGGGATGATGGGTTTGGGGTATGCGGTAAGTAAAATATTATAATGTTATGTAACCATTAATTGGGTTATATAACATAAGTATATTTATTATTTGGTTTACATGAGACTCCCATCATCAGACAGATTCGCCGTCAGAAATAATTACTCATCATTTTCTTCGTCTAAAGATTTCATACTGATGAGTAAAAAATCATGGCTACAGGAGGATATAATCCAGAAGAATTAGACCCAACAGAATTAAATGAATCAAAAGATAATGATGCGGGGTATTGGGATCCATCATTTGATATACACCTAAAACGCATGGACACAGACACATCCACTAGTTATGATAACAAGGGTTATGAAGATACATCATTCGGCGGAAGAGATTATTCGAAGGAGGGGGCAAGACCAAAAACTAGAAAAAAAGGTAAATATACATTATTACCAAATGAAGATGTTGATGAAGTAAAAAGCGATAAAGATAAAGCCTGGGATGAAATTACCCGTAAATTTCCTGAACCTAACCCACATTCTTTTGTAACTAGGTATGATAAAGATTTTGGGCAATTACAAATTCAAGCACAGCGCGGGGGTAAAAAATGGTATAATTTTTTTGATAGATATGGCAATGTAAACAAAGAAATAATGAAATTAAAAACATTAAGAGAGGGCCTTGGGCCTGCAGCAGAAGAGGTTCGGGAAAGAATTAGTAATGAAAAAGCAAAGAAGAATGCTATTATCTCTGAAAAAGAAGAAAACATAAGAATTAACAGAGCTAGACCAAATCTCACACCTGAAGAAATAAGCGAAATTGAAGCCCAAGAAAGAGAAGTTGAAAATGAACGAGAAGAAGTTGCTAGTTTAGAGGCGGAGGACGAAAGAATCGAAGAACGAATGTCATTGAGAGATAGAATCAAAGCAATTTTCAAAAAACATGGATTTACTGTATTTGCAATTTTAAGTGCTGTGGGAGTCGTCATTGGTGTTATCGTTTCTAGTCTCACAAAAGGATTGGCCTCTTTAGGAAGAGGAGTTGGAAATGGTTTGAAAACCCTTGGCCAAAAACTAGGGCAAATATTACCAGGAATGATTGGCGCAATAGTTAGTTTTCTTTTCAAAACAGCCGGAGAAGTTATTGGATTTTTAGGAAAGAATGCTTGGTTATTGATAATGGCTGTAGTTTTGTATTTTGTGGAGAGTATGAAAAGAAGGCAAAGTAACTTAATCTAAAGGTATCATGCTGTTCAGTAAAAAACACAATATGGGAGATTACAATGGAAATATTTATCCCGAATTACCTAAAATGCAAAAAGGAGAAAGCACAATAAATTTCAGATTGCAGAAATCAAGTGAAGTTTTACAAAATCTAGAAAAGGAAATTAGACATTACGAAGAAGTAAGGAAAAAATATAATAGAGCAAGAGGAATATGCACAAAAATTAGTGTTTCTGGCGGATTTGTTTCAGTTCTTCTATCAGCTAGTGGTTTGGGAACTTCTCTCACTGGATTTGGAGCTATAGTGGGTATTCCTTTGGGAGTGGTTGGTGGAATGTTTGGGGTTTTCTCAATCGTATTTGGTTTTGCATCCAAGAATCTTTCTGGGAAAGTTAGTAAACATGAGCAAACAGTTGCCATTGCAAAGTCAAAATTAAACACCATTAACGATTTAGTCTCAAAAGCTCTGAAAGATAATGAAATATCCGATCAAGAATTCTCCATAATTCTGGCGGAATTGGAAAAGTTTCAGAAATTGAAACAAGAAATACGACAAAAATTCAGAAAAGATTCGGAAAAAAACTTCGACATGAGTATAATAAGGAAGAAAGTACGAGAAGATCTATTAAAAGAATTAACCAATCCCGCTGGTTAAAAGTTTCTTTTGAGAAAACAGAAGTTGGTTGCAATTGTTTCGCGGGGGTTAATAGAGAAGTACATTAAATTTACATCTTATTCTTCGCTGATTTAAAGCTCAAAAATTGTGAAACAAAAGAATAAGATGTTATTTAGCGATTTCAAATCAAAATACCCAAAAGCAAACTTGGGAAATTTCACATTCGTCAATGACTCATTCGGAGGATATGTTAAATGGAATGTTAATGGAGTAACGGTTATGTCTGATGATGATCCTTCTGGAAAAACATGGACTGATTCTCTCCCCGATAATTTGAAAAAGTTATTGCGGGAAGATTTGGGAGTTTCAGACAAAGAAAAAACAAGTTCCTTTCCCGCAAGTTTAAGATTAACAAAACAAATATATCCAATACCCGGGATTAAATTCAATTCGTTTGCTCTTGATGTCACACAATTACTAACCAATCTGAATATATATGTTTCAGAAAAAGATAGTTTCACGAAAGAAATGAAGAATATTTTCAAAAACCAAACTGTAGGATTTACCAGTGGAAAAGAAGCTAGAGCATGGTTGGGAAAACCAAATATTAGTCAATGGCCTCAACAATTAAACATGGCTGTTTGGTGCGCAACATCTGGATGTGGTGTTAGCTTAAGTGATATTTTTAATTACCCTAAAGTTATCAGAAGTTTCTTTGTTTTTCACATTTACTTTACAATAAGAAGAATATTAGAAGAATTAAAAGTGCCATTTCCCGACGAAGAAACTTTTTCCTTAAAAGATAATCAATATAACAAAAGTGCTTATAACACATTATGCGCCGAGTTTGGGTTAAGTAACAATCAAGATTCAAAAGGATGGAAAAACCCCATGGCTGATTTTAGATTCAAAGGAGGAGCAAATAATGGAGTTGGAGATATATTCATTGATTATGGAAAAGGATATGCAGAACCTGGTAGTGTGCCAGGAAGTGCAGAATCACAATATTCAGGTGGTGGTTTACAAAATGTTAGAATTGTTAGAAATTATGATACAGAAGCAAATATTTGGCCAAGCAGAGAACATAAATTTTACGATGATGGCGGAAGAAAAGGTAATGGAGACTTAATCTCAATGATGAGAAATGATCATTTTGTTGATTTCCAGTATTCTTGGTTTATCGCAGAATCGGGGCATGGATTAACACAAGCAGGATTGGGTAGAATAAATAGATCAGTTGAAGCTTTTGTTTATTGCATATTGGGGGCGCAAGTTAATACAAGAAATTCCATTGTGGGAAATGGTGGAGGAGCAACAGAAACGCAAGAGGAATTCAAAGCATTATTTGAAAGTAGTGTAAAAGAAAATAAGATTTCCAACTCCGTTCAAAATTACCAAAAATCTGTTCAGGAAACAAAGTTGCGTCTTGATTTGGCGGTAGCTCCAGGAGTTTGGTTGATGCCTAGTAATTTAATTATAAATACAGAAAGTGTGATCGGATACAATAATAATCTGAAAATGGCTACAAAAGATATGAAATTTGGTGTAAATAATTCTATAAATGTAGAAACAAAATCTGTTGGAATACCTAATAGTCTAGGCACAACAAAAGTTATATTAAATACCAAACCTAAACCAATAGCGAGCAAAGTAAGTGAAAAACAGGAAACGGATAATGGGGAGAATATAGAAACATCTTTTCACCAAAATAATCTTATTGTTTTAGGGATTGGCGGGGCATTATTATCCTGGTTTTTGTTTCGCTAATGTTTTGATTTCATAGAAATTTTAGAAAAATCAAAACATAATATTTATACTAAAAGCCCAATGCATTGAAATTCATTATTCTCGTATTTAACAGCTTTTATTTCTACTTTAATTTTATCCCCCATTCTAATTACGGTATTATTGTTTTCGTTAAAAGAATAATCTTTAATGTAGATACTTGGAATTAGAATTTTCACTTTTTCGAAAACATTAACAAAAATTCCGTCATTAAAAATCCAAAAGACTATTCCTTTGATTTTTTGTTTAACTTGGGGTTTGAAAGTTGTTACCTCAATCTCCAAAAAGAAAAAAGTATCTTCATTGTTCAAAATTCTTAAAATCTGATTCACAGAAATAATGTGACCATTATCTCTATCAACTTGCCCGACCACTTTCTTTTCGATTGTTCTTTGAAGATGACTCATAATATTTTTATCGAGATACTTAGGATGAAGAAAAATTCTCCTTTTAATTATACTAGTTTCCATTTTCCTGGTCTAAAAACTAATATAATTTTATCAAAAATATGTTCAGCATTACGATGTATAATTCAGAAACCAGAGTCTATTTGGAGCCTCCATTGAAATATGTCCGAGAATTACAACTTTTGGATTGTAATGTGAAAAACCCAAGATTATTTGTTTTCAGAAACATAGAGCAAATAACTGATTCTAGTGATAATAAATTGGTAGTAATAAATCCAGGAACATATTCAATCAATGATTTGAAAATACTAATTAGCATAACCGAAAAAGGGAAAAACATAATGATATTTACTGGAGATAACATTAACTATCTGATTAATAACAAATCATTCGACATAAAAATTAGCGATGGTTTGCAAAAATATTTGGGTTTGCCACAATTTCTGAAAAGAAATATAATATACGAAATTAATATAAATATAAATGAACCATTGAGATTAATGTGCAGCATAGTTGATAATAGAATGACATATATTACTAGTGGGGGAAATGTTAGTGATATAAAATTAATGCCATCCAACTTATTAGCAAATATTCCTTCTCAAGATTACCCCACAATTCCTGTTCGAAAATATGATAACTTGATTAACTATTTTGACTTGGCGATATTAGATGCAGAATGGAAAAAGTTTGATTTACGAGGATCTTCAATAACTTTTAGTTTGAGATTTAGATAAATTTCTTGTTATGTAACCAGTAATTAGGTTATATAACATAATTAGATAATATTAATCTTCATCGCCCCATACCTCTTCTTTCAAAAACTTTAACTCTTCAAAATCAATACACCAATCTAAATATCTAGTTGGGCGCCAAGCAACAACCATTAGTTCATCATGTAAGTCTTTATAGAATTTACGTTTGTGTATTGCTTTTATTAAATCATCATGTAAATCTTTGTAAAATTTATTTTTATGCTCTAACTTGTGAGGATTTATTTCTATCATTATATCAATAAATTCAATAATAAAATTATTATCAAACTTATTAATATCACATTCCTTATCATAATAACCAAAATACCCTGGTACACCCTCATTAGCAATTTGGTGAAGAAATTCCTCATAGGCGGCATGATCATCATTTTCAATGCCATTTTTACAATTTAATGTATCTTTACGAAACTTAAATTTAATCCATTCATGTTCAAACCATTCATTATATTGTTCATTTGCGCAATTTAATGAATCTTTTACAAACTCATCAACGCATATCCCATTAACAAAAAATTTTGCCTCAGTTTGATAGTTAATAACATTTCCATTATATTCATCATCATTATAAATAATACCAAATTCAATATCACTATTTTCAACAATAAAACCTCGAATTTTTGGTATAATTTTTAACAAATCCTTTTTGACTTCTTCTATAAAATCGCAAAAACCCAGTTCTTTTTCATTATGGTAATTTAAATAAAAATTTTCTTCCAATCTATATATTCGTCTTTCCATCTTTTATTTTTTATTTTATATTTTCTTTTTAAATATCAATTTTTTGTTATTAAACCAAAATAAAGGTTTCATAACATAATTGCCTATTCTTCGCTTTTATTCTAAATCGTAAAATAATTTAATTTTGCAATCCTTGCAAGAAGCTTTTTGCTTATCGTGTTCGCAAATTTGTGACCCTCCGCATTCTACACATTGATGTTTATGTTTATTATGTTCACAAATTTGGGAGCCCATGCATTCTTTACAATGTTGTTTTTGTTTATTATGGCTGCATATTTGTGTTCCCATGCATTCCTTACAGCGATATTTATATTTATTATGCAAACAATTATACCCAGCACATTCGCTGCAAAATTTTTTTATTTTCCCATGATCGCAAATAATCCTGCTAATAGGGATAACTTTTTCAATTAAGCCAGTAATTTCCTCATCTTTATGTTTTGCAATTTCATCAATTAGTTCTTTCTTATTCATTTTTGCTCTTCCTTTAATTTTAAGATCTTTCGCTATTATTCTTAGTTCAAAAATATATAATCTTCTTAGCTGATCCATAATTTCTTTTGTAAGAATTATCAAATCTTTAAGCCGCTTTTCAAATTTTTAATCCGCCTGTTCCAGAAATCCTTGCCAAAATTCCCGGCTTTTATGCTGCTGATCAAAATTCACGTGTCCCCGCTTGGTGATGGGTTCATCAAAACTTTGCGGAGGCTTCAACAATACCTAGCGGCGGCTTGGCTAATGCTTTGAGAAGGCTTGAGGGCTTGACTAGGTCTTTTGGGTCTTAGGGATTTCGACAAGTATTTATTGGCTTTTATGCTGCTGGTTAAATTCCTGATCAAATTTTGGAAACCAATTTAGCTTATAAGCTAGAAAATCCTTGTCAAATTTCCTGTGTTCCAGAATTCCCGGCTTGGTATCAGGTTCGCCAAAACTTTGCAGAGGCTTCAACAATACCTAGCGACAGCTTGGCAAGTGCTTTGTGAAGACTTGAGGGTTTGACTAGGTCTTCTGGGTCTTAGGAATTCGACAAGTATTTTTTTGTCTTTTATGCTGCTGGCTAAATTCCTGATCAAATTTTGGAAACCAATTTAGCTTATAAGCTAGAAAATCCTTGTCGAATTTCCTGTGTTCCAGAGCCGCAGTTTTCTCCCTCTCTTATATTCAGCGTTGCACTTAAAAAAAATCACACTTGCCATCATTAATACAGCAATACATATTTGTTTTTATCCTTATAACTTCTTGTTTTTACAATGTAAATATGAGTCACACAACAGTAAGCAAAACAGGTAAGCCTATTTTTCCAACATGTCTACTTCAACACAATCTAGTTCACTTCAAGGTAAATTCGGAAATCAATACACAGAAAACTTTTCATTGTAACGGCTTGTGGTGTATTGTATATAATATAACACTTAATACATTTTCTACATGACTTACTGTTTTCGAACCCTTCAATGACTTTCTTACATTGTAACCTTCGTGGTTCTCCGTCACGGCAGCCGCCTCCATATTTACAAGTAAATGTTGACATACTTCTTGGCCGTCCCAATACTTCTACAACTCCATTCCTGTTAGTACTAACACTTAAATCAGTAGAAAAGTCCTACATGCGATGTTTCTTATCCAGGTTGGCCACAGAAGTTCTTCGGTTTCACATCATGGATTCGTCAATTTATTCTGTTTTCAGTAGTAGTTTCGTTCAATAACGAGTACTCATTTCGCTCATATAAGTTCTCATTCAAGTGCTAATTTCGCTCTATGAGTTCTCACCAAAGCTTACTACATTAGCAAGAGATTTTCTCATCTTCAGATCACTTTCGAGCCAACTGAAATTCATATACTGCTTGTAATCTTGGGGGCGGTCGATGGCGGTCGATGTCGGAAAAGCGAATAGTTATCATCTGTTCACGTTTAGCGCCTGGCCGAGTAAAAGGCTCATGAAATTAAGTCTCCAATTTGGTCATTGTCGTAACTGGAAACATTTAAACTCCTTTGGATTTTAGTAAGACCGCAAATGAGGCCCTGTTAGTGAGGTTCTTTATGTCGCGCATCTGAGTTTCAAACCTTTTCACGTCGCAATTTCGGAAGGTCGAAGGTCGCTGTCGTAATTTCCCGTGAGCGGCTCGTCGTTCGTCGCCATTTCAGGTCCTTTATGTCGCCGTTTCAAGGCCATGTTGATTGTCGAAATTTACCCCTAACAGGGCCTCGCTAATCGTCCTCTTAAGCTACAAAATCATTACAAACTCTGGCAACGGTACGATACACCTTCAGCGTGAACTTTCATCAACAGACTTCTGTGACTTCGGTCACGACAATTGTCGTCTTCATATCGGTGCCCCCGAGTTCTATCCGACTAATTACGAAGTGTGTCTACACTGGAGTGAGTGAGTGAGTGAGTGAGTGAGTGAGCGAGTGAGTAAGTGAGTGAGTGAGTGAGTGACAATTTGCATATCGGAGTCCCCACAAAAACTCGCAAATACGCTTCGCGTATCCACGAGTTAATAAAACCAATCACGATAAGGTCGCTTGCTGCCGACTAGATGTACTTGCTCGGCTTTCTGATCGGTTTATTGGGCTCTGTGAATCTGTTGTAATTGGATAAAGTAATTGCTTAGTTTTGGTTGTTGGCGGCTCGATAGAAAAGATCTTTCCCTCGATGGTTTGAATGATAGCAAAATGAATCACCTCTACCTACCTATTTTTTACGGCCTTTTTGCAATAGGATTTTCCTAAAAAATAAGTGTTTCATTAGTACCTGCCATTTTTTATTTCAGATGGACTGTTATTGGGCTGTTACGAGGAAAAAAGAAACGATCCTAATATTTATAGACTAAACCAGACCCTCACTCCGTATAGCTGCATCCAGGCATGCGGGCGCGAAATGTTTCCGCTGGCAGCAGTTTTCAACGTCTCAGAATGCCAGTGTGCTAACAATGACACCTTTGCTTTTATCAAGAACCGTCCATGTACATCTCCTGATGGCGGGAGAATTCTTGACATGTACAACGCCACTGACTTTCTTACAGAGCGCGCTGAGGTTTACCAACAGCTGACTTTCGCAATGACTTCTTTCAAAGTGACTCCAACATCAAGCACTGTCACGCCATCTCGCGTGACAGTCAACGGATCGACACCTCTGATGTACTCTGTGGATTTCGGTGACGGAACGCATAACGTCACCTACTCTGAACTTTCGACTCACAATCATCGCTTTCTCACGCATGGTCTATTCACCATTCGTGTCATAACGTCCCAGGGTAACGTAACACTGTTTCGCACATCACGGACGGTTCGAGTGTTGTCAAGATTGCGGGTTGGTGGGATGTCATGCGCCGCGGTAATCCCCGGTAGATCATCTAGATGTGGTTTGAATGATTTCTTTGGCAGTGGAATTTCTGTGCTGCTGAACATAAACAGGACCAGATTAACACAAACTCTACTCCTGTCAGTGCCAGGTACGTCTCGTACTATGTTTCAGCCCAAATTCAGCTGAAACGTAGAGCCATCAAGGGATTAATGACAAATAACTGATCACACTATTTTAGATGGAGAAAAGGGTAAAACAACAACAACAACAACACATTCTAGGCGTTGGAACTTTAAATTATGTTGAGGGTGATTTAGAGGACACATCATGGTATGGTATTTTCAATGCTAAGTTTTTTTGTCTTCACATAAATCGAATAGCAATATTCTAGCTCCCACCCAACCCTTCTTACAAATCACTGCTGAATCTCCTGTCTGTTTGGAAAGTCTACAATGTGATTTGGCAGCTGGGAAGACTCAGTCAATACATCATAGCAGCACTTTTGGCCTTGATTGCAGCGGCGTATGAAACGTGTGTTAGTCCATCAGATAATTTGTTGCACGGCAGGGTTTTTTTGAACCTCCGTGGGGCTAGAGGGGAGACAAAGCCACTTTGTATGAGATTCAAATGAATAATTCACATCAATATTCACCTCACCCCTCCCCCCATCTCTTCACATGCAGGATCATGGTCGGCAAATATTTTACTAGTTCTCTCTTTGTTTTAAAATGGAACCTAACGATAAGGTCGAGGCAAAAAATGAAAACTCAGTGGCCAATTAGAATTATAGCATAGTTTTGGGAAAGTGCGCGCTATCATTGGCTAATACGCGCGAGCCATTTGCCCATGGGTTGCATGCTGACGTCATACTGTTAACCAGTATAAAAGTTGTCAAATCTTATGTTATAAACGAAATGGTAAACGCAGCAGCTGTGCAACCATCGAGTTATGAACGCGCTTGGGAGTTTGCTAAGCACTCAAAAAGCTCAGGCTCAAAAAGCTCAAAAAGCAAAAGGCTGCGCCTCGAGCATCTCTTACGCTTCTTTCGTGCTTAGCAACATCACGCGTTTGTCCATAACTCGATGTTTGCACGCTGCACGCTTACCATTTCTTCACTGGTAGGATATGAGGCATTATCGCACTTTGTAACAACACAGTATGAAGTTATGAGTACGCATGTCTCAGGTGTGAAACTCATCATTTAGTCCTATCTTCTCAGATGTTCCAAGATCGGTCCTGGGAAATTCTGACCTTAACGTGGCCAGCCAATTAGATTCCGAACTAGCGACCTCTGGAATTTATCTTCTTTCCTCGCTCCAGTTCACAATGAACACAGTAATAGAGGCCTGGGAAATATATGCAGAGCATCCTGGCCAAATTCAGTTACAGGTGAGCCCACGTGTTAAAAAATTTCGTTGTCTGATAAAACTGAAATCGCTTGCAGAAGTAGAGAAATAACGAGAGCCTTAAAGAGAGACCGTTGCAAAAATTATAGCTGACTTAAGTAAGGATGTACGGAAGAATTGCCAATGCGAGCAGTATTCCAAGATTAAGCCCCATTATTTTTTTTTTACCATCTAAAACCAAAGATATCACCCTATAGGTGTGGCATGCCAATATGGTGCTTACTCCCCCATATATTTTAGATATGAGAATAAACCCCAGGTAAACAATGCTGAGCATGAATACGACGGGAGTGTAGACAGTTTTGGATCAAAGTGTCGATCTGCATTTTAAGTCTTTATTACTATAAATGATAAAGAACGTTGTGTTTTAAGATTTTTAGAGCCAATTGGAACTTCACACGTTGTCGGCGAATATGTCAAGACAAACAAAGCTGTGGAAAATGGGACCAGCAATCCGACGCTCCGTGTGACGACGCATGCGTCAAGGTCACACACTGTTATCGGGACCTCTCCTGTGGCCATGCGAAGACAAACTATACAAGAGTGTACCACATGGATGTGAATGTCACATTAGGGTATAACTTAATAATTCTCTCTGAGCATAACTGGTTTGAAGCTTACGCAGGTGATATTGCAGGATTCGAGAGCAATTCTTCGGTCACTGTTGTTCAGAGCAGTCCTGCCAACTCAACACAGGAAACGTATTTTGTACCAGGGAGCAACTCAGAGTTTGAGGTGGATCTGAACAAAGCGATCCTTCAAAATACTTCCTTTAAAATAAAAGTGCATGGAATCACACGAGTCACTGCTAAAGTAGTTGTTTCGTGTTTGAGTGTTGGAGTGTACCCGCTGATCGCCGCATTCACTAATGCTCTACAACCAGAGGCAGAAGACGGCGGGCTCAAACTTCAATCCTCCATCTTTGTAGAGAACCCGATCAGCGGCATCGCTTACGACAAAGACTTCTACATTGCTGTCAACACCACGAAGAACATTACGGTAAATATTACACAAGGGACAAACATATCTTGTGAGTGGAACAAGCCTACAACAATATTATCATCTACGCTGTCTACCTACTTGGAACTCGGCAACAAAACTGAAGGCGGGATTTGTGCACTCAGTTTCTCGTACCATCGCATCGGTCATTTTTCCGTTTCTCTTTGGGTGTCTAATCGAGTGTCTTCAAGTTCTGAACTTATACTTGTCTATGTGCGAACTGTTATCCGCGGGTTACAAGTCCACATGTGCCATAGCTCGTTTGCTTTCGAAAAGGCTCTCACATGTTTTAACGCCAGTGTTACTCATGGCAACGAAGTTGGATGTACGTGGTATTTCGGACCTAACGAATACAAGGTAGCGCAACTCGGGAAAACGATTTTCCACGAAGTCGAACCAGTTGGAGTGAAAAATCTAACACTCTTTTGTTACAATTTTGTTTCTCAAACTGCCAGCGTTTCCTTTCAAGTACGCGTTATTGCTAATCCGCTATCGATCGAGGCCCCCCTTATTGCTCTGGCCAATACTCAGGTCAAATTTACTTGTACTTTGAACTGGCCTGGGGGGTCTCCCGCGACATTTTTTGCCACGCAGTCAGTGGCTGGAACGAGAGGAACAAACATTACAGCGTCTCCAGCGCTGGTGATCGATTACAAAGGATCAAAAATAGAAATCAACTCAAGTTCCCCATCCGTATATCTCAGCTTCAAGAGGCTAAAAAAAATCCCACACAAAGTTTGGTGCAAGGCAAAGAACTATCCTGGTTTAAATATTTTCCGCTTTATCAAAATCATCAACGCTATTACGCAGATTCTGATAACACACTCGTGTCCCCCTCAGGTCCTTGTTGGCTCCAGTTGTACTTTCCAGGTAAAGGTTATTCGAGGTGATCAGCCGCAGTACCGGTGGACAATTTTTGAAACGGAAGGTCAGGTCTCTTACCAAAATAAACAAATCCAGCATCGATTCTCTAGCCCTGGGGTCACAAATGTTACTGTAAATGTGACCAATAAATTCTCCTCACTCATTAACACAACATCCATCTCCGTTTTGTGGCTTCCCTCATCAATATTGTCTTCAAACGTGAATACCAATCATCTGCACACATCCATGTTGCCCTCTAACGTAGAAACCAACCTTTTTCAAACATCTCCACTGCAATCCGCCTATACTCCTGTCCTCCCTGCTTCCTTTATCGCCTCAGGATCCAGTGGTAAGGGCTTCACCCAGTCGCAGTACGACAGAGGAGCCGTGTTCTCTTCATTCAATTCAAACACTCGCTCCGTCGACAATCTCACTTCTTTTAGCAAGAGAAAGACCTCCGCCCCGGTCCATTCAACCACACCTACAATAAACGCACCGACCAAGACAAGCATTTACAACGGTACTGATGACTTTCCTCCTCTAGATGCTGCAAGGCTTCTTCACAGTTCCTGTGGACTCGTTGGTGAACCTTGCGCTTTTTCTATCGTTAATATAAAGAGAAGCCATCTGTTTAGTTTCCTTTGGAGTTGGGGCGACCAAACAGCACCAGAAAAGGCAGAGTCTTCTGCTACGCACACATACGACCATCCAGGTCAGTATTCCATTAGCGTTCATATATCTGCACCGTCAAGTCAGGTCACCTTGTTCGGACACGTGACTGTTCAGTATCCAATCGCAGGGTTACACGTGCGGCACGTGACTGTTGGATCATCAAACGTTCTTCAAATGGAGTTTGAAATTTTACGCGGGACCAATGTCACGTACTTGGTGGACTACGGTGATGATTCCGGTAAGAAGAAAACTTTTGTAAAGTTGTATTTCACCCCAGCAGCAATCAATATGTGATTTCTCGTTTCACTATCAGTACTTTTCTTAGCAAACAAGTGATGAGAATTGAGAACAGTATCAACTTAAGGTTGCTCAATTGATCTGACACTAAAATCTCCGAAGTAAAATATAAGGAAAGGTATGGCTCTATGCAGAATTACTACTCGGAACTTGTAAGGGACGGACCATTAGAAAAGTGATGGGTGGAGGGGGGAAACCAAAAAAAATTCATGCAAGGAAAATGCCAAGAAAAAAAATTCATGCAAAGAAGAAGGTAAAAAAAAAATTCATGCAGAAGGAAGGTCCAATTGTGACTTTTTCACACGTAGTAAAAAACATTCGTGCAGAGGGGTTCACCTGAAAAAAAATTCCTGCACAAGCAGTGAGCGAAAAAAAAATTCGTGCAAGCTGAAAATTCCCCACCCCTCCCCCCATCACTTTTCTAATGGTCCGTCCCTAAAGGCGTTTTCAAGGTTTTGCAATCACCTCCACGCAAAGCGAGTTGCTCAGTCAGACTGAAAGACCACAGGGAAGGTTTAATTTGTGTGAAAGAAAAATCGCTAAAAAGATAAAAACACTTGACAATTTGTTCTCATAAAGTGTTCCGTCTGTTTGACCAGATGCTTCTTTGGTCTTTGTCAGGCACCACTTCTACTTAACCCTGTAACGAACCACCAGGAAATATATAATTATGAGCGGCGCTTTTCGCTCTGGAATGAGATGTTGAAAAAGTACAAAAACTATTTATGAGTTCTTATCAGGTTTAACACTCGAACCTGTTCATATTTTCCAGAAAAAGACGAAGGTCTTATCCGCAGCACGTCCTCATTAGTCATGGTAACCCATCAGTTTCAAGAACCTGGCAGCTACAACTTGTCTATTGTGGTCAGCAGTCTCGTTGGTCCCAATACCTCAATACAACACCCGGTCGCAATAACCAACACGCCTTGCTCAATACAGGAAGTGCGCATGCTCGGAGTCGGGGAGAAGCAGGATAATAGTCCGGAAATACAGCAAGAATACGAATATTCAGTTTACTCATCGATTAAACTCAACTGTTCATATTATGAAGAGCTAAAATACACGTGGCGACTTGAAAATATAACAAACAATTCCAGTCATCTTATTGCTTTATCAGATGATGCAAGCTCATCTAGTGTATTTTTCATTGCTTCTTCGTCTCTAAGTAGCGGACTGTATAAATTTACGCTCGCCATTACTGCACTTCCCCAAGGAATATCACACTCTACAGTTGGGTATCTTTACGTGCGCATGCCCAGATTACAGGCCTCCATAGCCTGCGGAAGTGAGCGAACGATGTCAGTTGCTCAGGAAGTCGTGTTAGACGCGTCCAAGTCACGTGATCCTAATGATGTTCAAGTTAGCAAATCTGGTGTTTCTCTGAGCTTTGAATGGTTTTGCAATGAACAACGTGATGTATCCTGCTTCAGAGGTGAAATCAACAATAGACAACCCATTTTGAAGTTCCCTCCAAACTTTCTGGAGAGTAATAAATCATATTCGTTCGTGGTTGTTGTTATTCATGGTCAAAGAAGCGCCGAGGCGAAACAGACGGTGCATTTGGTGGCAAAAAATTCGCCCTCCCCTTGTGTGAAGTGAGTAGAAGTATTTACATACAATTACTACCCCTTTAGACATACAAGTACATTTCCAATCGATTGAAGTTATTTCATTTAGCGTTTCAAGTGGCTGAGGGAACACTCGCTATCAAAAGCACTTTTCAATTGACTGTTAAAAGTACTTCCGCGGTTTCCTTTGTTTTGCAGGTGATAGGCTAAAAGGTGATTGGCTAAAACGCTTGGCGTCGCGTTCTTATCCAATCAGAATTACCATCAAAACTAACTATTTCCAGCTCTCACGCGTTTTCCCGCGCTTGTTGCTGATGACATGTATTTGCTTTGACCTGGGCCTTATTGGTTTATCGGAATGTGGGCATCTGTTTTGGTCGACCAGAATAAATTACTTTTGCTTTTGTTTAATGGAAACCATTTAATAACGCTCAATATGAAGCAATTTAATTGGCAAAGGTTGAACAAGACTATTTCTGTGACTGAGCTCAATCACTTCTTTATGATTCAATTTTAAAAACCTTTGCTGGACGAGAAAATCATAAATCGTAACGAAATTATATTCGCCTTTGTTTTCGAAACAGAAAAAAAAGGCAACCGATTTCAAAATGCAGCTAGCTTTTCTTTTGTCATCGGAGATGTCAACCCTCCGTTGTAATATGTCCATGTATATGTAAGAAACTCTTGATGCAACTGGAGAGAAAGGTTACAAGAGAAGTACGAAACATTTTATCTCTCTGTAGATGCATGAAGAACTGTGCACACAAGTTAGCAACTTCCAAAGAATTTGTCCTAAATGGAGGAGGTTGCCATGACAACAAGAATGCCACCTGTATATGGGAGCTGTATGGACTTCCGTCCCATAAGATGACCAGACGATCCTTGAGCAGAGAGTCTGTTTTGATTAGCAAGTATTCCTCGGTAGAGTTCGTTTTAGACCCGAGTATCTTGAATCCGAACGAAACCTACACGATTGCTTTTAACAGTGGCCTCAGTTTTTGGACAAATTATACGATAACTACCGACATGTCCCCGAGCGGCGGGTCGTGCTTCGTATCACCATCGGAAGGCAAGGTGATTGAAACACGTTTTCGTATCACGTGTTCTGGTTGGACAGATGAAGATAGTCCCCTGTGGTATGAGTTTTTCTTATCAACAGGGTCTTCCACGGGATCCCTGTTGCTCTCTTACGGCTGGCTCCCACATTCCCAGGAGCTGCTTCTTCCGTCCGGTTCAGAACAATATGACTTCACTCTGGAAATGTTCGCGAAAGTTTCGGATGTCCTAGGATCGCACACAATATATCCTCTACGAGTTAAGGTGAATGGGTCAGTTGTAAATTCACTTAAGGGCAGGACCATTTCAAGCGACTGAACAGTACTATATTGTGTTACTGCTTGTGTACTTAACAGTATGGTTCTAGCTTTTCTATCTACAGCTCAAACCGTGCTATATGCAGTGTGACCATTATTCGGATAGCTACATGACATGACTTAACAGTACTGTGCAGTGTGGCTTAAAGAACTTTGTTACTGAGTAGATTAAACCACTGTGGGGATGGTAGTTCAGTTGAAAGCTACTGAACGGCACTACACTGTTGTCCAGTTCGTTTTAGTTGTAGATTTCGTTCACAAGCAAACTTCGGAATTCAAACGCATAAACCTAAAACAATACAAGTTTTAATCATATTTGTAAGCGTTGAAATGGTAGTTATATGTAAATAAGGTCGTTCTTAATTTTGATTTGATTGGCTAGTGAATGAAAGGCGGTGGAACGCGATCTGGTAATCATTAAACTAACACTAAATAATTGACTAATTTATGTTGGCGTAATGAGCTTACATTAGTATGCAGTTTGGTTCAAACTCTCCCAGCTGTGGACTAATAAACGATTAGGCGTTATATTCTTTGGTAAGCAGCTGTTTTGAGGTACTGTTTGTTTTGCTGAACAGTGTGGTTCTAACTCTTTCGTCTACGGATCAAACCATGCCGTGCAACTTTTTTTGTAAAGTGACTCAGGAGCAGTACTCTACTGAGGTAGTTTGTTTTACAATGATGTGGCTCTAACGTTTTCATCTACGTATCAGACAATGCATTGTGACTTTCTAAGTAAAGCGACTGAACAGTAGTGAACCGTTGTGTTGTTTTTTTGCAATTCTGAGTACTATAATTATATAATTAGTAAGAGATTTCCTCTTGGTAAATAATGGTAAAGACCATGATATAAATACTCCTATAAAAACTGATTGTCTTTCTAACTTTTTTGTGCCGTGTGAATGAAGGTGAGATCTTTCGACCCTGATGAAGGCTCGGTTTGGTCCATTCTGAAGGGTATCACCATCGGACCAGACTCCATGTTAGAAGGGCTTCTGACGTCCGGAGAATTTCAGCAAGCAACACAACTATTAACAACAGTTATTACAGTACTGAATGAGGACTCGCCCCAAACTCCTGCTCCAGGAACACCTGAATTCAGAGACCGCGTGGAGGTTGGTGACTACATGATACTTTTGACAAACAGGAGTCATGTGGAGGGGGAGAAAGGAAGGGGGGGGGGGTAATGTAGAGATGAGAACTGATCCTAGGCCTTATAGAAACTGGGATCAATGTAAGTATCAGGGCAATTGTGCACCTACCCCTCCTTTAACCCAACAATAACTCTGACTTTTTAACTTATTATAACTAGTTGCGTTAGGGGAGGGGTAGGTGCATATTTTCTCAGATAATTACATTGATCCTGAAACTGTTTTTGGTTATGCTATTGTGTTTTTCACTACTGTACTGAAACAAAATTTGAGGGCTCGTTTACTCTTCCTGTAAATTTTAAATTGGTCAAATCATGCCTCGTCACATTTGGACTCCTGGGAACTCAAACTGCCAGTTCCACAGTTAAATGTTTATTCATTCCTCTTGTCAAGGTCCGCTCCCGAGTAATTCAGAGCCTCTCCGAAATGAGCTTTGACAGCTCCCAATGCATCAGACAAACCCTCGGTGGTCTTCTCCAGGCCACTACAGTAACCGCTGAACTATTACCGGAGGCGCTGGTAAGTATATATGGGTACCTTGTCAAATCGCAGACTAATAATTCGCATGCATTCAAAGATATAATACATTGTATTTTGGTTTATTCTACTTTTTAAACATAAGAATCACCTCTCTTTTAACATTTCCAACACATCACTTAAACACAGGCCCTAAACGACAACCTATGCAATCCGATAGTCAAATGGAAAGTGCTCTATATATCATGATTGTCATTATCATTATTATAATTATTGTTATGAATTACTGAAGATGACTACTTATCTAGTAGCTTGCAATTCAATAAAGTCTCGGCCATCATCACCATCATCGTTATCACTTCAAAGATGTGGCGTCAAGATTTATATTTACACCTTTCAGGTCACATTGTCTAATAGTCAAGCTATATTTGATGACTTGCTGCTGCCACTCACATAGCTCTGAATGTCACATGATCTATTGGCCAATCAAGCTACTAAACAGTGATCTTAGGGGAAATCTCCAGAAAATACTGTTTACGTTTACATGGAGGCCCTTCACTGTTTAGAGATTTCGATCAATTAATGTTGCCTTGAACATTTCAGGTTCATGGGGCTACTCTTTACACAGACATGGCTGAAGTTTTGGCTGTGAAATACAAGAACACGGAAGCGCGGCATGAAACGGAGGCCATCTTGCATGGTCTAACGAATGTTATCGATGCTTCTTTGGTTATCATAGCAACTGTTAGGCGGGAACAGGAGTCAGGTGAAATCAAAGATTGGATAAGCAATGCCAATGAGGCCAGAAATCAAGATGCATTGGAGAAGGTAAGTTTATTAGGATAAGTATGAACAAGTTTACTGCATCATCCACGCTGAATATTAGCATATTCCCTGGATATGGTTATCGCCTAGTCATTCACATGCCGAGCATAGGCCATCAACCCGTAGTTTCCATCGTTTTCGATTTGGGGCAACCGTCTTCTCCAATTTCGCCCAACTTTGACCTTCTTTCTTCGTCTCTGACTCTACGCTCAGCATATTTCATAGTGGTGCTCAACTTCTGAAGCCGTGCAGTTCGTAAACAGATAAATAAGGCTCAAGAATATGTTTGGAGAAACTGAACGTTAAAGAGAAAAGAAAATGATCGTGTAGTTCAGGCCTTCAAATATTGAAAACAATGCAACTGAAATAAGTCCCGTTTCTGAGGACTTTCTGCCAGTTTTTTGTGGAAGTAATGAGCAAGGGAAACAGTACCCAAGACATGTTAAAAGGGAGAAAAGTCGATCTTTATTTTCAACCCTTTCACTCCCAAGGGTCTCCATTTGACGAGTAAAATCGTTTGGCGTTGGACAGAGTAAAATCTATAATGTCACTCTTGGGAGTGAAAGGGTTAAGGGAGATAGTTTTCAACCCAGCTTTCACTCCCAAGGGGTCTCCATTTGACGTGTAAAATCGTCTGGCGTTAGTCAAGGTAAAATCTATCAAGTCACTCGTGGGAGTGAAAGGGTTAAATGCATACAGTAAAACAAGACAAGAAAAAAGGAAAACAGAAAACAAGGCAATCTCTCGATTAATTTTCAGATTTGTGTCGTTTTGTGAACAAAAAGCCTCAAAACAGACAAAAACAAAACAAACTGACCTAGAACATATTAACACAGATATCAAATCGAATTTTGTCTTTAAAACAGTTGTTAGAATACCAAAGAAAAAGAAATAGATTTATGTCTTTGCGCCTGATATTTTTGACCAAAATAAAACAAAAAAAATTGAAAACAAAAATTGGAAAATAAACAATGGAGGGAAAGACCTACATGGTCCCCGAGCCGATGGAGAGTAATTCCTAGGAACGCTAAGATGGAGGGATGGCTCAGCCCCCGAGCCACATTGAGGGCCATCACAAGATTCAAACTCGGCCCGGAACCTTTCGTATTCTGTTCGACTGTCCTAACCACTTGACCAGGCGGGTTTCACATGATAATATATGAAAAATATGGGTGGTCCGCTATTGTTCAAAGTTTGAATTTTAAAGTGAGCATGCGCTGCCTGTTATGTCATGCGCAGTTGTACAAATCATTCCACTAGGAATTTCCTTGTGCTTAGTTCTTGTTTCTTCATTTAAAACATTCGATATCCTTTCTCTTGAAGCATTAGCTCCCGCTTCTCAGGAAACACCACCATAGGAAGAACTCCGTTGTTTTGGTTGATATTGTTTGCTTCTTGAAATTAAATTACAGGAGTAAACTAAGCCGCTCAAGTAACATTCACGGCCCTGAATCTTTAACATAAAGAACCAACAACAACGCCTTTCTACGCGATCTTGTTATCAAACAAAAACGCACGAAGGGAGGCTACATATTGAGCGAATTTTCATGGGATTGCCTTGCCATGATACGACTATTCCTGTCTGTTATATTCAGACGGACATTTTATCCTCGTTTCATTGTTTTCCATGTTAAGATTTACTGAAGCGTAGTAACCGGACTCAACCAGCTAACGAGCACGGGGTTTTGTCCTCGTGTACCTTTACTTGCGCATCTCCTTGAATGGCAATTATTATTATTATTATTATTATTATTATTATGTACATGTGCTAGCACTCGGTACACCTCTCAACTTTGTATCATAAACTCCAGTACGCTACTGTATTTGGTAAGAATTCCCGAGCACACAGTGTGTTCTTAGGTATCAGACTGATTGCTGTGTTACACGGTTTATCAAGTCATCAGCTCAGGAGTCAGGAACAGTAAAAAATGGTTCTTCGGTCGGGTTAATAGCAGAAGCCTTGATGGCTCCTGGTTAATAGCCGTTTCTTGTACTTAGGAACCAACATTAAAATTTTGGAGCCACTCTTAAGAAATTACTTGGGAAATTTAGAGCAATCTTTTTTGAACAATTTGGAGTAACTTATGGACAGCCCTAAGCCTAGAATCCCCAACCGGACCAACCTACTGCGACACAGCGAACAGGCGACGAAAGAAACAAGACTATTCATGTTGTATTGTGTTTCAGTGCGAGGAAGCAAACAGCAAATCCCTTGAAGGCATTGACTACACAGCCCAAAAAATTCTGTACTATCAAAGAAAGGGGCAAGCCCCGAGTCACGTGAACACGAGCCTGATCAGACAAACACTTAGACGCCAGTCCCCAGCAGACATAAATGACGCAGCTTTGGATGGCCGAGAAGTTAGTTTCCAACTGCCGTTAGAAGTCAAAAGGAACAAACTTGGACACTTAGAAACAGTCGACTCTAAGGTCAGTGATAGACTGTAAAGTTTGGAGTATTACTTTTGTACAAACGAATTATGAACTTCTCGACTTTTAAGGTACTAAATGAAACACAGAGTCAGAGTCAAATGATAACTCTTTTCAACAAATAAACAACCATTTTGGCCTCTGAAGCTCGGATTCGGGCTTGGTTTAATCTCCTATTAAGGCAAACATGAATCGAGTGATTTTGTTTGTAGATTTAGTTTCCTTTTTTGCTAGCATAGGCGGATTTAGGGGAGTGGCCGAGGGGGACGCGCCCCCCCCCCTTTTTTCCTGTATTTTCAAAACGAACATGTTCTGCGTGTTCTAGGTGAAGAGTATGATGTCAGTATTTTTAATTCTGTCTTCCAAAACGTTAACGTTACTTTACTTTGCATCACGAATACGCCCACAATGCTGTGTGCTGCATCTCCTGAAAAGTGAAGTTTTCATTCGGAGGGAGGGGAGGGTGGGGGACTCGGTCCCCTCTTTCTGGATTTTCTGAATCCGCCGCTGGCTAGTTTTAGTCACATGTGAGTCTTGACGTGACGTATTGCTCAATATTAAGCTGAAGAAGTTACTATGCTTAGCACCCTCGTCTTTGTCATAAATTACTTTCTATATGCATCTTTTATTGATTCATAATTGCCAAAAAATAAAACAACGGGTATTACGCTTTATAAACAAAAACTCCGTACATGACCATACGTAACTCCAATAAAATAACATCTTTCCTAAGTAAATGAGAGTAAATAGATCCTTTAAATCGCAGTGATGATAAACATAGAAACGTCTCTCGAGAAAACAATACACTGTAAGGAAAAGCAATGGTGAGAACTGAGATAATGATCAACTCAAAATTAATGACTTTACGTAACTCCAAATGTTAAACTGAGTACTTAATATGTGTGGTACTCACTTAAGAGAATTCCTAGTCAGATCTTAGATTTGAAAGGATTAACAACCGATTGCTATATCAAATCTCTGCAGGTTGTGACTACCAAAGAGTCTTTATTTACCCCAAGGAATGCAATAACTATGGATACTCCAGTTTCAAGCTTAGAGCTTCAAGAAACTTCTGGAAAGCAAGTCCCCATCCGGGACCTTTTGGAACCAATTTCTATCTTCTTCAATCTTAATCAATCAGAGAGCAAAGCTCTACACAACATAACAGGAACGGCAACGTCCGGAAAGGACATGACGGTGTTTAAAATAGAACCTGGAGAGCAAAGTACCCTCTATTTCACAATTAAGTGTTCTGGAATCATGAATCTGGGAGAGCAGCTAATTTTTGTCGGCAGAAGGGGCGCTCCGCCTACCGAGGGAAATTCTGACTTCAGGTGGAATTTAACATCGTGCAACGCTACGACTACGAGGCAGCTTCCATTTAGCCACGTGAATAATTCTGATGGCTTATTCCTTGGTGTGGTGTTAGAGGGAGCAAATAATTTAACGAATTATTCCACTGCAGCAACCTATGACGTCAATGTGAAAGCAGTAAGTTGCTTCTACTGGAACGAAAGCCTAGAAGAATGGAGAACTAGGGGATGTAAGGTAGGGCAATATTAAGTCATACAATCTACCATCCGAGTCAATATGGGGTAATATTTCTTTCTTTAGTGCTTATTAACTAGCTATTCCTGGTGATCATTGTCCCAAAGTTGTTGCATTGCATACCGAGCCCGAGATTTTGACAGAATCGATCGAGTGGTATAGTCTGTGATCCCACTGAACTTGGTTGAGAAAGTAAACGATATTTTTCTTCTTCTTGCATGATTATTTTCAACAATCAATCGCAACTGAAAACCGCTTCATCATGTTAAAATAATATCCGAGACTCAGAGGAACTCGAAATCTACGTAGAATGCCCCTTTGATCCACAAAACAAAAAGATATTGGACCTAGGAAAGCTTGCCTACAAACCTCATATACAACGGTACCCCTTCTCCTTCACCTTAAAAGGGGGCAGTTCAGTTACGAATTAAGCATTTTATTTTCGTTAAGGTTGGTCCGCTGACCACATTATCACGGATTCATTGCCTGTGTAACCACCTGACCTGGTTTGGGGGCCGACTATTTGTCGCTCCTAACAAACTTCACCTGGATATAATCGCCGATAGAATCTTGGACCCGGCAACCTACGCTCCAGTCCTCGCATTGCTTTGCACCACGCTTGGCGTTTATGTAATCATTGTAGTATGGGCTCGCCGGAAGGATCGTCAAGATATATTGAAGGTACAGAATTAGTTCTGACTCAGCCGCTACACTCAAGGACAAGTGCAAACCACCCATTACACTGCATGGTCTTAAACTGGGTCACACGCATGGTTTGATCCACAAAGGATCATATTCTGTAAAATCACTGTCTGCAGCTTTCTAACACATTGCCTCACTGCATGCTTCTTCAATACGTAGATGAGAACGTTAGAGGTCACACTGTGTAGTA
The DNA here is from genome assembly GCA_949710005.1 of Ricordea florida. Lineage (NCBI taxonomy): Eukaryota > Metazoa > Cnidaria > Anthozoa > Corallimorpharia > Ricordeidae > Ricordea > Ricordea florida. The sequence continues at coordinate 27,550,660 of OX453275.1, read as the reverse complement.
AAACACAGAGCACCACGGTATATTACTCTCTCTGGCTTTCCATCGAATTGTTCCACATTATGGCTTCATCCGCAGGTGAAGAGACACTGAGAACGTCAGACTGAAACTTTGATTTTAGAAACATTGAATTCTTTAATTTCAAGAGTATCTAGTTTATCAGTTTTAATCGCAGCATAGAAGTGGAGATTTTTATGTATTTTTTTTACATCTTCGTTATTTTCTTTGTAGACGGGAATAAGTGTGAGCCCGAGCAACAGGTCAGGAGACGCACATGCTTATGAAGTCACTATCTGTACTGGCATGCGCAGACATGCTGGTACAACTGCTAACGTTGCCATAACAATAACGGGAGAACGCGGAGAAAGTCATGCTTTCCTTCTTAAGAACTATTACCGTCAGACATTGACTCGAGGCAGTGTCGACTCTTTTCTCGTGACAACTTCGCAAACTCTCGGTCAGCTCTCGTACATCCGAGTCTGGCACGATAATTACGGAAGCGACCCGGCTTGGTATGTTAAACAGATATCAGTTCGTAAAGTTGACACTGAAGAAGTGTGGCACTTCCTGTGTGATCGTTGGCTCGCCGTTGATGAAGGAGATGGAATGGTGGACAGAATTTTCACCGTAACGAGCAACGAAGAGCTGCAAGAATTTCGATATTTGTTCTTAACGAAGGCGTATAAGGATCTCACCGACTCGCACCTCTGGTTCTCGGTCGTTTGGCGGCCTCTGCAGTCCCCTTTCACTAGGGTGCAGCGTGTGTCCTGTTGTTTGTCCCTCCTCTTATGCACCATGATGGCCAACGCTATGTGGTATGAAGCCGACAAGGGCCGCTCCACTGCTGTTCAGCTGGGTCCTATTCAGTTTTCTTGGGAGCAAGTGTCGATAGGGATCTGCAGCAGCCTTATTGTATTCCCAATCAACCTTCTGTTGGTTCAGATCTTCCGTCACTGCCGACGCCGACCACCTCGACCAACATCCTGTTGTTGCCTCAATCCAAAGAGGAGGGGACGTTTCATCCCCAGCAATGCCGTCAGCGACGCCGCAATTCAGCAGGTCGAAGTCCCGTATGAGGACTTAACATTATCGTCCTCAGAACACATGTCAAGCCACATTTCCTTGCGTTCCGCTGTGCGCTCCGTTCATTTGCCTTCACTCTCAGTTTCTCTGACAACCAATGTTTTAAATAACTCAACCAATGATCTGCGTTTCTTACTCCAAAGACATTCAGACCGTCGTGACCCATCAGAGGGCTCAGAAATGGATGTCCCTTATAAAGATACGACTAAGAATAAGAAAGGCTTGCCATGGTGGTTTGTGTACGTGGGGTGGTCTCTTGTTGTGCTGACTTCTCTCACTGCTGCTACTGTTACCTTGTTATATGGTATCGAGTTTGGCCGCACAAAGTCTACCCAATGGCTTCTCTCCATGTTATGCTCTGTCACGCAAGATGTATTTGTCAGCCAGCCTCTCAAAGTCGTCTTTCTTGCCGTGTTATTTGCTTACATTTTAAAGAAGCCCGACACTGTGATTTCGTCCTCTGCACCTCGTTTCACATTCCACGAGGAAAGTTTACCACGAAATCCTTCCCTTCCAAATAACGACTTAACGGAAAGACCAGTAGCCCCTCCTGTAAAAGTACTCTCAGAGGAGGCCCTTATGCGTGCCCGGGACAGAGCCGCAAAGGAGAGGGCAATGCACGCGATATTGCTTGATTTAGGAACCTTTTTAATGTTTCTTTTCCTGGTGCTCCTCATTGCTTACGGATTTCGGGACAAAAATGCATTCCATCAAAGCGATGCAGTTGCCAAGGTGTTGATGAATCAAAACGTCACCGGTCTTCCAAAAGGATTCAAGCCCGAACAATACTCTGAGGTAAGGTACTCACTCATTCAACAATAGGAATAGATCAGAGAGTACACATGAAACCTTCTCCAAGGAAAGTTGATCATTAAAGCAAGCGAGCTCTACGAAACTGATTTTACAGTATGTTGAAGTTTTCTTGTAACAAACAGCATCACAGTACAGTTTACTGGTGTCAAAGGCCCGAGGCAGATATCACTACGTCATGTATACTTCTCTTGTTTTGTGCCGAAAAAAGAGGCATATAATTCATAGTAGGCCACCATATAGTCACCAAAAATAGTGTTTACAGTGGTATACAAGGGTTTTCAAAGGTATATCCTTGTAAACCCTTGTATACCCCTGTAAACTGACTATATGGTCGCCTACTATGAATTATATACCAAGAAAGACGCATTATTGACCTTATGAGCTCACAACTGAGCCTGCAATACCACTAGCTAGAAATACCGCTTCACACAACACCGGTAGATTATGTCTATGGCTAAAAGTGTTAATTAGTAACAAATTTCATTTTGTGATACTCTACAATTTCTTTGTTTATGGTCACTGTCTGGTGGTAAAGGTTTCACGCAAAGTTTAACTTGCAGGCTGTTTTAGGCTCGGTTCAAACGTCGAAATTTACATGTGTTGAATCTAATGCAAATGAGAGAAACCAATAGATTGTTTCATTTTCATTAGATTCAGCACATGGGAAGTTGAACTTTTGAACCGGGCCTCAGCTTCAACTGTTTAGACACTCGAACGTAAAGACGAAAAACGTGTTTTACAACTCAAATACAATATTCATATTTTCAGTTGTGGTACCATGTAATATCTGTATCAAATGTAATACGTAACCTTGTCTAGTAATTCTTTAATATTTTGTTCAGATAATACGTAAAAGGCATGTTTGGGATTGGATAGAAAACGTTCTTTTGCCAGTCTTATACAACCTGCCATGGTATTTCTATACGGGAAAGACACCTCAATTTGTAGAAGGAGAGAGTGGATTTGTTGTAGGCGTGGCAAGGTTCAGACAACACAGGGTTCGTACAGGTAAGGCCAGAATGGTTTGTATCACCCCGGCTGTTGAATAACCTGTAGGTATCTGGACTCATCGCTTGGGGTCAAATATGTTCCCGTCCGGTCCCTCCACATATGTCCAATGCATCCCATCCCAGTCGAATCGACTGAAGGGCATGACGATTCAACTACCGGAAGTCGATTCATACAGGAAGGCACAGAAAAGCGATGAAAATTACAAAGATGAAGCAAGGATAACATGAACCTGACTCGTTCTTAAAGCGTCTACATGCAAGCACTAGCGTGTCTGTTCGACAAACAAAAGAGCGAACATCTCTGAAATATTTCGCGAATCGACTTCCTGTAATCAAATGTTTTACTCTACAGTAGAATCGGCTCTGGTTGGGTTTAATTGACAAACCTCGTCCGGTTCCTCTCACTCAGTAAGTAAGATGAATTATTAAAATGATCAATTTGTTATCTGTAGCATAAGCCGATTCTAAAGCCATGCAATTATATACATACATACATACTGTATGTATGTATGAACCTCCCCAGTGGGACTTTTCAGGAACAATAATTAAAAAGCAGTAATTTTACACAGTTATTGAAATTATTTACACAAAAAAATACCACTTATCACCATATCAATTAGTTCCTAAAAATCACTTCGAAGTTTGCACGCTTCCTAAAGATTGTTTCGTTACTACAAAGTTTTAAAATTGATCCCAAAGAATTCCAGATGCTGACAGTTCGGTAATAAAAAGATCTCTGTCCAGAAGCGGGTTTAAAAAGAGAGACATTTAACAGTTGACAACTCCTGCTTGTGTATTTGTTTAGGGACGGACCATTAGAAAAGTGATGGGGGGGGGTGGGTGGGGAATTTTCAGCTTGCACGAATTTTTTTTTTCGCTCACTGCTTGTGCAGGAATTATTTTTTTCAGGAGAACCCCTCTGCACGAATTTTTTTTACTACGTGTGAAAAAGTCACAATTGGATCTTCCTTCTGCACGATTTTTTTTTTACCTTCTTCTTTGCATGAATTTTTTTTCTTGGCATTTTCCCTTGCATGAATTTTTTTTGTTTTTTTTCCCCACCCCCCCCCTCCCCATCACTTTTCTAATGGTCCGTCCCTTATTTCATAACGTTTAATAAAAAATAGTGCTTAGGTATTCAGGGGCGTGACCATTCCTACATTTAAAAGCCAAGACAGCATTTCGATAGTAAAGCTGACTGGATACTGGAAGCCGCTTAAGGCGTTTTAGTTCAGGCGTAACGCGATCAACTGATTTTGTAACCTCTTGATCGATAAACTCAGTACTGATTTTAAAACGTTTTACTCACCTAGGTCTTCCTGAAGTATTATCTCCTGTTCTGTCTGTAGGTTTCTGCAAAGTTGTATCCCTTGCTACAAACGAATTTTCACACTGTATTGGAGAGTACAGTATTGCATCTGAAGATCAACAAAATTACGCTGTAGGGTGGGTACAGGAGAACACTAACACTACATTAAAGAAATCATCCTTATCCCCAGATCCTTGGCGATACAGTTCATCCAGTGAACTACATACCTACCCCTACACGGGAGGTATTAGAACGTACTCGGGGGGTGGATATGTGATGGAACTGTCTCAAATCTACTACAAAGCGCTGGGACAAGTGAATGATGCAAGATTCCTTCTTTGGGCAGACCGCTATACCAGGAGCGTTTTTATCGAGTTTACGTTGTACAATCCAAACAATAACCTTTTCTGTGCTGTCACTCTCCTAATGGAAACCATGGCAACTGGAGGAGTGTTTCCTCGCGCGGAGTTTCTCTCATACCGACTCTATCGTTACGTTGGTGATTTCCAGCTCTTCATTCTCGCATGCGAGTTTCTCTTTCTTGTCTTTGTCCTCTATTTTACGTATCGTGAGGCAAAAAAGATTTTTAAAACACGACGGAAATACTTCGCGGACGTGTGGAACCTACTTGACCTAACGGTCCTTGTTCTGTGTTGGGTTTCTGTGGCATACTACTTCATTTGCCTCGGGTTGAGAACATGGACGACAAAGCTCTATAGAGCAGATCCAACCAAATTCGTCAGTTTTCAATACCTCTCTACCTGGCAGCTGATGTTTGAGGCAGTTCTTGGCGTCATGGTTTTTGTGACTTGTTTAAAGTTCATTAAATTGCTTCGATTCAACCGACGAATCTTTTTGCTCTCGTACACTCTCAAACAGGCGAGCGACGAGCTCTTACAATATGCTCTTGTTTTTGGCATTAACTTTATGGCATTTTCACAGCTGTATTACTTCTTGTTAGCCAGTGAATATAGATATTTTAGTTCGCTTTTGGGTACAATGCAGAAACTTCTTAACGTCCTCCTGGGAAAATTCAGCTTTGAAGAAATGATGACCGCTCACAGAGTACTGGGAGCTGTTATCTTTTTCCTGTACATGGCGATAACAAACTTCATTTTTTTCAACGTTCTTATAGCCATTGTCATCGAATCATTCAAAGTCGCAAAGCAAAAAAATGATCGTATGCAGAACGAATTCGAGCTACTGGAATTCGTTATGGCACGCTTCAAGGATTTTCTGGGCATGCGTTCTCTTCAGAAACCCACTGGCTCCTTGCCTGCTTACACTAACGAGCCCGCACTCTGCATTGAAACTAGCGAAACTGGTTCGTATATACAGACATGCGCAAAAGAACTTGACATTGCTGTAAAGCTTGAAAGAAGCTTGGATAGGTTGGAACGATATACCGAGGAACTGCATGATAGGGAGGCTGAGGATGACATGCTCTGTTTCTATGTTTCAAGGAGAGTACAGACACGGTCATCAAAAAAGAATATCACTGATCATACGCTTTGAAAAGCAAAACAATACTGTCATACTGGTCAGCGGTAACTACTTATACAGAATGAAAGATCTCCACCTATACCATGCTTGGAGAACTTGGCGTTGATTAACTGAACTTGTTTGTATGAGTCCTCATTTACGTCAACACCACCTTGCAGTGCAACCCTTCCCTTTGACAGAAGTGCCACAAGCACATCGCCATGACACGCTCGTCTTTCCTGCCTGCTCAATACTTGGCAAGTCGTCTATCTTTGGCCTAATCTCATACCCAGATTTCCCACGGCCAAGTGTAAAAAAGAGTGAGATCTGGGTACGAGATTATCTATGGCCCTGATGGAATGTCCCAAGAGTTTGCTTAGGGGTATACTGAGATATAGAAGGCAATACACAGGGTTAAATGTGGACAAGTAGACCAGTCCATCAAATGCTTGTGGCCCAACCACCATTTACCAATTTTACCACAATTGCTACTAACCTCGCAATCCGATTGGCTAATTTGCCGTTGTCAACACCAGGCTAGACAACGCTGCTCGCGTCAATATTTCACGCAAAGTAATAGACAACCAGAAATGCCCATTTTGGGGAATAAACCAATCAGATTGTGATAACGGTATAGACAACGCTTGCTTGTTCTTTGTGGTAGACATTCGATTTGTTAAGTTTGCAATTCATGAGAAAACTACTAACAATGGATGCTAGACAGACTAATTTGGATAATTTATTTTGGATGAATAAATAAAAGAGTTAGACTTGGTTGACCCTCACGTGTCTAGTTTTCAGAGCCAGTTAAATTCATTACATTGAACTAGATAAATAACTTTTTATGATGGTTTGATAATACATCAAGTTCCAGGAACAGTCACATTTTATAGAAAAAACATTCAGTCACATGTGCACGGTCAAACAAAACAGGTTTTTCTACTGGTTATTTAAGGTCTTATTCACGATCTGTCAATCTGGATTCAAACAATAAAATAGATTTTTCTGGGCTTTATAATGAAGTGACAAAAGCATATGAGATGTTGGGGGAAGATGAGATAAGCTTGTAAATCAGAAGATGATGGGTGAGTGATTTACAAGTTTCTAAAGTGTTTATCCCAGCAATATTCTAGGTGCTTTATAAAAGTCCAACAGATGATCCCTGTTGCTTTTATGGCATGACCAACTAGAGACACACATGAAAATACTGTGACACCAATCCACCAAGTCATTACATTCAGTGGTTTGAACAGTAATCCAGCAGCAAGTGGGTTAAAACATTCACATATCAGGAGGTAGGTCACGTTTTTGACACACAAAGAAAACAGTTGTCAAACAAGTTGATAATCTAGAACATACCAATTTAAGAGTGAAAGGGAAGCTGATGTTTTGATTGTTTTCCCCTTGTCATAGTGAATGATAAAGTGTAACACAAGGCAATAATCTACACAAAGTAAAGTTTAGGAAGGTTATGGCTACTGAAGCCTCAAGAAATCAACCCATCAATGAAATTAATGTATTCAGACTGGAAAGCTTATGCAGCACAAAGAAAATGCAAGACTTCAAATTTATGGTTTTAATTGTACACACATTGGTTTTCACAATGATGTCACATCCAAAACTAAAACTTCTTTCTCCAGCAACCAACACAATAAGACATTCACAGAAAATACACATGGAAAATGTCCATCTTGAAGTGTTCTCGCCCTACATCAATGATACTTCCTCCAACGAGAATGAGCTGTAAACAACAACAAAAAAAGAAACAAACAAACAATATGAACATTAAGGCAACGCAATAAACCATCTTAGCTACCAAGGAACTAGTTGAGCAGATATTATCAGTCCTAACCATTTTAGCAGTTACTCCAGGGTTGGTTGGCAGATAAGTACCATTAATCACTTCCAAAAGTAAATAGGTGCAATACTACTTAGGTCATTCTCAAACCAAATATTCCATTTTCAAGATGATTCTATGTAAGACTGCATCACTTACAATCCATTTTACAATGCAGTGGAACCTCGATTTATTAAGTCACTGTGTACTGAGTACTTGTTGACTAAAACGAGGGTTTGTTATATCGAAAAACCTCGATAAAACAAATTTGGGGGGAAATGAACAAAATGTTCATTATATCGAGATATGGTTCATGACTGATTTGTAAAGACTGTAGAAACTTTTGTCATGCACTTCAATGTAATTTCATTGCCCAGAAGTAAGATTTTATCTAGATTTTAGTGAAGTTTATTGCCGCTATTTGAGCTGCAATTCACAAAGCATGGCGACTTTATTGTGTAGAAATTTCACTTTCAAGCGGGCACACAGATTCTGTTTAGGCATACAGTGACATTTTGTATTGACAAACAGCACTTAAATACTGTAGTTCTGTAGTGATGTTAAAGAATTTTTATCGCTATTGGTCTGTTAACGATCATCTTTTGTTGTGTGTTGACATAACATTCATTATATCAAGGTAGACTTAACGTTTTGGCTTCCACTGAGATTATGCTTGTTATATAAAGGATTTTGGGTAAGATTTCCTCACAGGTCCCTACTTCATCATGCAACCCATGGGCAAATGGATCACATGCATTAGTCAATTGTAGTGTGCGCTTTCCCAAAGCTATGTCATAATGGTTTATTCTTCAGCTTTTGCTTGTAACTATTAGTCTAACTCTGGATCATAAGAACTGTAGTCATATTACCACCAGGGTGTTCATTAGGCGTAGGAGATCAGAGGATTCTCCGATTACTACAAAGAATTCTCCAGTCAAATTTAGATGGCCTGAGCTAGTTTTAAATTCAGACACGGAGCACTTTCAGAATATTCTTCAGTTACTTTACACCATTCTCCTGCTACTACAATTCTTATTGAAAACCCTACACCACTGACATAGAATCAGGCAGCTGACCTACAGTTTTACAGGTTTGATATTCATTAGGCTGGTCTGCTGCTTACAACTCTGACTCATGACCAATCTGAAAACCATCCTTTACAGATGTTAAGTCACACTACAGGTATAACATACCAATTAACTCTGCCTACATTAGATGTCCTTGTCACCCCCATACTTCATTATGCATGCTGTCAACATACTGTTTCATTATTTGAGAATGAAAAATGTTTGCAAAAGCATTAAATAATACAGCCAAAGCATGCCTTATGAAGTACATGGTTATGCTGGAGTCTGGCCTTAACTCCCCCTAACATCACAGACTTAAATGCTGTTTTTCAGCAATCGCGAGTTAGTCTGTAAAAAGAACAATCAAACCCCCAATCTAGGATCCTAGTTCCACCTTCTCTTTTCATCAACTGTGTTTCCCTCTGCTGTGCAAATGAGATTATCTTATTCAATACAATCAGGTTGTTAATACCGTGCATTTCATATTATGAAAGTTGCCATATATATATATATATATATATCTAGTCAAAGTACTGTTACATGGTCTTTTTGGTACAAACATGTAACTAAAATAAAGAAGCTGTTGGGCAAGATTTCCGCACAGGTCTCTACTTCATTATTCATGCAGCAGATGAATTGTTTAAGGAAATGCACATGTAAACATTTCATGTTATTGCAGACTGAAACAGTATGGCTACAGCATGCCTAAGCATGCCTGAAGCAGGGACCTGTGCGGAAATCATTCCCAAATTTCGTACACATTACGATTTTCTTTCTGCAGGAGGTCTTATGTAAATCCAATACTACTACAGAGACTTTCTCCAGAGGATGTCTGAGATAATCGATGATGGATAATTTTCAAGGCTTCATTAGGGTTTTCCTTAACTAACCTTTCAGATGAGGATATTCAATAGCGTAGTTCAAAGCCACAGAAAGAAGAGCAACGTGAATAAACGGAGTTATCTTGGCGTTCCTGCATGTGACATACTTGGCCCTGTAACGGTTCCATATCTTTACCCATCCTTCCCACCAATGATCAGGACCTTTGGACACGCCGGTCGCGATATAGTCGCCAACGTTGCGAAGCTTTGTATCGCCAAATGATGACATGACTAGGCTAAAGAAGAACCAAGTTTCCAAAACCGTTTTCCTAAGTTCGTCAGACCACTGTATCTGTGGCGAGCCAAGACTATTATGGGTTGTAGACATCCCACAGTTCCTCTGTTTTCAATGTAACATACCGCTGACACAAATATCGTAGTCTTACTTTTAATGGTTGACAAAGAAACAAAAATTTAATTTATGATTCGAACAATTTAGCTTAGTGAATCGACGATTGAATTTCTTAGTTGAATTAACAGTTCAGGTATAATTAGACAAATCAATTCATTAGCTAAATCACTTCTTCTCAATGGTACTGGGAGTTTTCATATCCATTGGACTTTGCTTACCACTCGTCATATTGTATTGGCTTCGACTACGAAAGGACTTCTCCAAACCCAGAATTTGTATACTCGTTCTCGGAGATGTTGGCAGAAGCCCCCGAATGCAGTATCATGCGCTTTCCTGTGCTAAGGCTGGCTTTCAAGTTGATTTAGTGGGATTTGGAGGTATATGATATTGATAAACTGTTGCTGCAAGCAAGGACTCGACTCTGGTGGAGTGGTTGGTAGCAGGGGGGAGGGGATTGAGTAATATTAATTATTAATATTATTATTGTTATATAATTAATAATTATTTATTTTATAAATATTATGCTTGACCCTTAGAGCTCCCTACTTAATTAAGGAATATTTGTTGGACAGATATTACTGCCATTGAAACTGAGATGTTCCTGCAGTGCCCCCCTCCCCCAGTCACTCCCTCCCCCTTGAATGCAATGCTAGCTAGTCCATTAGAAGACCAACCCCTCAGCAATTTGTATGGTACACATGTAAATGTTGTAGGTTAAAATAAATTTCAGGACAAAATGGTTCCAAACTAGTTTGATTTGTTTTTCCTTTGTTTCATGATTATTATTATTATTTGTTCCTTTGTTCCATAATTATTATTATTTGGAGGATTATGGAAATTAATCAGTAACAAAGGGAAAAAAACACGTCACACTAGTTTGGAACAAATTTGACCCGAAATTCATAAAAACCAACAACATACACACCTGATTGCAGGGAGAGAGTTTGCAGGTCTAAGAAGTTTTATTAATACTGTTGTGGAAGGTGACATGAAATTCCAATGGGAAAATGGTTTGGGAAAGATAAATCTATAGTTGGACTTCTAGTATGTCTGAAGGTTACGATCAAAATGATAGGAATTCAGTGTTGATTCATATTAAACATGTTTATATTGAGCAGATGACTAGTAATAGTTGAGTACAACTAGACAGCAATGTTTTGTCACAGGTCACGTATGTAATTTAGCTAAATCATCAAGCACTCCCTTTAAACCAACCAAATGCATCAACCACTCCAACAGACTGAACGAAAGAAATTTCCCACTTGCAATTACTGATGCTTTTTTATGAATTTTGTTCTAGGCTCCAGCCCTATCAGGGAATTAAGGGACAATGAAAAAGTTACAATTAAAACCTTACCAGAATTTCCAGAAATCTTAAGAGGTAATATTCATTGCTTTTGCAGATTTAAAATTTATTTATCAATAATTATTTGTAACAAATAATCCTTCCATTTCTAGAACTGATCAACATGGAACTTTTTCTTGCATATGATTGTGGTTCAATTTAATCCTTGGTTTAAATTCTATTTTCCTTTGTGTTTAAGAATGGTAGTGTATAATATTAATGAGTTAAAAACAATGGAAATGAAGTTTGAACCAAACTAAAATTGAACCATAATACATTACAGTGTCAAGCAAATAACATGAATTCATGCAATATCAACTTGTCCAAACTCAGCTGGTCAATGGACAGTACAGCAAAGTTTATGACACTCATTAAGAAGAATTATTCCACAGATCTTGAAAGTAAAGGGGTTTGCTATTTGGTTATTATTCATTGTAGTTTGTTTACAGCTGCACATCCTGATTAGTAATGGTAATCATATAGTTAAGTTTTGAGTTTAATTTGTTATTTATTTGCACAATGACTTATGAAAAAAGCTCAAATTGCAGAAGTCGCTTTGATAGGTGAAATATGAACTTGTTGAAAAAAATCATGAGTGTAAATAAATCATAAATTGAACTAGAAAACTGTATGATTTCTTTGTAACAATGATATTATACAGGGCTGCAAATAACGGCCGGTCAACGGACAATGTCCGGTCAAAAATAGGTTTTGTCCGTTCAAATCCTAAGATGGTCGGACAATTTGTCCGGTCGTTTACGCTGGTAAGGAAAAACCTTAGAGTTTCAAGCTTTAAATATTTAAAGGTTCAATATTATTGGCGTTTGTGAAAAAGGAGGGGAAAAGACGGTTACTTAACTACCAGACCAAGAACTTTTAATAAATGATTCATAGTAGTCATTAAATTTTGCGTCTGTCGTTGCACATTTTCACTTTGTCATTCACCAATTCGTCATCACAAATATAAGCAGGTCTTACAGTTATGTATCGGTCACGGATGAAAATTACTTTAGTATTAGTCTGTGTGAGTTTTGTACACATCATGTGAATCGCACTTTTATAGCGATAAGACATAATCGATGTTTGTCCGACCAAAAATGGGATATGTCCGGGCAAAACTAGGTTTGACCGGACAATTTGACCGGCACCAGCTGGGAAATTATTTGCAGCCTTGTTATAGATTCAAAAATGTTGGATTTGTAATTTGCTCTAGTGTTTTACACTCTTTGCACTGGTGTTACACATGAACTGCAGTGCTCTTTAATAGCCAGTCATAATAAAGTAATTTTTTCATCTACATTATTAATAGATAAAACAGTAATATCAATTTTTCTTTGTAGTTTTACCTAGACTGGTGTTCTATGCTTCAAAAGCAGTTGTCCAGTTTCTTCAGCTGTTTTTAATTTTAATAATCTGTGGATCAAGATGTACACACTTCCTTGTGCAGGTAGGCTACAGAAATTCTGTAGTGGTTTTGCAAGATGAAGTAAAAAAATTCTTGTCCCTTTTTTTGTTTCTTACCTCCCTTCTCCACACTAAACCTTGTGCTTTCACTCCAACCCTCTCCCAAACTTTTAGATTGCAGTTTAAACCACAACAGTGTGGTTTTGCTATAAAATGCCAGAGTTTGTCTTTAGCAAGTTACTCTGGTATTTGAGGGCAACATATCATAAGAAACAAGCCAAGCTTGTTACCAACCCTTGAAATGTGGTGGCAAATGAAAATAGCTTGCTGGTGTGTGAAGACTGCTTCCTTCATTTTTTCTTCTTTGCTCACTCAGAGGCTCACCCTCTAACAACTGTATGTGACGAACAGAAATCAAACTTTGAGCTTGTAATCTCCTATTACATTGATTTACCAGTATTACCTAGAAAGTCACACCCAAGGCAAACTCGAACAGACACTTGCTCCACCTTTGTTTTAATTATGTTTTACTAGGCTAAGCATTGCTCACACTAGTATGATAAAAGGCTGAAAGCAATGGTTGGTTTGTTTAAGCCACACCCCAATATTTGGTAACTTAATAGGGTTTTAGGCTGCTTCATGAAGTCAGTTACTAATATATTGTTGATATTTCTTTCTTGACAGAATCCTCCAGCCATCCCATCACTGGTTGCAGCCTGGCTAGTCAGTTTGTTGTGTGGCAGCAAATTCATTGTTGACTGGCACAACTATGGATTTACAATCTTGGCTCTAGGAATGAAAAATGCTCAACATCCTCTGGTCAAGTTAGCCAAATGGTGGGCATGCTCACCACTTAAAATAAATGGCAGCAATACTTATAAATTTTTCTTGAATTATCCAGAATTACATAGAATACTGTAAAATGCAAATAATTTTGAAACAAAGACAAAGAAACAAAATCTAGACATATACAATACAGACACGGTTTTCACAGTTTACGTATTGATACAGATGCACTCCCCAGTGCACGTTTTTTCTGTTTACATGTAAATTGAATATGGGCAGATATGAGTCCAGAAATAATCTGACCTGTAGTTACCCCATAATTTTCATATTGTGAGCTGTCAACTTGTTGTTGTTAGGTTTCTTTAGACTGTCTACCAGCCATTTATTGTACTAGGTGGTTTGTGTTATAGGAAAGTCATATTGGTACACGTAAAGTAGACAATGCGAAGGTTTATGCCACAGGTGTTCCACTCTGACTTTGGATTTGTAGGATAATCCACGTGCCATTACGAGCATGTAAATTATGTTCATTTTAATGCTAATGCATCTGTTTCTGTAGGTACGAATTTATGTTTGGCAGTTTGTCATCAAGCAATCTATGCGTCACGCAAGCAATGAAAGATGATTTGTGGAAGAAATCGGGAATCAGGTGACAGCAATGGTTGAGGTTTAACTGTCAAAAGATCATGTAAACATTTCACTTATTGGAGTGATCAATGTGAAACTTCTCGTCACCTTATCAGTACAGTCTATTTAGCAAACAAGATGAGAATTGAGAAACTATGTACTGGTGGAATTGAGTTGATCAAATGCTAGTATTAAAAATCTCCAAACTAACAAAAAGGCAATGAGTGTGAACATATATGTGAACTGCAGAAGAAAGATTTAATTAGTGAAAGATTGTCATAGTTATGTGAGCAATTTAATTAAGCAGTTGCAAAGACAAGACCTGAAAAAAATCAAGTCTTGAATTGGATGGCAATGTATTGCACACACTCTTGAAAGGAGATTTGCTGTTGAGATCTTGGGATTGAAAGGGTTAAAGGTTATGAAAGAGAGAAGATACTTCCAACACTTAGTTTTCTTTTAAGCCGCTTTAAATCCCTTGGACTGTGGACTGTCTTTATATTCAGGCCTTCCAACATTGTTGTTAGCACATAAATCCTGCAAATGGGTTTTTAAAGTGGAAAATGGGAAGAGGGATTGCTCATGTTTCTTGAGGATTGCAGCTTTGCTGTTTGAACCACTGCTTCACTGATGCTCCTCTTTTCAAAGGACCAGGAAAAAAGAGACTGTGTCATTTATTAGCAGTGTAGTAAAAGGTTTGAACCCAGGAGTATCAGTAGTTCGTATAGTTTGATCGTCCGGGTGAGGGTAGTTCTGAAAGAACTGTTGTTGGTGACTGATGTTTCAACAACCTGAGCGGAAGTCATCTTCAGAGTCTGGTCTGTTAAACGTGATTGGTCAGGTTAGCCATGATTGTATTGGCTGAAAGACTTGTGTAAAGTTTGTTTATACCAGTCATTGGTTGGTTTCGAACCGTCTATTGCTTGTCAAGTAGGTTGATCTTGTAAACTGCTCCCTGTTGTTAGGTTTGACCTTGTCTTTAACCTTGGTCAGTAAATGTCGTAAAGTGATTGTAGGTTTGTGGGCTACACAGATGCTGTAGGGCATTTATTAGCAGTGTTATGGACTTTCATCCACATCATATCCCTGGAAACAACTGTCAAAAACTGTCTATTGGTGATGCTGTTCTTTTGCTCTCATTTCATTACTGAAACACAATATAATAATTGTCCATACTAGAGTGTAAAAACATGTCCATCAATAATTCAACAAGAATGCTGATTGTGTGCCTTCTTTTCAGAGCACACACACTTTATGACAGACCACCGACCAGGTTTCATGAAACAGACCTTGCAACTCAACACAAGGTAAGTACACAACAAAATATAGTATCATTGTTAAGACTTGAAGCAGAGCTATGCTATTGTATGTACACGTAATGACTTGGTCTAAAAAAATTTAAAACAGGTGAGAACTGAATTTGTCCATGGGGTCCACATCTTCAACTCTTTTTGAATTTATGCATTTAATTTGCTTCATTGTTCTTCTAGCATTGTGATATATTTTTGTAGTCTACTATAGAAGATACATACACCTTATTTGATGTTTTGCAACATAATATGCGCAGATATTTTACGAGTTGTGAGTAAAATGTTGGCGCGTATTATCTCGCAAAACATCGAATAAGAGGTTTATTATTCCACTTGAAATTTTATGTCAAGCATCTTTATTTTTTAGTTTGTTGCTGCAATAAGTTCGTCATCCAGAAAGTCAAGTTTAAAAGCTGTAAATTGGTTCGTCCTGTCCAGCCATTTTTTCTTTCTCGTCCTCCTCTAGAAACAGTGTAATACGCTAGTGTACAGTGTAATACGCTGGCATATTTTGCACGTTCTCTTGACCTTATATGACAAAATGACGTAGTAGTGGGATGATAAAAGTGGATATCTCATTCACTTTAATCCTACAGAATGTAAGTGACTTATTGCAGCCATTTACAGTAGAATAACCTTCTTATAACTGACAGTCCGGGTAATCGAAAATATGAATATTAGATGTGTAAATGTAAACAATGGAGATAAAGAAAACAAAAATTATTTAATAGTGAATACATCATACTTGAATGTGTAGGTTCTATACCTTAACAATTTATTAAACTTGTCTAACCAACTGGTTGATGTTTGTAGCTTTTGCGCTGGCCAGACTCATACTTACTTTTACTCTTACTATCAGACGTCAGTACTTACTATGTAAAGCGCCAACCCAAAGGCAGATAACTACATCCCCTACTTTTTACAATCCAGTGTGTGGGTTCTTTAATGTCCCACTAAGTTAGTGTGAACAAAGGTTGTGAGATGGGACCTATGGTTTATCGTCCTTATCTGAGAAGACTAGAAAGTTTAACCCTTTGCAGATGACATTACCAAGGCAGCACTTTCTCCTCATTTTCCGGCCAGGGTTTGAACCCACAACCTCCTGCATGGTAGTCCGATGCTCTACCATTAACTGAGCTAACCCGCTGGCGGTCAATGTTCAACAGAACTCTATGTTCAACTGTGAAGTATTTTACTTTCTCCTAACACATGTCAATATAATGTTGCATCCTCTTGATATCCATAGAAACCAGACCAGAGAAACAAGTCCAGATAATCAAAAAGTCCAGATAACCTAGTCTGGATAATCAAGTTTCAACTGTACCACATTTTTCTTTCCTTATAGCTATTTTTAAAGCTTTCCAAAGAATATGAAGTTTTCAGAGCTACAACAAGGTAAGAGCATACAGTTGTGGTTTATACCCAGACACAAAGTTCTCTTTTCATGAGCCTTTTTCTGCCTTTGAAACCCAATAATGTGTATCGATCATCTCCTTTTTTTTCTCACAAGTGTGTCTGAATGTAAGACAGATGTTGAATCCATGACAGCATTTACAATTAAGCTTAAAGATGGGAGAATTCTTCACAGAGAAAACAGAGCTGCTCTTGTAATCAGCAGTACAAGCTGGACAGGTATGTAATCAAGATTGACTAGCATCCACTTTTTCCTAACGATATAGTATTGTAACGAATACTGCTATTGAGAATGTGTATGTATAAGTAAATGTTTACCAATGAGGATTTTTCTTGATATTTCAATTTATTCTCCTTACTGTAAATGTATCAAATGTACACTGTACAGGGACTGCTAATGAGAAATTGCACCGTGATAAGAAGGCAAAAGGGGTTCATTCATCCTATATTTTTTTATTTTGAGAGGCTACTAGTCATTCAAGGGAGTACTTGTTCTTGTTGGACTTGAAACACTATAACCAGAGAGTTGGTACTGTTAGCTTTCTCTATTTTATACATTGTTCACACAGGCTCTTTGTGCACAATTTGTAAGGACACTCCGTTACTTGACACAATGCATTTGAAATTAATTTGTGTTCAGTAACTTTTAAAAGGAGGTTGGCACAGAAGTTACTTTATTAACACCTTCACTTGCATCAGTAAAACCGCAACCTTTATTTTTCATGCTTCTTAAAGAAGAGAAACTGGGAAAAAAAATCATCAACTCAAGTACACTGACTTGATGCTACAACAAGGCTATTTCTAGTTAAACATAGTTTTTACTGCTTCAGTCTGAATAATCTCTGTTTTTTTTGGTTCAGAGGATGAAGATTTCTCTATTCTTCTTGATGCTCTTGAAGGTATGGTAAACTGAGATGTTCCATATGCCTTTCAATGAATAATTTAGTAAACTTGACCAAATATCATCTTAAAATACCAAGGAAATACTAATTTATAATTACGGGGCATTTTGCTTCATAGTATTTGGCAGTATAAAATTAATAGTACTAGGTGGATTGGCTTCTGCTTAAATAATATACATGAAAAAATACTCAATTTTGATTGGCTAAGAGCAGTGCAGTTCAAGTGTAACACCAGTACAAAAAGTGTAACAACAGTGCAAATTACAAATCAAAATTTTTTTGTGTATGATTATTGACAAAAAATCATACAGTTTTCATTCAATTTGCGATTTATTTGCATTTGTTAGTTTTTTCAAAAAGCTCACTTGTGCAAGTAAATCCCAAATTGAATGAGAAAACCATATGATTACAATTACAAACAATTTTTAATAAAAATCTTTTAGTATATTAATGCATATGCTGTAATCTGATTGGCTGAGCTACTGCAGACTATCAGCCATTAGACAGCACTTGGCTGAATTTTTTTTACAAAATGGTGGTGTCTTTGTGCTTAAGCAAAGTTTCGTAGGAAGATTTAGTATTTTGGTATTTTATTCAACACATGATTCACTATTATATTATGATTTTTACTAAAACAATTAGATTATTTACTCTCAATTCTATGAGGTGAAAGTTGATGAGGTCCATAAAAATCTTGAGCTCAGAATCTAATTGTTAACTATACAATAATCATAATTGTGATTGGATTATAGTTATAAAGACTTTCAGATTATAATATTATCATAGAATAGTTGAACTTGTTGAAATGTTGAAATACAAAAGTAGGACTTTCTGGAGGTCAAGTGTAAATTATTGAGTGAAGAAGATTTTTTCTTGTTGTAGATTATGATGCATTTGTTATTGAAGATAATAAACATCTTCCATCATTAGTTTGTGTAATAACTGGTAAGTGAAGCACAGTTTGTTAGATAGAATATGACACAGTATTTTAACACATGGCATCCACAGAGACCTGTTTTGAATTGAATGTTCAGTTTGTTGCTGTAGGTATTACACCATTTCTACTAGTTTTATTCAGTTTATTCAAGTTTTGTTTTCATTGGTGTTTTTGAAAAAAATTCTCTGAAGGCTCACTAGGTGCAAGCATAGATGTGTCAAGCAAAAATGATGTTTTAACATTCTCAAAATTTTGTACTAATTTCTAACGTTCTTCTATTTTATGCTTAACTAGGCAAAGGTCCTCTGAAAGAATATTATCAATCTATAATTTCTAAAAAGAACTTCAAATATATCAGAATATGCACACCATGGTTGGAGCCTGAAGACTATCCCCAGTTACTTGGTATGTATATGTGCATTATTGGTGAAGCGCGAGGTCAAGATATATGCATTATTGACCAAGCGTGAGGTCAAGATAGCTGCATATTGGCTGAGTTTATTTTTGTGTTTTATTGATCAAGACACTAAAAAGAACAAGGCCAATATGCAGCCATTGTGACCTCACGCTTGGTCAATAATGCATATATCTTGACCTCATGCTTGGTCAATAAAGGATTTATTATATGGCAGTTTGGCTCTGTTTTGTTTCATGTGACAAGGGGGGAAATCCTACGTGGTATAGATAGGCCTATCCTGCCTAGTCAGCAGGGTAGCCAATCAGAACCAGCCATATAAAGATAGGGATATTGTGGAGGGATGTCATAAATTCTCTCCATAAATCCCATCAACAAACTCTGTATGGAACAAGGAAGATCTGGTGATTATACAAAATCGCGCGCTCTGATTGGTTCGCTATCTCAGATTATCAGCCGATAATCACCTCGATGAACAAAAATTATGGCTGCCAGTCATTAACGCACTTTTGATGAAATAAAATTTTTTCACTTTGTACAATGCTTTTTCTTTTCTTTTTGAAATAATCACCTGTGTATATGTTGCAGTTAATTTTTGTTTTCAGTTATTTTTTATTTTCAACTAGATAGTTTTTTTTAACTAGGTGATATTTTTTTAACTAGGTGATATTTTTTTTAACTAGGTGATATTTTTTTAACTAGGTGATAAATTTTTAACTAGGTGATATTTTTTAAAAAAAATACAGGTCACAGGTCATTGTTTTACCAATACAGAAATTATCCTAAACATTCATCAAAGCTAACCTTAGGTCTGACAAGTCCCAAGGTTAGCTTTAATGAATGTTTAGGATGCTTTCTGTATTGGTAAAACAATGACCTGTGACCTGTATTTTTTTTAAAAAATATCACCTAGTTAAAAATTTATCACCTAGTTAAAAAAATATCACCTAGTTAAAAAAAAATATCACCTAGTTAAAAAAATATCACCTAGTTAAAAATAATATCACCTAGTTAAAAAAATATCACCTAGTTAAAAATAAAACTAACTAGGAAGAAAAAAAATTATCTAGTTCAAAATAAAAATTAACTGAAAACAAAAATTAACTGCAACATATATATAGTAAAACAATTATTCACCTCAGGCTCAGTGATTATCGGTAAATATTCACCTTGACTCTGTCTCGGTGAATATTCACCGCTAATCACTTTGCCTTCGGCAAATAACTGTTAAATATTTACCAGTATGTCACTAGGGGAAATTATAGGCTGATCTCTATTGGAACTTAACTACACTTCACTATAGCCTTGTCTCCTTTTTGAATGAATTAACCTTTAAAAGATAGACTCTTAATATTACAGGATAACCCTCAGTATACTGTAGGTATTTTTGCTAGGGAGAAAACCCAAAATGTTAAGCTCGGCCAAGGTGCACCCTGAGCTACTGTCTTGTCTTTTTAAAACCCAGGAGTGAGTATTCCATTAAGGAGATAGTTTCTTAAGGAGATAGTTTTTAACCCTTTACGCCTCAAAGGGTCTCCCTGTGATGAGTAAAATCGTCTGGCGTTAGCGAGAGTAAAATCTATAAAGACACTATTGGGGCTTAAAGGGTTAATAGCTACATGTAGGTGACATGGAAAGCTGGTACACCAACTTGGAACGAACACCTCTTAACAGATGTCAACAACTACCGGCGCCTTACAAACGACTTATCCATGACGAAAACAAAACCGACAAACGGACTTCTAACAAACCGACATAATTTGACTGACTATAGACGGACCAAACACCGACCTATTTGACAAACAATAGACGGATCGAAACTGACCAATGACTGGTAACAAACTTTACACGAGTCTTTCAGCAAATACCATCATGGCTAAACTGACCAATCACGTTTAACAGACCAGACTTATAACATCATCGTCTGACAAACACTATTCACTTGACTCTGAAGATGACTTCCGCTCAGGTTGTCGAAACGTCAGTCACCAACAACAGTTCTTTTCAGAACTACCCTCACCCGGACGATCAAACTAGACGAACTAATGTAGGTGACATCGTAACTAAGGGACAGGTGGTTAATCCTAATTGCCTGAGCATGGAGAGCTAGAAATGGTATGTTTGTTGTGGGCCCGGAGTTATGGGTACTTGAAAGTAGTGGTATTTGTTGATTCCATGTTAGTTGAACATATGTAACTTAACTAAGTACTAGAAAGTATACTTCTCCTGTAAAACGATTATATTATGATAATTTTGTGTGTATTAATTACTGTCAGGTTCATCTGACCTTGGTGTGTGTCTTCATAAGTCATCTTCAGGATTGGATCTGCCTATGAAGGTCAGTGCAGTATGTACGCCAGAGGGTTCGATGCTACCAGTTCTTGTCATAGTGCCATTCTAAATTTGTTCTTCACAGTATTTATGCAATTTTAAACAATTGCAATTTAGCCCCAAGAAACAACACGCTGCAAGGGATTCAAACTCACACAACCTCAGTTGTGTAAAATAAATACTGTGAGGGTAAAATTTCAAGTTCTTAGTTTCCAACTGCAGGACAAGTATATGACTTGTGTTGTAAGGCCAAACTGTTCACTTCTTGAAATGCTTCATCTTCGCAATGCACAATAATTATTTGTCTTCATCATTTCCTTGTCTTTCTGGCTGTAATTCTGGCATCATGCTGAAAAAAATATTGGAATCACATGTTTATTCTTTATCAGGTAGTTGACATGTTTGGCTGTGGTTTGCCTGTCTGTGCAATTCACTTTGAATGGTGAGTGAGCAGAATTTTTACAAGGTGTTTTGCTCAACTTGATTGTTATGTAGTGTACTCCATCCCAAGCTACCCATTCTCTATATCACCCTTTGTAACGTTATCACATAACTACAGTACCCATCAGTTTTATACAAACAAGCACTTCACATGAGAATTAATTTGCAATATTGAAGGATAAAGGGAGCCTCAGGGAAAGTAACACGTGGAAAATTGCATAGTGTATGTTGGTTCATTGGGTTATAAATGTCTTTAGAGCAGAATAGCAACATTTCTATTCACATAACATAACTTTGTCTAATTACCTCCAATGTTAAAATTCTCTGTCCTGATCTCAATTTTTTGAACTCTGCCAATATATTGAGAGTTTTAACGTATCAATGCAGTTCATTGTTTGTGATCAATCTCTTATATTCTCTATTCTATTCCCACTACTTAACTGGTGTCACAAGGAGAGATTTGATGTTGATCATAATTGTCATCATTTTCATCTTTACAAAATGGTAATCTGAAGAGAAAGGAAAACATAATTTGTTACTGACGGAAGGATTAGTATTTTTGCGGTTTCATGTCAGAAAATGTTGCTATCAATTGAAATACTTTTTTTCAGCTTGAGCGAGTTGGTGAAACACGAAGAGAATGGTCTGATATTCGACAAAAGCACCGAGCTGGCTGAACAGCTTAAGGTTTGTTGTTTGTTGTGGTTAAACCACAGTAATTTCCTACATTAACCTTCTCAGACATCTATTAGCTGTCTGGCTGTTTGTGTGTTAGGTTACGCTGACGTGCCGGGCGAAACAAAAACCTCAAACGAAAAAGTAACCACAGGGTCTGGAAAGGGGGGTCCTGATCCCGCATTCCCGCTTCTTTTTCACGAGAATCCCGCCTCCCGCACTTTTTATTAACTTTATTGACTTTATTAATCAGACAAGCTCTTTGGTTTGGTTTGATTAGCGTTCACCTGGCTGATTCACTTTCGCTGCTGGTACGTTTATTTGGGTCGTGAAGATTTCCCGACTTCCCGACAGACAGGCAAAAATCACGTATCCCGTGCAAAAAATGTGGGAAATCCCGCTTCCCGGAGAGCAGTCAATTCCCGAATCCCGCCAATAAATTTTGCGTTTCCCCGAACCCTACACCATATTTTGATCAAATCTCGGATCCTAGGAATACCCTTCCAGACCCTGTTAAATGTCTAGCTGGTAAGAGTGCCTATTGCATGTGTTGATCAGTAGACAGGCAGAATTTATCGATTGTAGAAGTATACTTCTATTTGTTGTTGGCGTTGAATTCCTCTCTTTGTCTTTTTAGACACTCTTCAGAGGCTTTCCCCTGAGTAAGCCAATTTTGACAAGTTACAGAGAAAAGCTATCAAGTTTTAAAAAATCCGGATGGGATGCAAACTGGAACAAGGTTGTCCTTCCATTACTAAAACAGGAATCATAATCCCGAACACGTTCCACCCGCAGAGCTTTTGTAGACTCACCTGTATTTGAAATTCTTCCACGTTTCCTACAGTACACGGTTCACGCTTGGTTACACAAGAAATTGGGATAATCGATCAAACGATATTGATAAAGTAAGTTATACCACCGTAAGGTAAAAGGGTGGGTGCTGACGTTTCGACGTTAGCCCTTCGTCGGAGCGCTTGGTTAGCTTGTTTATAAGTGGCGTTCATTTCACCGGCTGAACCGTGCAAAATCATGACGTTACCACCCCAAGAACCGTGCAAAATCATGACGTTACCACCCCCTCCCCCCTCTCCATATTGTTGGAGTCAAACATTACCCCTACCCACCTCTCCCTCGCGAGAATTTGAAGATAGTAGCAAAGAAAGCGCTCCAAGCCTAGGGAGTTGTTTATACGAAGCGAAGAAGATTTGCCGTCTGTCGTGTACCTCCATACATATTACATTAACAAACCAGTAATTTAAGACATGGGCTCCTACTTGTGGCAAAGAGAATTTAAATAAAGGAATAAATAAATGTACTTGTTATTTTACGTGTCTCAAAGTGGTAATTGTAATTGTCTGCAGGCGGTTTAATTCGTTTTCTATTTGGCCAAACTATACAGAGTATGACTTGTCTCGCAGGATAGTCTCCTTCGCAGCCGTTATCTGGCTCATCACGCAACGCTCCTGGTGGGTGGGGCGGAGAAGCGTTGCGTGACGCCCCAGATAACGGCTGCGAAAGGAATTTGAGGACTGTGGATTACGATTTTCCAATGGGTGCTGCTCGCTTTATGCACAAAATCGAAAACAACCCTCGCAATAAGAGGCTGTGACTACGACTTTCCTACGGTTCTACTACAACATGTAAAATCCTGCTATATATACGTTTACGTATTGCAACAGTCACACGTACTTTTTAAAAAGAGTGTCCTCAAGGGGTAAAATGAAAATTGGGATTGGCCGGCTTTCGCCCTGGGAAAATGGGAGTTAAGTGACTGGGAATAGGAATTTTTCCCGAATTCTGCCGGTGGGAATGGGATTTGAGAACTGGGAAGTGGGATTCGAAAAAAAGGGCTGGGAATTGGAATTGGTAATAAATTCATAATATTTAGTTAACATGTTGTATTTTCTACAGAAATAAATTTGATTTAGGTAGTATGTTCTTGCAATGCGTGTTTTAGCTTCGCTAATCGTCGTATTGACTTTGTTTTGACATGTAAGTACAGATTTTGTCATTTTGTGAGCATAATTAATTTCGGAAATCAGGAGCACAATTTGGGAATTCTGGCATAATTTTGGCACAGTTTGGCCAAATTTCGAGCACTGCTAGTAGCATAATATGCCACTTTTAATTTAGGAGCGCATTCCGCCAAGGCTCCTAATTGGTACGACAAGGGACACCTAGGGTAGACATCGTCTGGTACAAATCAAGAGGGGGTACCAATTAGGGCTTGGCGGATTGTGCTAGCATAATTGTTGCCATAATTTGAGAAAAAAAGAATAATTTTTTTAAACGAGCACTGCCACGGCATAATTAGCAAATTTTAACACGACTAGACACTATCAAACTCAAAGGTACCCAATGGTGAGCTCGTGGACAGAACGTTTACTTTAGGAATGTATAGTATTTTCTTGAGAGCACAAGTGTCTTGCAGGCGTTTCATGCAACACGGTTTGGATTACCTTTCTCGAGCGCGTCGGACTATATTTTGTTCCGGTGCTCGGTTTCTTAAAATTATTTAGAGGTGTGTGTGTAAAAGAGAAATTGTAGAGTTTGTTTACACTTTATTTTCCTGTGTTTTCGCGAAAGCGATTGTATCATGTTGCGTGACATAATCGAATATGAAGATGTAACAATCGTTCGTTACGATTGTAATTATTATCGTTATATCGATCGTTAATTACATGGAAAATCCAAGGTTGCTATTGGCTCCGATGTTTCTTTTGTTACCCGTTATCCTTGATATTTCTGACCCACCATCCCAATAAACCGTGAATCCACGAGATCCACGAGCTAAAAACGACTTTGTTTTCCTCCTGTATTTTTGGCTGTAGGCTTGTTTCATTTTGTTTCCATTCAAGAGGGGGGCATTAGGATTTTGGGTTTTGGCGGTTTTCCCTATTTTCAGATCGGTTTTTCGATTTTTGTGACAAAAGACTTCAGTTTTTGGTGTTCACTGCGGTTTGCGGATTTTCCGTTTTGTAGCATCTGGTTTTCGGTTTTCGTAAGAAAATGGCAGTTTTTCGGTTTTGGTATCCGATGGGCTTTTTGATTTTTCCTATTTTGCCCTATTTGGCTTCTGGTTTCTCTTCGAATTGAGCGGCAATTAAACTCGAACAGCCGCGAAACACCAAAGTTATTGAGAGGAATGCGTGACGAACTAAATGTCACGATAGGGGATCACCATTGCATCAGGTTTTCACGGTTTGTATGCGGTTTTCGGTTTTGACCGAATTTTTTTGCGGTTTTCGGGTTTTGGATGATTTTCTCTTGCGTTTTGCGGTTTCTAATACACCCCAATGCCCCCCTCATTCAAACTAGAGCATTTGTAACCCATTCCTTCACAATTTTTTAATTGCTACGGTTCGCATTTTATTCCGAGTTTCTCTTGGCAATTTTCCCGTTGTGCATTCGCGTCTAACTTCACGTTGCTGTTTTGCAGAGGACGGCAAAGAAACCTACCAGACTGTAATTTGCAATTCCAGTTTCACTGAGTCGTTCGTCAACGCTATTGTCTGGTTCCGTAAGGCGTTCCTTAATTAATGGGCTCGTCAGCACGTAAACAAGAGAGAGAGAGAGAGAGAGAGAGAGAGAGAGAGAGAGAGAGTGAGAGAGTGAGTGAGTTACGAAAATGACGCTCGCCTATGAAGTCACTAATGAACCATTTGAAGACAGTAATTAAATTAACTAGAGATGACTCGAACACGATATAAAGTTCAACAATTTTGCCTTTTTATCCGGCTACGTGACAGCGCATCAAGAGGCTGAAACCATAAAAAGGCGTGGCTTCCGCTAAGACTTCCTCAAAGCTAATCGTAAAGAAAAATTCCCTTTTATGGTAAAAGAGGAAGAGATTTGTTCTTATCTGTATCACTGTGCACATAAGTGACATTGACACTCGACCTGTCTGCGGATATTATGCGGATATTATCGCTCGATTCGCTCATCTGTTCAGTGACTGTTTCATTACAAACACTTCTTCATTGCAAGACACTAACAGACTGAAACGGAAGTTAGATAAGGACTTAATTAAGTGCTATTAACTACTGACCAGTTTGGGAGATAAGCGTTAAGATTTGTAAGATAACCGCGTAATACGAGAAATAACAAGAACCTAAAAAGAACATTTTCAAGCTTTATAATATAGATACATGGCTTTTGTCATTGCGTGTTTGTCTGTCTGACCAGTTTCCCAGCAACAAATTTAACAGACAATTTTTTAGACGTTCCCTCCGTTAATGCCTCAAGGCAACACGCCGCGACGAGTTCCGGGTAACACTGAAAAAAGCGATTCAACAAGCAACGGGTTGAAAACCACAGGACGTATCGTTATACCCAGTTCGGTATCTTGGGTAGTTTTAGCCCGGCAGTTTAATTATTGATGTTATATTTTCGTCATCCACTGCACACTGTCAAAACCCGGTGACTGAGTAAACAAGACGTCGACGAAAAAGCCGAGTTTATTTTTACGTAAAATTAAATGGGTTTATATCAACATCCCAGTCAATTTCACGCTTTGGGTTTCAGACTCCGAGTAAACAAACAAGATGCGCTTGAGAGCAATTTTATTGCCGGGTAGCGCGGGATGAAGTTACAATATCTTCTCAAAATACCACCGGCTCGCAATCCTCTTTCTACTGCTTTGAAGCAACAAAAAACGTCTTCGCGTAGGCGTTTCTGAGTCGTGCTTCTCGTAGGAAAAACGCTTGGCTTACATGGCAACATCTTTTTGACGCGGAAAACTAATCAATTGTGTGTCACCTTGAACACTTTGTCGTTTTTATTTTCACCATTTGTTAAGGTCATGCCTAACAACGTACGATTGAAAAACACAAAACGAAGGCAAAACATTTTTCAACTCTTTCACAATATCAAATAAGCGCAAGTTCATTATCCACTTTGATCAACACTTTTTACATCATATTTCTGTATATTGACAATTTTGGAACGAAAGCCCTGTTCTGTTATAGTCTTAGCCGACTCACAAGATATAGCAAATGCTGGGTTTTACCCGGTGACAGACGGTTATGGACTTCTGCCCGTGACTAGTCTCCTTCGCCGCAGTTTCTTAGACGCTTTGGGGGAGCGTTGCGTGACATCTAAAAAACGACAGGAGACTATTCCGTGACTAGCTTTTGTTCAAAACACCATTCATAACAGTGACAAAGTAGCAGGTGCGTATTT
This sequence comes from Ricordea florida, assembly GCA_949710005.1. Lineage (NCBI taxonomy): Eukaryota > Metazoa > Cnidaria > Anthozoa > Corallimorpharia > Ricordeidae > Ricordea > Ricordea florida. Next base: position 27,523,062 of record OX453275.1, on the reverse strand, counting down.
TGAATTGTTACATTGCCTCAATATTTCTCCCTCAATTGAATGTTAGGATCACGTACCTATGAAATTTATTATTACGAACTGAATGTAAGGGATTGAAGTGACTTCTAGCTTGCAGTTCATCGTAAAGACAGACATGAAACAAACAGAAATCATAAAACACACCATGCTGTACGAACAGAGGATGAGTTAAACAATACAAGGTCAGCTTTTGATAGACTGATTTGATAGAAAAACCGCAGAATTAACCAGATAGCTTGCTTAAAATTTTTTTTGGACATAGCAGAGCCGCGGGCAGAGTAAAATTAAGCCCGGCGGCAATAGCAAGTGAAAATTTCAGAAGTGTCAACTCGACTTTCGCGGGGGGAGGGGAGGGGGGTGGGGATGTTCAAGATCTACAAGTAACTCGAGATTCGCCGGACGTTTCATCGGGAGAAAAAAATTGATATTTGCGAGACTGTTATAAGGAATGAAGTGGTGGGTTTTAATACATCCTTTGAATAAAAAAGGAAGGTTTATATGATATTTTTATACATCATCCAGCTACAAGAACTAAGCCGGATATTGGCAGAGGATTTGGCTAACAGTGAAAAGATGAGATAGCCTGGCGACTAAACCACTCGCTACAGGAATATTTTGATTCTTGAATGCCCGAGTTCAGCTTGTCAGATGTAATATATCACCTCCTGAAATCAATTGAGAGTTCACAGCAGGTGTAAACGCTTCATAAACCGAAGGAAGGCTAATTAAAATCCGACTTAAATTGCGATAAAATCTTACGGTAAGTAATTAGTACAATTTGGCGTTTGTAAGAAAAATTCCTTAATCTTTGACGCTGTCGATTTTAAATAAACTAACTCGAGAAACTATCTAACCAAATAATTAGGAGACACGGAGTTACGTTTAGGGTCAAACAATGCATTTAAAAACGCCCTCAAATAAACCCTCGGGCACAAAAAAAAAAAATGAGAATAAGAAATCACAAAGAAAGCCACGAGGAAACAAATATTATACTAGAAATCATTTAACACGTGGTTCCTGCATCTGTTTGAGCTGTTTAATTCCTCTAGAAAGACTAAATGAAACGACTAAAAGTGAATTAAACTGCTTTTGACAATGTAACTACAGGTGTGGGAGCGCAAACATTTAAACTTTTTAAATTTGCATTGAAAATGTGGAGACAGACGCATCCAAACATCTTCCCCGAACCAAAAAACTAAAAGCTTTTCAATGCCGTTTCCGCAAAAGTCATATCCGCATAATGAAGACAGCCGACGTGCCTAATGGGCGGGTATAATGCCACACTAAGTCTAAGATCCCAAAGGTATTTCCACTTCGAAAGACTCTGCAAAAGCCACAAAACCGCGGCGCCTTTTTGCAAGAAAAAAAAAATTGAAAGTTTTATCGGCCTGAGTAAACTACGCTTGGAGGAGGCAATATAAGTTATCGCTTGTCTGATTAGAAATGTTCTCAAGGTGACAAAACTGTAGACGAAGCGAGAATTGATTGGACAAAACTTTAAGACATTCAAATGAAAAGCGTGACAAGAAGTCAGGAAGTTGGCAGTCACGAAAGTGGCAATTCTCTATAGGAAAACACAGTGCTCGAGTTTCAACCTCAAATAGGGAAAAATCTCTTTAGTACAAAAGAACCACGCTCACCGCCTTGGTAAAGGAGTATTATTGCATCTACATACAGAAAAACTTTCGAAAAACGGTTTCAAATCAAGTGAGTTGACAAAGCAAGTTTTACCACCGTGAAATATAGAGGGAGCTGACGTTTCGAGCTTAAGCCCTTCGTCGTGGCGAAAAAAACATTGTCTGCAATAAACAGAATTGTCTCCTCGTTAAGAAGAGTAAAAGTACGAAGGAAAAAACGGTAAAAGTAGAGGCAAAACATGTCATTTTTTACGTATTCTGTTTGGAGTTGTGGTTTCAAGAAGAGTAAATCTTGTATGACTTTCCTCTCGGCATTCTCGCCATGTAACAGTCATTTGATATTATTCCAAATAAAATCGCTGACCCTTAGCCAACGAGTCACTCTTGGAGCCATCTGTCGACACAGTCTAGGAAAACCAGACTAGCAAAACGAGGAAAATTGAACGATGGTAACGCATTCTAAACAAAGTTTTTGAGGGTTGAAAAAAGCAGTTTTCTTAAAAAACAACGAGCCGCAGCTCTTCCTAAAGTGTGGATCAATTAAGCCACTCCAATACCGTAACCCGCTGCCAGCTGATGAATGTTGCATGACGGCTGTCTTTGTTGTAGTGACACGCCACGCAGTATGAAGGCGTCAACCCTACACTTTCCTGTATCATCTAAGGCCTGGCTACTCAACCAACATAGCTACACATTATTCAGCGAGCGAGGGCTCCAGTTCACACGCCTTCTTTCCTGGCTCCAGTGCGTTTCTCCGAATTTTTCGCGGTCTGATATCCAGTAAACGCTCAGTGGCTACGGGCGGAGCTTATTGTGAAAGTAACAAAATTCATCATGGCTCAAAACACGTTCAGATGGAACTTCGGCCTTCTGAATCACGCCGCGAAAAAATATCTCACGGGTGAGACATTCGGTTTCAAGCTGAACATTGACGGGGTTTCGCTGAAGAAGAAACAAATGTGGACGCTGGAACAAGACGAAGACAGAGAAGTTTGCTATTTTAAAAGTCACTTGAACCGATACCTATCCTCAGACCCCAGGGGGAACGTAAAGTGCGAAGATGAAGAACGCGGACCAGACACGGAGTTCACAATCGAAACACAACCCGACGGAAAATGGGCATTGAAGAACTCGCATGGTGCGTACTTTGGGGGGGCTGGAGATCAGCTGAAATGTGTCGCGAAGCCTTCCCCGTCTGAGCTTTGGTCCATACAGTTAGCAATGCACCCGCAGATAAATCTGAAAAGCGCGATTCGAAAACGCTTCGCGCATTTTGACGTGAAAACCGAGTCCATTCAGGCTACAGAGGTCATCCCTTGGGGCGAGGACGCAACCATTACACTGGAGTTTGACGAAAGTCAAGGCAAATACGCGTTCCGCGCGAGCAATAAAAAGTATCTAAAGAGCAATGGATCTCTCAGTGAAACGATCAGCGGAGACTGCCTGTTCACTATCGAATTCCATAGAGGAAAAGTGGCCTTCAGAAACGAAAAAGGCGTCTATTTGGCCGCTTTAGGATCGGGAAAAATCCAGGCAGGAAAGAACACCACAGTCGGCAAAGACGAGTTGTTTATAATGCAAGATAGTCCGCCACAGGTTTCTTTCATAGGGCAGAGAGGCCGTCGCCTATCCATTCATCAAGGTAAGCTTCTTTTCCATTTAACAAGTACAACAGTATTTATTCTTCAAACAAGAAACGTTTATTTTCAGTGATGAGTTATTGATAGTTTTTCCCTCGCTTTTTGTCCATTGATCGATATGCTAAACACTTTTGAGCGCGTTTTGTCCTCGAACTCTTTTATTTGTTTGTCGAAAACTGAGATTAAAATGGCGAACATAAATGGATCTTCGTGGGTAAACTGAAGCACGTGCGTCGGCTCAAACAGAAAGATGATGTCTACATAAGAACTCATATTCCCCGCAAAGAAGTTTTCCCGTCGGGATACAATCCAACGAGTAACCTCAGAACATAGAAAAAGAAAGTATTGAATAAGTGGAGCGGTTTACGGTGATTTAACAATAAAACTAAGGCTTGGGTTTCCCATAGGGTTTCTACGCGGGGTAATTGAAACAACTGTGTACATAGTAATTGACAGCTGTAGAACAATAGAACCATAACTGTATATAGCTGTTATCGATGACGGGCCATAAAAATTTGCCATCGACGAAACAAAGAAAGGCAAATGAAGCGCGAAGACGCGAATTAATTTTTGGCCTTCGCGCCTTCGTTTCCGCGCAACTCGGGATCTGATACGCCTGAGCAAGACAACCTTAGACTTGCAAAACATTTCCTCGTGTTATGGAATCTTTTAGTAAATAACACGATCAAGTGTTCGATTTGTTATCGAGGTAAGAGATCTACCGCAAACTATGTCGAACGGCTGATCGAGGGACTGCCTCGCAGTCCTCGCTGCTAAAGTAATTTGTCAACATTACATTATGAATTTGAATTAACGCGAAATTGCAAGAACGAAGCAATTGCCTAGACTCTACAGCAAACATAATTTGCACATCTGGTTAAATATTTGACACCTAAAAATTTCAGTGAATATGCAAATGTCGGTGTTTTCTGAGGTTACACTGACAATACACGGACTGTTTGGGAATTAACAAGTAACACTTGTCTCTTCAAGTTTGCAATATTTTAATGACAGTGTTAAAGGTAACCTTAAAAGGTAATGGGATATTCCATTCCTTTAATCCTGTAAGAGGTCAATCATAAATAACATGAAATGACAAATCCCCAAGCCTTATATAGACTTACTGCTAGTGCAGTTCACAAATTCTGTGCCAAAATGTTTGATAGGGATTTTGTGAGCATATGACTCGTCTCTACCGCAAAGGGAAACCCTAATTTAGACCGTCTGATCAAAAATTGTTTTTTTTTTTTTTTTTTTTTTACTTAAGGCTAAACAGAGCCCAGGGTTGACTGGGAATGCAATGAAGCGGGGGAAGGGGGTGGGTGATAGGTGATGAAGGGGGTGGGTGACAGGTGGTGGGGGAGAGGTACAGTTTTGCAAGTCAATGTCACTCCCAAATGATAACACTGTGCAACGTCTTACAATGCCAACCAATTTTTAAACAAATAGATAAACAATAAACCTCAGCAAAGTAAAGCAAAGCTAATTAGGCCGTTAAGGAAATCGAAATATATGTTTGTAATGAGTTAGCCTGCCATCCCACATACTCCCCTTAACAATCTTAGCCACACTAAACTGGGCCATGGAAATACCATTATACTGTATGAAGTAGGGTATTTAAAGTTACCTTAACCCTGTCGCTCTCATTGATGTTAAGGAGAATTGATTGAGCAATTTATCAAAACATAAGTTTATAAGCCTTGCCACTTATGGAAATTTCTATTTAAGTCTTGGAAGTTAAAGGGTTTATAACTTTGGAAAAACCAGAACCTTTTTAAAAGTTAAAAATAGCCGAATCATTATTACTTACCATTCCTCTTCTTCCTCAACAGGTATGGATGTAACCTTGAATCGGCGTGGCGACTGTGAAGACACAGAGATTTTTCAGCTGGAGTTTGATAAAAGCAGCGATAAGGCAATGGTAGCAATAGTTGGTACCACAGGCAAGTACTGGGCCTTGGAGGCCAAAGGTGTGACTGCCTCTGCCAGTGAACCCGCTGCCAACACCCAATTTGAGCTGGAATGGCATGGTAAACAGATTGCATTCAAAGCTCACACTGGTAAATACATCGCAGGCAAGGACAATGGGCAACTCATTGAGGGCAGTGATGAACTTGATGAGACCACTGGCCTTCACATCCTAGAGCTTGTTAATCGTTCTGTACTGGTTTTAAGAGGAGAGCATGGTTTTGTTGGTGTCAAAGCTGGTTCAAATCGCCTTGAGAGCAATCGTTCCAAATTTGATGTCTTCATGGTGACCTGTGACAATGGCGACTACGAGATCTGCACAGACTCGGGAAAGTACTGGAGCACTGATGAGAGCGACAACATCGTGCTATCTGATACTAAAGCCAGTGCATGTAAATTCACCATTGAATTGCCCAAGTATAATCAGCTTGCCATCAAAGCCTCAAATGGCCGCTACATAAAGGGTCATCAAAATGGTGCATTCTCTGCAACAGGAGAAAGTCTGGTCAGTAGCACCCTATGGGAATATTAGATTATCAACTGGACTCTGGTGTGCTATGGACAAAGTAAGGCTATCACTATTTTAGGAAAAAGTAATTTAAGCAACACTGCAAAAGCATATAAAAACAGTTTTTGTAATATTATTACAGCTAAGATTTTAGCTGTTTAGTGCATTGCATTGCCACTTTGCAAGAATCTTAATGTTGGGTAAGAATCTTAATTAAGAAACAATGAACCATTTGAGACCATTTCTTTCAACACCATATTTGAAAACCTTCTGTGTGAAAACAATTAACGGTTAATTGATGGTGTCAAAGGCTTTTTGTCAGTGTTGACAAACCAGCTGTAAGTGGCTACTATTAGTGTTGTAATCATAACTATGACAAAATTCTCAAATCTGATTGGCTATCAACTGCCCTGATTTCAGCCTTAATAGGACAGTTAAATAGGACAGTACGCGTCATGCCTGAGTAATTGGACAGTACGCGCCATCACGCGCGCGCTTAAATGGCTTTTTTTTTCACTGCTAGCAAAACAAATCTTGGAATTTCATGTGTTTTGATTAAGAAAAAAATAAGTTTATATATCAAAAATTTTGTTAAAGTTATGATTAATTGGTAATAAGACTTTGTGTCGTCCAATTCGGTCTGCAATCATACTCGTGATTAAACAAATCGGACTCCCGCTACACGGTTGTCCGATTTTGTTTATCACTCTTATGATTACAGGCCAAATTGGACTCCACTCAGTCCTATTACCATTACTAATGGGAATTCAATCAAGGAGTGACTTGCAAATTGCACATCATTAAGATACTCCCACGCTAAAGACACTCCTTAACCCTTTCACTCCCAGAAGTGATCAGCACATAACTTCTCCACACTAGAACAATGCATTGTATGGCTAACAGTTAATACTAATCACAGGAACAATGAACTCAGACATTATGAATTGATCTGACACCAAATTGTTCAAACTACAAATTTAAAAGCAAATGTATGGCAGTTGCTCGAAAGAATTGCTACTCAGATATTGGGTGTGAAAAGGTAGAATGTATTAAAACATCAGAGCAGTTGATTATTGGTTATTATTTCCTTAAACTAGATCTTAATTAGTATTCATTGCTAGGTATTGATATAGTAATTTAGTATTATTAGGAAAATGCTTATTGCAATATCAGAACTCACAGAGCTCATAGCACTCTAGTGGACTGCAAGACTTGAAGTCTGCCCAATAAAATGTTTCTAGGTTCACGAAATATGTCTGAAAGAGTTGCAGAATGACAGTAATATAAAGTTGCATAAGTTAAATATCATAGTCAGTAATTATAGAAAGGTAATTTTTTTTTTGAGTGAAACTTAATAAGTTAAGTTATATTGAGAATGATAATGCCACTTAATTAATAAGTTAGGATTTCTAAATGTTTTTCCACTTTCCTTATTTCAGAAACAAAATTCAAAAGGTTATACTGGTTTCTTGTTAGAAACAATTAAACCAAATGGGTTTTGTTACACCATTAGTTGGAATTCAAGAATTAATGTCACAGATATGAATCATGAAATTACGGACATGAAAAGGAAAGAAAAAGAAAATTAAGTGTTTTTTACTTACAGTAACACAGACATCCTAAAGAGAAATCAATCAATATTGAGTTAAACTAAAAAGCAAATGATTTTTGAGGCGGAGATGTTTGATCTCCTCTAATGTGTTGAAATTATATGTAACTTCTTGCTACATGGAATCCTTTATTATATAAACAAAATGATAGGAAATAAAGCTTTAACTTTTCATGACGATTCAAACTTGCTTTTTTTCTAATATGGTCTGATCTAAAGAAATGTTTGCTGCTTTGGTGGGTAACAGAAATACCACCAGAAGGCAAATCCTTTAATCCCCAATATCAATATTCATTTTCTCCTAACTGTTCTTGTATATTAGTTATGGTCTAGTGAAGAGAATTTATTCAAATATCAATGCAACTCTTATTTGGTGATCGTTTTTGATATTCTCATAACTTGAATGTTTGACGAACAATGAATATTGTAATAAGAAATTGGATGCTGGTCACACTGGGACTTGAAAGATTAAAGAGGAACCGATTATTAGCCCTTCATCATTCATTCTAATGACAGCATAATGCCCCAAATGTTAATTATGGCCAATTAGATTGATAAATAATTTTTTTTCCTTCCCGAAGGCTTGCCTACTTAACAGCCATTGATTGGTTATAATATGCAACAATGGAGTTCCAGCATTACAAAGAAATTGTGGAGTGATGACGGAGTGGAGTGGAAAGTGTTATTGAGTCTTGTGTGACAAATCCAAACATAGTGCTCTGTTCAAAGCTCAGAGGTGTTGTGTGACCAAAGCAAATGTGGTATACTGAGCCAACACAAAGTACTATTTTTACAATAACTGAGCGAATTCTCGCGCGCTGATTGGCTAATTTTTATCATAAATAAGAGTACAGACACATAAAATTTTAATTTAAGTCTTCATTTGACCTTTTTCGCGTTTTGTTATTGTAAAAAACAAATTGATGTCAGTTTTTTATGCGTCTGTCCTCTTATTGATGATAAATTGCGTCATAACATTGTCAAAGTTTGTTGTAGATCCACTTTGACAATGTTGTGACGCAATTTATCATCAATAAGAGGACAGACGCATAAAAAACTGACATCAATTTGTTAAGTGACAAACTAATGTGACAAAACCTTTTATGAACCCCCAAAAATGTTATGTGACCAACCAAAAAAGTATAATGTAACTCCAACAAACGAATGCAGTGGAGAGTACAAGGTAACGCGAAAAGTAAGAAAACTATGGCTAAAGAAGAGTACCAGGGATTAGTTATAGGATTTATGTAAGGGGTTCAAAAATTCTATATAAATATTTTACCAACGAGGAGTAAACGAATTAACGTCAATCAGCCAACAGTTGAGCGACATGTTTGAAAACCCCCGTACATTCGATGAAAAAAAACTGTCCAATGAGCTATTCTTCGCATATGATGACACCATCATGATAGTTGAAACCACAATCTTTCTGTACATTCGAAGAAGGCAAAATTTTCTGTCCATGGTCATGCAGTTCTTGAAACGGTGTATTAAAAAAACTAGAGTAACATACAATGGCACGTATAAAACGGGAACAACCTTGTCTTTTCACAATATAATTGTCGGACAGTATTTTCACATCCATCCGAACTTTGTGTGAGGACAAAATGTTACATGGATTCTGGTAACCCCAACGCGTACATTCTATAACTCAATGTAAATGCTTGGAGGTACCGCAATAAACCTGAAATATACTGAAATAAAAATAACAACCCAGAAAGTTTTAAAAAGCAGAAATTCCAGCTTACCTTGTTAGAAAAGTGAACTTTGAATCTTGCTATCAAAAATGAAAACAACTAGACGCATATCTGCGTGAACTCGAGCTAGTTATTTTTGCAACTTAGCGCATTAAAGAGTATTTTGTACTTCCTCAAAGCTTGCTTCTTTGATTCTGAACATGTACTTCACGGGTTAATGAAAACTGTCTCACTAGACTGGAATCCCTTTGTTTTGATTTCTTCGTGCAAACATTATATCCTCTTTCCTTCGGAAGGCTACAGTTTATAATGTATCGAGTAAATAGTGCTAATACTTTCACCCCCAGCTCCCTCGCAACCGTTTTGGAAACGAGGAAGGCCACAGGTTTAGCGATGAATGAATAACACCTAAAATGCTACCTGGTGTCTTATCTTGTTCGTATGTGAAGTATTCACCTTTAAGAGGATTTTCGTCTCAAGCAATGTGGGGTACAATCGTAGCTAGGGTGGATGAGAGAGTGGGGAAGTAATAAGGAGTGGTGAAACCAATTACAAACACTGTTTCCTTCATCAAAGGTTCAATAAATTCACTCAAATATTTTACCAACAAATGTGTTCATTTACGGGAGCGAATCCCCTTCACCCTGACATTTACTTATGAGTCAAGGTTATCCATAAATTCTACCTAAATATTATTTTAAATAAGGCAAAGCCCTCCTTATTATGGAAGGTTCGTGCGGAGAATTACCGTTGAAAATAATTGCAACGGGAACCACTACCTGATTTGAAGGCTGCAGCGTTGATTGCTGAAGAAATCGTAACTTCTTGCTCTCAAGCGCAAAATGTCCTTTTTAGAGGAATGGGGGTGGGGGGTGGGGTGGGGGCATTTGCTACGGCCTCATTGCCCTCGCAAACATTTCTTGGAGGCCATTAGTGTGCTAGTGGCAACTCATGACCAATACTGTATAGCGTACATAACTAGTTAAGACTGAGTCCCCCAGGGACGGCGGAGCGTATTTTGAAGTGGGGGGGCTGAAAATGAGCGCCGGAGGCGCGAGTTGGTAGGGGGGTCTAGAGTCTCGGAAATCGTATTTACAACATTCTCCGCGACATACTTCTCGAAATAATTAGCCTGGATAAAGCGTAAAATGAAAGGTACTTCAGCCTTCCGGTCTCCAACGCTAACCTGCGGTTTTTGGACACAAGCTTCCCGTCTGTGGGAAGGAAGCACACGCTGAGAAAATGTTAAAAATACGTAAACGCGAAAAGTTCCCGACGAGGCTTGCATAAAGTTGTAGCTTAAGCAAAATAAAATGTCATCCTCCTCAAAAGTGGGGGGGCTAAAGCCCCCCCAGCCCCCCCGGCTCCGCCGTCCCTGTCCCCTCTTTATATAGTCTCCTCCGCAGCCGTTATTAGGATCGTCACGCAACGCTTCTCCCCCAATCCTAATAACGGCTGCGGAGGAGACTACTCTTTATACAACTGCATTGAAATGTCGAATTGGGTTTTCTTTCCTTTTTCCTTGATGCAATAACCCTGCAAGTTGCTGGAACATTTCTAACTATAACCTTGTTTCTGATGCGAGTCATCGTAGGACGCAAAGAAAAGAGTGTCCTCTGGCTGTCACGCAAGGACGGTGTGAATGTGTGTGAAGGTGAGCGCCTGGCGTGACCCTTTACCTGTCACGAGGAAATATCAAAACAGTCCCCATACTCAAGCTGGTTCAAAAGGGGGCGTCAAGTTTTTATTTGACTGAAACGCGAGACCAAAACCAGGTATTCCCATCTAATGAAAATTCTTTTTTACTAATAGCAATCATCAACACTAAGCTAATTAACAAACCTTTTGTCACATAGGGAAAAAAACCTAAATATGAGGCTAAAGACCTCAATGGACTAAAAAAGTTGCAGTCATTTCATTTTGAGATCAAAATACATAATTAAAATTTGCTTAAATCCACCATCTTCAAGCAAGCCTTGATACTAATCAAAATTTAGAAGGAACCTGCCACTTGAGAGTAAAAATTTCAGTTCATCTACAGAAGAAACCACATTTGATGTGAAAGATGCATTTTCAGCGCTATGACAGGTACACTCGGAGAAACCAGATCCAAACTCTCCAGACTCAACATATGTCATAATCACCCAATGTCTACGTTCCGCTCTTCGGAATAATGAGCTCATTTGTTTTAGTTTTCACCTTAAGCAACATCGTGATTGTGTTCCAGTGCCTTCACTTTTACAATTGCTGCTCGCAAACATGAAGGGAAAATTCAAAATCACCTTTTGGTACTGCTGTGTCATTTCAACAAATTCGAAAGCAATGACTCCTTCTCCAGGTACCGGCACGGATGACGTAGACTTAGTATATTAGTGGGCTAGTGATGTCAGAATTAAAGAGCATTGCTTTTAAAATATTGTACTTGTAGCAAGCTGTTAGTATGGTTTACGAAAAAAAGCAATTGGTGGTTATTTGTCAAGGGTACAGTTGGTGCATTAATAATAACAATTACAATTTCCTCGAATGTGACTGGTCAAACAACTCCTATTTTCCACTAATTCACTTACCAAGTTGTTATAGGACAGTTTGTTATCGGACAGTTCAATATGCCAATCACATTCAAAGTAGTAGTTTAAATCAACCAATCACAACCTTGGTTTCAATTACCATTGAAACAGTGTGCAGACATCCTAAACTGGTGCTTTCGGCTTCAAAATGGAGAATTAATTTCCCTGGAACAATGACAGTATTTTCTTTCATAACTTGCATTTGGCTCTTCTTTTCTCGGAAATTGTGATTTTTATGATTTTAAAGACTTCGTGTCGTTGAATTCGGCCCGTAATCATACTCGTGATAAACAAATGGAACTCCCGCTTTGTGGTCATCCGATTGTTTTGTTATCACTCGTATGATTACAGACCGAACTGGACTCCACTCAGTGCTATTACCTTTACTTATCGCGGATTAGTAGAGTCAGCAAAGAGTGCAGACATTATGGTTAGCCGCGTAATGGAGAGTGAGATGTTCTCAGTATGGGGAAACAGAGAATAAATGATTATTAAGAGCGAAGCCAGAAAAAATCATGATATGGTAGTTTGTTTACTAAACTACGTACACCGTACAGACGACTTACCCACGATATCAGAGAAACAAATGGATCGAAAACCAAACAATCACCATTAAGACATTTTACAGCCAATCACATCATGGCTTTAATACCCAACAGCCAATACGATAACGGATAAAACAACCAATCACAACGACTGACGACGCACAAATCACATGATTCTGATGATGACTTCCGCTCAGGTTCGTAAGTGGACGTCAGTGAACGTCAATAGCAAATCATTTCAGAGCTAAGTACATTCAGATGATCGAACTCCACAAAACCATTACTTAGTGGGTTAGAGTGATGGTAATTCGCATGGTACTATTAAGGATTAACGGTTGGTCATTACAAGAAACCCATACGACTTGAAACGTGTGACTCTTGTTCACAGCTTGTCAAAATTCAATATTTCCCACGTAGTCCAGGAACCGCGGAGACCATTTTAATGTGGTAGGGCTAAAACGTCTGGCCACATATGCAAGCAAACGTTAATGTCATTGTTTCACCACTTATTTTGCCATAAAAAAATCCAAGCAAAAAGGTGTTGGTGCTATAGCCCTACCAACCCCTCCCCCGCCGCGGTCCTTGCGTACCGTATTCGGATGCTACTTGCTCCAGTCTTTGAGCTTGTTGGTACCGTCCCACTTCCACATGGCGCGTCGTAAACAGCTTGCATTTGCAACAACGACGTGTTTGCCATGTTTTGATCAGAGGCGCATGTTTCTCAGTAAGTAAGTCACATTATTTTTTTCTGAAGCATCTCAGCGGGCCGGAATCCCAAATTCTCGAATCTGATTGGCTAATCGCGCGCTCGTAACTGGTCCAGCTTTTTACGATACGGACCACGGTCCGGATCTTTATCCACGCTATTCGCGGCAAATTGAAAAAAAAAGCAAACAAACAGAAAAAATAAATAAGTAATTTACCGGTCTAGGTTGGTCCGTATGGGAAAAAACTGAGCCCTTGGTCTTGAGTACGGCCCTCCGCCTTCGGCCTCGGGCCGTACTCAAGACCTCAGGCACAGTTTTTTCCCATACGGACCTCCCGCCCGGTTAATAACATATATATATTGAAGCCAGTTTGATTGGTTAATTTGGTTTCTCTTGCTTTCCAAATATGGTACTTGACAGATTGAATGTGGATAAGCTGCGGTTGAAGACATTCAGAGGAAGTTACACGTTTGGAGTCTCAAGGGTTTCTGTCATTAATTACTTAGACTGCAGATGATAACAATTGGAACATGAGTGGGTTAGTGAAGTTAGTAAAAAGCGTTACCTTTATAACTGTGATGGTAATGTTAGTAAAGGTAATCATACGGTTTCGAGTTCAATTAGGTATTGTTAGCTATTGTAAGCAAAGCAAATGAAGAGTTGAGAAGAGTGATGTGTTGATTTCGTGGGATGCAGTGCTCGACCTTAACTTTTTAAATCGCTGGTCCTTGGACTAGTTGAACTGAAAATTTACTAGTCCTGAGTAAATCTGTGGTAGTCCTGTGGTAGTCGGAACATTGCGAGGAACGCATCGAAACAGCGTTTACAAGACGTATATTTTGTTTTCACCTTGTATTATCTTTTAAACATTACAAACTACAAAGTAGTTACTGGTCCTGTGACTTGTGGTTCTAAGTTTCTACTAGTCCAGAAGCATTTGCACTAGTCCAGGACTAGTGGACTACCGCTAAGGTCGAGCACTGGGATGGGAAGTTATTATTAGAATGAGAAACAAAGAAGTGGTCGCGCTGTTATAATACTAACATATGATAAGCGAGTTACTCTATTGGTGGGTTAGCAATAGAGGTAAAGAATGATAAGTGTGATGATAAGATGCTGTTAGGGGATAAAAATATGCTTATATCTACCTTTTAAATACTAAAACACTGAAACAATGCTATGTTTAAGTGGTTTTGAACTATATTCTCGTTGGGTGCCCCTGTGCTTTGAGTTGGTTAGCTTCTTTCTCGTTATGGTAACACTTGAAGAATGAATGGTTAATTGTGACCTATATTAAAGCAAAGTTGGTACACCAACGTAGTTATTTCAATTAACCGCGTGGTTCTAGATTTTCCCACAGTAGATTAAACCATGCTATGTAACCACTGTTTTGGAAGCTACTGAACAGCACTGTTCCAGTGGTACTTTTTTTTTAACTTCACTATGTGGCTATAACTTTTAGTCTGTAGATGAAACGATTCAGAGTTATCATTTGTTAAATAGACATAGTACTACTGGCAATCGTTTGCTTCTAAGAATTGCCCAGGTTCCTCAGGAATTGGGTCTTGAGCCCGTTTCTCGGCTGAGGTACCGATAACTCTCACTGGTCGGAGTCTATCGGATGCTTTTGTACTTCTAAGAGTAATAACCAGACTAAGATAAAAGCTAACCTAGAATTGTATTGCTTAACCTTAAAAAAAAACCAACAAAACAGTAATTCCCGTTGTAAAGATTGCTATTATAAAACAGCTTTCCGGGCCAGGTAAGTCAGTGCCTGGTTCTTTGAGAAACAGGTGCTTGGCCTGCTATATTCTCAACGTTCCTAAAAACCATTTTTGCATGAAAGCCTCGTGTTATCGAAACATCATTGAAAACTTACACAAGGACATGTATCAAATAATTTCTTAGAGAAACCTGCCACAAATGTTGATGATTAAAAACATGAATAAAGCCTATCTTGAAACAAGTAATTCATTTAATCCGAGTCCTACTAGTAAATATAGTTAAATTTACTAATTCTTCTCTTTGTGTTCAAAATACACCTAGCTATGGTTAAAACATCCATTCTTCGCGCGAGTCGCAACATTCGAGTTGTTGGCTGAACAAGTCGTAACCATACCCAGCACAGACTAGAATTCCACAGGAGTTCACTTCAGGAAACATTAGGGACCTTTAGCAAGGACGACGTCGACGTCAACGAGAACGACTACGAAAAACAAAAATTCGCCTTACTGCAATGAAATTGCAATTATTACAACGCATTCTCCTTGTGAAACTCATGCCAACTGTCCAGGAATTTAACTTGCATGAACGGTGTTGATGTTTTCCGAGCAAACTGAACATTTCTCTGCTTGTGCTCACGTCCTCCACAGAACTTTAGATTTGGTCATTTCACGTCGTTGTTTTGGAGAGAACGGCAACGAAATGTACCAAAATGCGAAACGCACGTGTAGGGCGTGCAGAGCCATTGTTTTTGCTAATTATGCCTATTGTTTTTTGGGCGTTCTCGTTCTCGTCGGCGCCGTCCTTGCTAAAGGTCCCTATTGTCTTCAACGATCTCATTTGCCTTGTCAAAAAGTGGTAGAGTTCAGCTTAACGAATCTTTGTCGAACGTTTCGCTACAAAATCCGTGCTGATGGTATTTCACTTGGGATGAACGCAGGATGTGTTTCACGAACAACGAAGCTCGTTTTATTACTATTTTAACAGAAACATTTGTGATCAATGATCCGAAGTTCCCACTAACCGTTTCGCCTGGACCTCGTACGGTAATTGATTACACGGTCACACGTCAGTATCCGTGATCAATTCTTGAGCTTCGCCCTCGTAACCACGTCCTCTGTTCGATTCTTTGGCTGTGCTTGCCAAATTTCCACGCTTCGGAAGTACAGGGGATTCCTCTTCTTTGCCTTGCGACAATCGCACTGACACTTTCTCCTGTGTCTTGACATACATGCTCCATGGAGAGACATCAGCTTGGTTTTTCTCTGGTTGAAACACAATGACATACCACTTGGGGAGGTAGATACAGGCTAGTACATTCAACGCGAACAGAAAATCAATAAAGCTTAGGGCGAAAATCTTGCCTTTTCCAGGCACTCCGAATGCGAACACCACGTAGAAAAAGCACAGTGCATACCAGTTGAACATGCAGAAGGACGTCCATCGAACCTCCATGTCATTTTCTGGCGATACTTCTTCGCTCATGGACAGGATGGAATACAGGGTTGCCACAGCCAAGATGTAGAAAACGACGAGTAGAAAGCCAAAGCCGGTATGAAAGGAGCACTCTATGTATACTGTGTAGGGATCATCAGTGGGAAAACGCAAGATCTCGTTGGGCAGAAGGATCACAATAACACAGGTGAAAATAATGTGTAGCATGATAATTCCAAGGGCATATACTAAACGCGGGGAGCACATGCGATTCCCCCAGCTTTCTTTGAGCTGACCCTCAGCATCGTAATACTTGTTGTCAACAAATACGCTCTTGGCTATCAACATAGCTAGCGGAATCCCAAGGCCAAGTATAAAGAAAGCACGGTAGCCGTCACAAGACGAGGCACTAGGCTTACAAAGGAGTGGAATAGGGATCAGGAACAGAATAATAATTACGGGTAACATGCCTAAGACGGCATTCTTGCCTCGACGTACGACAGGGGTGTCTCTGTTCCTGAAAAGCACTGCAGTTACGTAAATACTGAAGCATATCCCTACCACGATTACGAATATCATGACAAGACTTCCAGCATCGTTCCAGAAAACGTAATCCTCAAACTGGGTGATGCAGCCGTCTTGGGCACCATTAGCGGCAGTCCTATCGGGGCAGGCAGTGCACAACAGGGCATCTGCAACTCCGCTTACAGCATTATCTGGGCATTTAACGCAATGCCAGCAACATTCAGCTTCGGAACGGTTCGTCTTGTAGACTTTGTAGGTACCAGGCCGGCAGGGATCATTGCAAACGGATTTGGGGATCTTATCTGCATTTGTGTTCCACTCGATTGCGCTTAACTTTCTGACAGTAAGCACAGGCCTTTCACTTCCTGATTGCTTCCAGCTCCCGACAGGAACAAGCTGTAGGTTTTTCTTTTCTTCGGCTGACACTGCCGAGCCACTGTCCGCTTTTTGGAAGTTCCAGATTTTGTACTCTGTCTCGCGAAGGTTCCTCTGACTGTCGAAACTAATGTGGCGTCCACTGGGGCTCTTAAAATTCACGTTCTGAATAAAGCGATAAAATTCATGACTTTCGGGACAATTTACAGTGCAGTTTTCCTTGGCTACCAGGGCGTGAGCAACGGCAAACACTGAGTCGATTGTACACGTGGCGCTCTCTGCCATCGCTATGAGCTCATTGATGACATGAGCCAGCAGAGTTTTGTTGACACCACAAGGGGGATTGATGCATTGCGTTGGAGTATGGAGGGTACTAGGAGCAGTAGATGGTGATTTCGTCCGGGGAGGCGTCTTGGAGGTCGCAGTGGTATTTCCAAAGGAAGAAGCATTCTTTTGCGCTGTACTGGTTGGTTCCGTGGTGGTGGGAGGCAGCGTTGTGGTAGTGGTGGTTTTGGCATTTTGAGTTGGAATATTCAACGCTACTATTTCTCTTATCCATTTGTTCCGTTCTGGGAATCTGAGCAACTCTCGAAGATGTTCTTTGAATCTCAGAAGTGTTACGGAGGTGCCAATCTTAAACATGCCTTGTGCTGCAGTGTTGTCATGGGCGATCTCTACTTCGCTGTCCCATGCGGCATCTCCTGCAATCCAGGAAAGATCGCTTATTTTCTGCTTGAATGCTTCATCGAGAATGTTCTTGAAAATAACCTTGGATGTCAACATTACAATAACCGAAAAATTTTTCTCGCCTTTCATTGTTTTAACGAACTGCTGAATTTGCGAATCGCTCGCATTTGAAGGCAAAGCGTACCTCCTAGATACGCACACGAACTTGCTCTCGGCTGCTTGTTTGAACAGGTTCAAGGCGTGCAGTCCGTAGGTGCTATCATCGTACACAACGGCCACATAGGTCCAGTTAAAATAAGCCGTAAAATCGACGATGGCTTTTATGTTGGAAACATCCCTAGGAACCACACGGAATATAAACTCTGTCCGTGAGATCAGGTTTGGTTCAGATTCATACGTGTATGTCGACGAGATGCAACTCATGTGCGGTGTTTGAGAGCTGTACAACAGCAGAAGGCTCTGTTGATATTGGAGAAGATTCTGTGGAAGGTCGCCTAGAGCTGCCACCATGACCTGATTATTGGTACTGTTCTTAGAATTCACCACTAGATCGAGTGCCGCTTGATACGGGCTGGGACAGGTATCGCGTATGTCACATCCTAATGCAGATACTAGATCCAGGTGTCCACTCCTATCGATCTCATCCAGCGAGTATAATATGGCTTCTACCGTTAAGATTCCCTCTAGGTCGGTTTGGGAGCATTCACCATCACTTCCTTTACGATGTACTCCAACTAAAGCCCCTATTAATGAGTCACCCGGCCTTTTTAACGAATCGGACCTTGCGACGACAAAATCACTACCAAGAATCGTCCACAACCAGACCACGACTAGGGAAGAACTTACAGAGAGAAAATCTGGATCCTTGTACATGTTGTAGTTTGCTTGGGGTTCCACGATCTTCTATGCAGTACAGTTCTTGGCCGAGGTATATTAAGGAGGAATAGATCTTGCCACGCTGAGGCTTTCTTCACCTGTTGAGAAAAAATACAAAACACAACGTTCAGATTGTAATAAAAATCCAATCACGACCTTAATCCGAGCGATAACAACTGCCGATTTCAAAATAAGTCAAATTGAAAACATATTCAGACACTTTTTCCATTTTATCTAAGAACGTCATGTGTACCTCTTTTTGACGGGCGCAGATGCAAGCAGCGAAACAATGCGAAAGGCAGCTTTGTTCACTTGGTCTTTTTTTTATTTCTCGACACCCAGCTGAAATGTCAAAAAACCGCCACATCAGGCCCCAGTTAGCACGAAAACATTTGCATTAAACCTCAAAACAAACAACATAAAAGCAATTAACATAAGTGGGATCTTGCTTCGCGAGACCTGTGGGCAGCTGCTCCATCGTTTTACACAATTAAAAAGAAAATGTATTTCCTTGCCAAACCCAGAAGATGAGTTGTTGCGCTTCGTAACATAAGTTAACTAATATTAAGTTATTCAGTGAGATTTCGAGAGCAGATCACCTCTTGGAAACATTACAAATACATTCATAGTATCAACTGTCCACTGACAAAGAACTGACATTTTGCGACAGAATACGGAAATATTAATATCGAAATACAAACGTAATTTTAAAGAAAAGGATTCGACAGGGCTTCCGTTGCCTGTAAGAGATAAACGGGTTACGCCGCATTATGTATGCGCAGTCATTCAACCAAAATGTAAGCAATCGCTTTTATGAAGCTCTGCTCGGGTCAGCTGGTAATGTGCTTGATTTGATTTGAGTTCATCTGAGACTTAAACTAGAAGAAAACTTTTCATTCCCAAAACACCTCTAAATATTTACTTGACAAACACAGCATTTACTTTCAACTATTTTCAGCCTTTTTGTGATCGCACAGTTGAAGCCAAAAAGAACATGAAAGACAATGGAATGCAGATGATCCGCAATGCTATTGAACAGGTATTCAGGGTCGTCTAGATAAATTACTCCCGTGGGTTTCACAGCTGTAGCGCAGTGTAAAAGAACTGAGCTATTCATCAAAACTAAATGTTGCGTTCGTTTCATAATATCAACAGCGGGGGCGCAAAAGTAAAGTTACGCGCCTGCTTCGCTTCGTTGAAGTACGAAAAGTCATTGCTTCTCAACTTGGTGAAGTTGCTGCTTATTTCCGGGCGTGATAACTCAACTAATAATACTTCGATCCAAGAAAGGCTTTAAAATACGTGCAACAAACGCAACTATTGTTATTCTTAAAAAAAATTAAACTGAGTAAACGATTAAAATGTCTATTAAAAGTGAATATCCGATTTTGATGACCAGATAACCCATCAGACATGAATTGAATCCAGCTTCTAGACTACAAACCTTTTCACTTGATTTCCTAACGCACTTTTCTCTGATTAGAGAAGAATAGTGTGTATACATGGGCCGTCAAGGTTGCATAAGCAAACAAGGAATTTTATACCAAAATTGGAAACTAACACAGGTTTTATCCATAACAGAGTGACATAAATTTCCCGGCTCACAAGATACGCAGCACGTTATCAAACGAGAACACTCCGTCGAGAGCATCTGAGCTACATATCAGAAAAAGTCTGTGCCCGTAAAACCGGTTACTACTACAAATACACCACGTACCACTTATAAAGGCTCGTCTGCAGTGGGAAGGATGGATTTTAACAACAACCAAACATCAGCTTAGTGGTATGATTGCGTCTTAGAAACAAACAGACAAATTTAAAGGTCAAACAAAGTCGACCTGCTTTTATCAAAAAATTCATTTGTTGATCTTTTCATCTTTGCATCGGATAAACAGAAATAAATGGTTAATTGTACTTTGAAGAGCTGAGCCTCCAAAATTCGTTATTCCCCTGCCAGTTTCTCTTAAATTTGACCCTTTGAGAAAAAAAAAAAAAAACTTCAGATACAAAAAATTCACAGCCCAGGGATCACACTTCACCGACTTAATTAAAACTCCAGTGAAAGCGGTTGTCTCTTTTGAGTAAGGTTGCATGAGTTTTCAGCACTAAATTCTGAAGGCATTAATGAAAACGAAATTATAATTTATCCATTTACTGCATTTTCTTTTCAGTATTTGTCCTGTTGTTTTTTTTCTTGTTATCCAAACAGAATTGATCAGTGTTTTGTAACACTATTCTGTTTATTTCTTAATCATTTCTTATTTATGCCTGTTTCTATATTTCTTGTACTTTTATTTATTCTATCTACTTTGTATGGAGAAAACAAAAAAAAATGAAAAAAATATTTATATATTTCGTTTATTAACAAAAAAAATCCTGGCTTAAAAGTCCTCCATTCTCGCAACCTCGTTCCCAGGGTCTCCTCCTCTTCCCGCCCCACGAAGCTTCGTGGGGCGGGAAGAGGAGGAGACCCTGGGAACGAGGTTGCCATTCTCGGAGAATTTGCTGAGATAACGGATGAATAGCAGTGATTGATCATTGGCTGAATGCCCCAATTTTTGCTAGATTTAAAAGCAATTTTCAGTGCAACGTAACAGGAAAACAATCTTGCATGTTTAGTAATCCATGGTCAGTATTCAAATGAGAATAGTACGAGATTCTATCGGGAATGAGATTGTTACGGAATCGTGACTTTGTTACTGGCTGACCCGAGGGACTGGAAGATCACGTCACATGACCATTTTCTTTCACATCTGATCACGTGGTTTGACATGGCGAATCTCATCTCTTTGACGAAAGTAGCTGGATCATAACTTTGGTTTCCCATTGTTATAATAGGTGAAGGAGATGAATCTCGAGTCACTTTGTGAACATATTAGCAAAGTAAAACCCAAAGTGACAACTTTGCACGCTTTTCCCGCGCTCGTTGCTGATGACATTTAATTTCCTTGAGTTCTGATCAGTTCACTGGGGTTTCAACCTCGTTCCCAGGGCTTTTCCCTAGAAGGAAAAATGGCGGACGGGAAAAGGCCGTCTGCCATTTTTCTTTCTAGGGAAAAGCCCTGGGAACGAGGTTGCTGGGGTTTGTGCGCCTGCTGTCATTGGGCGGAGTAATTTCTTATGTTTAGGTTTTATGACAGTTAGTATAGAACTGCTATAATATAGATGAACGTATTAATGTGCTCCAGTTGTCTCCAGCCCATTTACAATGCGTTTGTCATGCCTAAGTCAGTCCTACGATTGTTCTCTTATTTGCGTCGAGTCTCTTATTTTGTTTCTAACATTTTAACATAGAGTCCGGGGGATATTCCAGGAAAAATTGAGTAGGGGTGTGTGGCCCGATTCTTAAACCCCTTACCCTATTTATGACCAAAATCTGCGATTTTCCCTACCGTATTCATGACATGACCAAAAATGTGTTATCCTTTTTATGACCTGACCCGAAATCAATACAGGCGTTAAAAGGGGGAGAGGAAGGCAAAGCGCGGATGGAAGGAGCGGGACATGATGAAGAAGTACTTTCTTCTAAAACAAACTAATCAAAGATTAGAGTGCAAAAATCGATACCCTATTTCTTAGTAATATGGCGGCAAAATAGCTAAAATCGATACCCTTTTTATGACCAAAACGACTGAAAAACCATACCCTTTGGGGCCGCACATACCTATATAGCCCATACAAGGGAATACCCCCCGGGGATAGAGTACTGTAAGGGACGGACCATTAGAAAAGTGATGGGGGGGGGGGGGTTGGGGGGTGGGGAATTTTCAGCTTGCACGAAATTTTTTTTTCGCTCACTGCTTGTGCAGGAATTTTTTTTCAGGTGAACCCCTCTGTACGAATTTTTTTTACTACGTGTGAAAAAGTCACAATTGGGCCTTCCTTCTGCATGAATTTTTTTTTTTACCTTCTTCTTTGCATGAATTTTTTTTCTTGGCATTTTCCCTTGCATTAATTTTTTTTTGTTTCCCCCCCCCCCCATCACTTTTCTAATGGTCCGTCCCTAAGAGCAAGCCACTCTGTCGTGTTGGTCAACGCTGCCGTCTGTTTGTTCACGCGTCTCTTAGGCCTATAATTTAGACAATGTCATTCGCCACATTACACCATTTCCAGATTTTCTTTTGGAGTTTTTGGACCTTGAATCTACGCCACCCAGGTACCTCAAGTTACCGACATTACGACATTTTAATGATTAATTAAACTCTTAATGTAAGACTGGCGAACATGTCACGACAGTTGAAATAGTCTGGCGCTTCACGTTTCTAGAAATGTAATCTACTTGACGTTTCAGTTCAATGCATCCATTTGTTCCCTAACCTGCAAAGTTTTTGTGGGGAAGTGCATAAAACGTTTTTTGCCAGTGGGAGTTCACTGAACGAGGGATATCACTGAAGGCTCGATAGCTGTGCGAACAAACGGAGCAGCTATTCTAAACCATCACGGCGACCTCTCACAGAAGAGCAGCAGAAGGGAGTATACAATGGACACATGAGTAACAAAAGCAAGCAAGTTCAATTTATCGCATCTCTGGAGCTAATCTCCAAGGATTTAGATCCAAAGTAATCTAGCTAATTCAACACAGCTCATATTTCGCTGAACGAATCCTTGAGCAGCGTTACTGTCCCGAAAACGTTCCTTACAACACTATTAAAATTGCTAACAGCCATTGTTACATACCTTTTCACAGCCCTTCCCTTCTACCGGCTTTCAAAGGATTGTAAGCATTTCTGAGAGACAAGGGAATAACCACGTGCCTCGATTAACCCGCTGCATTCTAATCTGTTCATATAAACCATGGCTGTTTATATCGTACGGTGATTTGTCCATGGCTGCACTAAACCACGCCAATAAAGAGTAACTAACCAATAGCAGTGAGGCGAGTAATAGAGATATCCATTACGTAAACAAACAAAATGTCTCTTTCTTGTTCACGAAAATCTGGCGGGTTCTCAAATGCTTGTATTCGACATTTCGTAAAATCCACACTCTTTGCTAAATTGCGATTAGAAATATTTTGATCAAATTTATTTCCCTTTTTAAAATTTAAACGAAGGTTTAGCCTTTAATTGTCCAGCGCGTTATTTTTCTTTAGAGTTTTAGAGATAAAAAGACGGTAGTTGTCGAAGAACAGCGAGTCACAGCTGTTTAAAAGACTTCACACAGCAATAACTGTTCCCTCGTATTAGCACAATTTGGTGTGTATAGACAACAAAAGAAAGCGTTAAAGATCTAAGCAAATGCAAAAATGCTATTTACGTGATGGAAATGAGGAACAGCTAGTAAAGAACAATTAACGAAACCAACTGTCTGCCGACATCTAATCCCTTTTTTGTATCAAAACTGAAAAATTATGCAATCATCTGTCATTCTGTCTCCATGTGGTCACGCTTTTTCAGTTGAAATTTCGTACGCATCGGAAACAGAGCAGTTGATAATTCATGTTTGGTGTTTACCCAATTTCTCAAGCTATTAGAATACTTTTCAGTAAAGCCTAATTAAAGAGCAGTTTTACAGTGTAAAAGTATGGACCGTTTTATACCTTATGTGATGCTCTATGCGATGGGCATGTATCAGAAGTAGGTGCCGGCGGTCAAGCTAGCGCTGTCTTGCTGCAGAGGTTTTTGAAATGTTAAGTTCCCCTTTGTTTTTATGTTTGGTTTCGCGATAATACTTTCTACTTTAGAACTGCGAAGAGCCGGTAAGCTGTAAAGCTTCCGTCTTGACGGTTTGAAGGTTGACGAGACCCTCCCAAGGGCCCATGGGAACATGGGAGCATTCGAAGCATTTGTTTTCACATGTTTTCAGGGAGCAGGGGATACTTTCGAATTATTTTCATGAAACTAGGGGACCTCTGATTAAATTGCTAGGAACAAGGAAACAAAGGTAAGAGAACAAGTGATTTTATCAATGGGGAACAAATGAGAAAATGCAATTAGATTTGCCCCACCCCAGCTGGGAGGGGCTCGTTGATTGATACTTTTAAATTACTATCTTTCAAAGAACCGATCCACATAGCTTTAGTTTTCTTCTTATTTGATTTTAATCCAGAAATAATTGCAAAACAATCCAAGATCTGTAAATAGGGTTTGAGAGGTTCAGCATTTTTCGTTATTATAGTGGTGTCATCAGCAAATTGTGAAATTTTGACCACCTAATCTTCTGGGAGGGCAACGCGTCTGCAGCTTGGGCTCGTTCTGATTGACGCCAAAGAATTCTTTTACTCTTTGGCCGCGAGTATCAAAAGCGCGGGAATTTTTATCGCCAAAACATACAGCGTTACACCTCTTAACATCTTATTCATCACGGGAAAACGCGTGTTGTTGCATCAGAGCAAGTCCGACTTAGCGTGACTCCGCTGCTATTAACCTGGTCATCAAGCAGGCCTTGGGGAGTGAACGCGATGCGCGATGGGAGGAAGCAGTTTGTCACAATTGCATTTGAGGGAGGGGGGGATGGGGAGGATGAGGTTGTCCTATTAGGCGCACGTTACTTGAAACCAGGCTCTGGAGACAACTTATAAGTATGAACCATTCTCCAAACCTGTTCTTTGAACATGTCAGTTTATAGAAAGAAGCCTGACATTGTGGTAAAGAATGATAAGAAGCAACCAGGGAGCGATTATCTAGGATTGTGAATTCTTTCCGATACTCGTCCGGCATATGTTATGGCCAGATGGCAGTTATTTTCACATGTTACCTTACCTTAGGGACCGTTCATTTTTTACGAGGGAGGGGGGTGTTGGTGGGATGGGGAAGGGGTCATGCGAAAAAAAATCAGGGTAAAGGGAGGTCACGTGAAATATTTTAGCAATACTTTTATGTCATAAAGGTTTTAAAAATCCGAAATTGAGTTATCCTTCTTTTGATTGGAGGGGGGAGGGGTGATGTAAAAATTGGTAAGCTGAGGGGGTAATGCAATTTTTAAATGATGCTTCCCGAATCACACCAGCACCCCCTCCCTCACAATAAATGAACGGTTCTTTAGAATCACTTTATAAAAATTATTATATCTTGTTAATACGGTGCAGCACGCAAGATATGAGTGCATGATTAAAAGTATGGCGGGTATAAATCCAGGGGGGGAATTGTACTTGAAAGAAATGAAAGAGAAACCTAGACTTCGAAGCAAAAATTGCCGAGGTCTTTTGGCTTTTATTGCACTTTAATCACACAATTTCATGTGTTCTTCAGCAGAGAGTTCTTTTTTTACGGCATTGGAAACCATCTACAAGTGAAAGTTACGCCAGAGAAATTTCGCCTTCTCACGAAGTAAATAACGAACTTGCCGTATTTACATAATGAGCTTGTCGCGATATTGACCAAGTTTTTCAGGTGTTATAAATGAACGAAACTGTCGCTTGATAACGCCGTAGCGAATCCCTCACTTCACAACAACCATGAAGAAATTCGCATAATTTTCGTTAGAATGATTGCGTTGGCGTTGTTTTTCTGTCATATCAATATATAAAGCTGCAGCAAATATTAAAATTCGCTCTCTGTGTATAAATGAGTGCTATGTCAACCATGTGTACGGTGAAAAGTCGCTTTTGGGTACAATTATGTTTCACAAGAATTTCACGTTGGTTCTTTGAACCACTGCTAAAAAATAACGAATTGGCGCGGGTGGTTTTACCAAGTCTTTGATAGCCAATCCAGACATCATCACAGCGACTGTACGACTTCATACCAAAAATAGCTTATCATTTAGGAAGTAACTTTGTTTTCTGATTAAGATTTTCTGTAAATTATTTATTAGAAACTTAACTGGCGAAGAAAATATTTCCATTTTTAGACACGGAATAGGTTCATAAACCGTGGAGTATCGCCGGAAGGAAAATGGAAAAATAAAACTTTCTTTTCAGCCACTTGAAGTGGGACACATTCAAGTATTTTATGATTTTTATCGAAAAATAAAATTTAAAGAAACCAAGCATTAAAGAAGCAGGGTGAACGCAGCTTAGAGTAATTTGCTCTAGAAGTCTGCAACAGCGTGACTGGATGTAGATTTACAAGTAGACCTTTTCGGCCGTTGTTTTTCGCTCCATATCTCAACAATTTCTAATTTTTAGTTCCATTAGAGTAGCAAGAAACCCAAATTGCTTGAGGATTGTTCCAACGAGTCTGACTTATTGTTGTAATCTTTGGTGGGCCATAGATCATTGGGATCGGTCAGCGGTCGCAGAGAATGAATACAGGTGTTCTATTTATAAAATAAAATGTTGTAAACTGTTGAACAAGATAACAGAAAAGCCGATTGAAGTTTCGCCCTCCTATTTGAGCTTTGGGAGTTTTCATGTTATCAAAAAAAACATGTTTCATCGGTGCATGTCACTTGCAAACAAAGACCCACGAACGGTTACAACTAAACAAGACTACTTAAATTTCTTTTAAACATTATAATTCGAGAGTTAGGGATGAAACGAATATGGAAGAAATTTAAGGATAAAGCAAAAGTTATATGGCCTTGAAGCAACTGTGTCACGATCTATGTGGAGGTAATTAGTTTCGAGTATACTTACTTCTAGTCCATTGTTTTACTAAAGTCGGCGAGATCGGTTACAATGCTCCATAAATTCTCTTTCCCGTTCTAGAGCACCTAGTCCGCTGTGCCGTTTACGTGACCACAATAAAGAGGACGAAGGAACGCATGGTTCGGTGGAAATGAATAAAGCACCTTACACAAAACAGCGTTCCTTCCTCAAAGCTTTCAAGGACTGGAAGCATAATTTGTGAAACAATTCATTACAGGCAGTAGGCGGTGAACGTTTTTAATAACAATACCGCAACAGAGATCTTTAAAGTTACGTAGCCAATCAAAACTGCAAATATCAAATGAGGTTACACCAAGGCCGCAAAGAATTTTCCCGTCCACCGAGAGCTATTAACTGTGGGCATGGACCCAATTACTTTCTACACAGGCCCCAATTTGAAAGTGCATAATAATATGCTTCACCTGATTCGCTCCTGGCTTCACGTATTAATTCACTGATTAATATTTCATCCAAGACAAGTGCAAAAGGTTTTTGCTTTATTTTCAACAAACAATGACTTGCAGCCGAGAATAATTCCTGGGGTGAAGAATTTAATTATTGGACTCAATTATTCTTTGACCAAAATATAACATATTTACATATTTATTTTCATGTTGGAGTTTAAAATCTAAAGCGACCATTGAGAAAGCTTAAAACGTGAGTGAGCGAAGTCTGTTAAGACGAAATGTTCGATACTCATTTCACAGCTAAAGAAAACACCGCAATTTTTAGGTCATTACGACATTAATTAGTGCCGCGGGCGCAGGAACCGGCTGAGGTAATAAGCGCGTTGCCTGTGTCATGTTAGCAGGTCTGAGGTTCAATCTCTGGCCATTTCCTACAGTTGTGTCTCAACACGTGAAACTTTGCTACAGCTCTGTCATTACCCAGTTTGGAGGACCCGAGTTCAAGTCGTGCCCGCGACCACGTTTTTAGTCTTTATCAAGGGCTCTTGTCTTTGATGGGCTCCTGTCTTTGTAAATGGATAACTTGTTCACGGTCTCCAGCCAGTTGGGATTCCTAATTTTACTTTGGTTCATTTGAATGACTTGTTTCATTTCTTCGCAGTGTCCCACTTCCAGTGTTCCAATTAGTAGTGCTAAATACACTCGAACTTAAATTAAGTGCTCTTTTATGTTTCAAAGTATTAGCGACCGTTCATTTTATTACGAGGGAGGGGTGGGGCTGGTGTGATTCGGAAAGCAACAATTTTTTGACATGACCCCCACTCCAAAAAAATAATAGATAAATAAATTAATTAACTAACCCTCTCCCAACATTTTACCTTTTTCAATATTCTCTGGTTTTCCCTACTTCACGTGGTTGGACATAATTATTATATTTACCATTTCTAATACTACAGAGAGCTGTTTATCAGAAAGCACAAGTCAAAAGAAAGAGACGGTCAATTTCGGATTAAAACATTATCACTGAGATAAAAGTATTGCTAAAATATTTCACGTGACCTCTCCTTTTCTCAATTTTTTGGGATGCCCCCCTCGGAAGCCGTTTTTTCTCATGCCTCTCCCCCGGGGTCCACCAGCCTCCCCCCCATCGTAAAAAATGAACGGTCAGTATAGGACATGTTAGAAGCTTATAACAAGATTAACGTAGCATTTTACACATTACATAACTAAGTAGCACGTTGCAGATTCATCTGATTTAGTATAGTTTGAGGATATGACTACAAGACTGACATCACAAAACAATCATACTTTGTCTGAAAATTCACACAGACACTACACTTTGGCACCACAGCTCAAGTTCCAGTTCACGCGCTTAGACCATGTGATTCTGGGGTCGTCTATTCATGCCTCGGGGTTTCAAATATTGGTAGTTAAACAGGCTTCGTTAAGTTGGCGTATATTACAATCTGTCGAAGCACATTGATTCTTATGGCATTATTTTGTCTTCCACAGGGGCACCAAACGAGCAGATTGACCCAAAAGCCTCTGAGAGACATTTCTAGGCTCCTTGTAATGTTTAAAAACTGTCTAAAGAAAGGTTTTTATCACCGAGAAGAATTCGTTCTGTTCGTGTATCTTCATTTCAGAAATTGCTAGCTCGACGGCACCTTCTAAAATCTTCCCAACGAACCATTTGCTCATCCGAAATTGCTAGGTGACCTTTTTTAAGTACCAAAAATTGCAAAATATGCTTTCCGAAAATGTAAGGGGGCCTGTGTGGTCGACATGATATTCGAAAATTCTAGCTTATCTTGCTTCCGAACAGATTTTTACCGAAAATAATCGTTGGATGCCCTTGTTAGAAGTCCATAACCAGAGGTCTTGAAAAGCTGTAGATCGTAGCCAATGAGTTTACAATACATCTTTATTTAGACCAACACTACTGGATTTTTTCGAGTGAGAATACATGGAGAGTTTGCTTTCCGTGCCTGGTCCTAGGACCTTGACGGATGTACAGGACACGTGACGGTGTATTTTACAAATGTCACATGTCTATGTGGTGTGAAAGATGCATGCCACGGTCACCGCTATGGAATACGACGCCTTTTTCCCTGGCATTCAAGGACATCTATTCACGACCAGTGATAACAGAGAACAGACATGATAGTATTTATATAAAGGGGCAGGAGCCCATAATGGGCTCCTGAAAGGGGTTATTAAATGTAATTTGTAACACCGTAAGATAAGAGAGACGGAGGTGCTACAATTCTTTTCTTGAAATTGCAGCAATAAGTTTTCTACCAAGAGTAAATTCTTTGTTTCACAACACACCATTGATTTCTCTGGGATTATCATTAGCACTGCACTTTAAACATTATTAACTTAATTAAAATTTTAACATCTTTTAATTCTTTATGGTCGAACTATGGATGGTTTTAAGTTATTACATTGCATTGTTTGACATTGCGTTCCGTTATTTCTTTGCATTGCATTGCATCGCATGCGCAATGCATTGCATCCAGAGTAATGTACTGTAATACACAAACGTGTCGTCAAAACAATGCATCAAAATGCGTTTCAAAGCTAGTGATCACCAGTAGAGCCAATCAGCACTTAAATCACGACTTTTGGTCTCAGTCTTTGCATATAATTATAAAACATATATAGCCTTCCCACTGCATTGCAATGTATTGTATTGCTTTGTTATGCATTATTTCATTGTATAGCACTGCATTGCATTGCAATGCCTTTGTATTGCTTTGCTATGCATTATTTCATTGTACAGCACTGCTTTGCAATGAAATGTATTGTATTGCTTTGCTATGCGTTATTCTATTGTATAGCACTGCATTGCATTGCAATGTATTGTATTTCTTTGCTCTATGCATTATTTCATTGTATTGCACTGCATTGCATTGAAATGTATTGTATTGCTTTGCTATGCGTTATTCCATTGTATAGCACTGCATTGCATTGAAATGTATTGTATTACTTTGCTATGCATTATTTCATTGTATAGCACTGCATTGCATTGCAATGTATTGTATTGCTTTGCTATGCGTTATTCCATTGTATAGCACTGCATTGCATTGCAATGTATTGTATTGCTTTGCTATGCGTTATTCCATTGTATAGCACTGCATTGCATTGCAATGTATTGTATTGCTTTGTTATGCATTATTTCATTGTATACCACCGCATTGCATCGCGAGGTAGTGCATTCATGGTGTTGTGCTTTAATATATGAACATCTCTTAACAGGTAATGCAGCAGTAGTGAACTAGTGATTACAAGTTAAGACAATTAGTCGTTGAATCAGGATTTTTGGTCTCTGTCTTTGAATGCAATTATCATCTAACCGTCCTTGATAAACGGCAATGAGTTGAACTCGTGCTAAATTGAGTCCTTTCGCAATCTTTACAGGCCCAGTGTTGTTTGTTCAGAATGCACTGATGATGTATGCGGAACAATCTGAGACAATCTTTACTTCAAGAAGTGTACGGGTTCTTTTTCTGCCGGTATCGCTTAAATTTATTTATATATTTGTATATTTCGAACACACAAATGTGACCAGCTCCCAGTTGGCTTGATAGCTCAGTTGGTAGAGCACTGCTGCGGTATCGCAGAGTTCATGGGTTCGAATTCCTTTCAGGCCTGAGTTTTTTTCAGGCTTTAATTAATTTCACAGCTGCTTAAGTTGTGTACATAACTGCGATGATCAATTAATGTCATTACATCGCTTAAAACTGTTATTTGAAACACCCAGAATTGAGGTAATCCCTATTCTTCTTTCCTCAAGTCGCTTTCTACTTGTAAACATGATGGGCTCCTGTTGTAACTTTATTGTCTGCAAGCGTTAAATAAAATTCTCATTCGAAGGTAGTTGTAAAGTATAAGCCACTATAGTCTTAAACGGTGTAAGAAAACAATGACATTTTAAGTGACCCTAACTGAGGGTCTCGGGGGGGGGGGGCGGTCCTTGTTGTCTTGTTCCCTTCCAAATTGCTCTATGTTGTCATGTTCCCGCAGCTTTCCCTTATTTATTCCCTTAACATATCTGCTAGTCACGTACCCCCTACCCTCAGAGTTTTGACCAGTTTTTGTTCCCGTGTTCCCTATAACAGGAGTCATGTCCCCTTGTTCCCTACGATATTTTACTTTCGTTCCCTTGTTCCCCAAAACCCCTGCGAGACCCTACTAACTGATAACCACCGATGATCCAGACAAAAATCATTTAATCGGGATTTTCCGACAACCACGGAACTGAAACCGACTATCACCTCTTCTTATATACACGAAATAGAAATCAGACTCCAGGGAGAACATGTTGCTTAGAAACTAAAAATAATGTCAAAAATTATCAAGAAAGAGTGCTACTTTAAAAGAGCCATAATTAGAGGCAAAATGAAGTCAGGTATGAGCCGATGTGTTTATTGCCTGCTAATCAAATTTGTCACAATAGAAACTATTGTTGCCGGCAATGATATGTGGCCCCCTGTGGGCTCCCGACTATTGTAGCTTATATTGCTGTAACTACAATAAAAAGCAAAAGCAAGGCTTCAGTACATTAAACGGATGTAAGATCCCACTGGATGACACATAAAGACGGTATTCTAACAAAACTAGTTATTATGCGGTTAGGAATATTTTATCATGATACTTGGCAAATCCTGCAGACGGGTTCAGTCTCGTGTCTGGCGGGCGTCAGACACAGAACAGCTTGTACTGTGAACTGAAAGGTTAGAGCTGGGATTTTTCTGTGGTCTTATCTATAAGCAGAGTGTTGAGTTTTTACAGACGCTCCAAGCAATCGTGTCTCACGGCTCGATTCCGTAGATACAAAAAGTTTTTGAAACGGTTCACTTGCTAAAATTTCGCCGACTATGTTAACAGCGATTTGTGCCAATGAGGTTCACATCCACGAGTCAATCCGAAATCAATTCACGTCTGGTCATGCAACAACAGAATCACGGTAGTGGCGCCAGCAGAGGAGAATGCTTCAGGCTTGAGTTTGGCGGCAACTCAGACGCTCAAGAGGGTCGAACATAGACTCTCGTTTTCCCAAGAGTGTTGATCTTGGCTACAGAACCGATGCTCTTAATCAAGTGATGCGATAGAGTAGCGACAGTCAATATTTTGTACCGGAGCAGTCTGACAACAACACGACTGTCTGTGGAATTTGTAATTCCAATTGTGCCGATCTCTCAATTGCAAGGCTACAACGTCCGACAAAATTGACAACCGAACTACGTGACATAATTATTGTTAACGACGTCATATCATACGACTATTCCCTGATTCGAGTTGGTGAGGTCGTTTCATTTGGAGGGCGCCGTACATTGATCATTGAATGAATTAAACGCGACCAAGTGAAGCAAAAGCAGCCATGAACATATTCGCAATCATCATCGTAACGTCTCTGAGTATGTTAACAGTCGTCGCTGCAGAGAGGGACGGGAATTCGACAGCGACTGAGAATACGACGACGGAGATAAGACCAAATCAAGGTAAAGCTTTGATTTGTGTGTTTTCATGTTTCTTCACTATGAAACGTTGTCTGTCAACAAGTGCTGAGCTTTTTATGATATGTTTATCATATTAAAATCAAGACAATTTTGCCCCTAGTCAGGAACAGTTGAGCAATATCAAAAACTTTGACGAGATAAGTAACACGTTTTGTGAATCAAAGCTGAAACGTAGCAAGGGAATCCCTGAACTTCTAGATTGAAGCAAAGTTTTCAATCATTCACGTTCCGAAGGTCATTGTCGGTAGAGAACCGTCTGTTTTTGTTTTCTGCTGTGTGCTGGTAAATTCTGATAATAAACTGTCTACCGCCCATAATTAAAGTTGAACGAAGTTTTCGTTTGAGAGTTGAATCAACTAGATACCTCGTAAAGGACTTTTTATCAAAATACCTTACGTTTAAGGGTTTAAGATGTATCAAAGTCCATTAACAGTCACAAACTGGAGCTAACAGAGTTCAAAACTGCTTGAATAAAAGTA
This sequence comes from Ricordea florida, assembly GCA_949710005.1. NCBI lineage: Eukaryota > Metazoa > Cnidaria > Anthozoa > Corallimorpharia > Ricordeidae > Ricordea > Ricordea florida. The sequence goes on along the minus strand of OX453275.1, from coordinate 27,489,606 downwards.
CGACGCTTTCTTCTTAGCAGCTCAGGCATCTTCCTTCAGGACCACAGCTGTTTGCACCCTCAAGGATTTCTGCTGTAAGTTGGGAAGGAAAGCGGTACGTCGATCGTACATATCTCTTCATACGTGTGAAATTGAAGCTTTGATTGAAGGTTTGGAGTATTACACCTCTGCAAGCCATCGCTTGAAGCCATTGTCTGTTACAGAAGAGGCCGTCCGTAAGAAAGCAGCTTCATCCCTGCATAAAAACTACGGATTTCGCGCTCGCCTGAATCTCTGCCAGACAGGGCGATCTTCCAGAAGGGAATGCTTCCAAAATTGCTGCGAGCGGAAAGCGAGAGAAGTCAGAGAACAGCAAGCCAAAGCAACAGCAAAAGCAAGAGTAGGTCCGTAGAGGCGGTCAGTCGTCAAGGAATACTACAGATGGAATTTTCACTTTGTTTACGCTGAGAACAAGTTAAAGAAATATAAGATGACGGAACAAATAGTTCTTACCTGTCTAGGACTATTATTGTACAGTAAATAGTAGCTTAAACGTGTTTGAAATGTCTGCATAATTTATATTGTCTTCTTAGTGCTGGCAAACTCGATCGACCAGGATTGACTTCCACGCTAGACGGCTAGATTGTAAAATTTATTCAAGATTCCAGTCAAGATAATTTTCTCTATTTCGCTTATATTTTAAATTAAAATGAATTGCTTTCGTTTTAGAAAAGTAACTTCATCCATGAGTAACGTCGAGAGATGAAGCTTGGACAGTTACAGAGACATAGAGTACCGGAATAATTCAGGAAGGCAATTTGTTTATATTTGATATTTCTTGGTGATAAGGAAGGCATATTTTTTGTTTGACTTAAAGGGCTTGGTCTAACCCGGTAGGTTCGATACTTTGATCTTAGATCAAACATTGATTCAGCTCTCTGCAGAGTTTATACAAATTTTCATTGTTGTCTGATGGTCTCATTGATTGTCTCAATGGCTGTTGGTCTAGTGAGAATAGGATTCAAACAGTTGTGCCGAAGTATTCTATTGTAGGAATTCAAGAAGTCATGTCGTAAACTGATCTTTTTTTAATCCCCGAAAGGTCACATAAAATTTATTAGCAGTTCGTTACATTGACTGGGAAAGGTATTGTCCTTGTATCAGCTGGATAAAACATTGATTCAAGGACAACCCTTCTTTGTGACAAAATATTCAATGGAAGCAAAGTGACTTTCTGGAAATCGCTCACTTCATGAATGGCAGAATGAGAATAGAAGTTAAGGGGTACATTGATCGAGTTACTACCAACAACTTCTGAATGTCAGTTTATTATTTAGGCTGCAGAATGTAAAAAGATATTCAGCGATTCTTACAAACAGCTAGATCAAACGTTTTCCGTAGTAAATAATAAACAGCTGTACTTTCATGTCTAAGTTTCAATTTCCTTTTCCGTTCGAAACTGAGGGTGAGAATTTTGCATCGTGCGGCTCCTGCCGTCGAACCTTGGATCGAAAGGGAATCAAATATTCGCCTCAGTCTGTGAAATAAACCAAGTATTGTACGTTATAATTCAGATCAAGGAATATTTCCTCCTAATCCCGAGAAAACTTTAATTTCACTATTTAAATTTCACCGAGATCAGACAGGAAGAATTATGATTAGTGGCATCTGATGGAAAACAGCGAGAGAATTATCTTGGGTGTTACGATGTGTTAATTGTCAGTCAAGGATATAAGGCGCTAAGAGGGGGAGGAGTTCACGCCCTTTTAATGCGTTATTACTTTCATTAGCCTCATTGTACTCTACAAACTGAGCTATGCCAAGAATTGTTCATCACGCAAACGTAATGAATCTTCTATAAACCCATTCTGACGATGAAATATGAAACTGGACATTATAAACGTTGCAGTAAACTTAGCGTTTTTAATAGAATACTAGCTCATGTCAGGAGCTCAGCTCATGTAAAAACTAAATTACAACGTCGAATAATCTTGTAATAGGCACAGTTAGAGGTTGTTAAAATTTCTGAACTTTGTCGTGCTTCAATACCTTTCAACATGGTCATAGATTTTGTAATGAGATATGCCAGGAGCTCACTGGATATGCTTTGTATTGTAACGCAGCCAGCTAACGACTGGAATTAACGAACCATTGAAAACTTTCTAAGAGAACACTCGATACAAGTCTTACTTAGCAGGGGAGACACAGGGATAAACAAAGTGAAACAGAGTGGTTTTAGCCTCCTGCGCAGACGTCCTTAGGGCTCGTTTCTCCCCCGCGGATGCTGATTTGCTTTTTCAAAACAAAGGCCAACCGCCGGCGAACGGAAGTGGCAGCTCGGTTGAGCAGACGTCCGTGGGGGAGAAACGAGCCCTAAGGACGTCTGCGCAGGAGGAGAGAGAGGGAAAACTGCGGTTTTAGGACACAGGAATTTTGACAAGGATTTTCTAGCTTATAAGCTAAATTGGTTTTGAAAATTAACCAGGAATTTAATCAGGGATTTATAGGGTAATATTTTGCTGATTAATTTTTGTGGGTCTGATAATGCTAGCACAGATCAGTAGAATGCCAAGTTTCTGCAAAGTTTCAGCCAAGCCCCCTCGCTAAGAGGGGCCGACAGGCGGAGCGAGCAACGCGAGCGGAGGGCAAGACTACCCCAGGCTGGCTAAGCCTCAGCAAAGTTTCGGCAAAGCTGCATGGTAAGTCTGGGACAAGTTTTGGGACATAGGAATTTATTGGGTAATATTTCTGGGACAGGGAGAAAAATTTGAAAAGCGGCTTAAAGATTTGATATTTTCTACAAAAGTAATTATGGATCGGTTAAGAGAATTATATATTTTTGAACTAAGAATAATAGCGAAAGATCTTGGAATAAAAGGAAGAATAAAAATGAGCAAGCAAGAACTAATTGATGAAATTGCAAATTTTGAAGATGAGGAAATTGTTGATTTAATTGAAAAAGTTTTACCTATTAGCAGAATTATTTGCGACCACGGGAAAATAAAAAAATTTTGTAGTGAATGTAATGGGTATAATTGTTTGCATAATAAATATAAATATCGATGTAAGGAATGTGTAGGGTCTCAAATATGCGGACATAATAAACAAAAACAACATTGTAAGGAATGTGTAGGGTCTCAAATATGCGGACACAATAAACAAAAACAACAATGCAAAGAATGCAGAGGGTCACAAATTTGCGAACATGATAAGCAAAAAGCTTCTTGCAAGGATTGCAGAATGAAATTATTTTATGATTTAAAATAAAAGCAAAGAATGGGTAATTATGTTGTAAAACCTTTATTTTGGTTTAATAACAAAATTGATATTTAAAAAGAAAAAACATAAAATATAAAATGGATAGAAAAGATGAAGAAGAAAATATTACTATTGAATATATTAATGAAGAAAGATTAGATATATATACTTTTATTACTGTATTAAAGGAATATTTAATGGAAGACATCCCAAAATATAGGTTTTTTATGAGGGAAAAAAGAACAATAATGATAAAAAAAAAAGATTTTGAAGAAAATGAAGATTTTGGGTGTACTATTTGTTACGGATTACAGAATATTTTTTTTGTTTTTAGTTTTTGTAAAAATTTTACTAATGAAGAGCTTGTTTCAGAATTAATAAAAGCAATGGACGGCACTTTTACATATTGGCATGGGAGTGAGATGAAAAAGAAAATTATTCATGACTCTTTTACTTTAAAAATAGAAGTTGATCCATATAAGATATTTTATAAAGAGAATATTTATGAATCTTTTTATGATGAATTAATGGCTGTAACATGGCATCCATCTAGATATTTAGATTGGTGTGTTGATTTTGAAGAATTAAGGTTTTTGGAAGAAGAGGTTTTTTGTTAAGAAGATTAATGTTATATAACCCAATAAATGGTTACATAACAAAATTTATTTAAATCTTAAACTAAAAGTTATGGGCGAACCCTTAAAATCAAGTTTTTTCCATTCATTGTCTAAGATAGTTAAATCGAAGTGGTTTATGGGGCTCTCATATTTTTGAACCGGAATTGTTGGATAATCCTTTGAGGGAATGTTTGCAAGTAGGTTTGACGGCGCGAGTTTTACAAGTTCTCCATATTTAGTGTTATTCATATATGACGCCCTATTATCCACTATGCTACACATAAGTCTCAGAGGCTCCTTAAACTGCATATTTATGGGGTATAATTTACCAGGATTTATAACTTCAGGCACTCCTAAACCAACCGCTAACCCTCTAGTAAGTTTAACTTTGGTGTTCTTATTTGAATAAAGATAGTCAACAGTATCAGTTTCAATTATTGTTATCTTTTCCACTTCAGGATCATTAATAAAGATCGATTGAATGCCACGAAGAGAATATGTGCCAGGTTGAATTATGAAACCCTTATTTTTTTCATCTAATATTGTCTGTCGGTCCTTGAAATTAATCAGTCTTTTGGTTTTTATATTACAATCCAGGAGCTGTATCTCACGAAGATTTTTCAGAGGAGGATCTAAATAAACCCGGGTTTCAGAATCATACATTGTAATACTTAGCATTTTGTTTTGATTACACAATGTTCATCTTTAGATTTATATAATCAAAACATTAGCGAAATAAAAACCAGGATAATAATCCTACACCAATCATTAAAACCGCAAGATTATTTTGGTGAGATGTTTCTATATTCTTAACTTCTTCCTCCCCATTGTCCGATTTATCTTTTTCATTTAATTTTGGTTTCATTGGTTGTGGATTGGTATTTAATAAAACCTTTGATGTTCCTAAACTATTTGGGATTCCGACATTTTTTGTTTCGACATTTATTGAATTATTTTTCCCGAATTTCATATCTTCTGTGGCTATTTTCAGATTATTATTGTACCCAATAACGCTTTGTGTATTTATAATTAAATTACTCGGGATCAGCCAAACTCCTGGAGCAACTGCCAAATCAAGCCTTAATTTAGTTTCCTGTACAGATTTTTGGTAATTTTGAACGGATTTAGAAATATCATTTACTTTAACAGAACTTTCAAATAATGCTTTGAATTCATTTTGCGTTTCGATTGCTCCACCACCATTACCAACAATGGAATTTCTAGTATTAACTTGTGCGCCTAATATACAATACACAAAAGCTTCAACTGATCTATTTATTCTTCCCAATCCGGCTTTTGTTAATCCGTGTCCAGATTCTGGTATGAACCAAGCATATTGAAAATCAACAAAATGATCATTTCTGAGCATAGATATTAAATTTCCTTCTATCGCCTTTCCGCCATAATCTGAAAATTTAGCTGAACTGCTTGGCCAAATATTTGCGTCGGGATCGTAGTTTCTCACAATTCTAACATTTTGTTTTCCCCCTCCTATTGCTTGAGCAGCGGTTTTTCCTGGGGGTATGTATCCTTTACCATAATCTATGAATACATCTCCGGCGCCATGGTTTGCTCCTCCCCTAAATCTAAAATCAGCTAGGGGTTTATTCCATCCTTTAAAATCTTGATTATTACTTAACCCAAATTCTGCGCACAATCTATTATAAGCATTTTTGTTATATTGATTATTTTTTACAGAAAAAGTTTCTTCATCTGGGTAAACTACGTTTAATTCTTCCAATATTCTTCTTATTGTAAAGTATATGTGAAATACAAAAAAACTTTTAATAACCTTAGGGTAACTAAAAATATCACTTAAACTTACTCCGCATCCAGATGTTGCGCACCAAACTGCCATATTTAACTGCTGAGGCCATTGTTTAATATTTGGTTTACCCAACCAAGCTCTAGCTTCTTTTCCGCTATTAAGTTCTACAGTCTGATTTTTAAAAACATTTTTCATTGCCGAAGTGAAACTATCTTTTTCTGTGACATATATTTGCAAATTAGTTAACATCATTGTCACATTATCAGCAAATTCATTGAATTTAACTCCTGGAATTGGATATGTTTGTTTTGTGAATGTTAAACTTTTTGGAAATGAACTTATACTAACTTTATTTTCAATCCCCAAATCTTCCCATAATAATGTTTTCATATTATTTGAAAGATCTGCAGTCCAGGTTTTCCCAGAAGGGTCATCCATTGACATAATTGTTGTACCATTAACTTTCCATTCAATGTATCCTCCGAATGCGTCATTCACAAATGTGAATTTTCGCAAGTTGGCTTTTGGATACCTAGTTTTGAAATCATCCAATAACATCTTATTCTTTGTTTCCCAATTTATCTGATCTTTAGATCTTTTAAGAATAAGATGTAAATTCAATTAACCCCAGCAAAACAATTGCAACCAACTTCAGTTTTCTCATACACCAGTTTTAATGTCCTTTCCCTCCGGTAAGTTCTTTTAATAGATCTTCTCGAACTTTCTTCCTTATCATACTCATGTCGAAGTTTTTTTCTGAATCTTTTCTGAATTTTTGTCGTATTTCTTGTTTCAGTTTTTGAAACTTTTCCAATTCCGCTAAAATTATAGAAAATTCTTGATCGGATATATTATTATCTTTCAAAGCTTTTGAGACTAAATCGTTGACGGTGTTTAATTTTGATTTTGCAACGGCAACGGTTTGTTCGTGTTTACTAACTTTCCCAGAAAGACTTTTAGTCGCAAAACCAAATCCAATCGACAAAACCCCAAAAACACCACCAACTACGCCCAAAGGCACACCCACCACAGCACCAAAACCCGTGAGAGAAGTTCCTAATCCGCTAGCCGATAGAAGAACTGAAATAAATCCGCCAGAAACACTAATTTTTGTGCATATTCCTCTTGCTCTATTATATTTTTTCCTCACTTCTTCGTAATGTTTAATTTCATTCTCAAGATTTTGTAATACTTCACTCGATTTTTGAAGTCTGAAATTTTTTAGCTCATCAGGTAATTGAGGATAAATTCCATTGTTATCGTACATATTGTATTTTACTGAACGGCATGTTATCTTTAAATTTGTTACTTTCTCTTCCTTTTTATACTTTCCATAAAATATAGAACAACGGCCATTATCAAAAGCCAAGCATTCTCACCTAAAAATCCAATAACCTGGCCCGCGGTTTTGAAAAGAAAGCTAACTATTGCGCCAACCATCCCCGGTAATATTTCACCCAGTTTTTTACCAATAGTTTTCAAACCATTTCCCACTCCTTTCCCCAAAGCAGATAAACCCTTTGAAAGATTAGAAACTATAACTCCAATTACCACACCAACCGCGCTTAGAACAGCAAAAACTGTAAAACCATATTTTTTGAATATATATTTTAGTTTCTCCCGTAACGGCAAATTTTTAAATATTTCATCTTTTCGGTCCTCAATATCTGATAATCGTTCTTCGTTTGAAATTTCTTTATTTCTAAGCTGTTCTCTTAATTTATCAGCCTCAGATTTTAATCGTTCATTGCTTTGTTTTAATTTTGATTCATTTGATTTACCCTTATTATATTTGTCTATTTCTTCTTTGTTTAATTTTACCTCTTCCAAAAGTTTTTCCGCTTGTATTTTTAATTCTATATTCTGTTTGATGGTTTGATCGAAAAGGCTTTTAGTCTCTGCTTTTTGTGCCTGTTGTCTCTCAATGAATTCCCTAAGTTCTTTTTCTCTTTCCGCATATCGTTCAATCTCTAGGGGATATACTTCTACTGTTGCTTTAAATCCTTGCAATACATTATCTAATTCCTTAATTTTTTCACCGGTCTGTTTTAATTCTGAAGCGGCATTATTATATTTTTCAAACATTGTTTCATAATCAGCGCCCAGTTCTTTTCTCATTCCTTTTGGTAAATCTTCAACCCTAAGATTTTTATCTTTATCAAGTATGATATGCTTCTTTGCATCTTTCCTATCACTTAATCTACCGGTTATACTTCCGTCTTCTTCAAATTCAACATTAAATGACGCATCCCTTGGATTGAAGTCTGGAAAATAACGTCTTAGGTATTGCCCCGCTTCTACCCTTCTATCATAATCCTCATCGCCCAAATTAATTCTTTCAGATGGAATATCCCATTCTTCTCGTCTTCTTACTTCATCCTCACCATAACCGGGATATTCTATGGGGTTTGTAGATGTGTTTGTGGGTTGGAAAGTTGTATCATCCCAATCCCAGTCATCATTATCATCATCCTCATCATAATCATCGTCATCATTATCTCCTGGTAAATCTTTTAATGGTATATATTCCGCCATGATTTTTTACTCAACAGTAAGAAATCTTTAGATCCCTTTGAGCTGATTAAAAGATAAAAAGTAATAAATAAAAAGAAAATAAAATGCAGAACGAAAATATAGCAAAAAGACTTTTATGGGGATCTATACTTAAAGATTTTGATGAGGAAGAAGGGGGAAAAAGAAAAAAATTTGGCTTATTATATGATTTAGCTGTTGGAACAAAAGATAATAAAGAAAAAGAAGAAAAACTAAATTTTTTATTTAATTTGGTTAAGAATATTGATGAATTTGAAGAAAAAGAAAAAAATGTGGCAAAAATTATGATAACAGAGGAATTATATGGTATACGAATACTTTAATTATGTTATATAACTTATTTTGATTGACTTATTACAAGTTATATAATAATTTATAATATTTTACTGACCGCGTAACCTAAACCTAACATCCCTGCCCCGACATATACCATTTCTCCCGTCTTTTGATCATCGTTTGGTTTGTAATAATCAGAGAATTTAGGTTCTGTCATTTTGGCGTACAATTCAAATGCTTGATTTGTAGTTGAAATATTTTTTGATGCCTGATATTTTTCATCTTTTCTTTTCAGTTTCCAATCAAGCATTTTTTGTCTTTTTTCCTGATATTCTGCGTAATCCCTTTGATATTTTTCCATTGCCTTATCGTGTCGTATTTTTTCTGTATCCACATTTCGCCCTGATAAATATTTTGCAAGATAATTTCCTCCAGTAAATGCCGTTGCATTCAAGATGGCACCGCCAATCATCATTCCAACTGATAATAATGCCATAATTTTATTTAGGTAAAATCTTCTGATCCTCTAAATAGGTTTTTAGATACATGCTTCCGGATAATACCGCAACCCATTTTGCATAATTTGTAATACTTGAGGATGGGTCACTCAAAAATGATTCTTTCATTAGCTTCTTAGCCACATACCCAACCCCAGCCCCCAATCCGATAAGTACCGCTGAATCAGTTACAGTTTTCACAAGTTTGTTTTCGGTTGACATAATTTTTTACTGTATCATTGAGAAACTTTTAAATTACTTTATTCCATTCCTAAAGATTTTGAGGATAATGGAATTTTTGAAGTTTGTGGTATTTGCGGAACTTGCGATAAATCAGCTATCCTATTAGAATATTCTACCCTAGCCTTTTCCTTATATCTCATAAAAATATCAAATGCTGTAAACCCCAAACCAATAACTGATAAAACAGTAGTAAAAGATAACTCAGGCAGCCAAGGCTTGGATTCGCTGGTGCTTTTTTTTTCTTCATTATCTATATCTTCTCTCTTCATCTCCCTTGATAATGCTTCTTTTGCTTTTTTATTATATTCAGCTAATTTTTTTCCAGCTGCGACTTTTTTAGGATCTTTATCTTTCTTTTTTGTACCAGTATTTTCAGGTACTGAATCAGAAGTAATTTTCTCGACATTTTGCTCATTTTGTTCAGACATTGTTATTTAGATGCTTAGAATAAGTTTTTAGATCTGTTTAATACACTGTATCAACACCTTCAGCAGATTGCTTAGTTTCCTGACCAGTTGTGCTACCATTTACTGGTTCTTCTCTTGAAAATTGTTGATTTTTGTTGAATTTAACGTGTTTAGCAACCTGAAATACCCCGCTAGCAAGCGCTGACAGTCTTCCTCCTTTTAATGCCAAGAGACCTACAAAGTTTGTTAATTCTCGATTAACCAAATTATCTTTCTTCAAATCATTGCAAAGAGCATCTATGTCATCTACCGGAACTAAATAAGAAATAAGTTTGGAAACTAATTCTAGGGAAGAATCTACCAATCCTCCGTTAATTTTCTTACCCATTACCGATTGATAACGATTAAAATATTTTTCTACATCTTTTCCCGATAATTTTTTTACATCGCCCAGACTCATATCAGCCCCTAAATATTCTTTTGTTGTCCCGAGAACAGCGAGAATCGCAAGAGATTCTTGTTTTATTTCAAGATCCTCACTTTTTCCAGATACTCCCTCCGGTCGGTCAGTTTTTTCTTCAATATAATCTTCCGGCTTTTCCATATTTGTTAAATCACTTCGGGTATCTCTAAATAGCAATTAAATGGATATCGCAAACTCAAACATAACCTAGAATATTTTTCAGTTTTCAGGAGTTGTAAAAACTTTTTTCCTAATTCATAATCCAAATCACCGCCATAATCTTCGAAAAACATTTTCATACCTTTCTGAGAGGGATTATGAAAAGTAACGACGCAGGCGACATTTTCTCGAAATGGTTTTGCTATTGATGTTAATTGCTGGGTTAGAACCCAAACTGATAATCCGTGGTGCCTTCCGGAGAATGCCAAATCTATAAATTTATTCGATCTTTTCTTCAGATCAGCGGAAACGGCACAATCATCGAGAATTATTAGTGTATTCGTACCGGAGAATAAAATTTGGCAATCATTTAACAATTCATTGATCTCATCTGAATTACTTGCATCTGGGGATAATACATAAAAATGTTCATCTCCCCGGGCAAAATTATGATAAGTTTTATTCTTAGAATAGGTTGGACAAATTAACACAATATATTCAAAAACTTTCCGGAATGGGCCGCGGAGCTGTTCAATTAAGTACTTTGTCTTTCCGCAATTTGTCGGTCCTGTTATTATACAGTGAAATGGGATTTTATCTCGCAAATCTTCCATGATTTTTGTATCATAACATTATGTTTTTAGATTCTCCCTTTGGTTAATACTTAATTGATCTCAAACTTGAATTCATAATCTCCAGCATTGCGTCAGCTACGACAAACATATGACAAGTTATGGTTCCAGTTCCGCCTTGTTTCCTCTTAATTTCTATTTTTACCCCATCGTGCGTATTATTTAGAGCAAGTCCGCCGCCGTGAATACCATTATCTGGATGAGTTCTAGTATCAACCCAAAGAGCAAACTTATCCGCGTAAAATTCTTTTTCTTTCAATGAAATTTGTTCTCCCGTTGGTCGGAATCGTTTCTTCACGGATTCCCAAAGATCGGACGGAATCATTCCTCTAGAGTATATTCTATTTGGTACGCCATCAACATCAATTTCAACTGAAGATATGCCTGGATTATAAAAATTTTCAGAATCCCTTGCTCCTGCGGTTTGAGGCGATAAAAACAAAAACAATATTCCTGTCATTGATCTTCTCGGTAAATTAATATGTTGATTAATAACCCCATCTCCGCCAATTGAAAATGTAAAAGTTTTGTGCAAGGTAATATTTTCATAAAAGAATCCTTTGCCGACTTGATAAGCTGCCTGAGCCTCGCGGGCTAAGTATTCGCTAGAAATTGAAGAATATTCTAACTCTAAGTTTTTGATTGAATATGATGGTGCTTTAGTTGTATCTGAATAAATAAGAATATTAGCGACCGGGGCAAGCGTAATCTCAAATATAAGATGATTTTCCAACGCTTTCGGATAAAAAACACCATGATCGTTTAGAATAGGGTGATTTATTGGTATTCTGTACTTTGAACCGTGAACATTAGCTAGAACAACTTCTTTTCCATCTTGTGTTTTCATATCTCCAGATTTTGTTCTAATTTTTCTAATATTTAACGAAGAAATACCTTGTTTTAATCTATCCTCGCGCTCTTCTTCGGTTAAGAATAAATCATGATAGGTTTGAAATAAATCATATCTTTGAGTATCTTGCAATGTTTCTCCACCAAAAAGAACTTTTAGTCTGGTTACAAGATTGCGCCCTAAATTATTCACAACTGTATTATTAGCATGACCCTCGACATCCAAATCAAATAGAAGAGATACACTTCCTGGAACAATCACCAAATTCTCTGCGAGTTTTGGAATATTTATGTATAATGTTTCTCCGGGGCTGGCTGTGGATGGGTTTAGAGTAATTCGATTCAATGTTGATTCTGCTTTCAAACCAAATGGTTCTTTGGGAATTCTATTTGGGTTAATTTTTTCAGACGTCATTGTAAATTTATAAGATACTTTGGTTAACCTTTAAATCGGTGTTGTCCTATTTTCTAACTTGGAAATATGTTTTAATAAACCCTCTCTCGCCTCGGGAATTAAAATCATTATATTAAAAATTTGATCGCCGTCTTCCATATATAGAATTTTTTTCCTAATAATTTTTTTCATAATGTTGATTTGGTATTCGGTAAATTTTATTTCTTCTTCCTCCTCAACCATTTGATTTATAAGATAGTTTGTTTATTTTTAAATGATGGCAAAAATATATTATTCGGCCGAAGGGTATTGGAAAGGATATTCTGCAATTCCTAAATTAGCTGAGAAAGCGAAAGTAAGTGAAAATGAGGCAAAACAATGGTTGCAAAAACAAGCTATATGGCAAATCTATATACCTGCTCCTAAATATATACCTAGACCGCACTGGACTGTGGATAAGCCCAATCAAATTCACCAAGCAGATTTATTATTTTTGCCGCATGATAAAGTCGGAAGAAAAACTTATAAATATGCGTTAGTTGTGGTTGATACCGCCTCGAGATATAAAGATGCTGAAGCACTAACCTCAAAAGAAAGTCAAGAGATAACAGAAGCTTTTAAGAAAATATATTCTAGAAGATTGAAATACCCAAAAACATTAATGGTTGATCCTGGGAAAGAATTTATGGGAAAAGTTAGTAAACTCATGAATTACCATAATGTGAGAATGCAAAGAAGTGAAGCCGGTAATCATAGAGCCCAAGCATTTGTGGAAAATGCAAATAGAATATTAGGAGAAAAATTATTTAGTCATCAATATGCTCAGGAAATGATTAGTGATGATCGATCGCGTGTATGGGTGAAAAGATTACCAGCTATTCTAAAAACCTTGAATAATACACTGATGAGAATAACCGGTAAAGAGCCTGATAAGGCTATAAAAATGAAAGAGATTGATATTGAGCCAAAAAATTACCAGCGCGCGGTGGGGCTTGATGAGGTTAGATTGCCGCCTATTGTTAAAGTTAGATATTTATTATCGCCGGGAGAACTTGAAGGTGGAGAAAAAAGACGAGCTACTGATCCTATTTGGAGTATCAAAGTTTATGATATATCCAGAAGCGTGATTTCACCCAATCAACCGGTTTTATATTATTTAATTGATGGACCGCGGCGAGGATTTGTGCGGGAAGAATTACAAGTTATTCCTTATGATACTGAGCTGCCGCCCAATTCTGTTTTGGTAAGATAATGACCATAAGGAAGAGTATGTATTCCATCTTTTTGAATGATTCTCTTATCGTCATAGGCGGATAGCGCTTTTTTATTAACTGTTTTTGTGTAAATATCGTGTAGTTTTGATCCGATTAAATTTTGCGATCTCATTTGCGGTTCTTTAGTATTCAAGCAATTTTTGAAATCATTAAAACTTATTGTTTTCTTGACAACTAATTTCTTTGTTCCTTTATTCTTCTTTATCTCTTTGCCGTTGTCCATTAATAAGGCATATTGTTTAGCTCCCAAACCCACAAATTCTGTAGGTATACTTCCGCCAAACTCATCTTTGAACTTGCCAATTACTTTTTTGTTTGTTTCATCCCAAATACCAGATTTGTGGTTTTTTGGATAGTTGCTAGTGTCGAACTTTTCCCGAACATCTTGGCTTATATCTTCATAGAAATCCTCCGTTTCTATATTATATACGAGGCTATCAGTATCAGTCATAAGTAATTCGGCTTTTTCTCCATATTTCTCTTTGATATAATTATAATGAAAGTCGTACATTATTTGTTTACTTAGATCTAAAATGGAAAACCCCACATAAACCGGTTTATTAAATCTTATTTCTGTTTTCTTCATATTTATGGCGGCAAGATCCTCAGAAAAGATGGTAAAATGATTAAAGTTCGGTTTTCTTATTAATTTTTTAGCCGATTCTATATTATTAACTAATCTGACATCTATCCTTTTTCTCATATTCTCCATTGTTTTACCAAATACGGAGTTATTCATTAGTTTGAAAAAATCTTTTTCAAAGTCGTTTTTCGCGTGTTTTCTCAATTCAGTATTCCGATCAATGTAAGTTTGTAACCACTTTGACTCTTGAAATTTAATTCCCTTATGAATCTTTGTTATTTTTAATCCTTGTTTTTCATAAAATTTTAGGGTTTCGTGATGAACTACATATCTTTTCTTATCAAATAGGTTTGGTATTAATTTCATGACTTTATTAACAGTAAGTTTTTCTGGAGCTAAAGGTAGATCTTTATGACTATCGTGAAGATTTTTTGGGTATTCCAAATCAACCTCAACTATGCAGGGTATATTCCTCCAATTTTCGAGCTCTTCATTTGGAATCCATTTAAATCCCCGTTTTGGTAATTTCTTGCTCATTGCGGCTCCATATAAGTTATTAGCGTCAAGATAAATAATATAACTTATAAGTTTATTTATTTCAAAATCCGCCATAAAGGGGTTATTAGCTTTAGCGTATCTTTTTGATACTTGGGATGTCCCGCCTCTAATCCCCTTCTCAATAAAAAGCAGCATATTAACGTCAGTAAACAGCTCCAAACTAACTTTAGTTATTTTTAACATTGCGTCCCAAGATAATCCCGGAGATGTAAAATAATGAGCGGGATCTAAACTATAATTACCAATGCATACGTCCCTAAAGTTCTCAAATACATCGGCAAGCTGTAATACATCTGTTTTTAGATATAAATCATGGTAATCTCTCATTGATTTAATACCAAATTCTTCCCAAACCTTTTTAGCGTGTTCATAATCTTCATCCGAAATATCTTGATTATTAAGAATTGATTTAAATGCTTCCTTTGGCGGAATTTCTGTTTCATTAAGTTTATCAATTCGATCAAAATAATCATAAGGGAACACGCCCTTTCTCAACAATAGTTTTAACTTTTCCCCTGTGAAATGTTTTTTAGTTACCGTCATATTTTTATCTATTGGGGAAAAACACATACTCCCTAATAACTTGCAATTCTTACATTTATCGCAATTACCAACGCCATTAAAAGTAATAATCTTTCCATCTTTTGTGTATCTTTTCAAACATTTTCCTGGTTTGCACGACTCGCATTTTCCGCATTTTGTAAGATTGTCAACCAATCCGCTAAGAGAGCATTGCATAAATTTATAAGAATCAATGAATCTTATTGTTCTAGTAATGGGCTTTTCGCTGTCATCTTCATCCTCATCGCAATCGCAATCATGCCCACAATCATAGTTAATTAAAATTTTCTTTGAGAAACTAATATACTTTTCATCGGTGTTGGCTAAACAGCTCATTTCACCCTTTGTTTTACCAAGATTCTTAATGAACAGATGGGAATCATACCCCGACAGATTATGAATTACAACTGGAACGAATTTGGGAATAACATATTTTAAGTTACAGATATTATGCGCCGCTCCCCTATATTTTCCAGTAAGATGGCAATGATCTATTACTTTTTTAAAATCTTCTTCTTCACTTTCAGAAAATTCGCGCTCACATATATGGCAATGAGTTGCATTTTCATAATCTTTTTTATCCATTTCTGTCATATTCTTTTTATCATAAACTTTAAAAGTTTCCTTTTTTTCTTCTATTAGCTCAAAAATTTTCCTAACATCTCTTTCTAAATATTCTGTAAATATCTGCGCGACATCCTCATCATCGGATTTTGCGGTATAATTCACACAGATTTTAAAATCCTTTGGCAATATACTTTCATCGAAACATTTAATATAATAGCAGAACCCCGATGCTTTGTGCATTTGGTAATTTTTTGTAAAGCTTTTAATTTCACTTGGCGAACAAGTATGTATTGGTATTAGCCGGCCTTCAAAATCTACATAAACAACAAAAGGCGCTCGCATTTTATTTTTAAAATTTTTAAAGTAAATAAATTTTGGGCTGCCATCTTCATTCCTAGGCATTTTAATTTTAACTTCGCCGTGTGAATCGCAGTATTCTTTGTGTTCTTGTAAAATCCTTTCATCATAAAATGAGTTGAAACACCTAAGGCAGAAATGTTTTTTATGTTTATTATTATCATTTTCAGATGATAAAAGCCTGCTAACATTATTTACTAAAATATAGTGGGTTTTCTCGCCATTATTTATTAAAAGTAGTGTTATAAATTTACAATCGCATAACTTGCATTCGTAATTATTGCAATCGCATTTCTTACATCCACATTCTTCGCATTCGTATTTTGCGCAGTCTTTTTTCTCACATTTCTGTTTTTTCTTACACTCTTTTTTCATACAGCCGCAATTCTTACATTTTTCTTCTTTCTTGCAATAACATTTATCGCTTAATCTCGCAGTATATATTTTATCAGCTTCTTCGTCATATTTCAATACATTAACTGGATATGGGTTTTGTTTTTCAAACTTGGCAAAATCTTTTAATTTCATTGCGCCTTCGATACCAGAAAAGTTTAATTTTTTGCAATTTTCCAGCAATTCATTATTTACCCTCTCTCTATGATGTTTTCTTGGAAACACTGCCTCTGTTAATGAAAATTGCCCGCAATCTTCGCACTTATTTTGTATGTTAATAGTTGCTTTTTTTGTCGCTAATCTTTCTGGCGTTGGTATATATGAACTCCCAGAAATAACTGTGTAAGGCGCTATCCCGAGATCAAATCGTAATACTGAATCAAATTCAAAAACACCAGAATTTGTATTTTCTTGAAATCTTTCAACCTCAACAAGTATATTTTTAATTATATCATCATATTCTTTTGGCAAATCGCTTGCCTCTGTAATTATTTTTGGTTTAGCGTGAAAGTATTTTTCAACCTGTTCCGCAATTTGGTTATTTGGAGCTTTTACAAACTTTGCTGATAGTATAACCTTAACCTTTTTTGGTTTCTTATCCTTATTAATAATATCTATAACCCTTAGTTTTATTTTTTTCATGAATTCTTCAATAGTATATCCTTTTTTCCCATCTATAGTATGTTGCTTCAAATAGCCATTTTTGAATTTTCTCACATTTTCTTTGATAATAAATTCTTCTTCTTTCAGCCTTTTTATTTTTGGTCTTGCGCCCTCCTTCTTGTAATCTCTTTTTGATTTTGGCCTTGCTCCCTCCTTCTCGTAATCTCTTTTTGATTTTGTTCGGTTTAACCGATTTTGGGGTTGGTTTATTTCATTCGCCTTTTTATATCTATCTATAAAATTTTTTGCTAGTTCCTCTGTTTTATTTTTTACTTTTTCTGGAATATATGGTTTTACAAAATCCCAAAACTTGTTTAGTACATTTCCCAAAAAGGGGGTTTGTTTTGTATTTTTAACCAATTCATTTTTTATTACTTGTTTTTTAGGTTTTATTGGAATAGGCGGCGGCGGTCGTGTTGGTTTGGGTGGAGAAGGTCTTTTTGTTTTTATTTTTGGTTTATTCGATGGGGGTGTTCCTGGCGGCGTTCCTGGTCTATATCTATCTGGTGAACCTGGTGGCGTGCCTGGAATTTGAGTTGGTTGTTGAATATTTAATGGCGGCAAATTTGGTCTGTTTCTTGGTATTGGAAGAGGCAATTGTGGTTGGTTTGCCCTTCTCCTTGGCATATTATCTATCTCTCCAAAAATTTCTCTTCTATTATCCGCGATTTGTTGAGCATTATTAATTACCTCGGGTATATTATTCAATGCTTGTATTTTTGCTTCTCTAGTAGTCATTCTTGATCTACCTCGAATTCTATACCACGAAAGCAATGAAGTTAATTGTTTTACATTCAATTCTCTTAACCGATCCATAATTACTTTTGTAGAAAATATCAAATCTTTAAGCCGCTTTTCAAATTTTTCTCCCTGTCCTAGAAATATTTCCCAATAAATCCCTGTGTCCCAAAATTTATCTCTAGCTTGGCATGCAGCTTTGCCGAAACTTTGCTGAGACTTAGCCACCGGGGTAGGCTCGCCCTTCGCTCGCTTCGCTCGCTCCGCCTTTCGGCCTCTCTTGGCTGCGGCAGCTTGGCCGAGACTTTGCAGAGACTTGGCATTCTACTGATCTGTGCTAGCATTATCGGGTCCACAAAAATTAATCGATAAAATATTTTGCTGATTAAATCCCTGATTAAATTCCTGGTTAATTTTCAAAACCAATTTAGCTTATAAGCAAGAAAATCCCTGTCAAAATTCCTGTGTCCTAAAACCGCAGTTTTCCCTCTCTCTCTGGAGGCTAGAGTGGTTTCGACTTGTTGATCCATTAGTAATATGGGATCTTATAAGAGTGTTCTTTTCAGTTGGAAGGTTACTTAACAATGCTTGAAATTGTGTGCATGGGGCTAGCTAATTGGTTATTACAAGAGCCCATTACCAAGAGCGAGTTTCTCCCATACCGAATTTGGTCATCAGCAAAGTCGCAAAAGGCTCTCTATTTAGACTCCGTTTTTGCGCTTAACACTGTAATTATATATGCAGTTATCATTGACTCAGTTCCCGGGGGTCAACCTTCGGGACATATATATAGAGGTTTAGGCTGGAATTGGCGACTTTCGAGTTCTTGTTCCCCTTAGGGGTAGGGGGTAGGGGCATTGTACGCCTTTGGCAATGAACGCTGAAACCCCCCGGGCGCCCCCCGGAATTTGTCTCAAGCCGGTCAGCGGTATTCCACATTTACAAGGCCAGGAGCCCGTTACCTGGATTTGCTCAACAATCACTTTAATTCACTCATTGAAAAGGAGGGGAGTTTGGTACCTTAAATATTCCTTAAAAGGCAAGTACTGGCTTCAATTGTGAAGTAAGTAAAAGAGCCAGACATGAAACGCACATTCTTTCAAATGAAGTAATAATGAACAATCGGGCACAGATTTCCCCAACAGGGACTCCCCTGACTGACAATTGACTTACTAGCGTCTCTTTTCTCAGGGGATAGGGGATTTCATCGGCTTTTTATACCCCATACGAGGGGCTTTAGCATTCTTTCGCTTCACCCTATAAACAAATCTTTGGGGGGTATCCCGTGGGTCAACCCACAGAAAGCCGATGTTAAGTGCATTAGACGAGAAGACTGCATCTAATCATATGTATGAAAACAACTTGATTCTATGGCTAGTTGAAAATATCTGAATATTTATACTTTCTTTTTCACTGCCCTTATTTAGCTAAAATTGCTATGTAATTGAATAAATTGAAATCGATTAAACTTAATCATTTTTTCTTTGTCATACAATGTAAAGTAAGACAAACAGTGCCACCATGGCCAAAGTTCAGAACCGCTAAGCTCAATAGTTTTCCAAAGAATGTTCACATTGTTTGGTTTGATCCACTGATGAAAAAGTTTCAATCTCAATTTGTATAGCAAAAAAAAATATAAATAAAATAAAGTAATAATAATAATGATAAAAATAGTACCACAGTACAGTACTATTCACACTGCATGGCTCTATCCACATATGGAAAGTTAGCACCACACTGCAGAGCAAAACAAACAATAGCACAGTACAACACTGTTCAGCAGCTTTAGAAAGAATGGTCACACTGCACGGTTTGATCCAGCAGATCAAAAAGGTTACAACTTAAGGGACGGATCATAAGAAAAGTGATGGGGGGGGGGGGGGGGTGGGGAAAAAACCAAAGAATTCGTGCAGAAGGAACGTCCAATTGTGACTTTTTCACACGTAGTAAAAAAATTCGTGCAAGCTGAAAATTCCCCACCCCCCCCCCCCCCATCACTTTTCTAATGGTCTGTCCCTAAGCTATGTAGGAATAACAAAACAGTTCCACAGTACAGCACTGTTCACACTGCATGGTTTGGTAGAAAGACTGAAAAAGTTACTAAAATCACACTGTAGACTATAACAAACGGTACCACGGTACACAGTACTGTTCAGTAGCTTCCCAAACAATGGTCACACTATGTAGGAATAACAAAACAGTTCCACAGTACAGTACTGTTCACACTGCATGGTTTGGTAGAAAGACTGAAAAAGTTACTAAAATCACACTGTAGACTATAACAAACGGTACCACGGTACACAGTACTGTTCAGTAGCTTCCCAAACAATGGTCACACTATGTAGGAATAACAAAACAGTTCCACAGTACAGTACTGTTCACACTGCATGGTTTGGTAGAAAGACTGAAAAAGTTACTAAAATCACACTGTAGACTATAACAAACGGTACCACGGTACACAGTACTGTTCAGTAGCTTCCCAAACAATGGTCACACTATGTAGGAATAACAAAACAGTTCCACAGTACAGTACTGTTCACACTGCATGGTTTGGTAGAAAGACTGAAAAAGTTACTAAAATCACACTGTAGACTATAACAAACGGTACCACGGTACACAGTACTGTTCAGTAGCTTCCCAAACAATGGTCACACTATGTAGGAATAACAAAACAGTTCCACAGTACAGTACTGTTCACACTGCATGGTTTGGTAGAAAGACTGAAAAAGTTACTAGAACCACACTGTAGACTATAAGGGACGGACCATTAGAAAAGTGATGGGGGGGGGGTGGGGAATTTTCAGCTTGCACGAATTTTTTTTTTTGCTCACTACTTGTGCAGGATTTTTTTTTTCAGGTGAACCCCTTTGCACGAATTTTTTTTACTACGTGTGAAAAAGTCACAATTGGACCTTCCTTCTGCACGAATTTTTTTTTTACCTTCTTCCTTGTATGAATTTTTTTTCTTGGCATTTTACCTTGCATGAATTTTTTTTTGTTTTTTTCCCCACCCCCCCCCCCCTATCACTTTTCTAATGGTCCGTCCCTAACAAACAGTACCACGGTACACAGTACTGTTCAGTACCTTTCCAAACAATGGTCACAATGTGCGAGCCCTCTTCAGACTACAGGTGACGCAAAATGTGGAAAGGGAAAACGAGTAACGCTGAGAGCTGAGAACTGAATAGCTTGAAACTTCAAGTTCCTCCAGTCATAACGGTCTGTCGGCCTTCGACTCATGACGTCATTCTACACTCTGGCAAAATGCAGAAGGTGGTTTCACTTGCATTTTGAACATTTTATGACGCCAGTTTATTGTCTATAAGAGTGAGGACCATAAAGATAGTGGCCAATTTTTTAATTGTACTAGGGTGTGGCTACAACCTCCGACAAGTATCTTAGAACTCATGCTTCAGTTTGTCCCCTCCCTTTCTTTTACAAAGTTGAAAAACGTTTGTATTTTGAGCAAAATCGCCAGATGTTTGCAACTTTGATAAGGGGAACGGGTTATAGCATTAGAGATTATCAAGTCTTCCAACGATTAATGGCTGGGGTTGTAAGTGCGTCATTTGGGGAAAAGAAATTTGCAAACAAACTTGAAAAAATTAAGAGCCTCAATAAGCAACATTGCCTAACAGAAGCCATTGTAGAGAAGGTCAATGCATAACATATCCAATTTCGGACAGACAAAACGTTACTCGTGCTTTAGACCTGATTTCCATTTGCATTATAGACGAGTTCAGAGTTGTAATTATGAGTGCCTTAAATGTCCCTTATTCTATAGTGGAATCACCGAAAAACATAGTCAAATCATAATCATAATAAAACGATCATATCGAAAATTTTCTTATTATTACTACTGTTTTTTGTGTGGGCTTTCGGTCTTTTACTATACCCATATCGTTGTGGAAACGTAAAACCATGCTCTCATAGTCGTAATTGTAAGGACTAACATGTATTCATCGTATTTTGGCCAATGAACGTCCTAGCTCCAGTAGTTGGTGGTTTGTGCCATGCCGAGAGGGCGACCACCTTTCAGATGCGTTTCATTTCCTGAGTGGAAAGTTTTCCAATTTGTAAGTATGCGTTTCTTCCATTCTACATTACAGAGGCTTTATCATTATGATAATGCTTACAGTTATTATTATTATTATCATTATTATTATTATTATTATTACTATTATTATTATTAAAGATTCACACAGCTATTGATAATATAGAAGCTGGTTTCTTCATTGGCTCCGGGTAACAACAAGTTGCCTAGGGAGACCAAGAAACACCCCTTGTTTACTTTTTTTCTCTCTCTCTCTCTTCTTTCTACATCTCCAGCACCTTCCTAAGAATTCTTGCCGACCCCAACAAAGCACATCTCTGGATCAGCCTAACAGGAATGCCCACCTCAATGGCCCTCAGATTGTCATTTAATCTCAGTAGTATTGATACCAATGCTCCCACTACCACTGGAATAACCTTTGTCCTCACACCCCACATTTTTCGAACTTCTCTCGCTAGATCTTGGTACTTTTCAACTTTTTTTAATTTATTATTATTATTATTATTATTATTACAATTGTGTCGCCAGTGGAATACCAAGTCTTAGATAGAACTGCCTATACTATCGGTAACCCAGTAAAAAATGGTACAAAACTTGTTATTGGTTTGAATCTATTGCAACGGGTCAACATTTTGCCTTTTCTGAGGTAGAAACTCATTCTTCGTCGCAGAATACACGTGAAGAATTTTGTGCCATGTCAAAAGGAGCTGTGGGATTAAAAATGAATGGGTGTTGTTACAGTGAAAAATGATGCAAAATAACATCCAGATCTTATTTCTGAAAATAATTCCGTTTAATGATGATTGAATCCCTGGTACAACAAGACTGATTAACAAAAAGACGCACTTCCAAAAACGAACTACACTCAAGAAAACTCAGTCCAACAGAGGTACGTCTGTCATGATGATCTTAAAATTCCCCCACTAAATATTCTAGAGCCTATTCTTCCACTATTTGCAATTTTTAAAATAGAAATACACGTGAAGAATTTTGCGCCATGTAAAAAGGAGCTGTGGGATAAATTGTTAAAAATTAAATGGGCGTTGTTAAAGTGAAAAATGAGGCAAAATGACTTCCAGATCTTATTCCTGAAAACAATTCCGCTTAATGATGATTGAATCACTGGTATAACAAGACTGATTAGCTAAAAATACGCACTTCCAAAAACGAGAGAATTAAGAAAGAAAACTGAAACTTAACACTGAAAAGAGACTATTCCTTTATATGTCAATCAAGACGTGAATAGCGATCATGATGGCAGTTCATGTACAATGAAATCCAAATCCAACAGGTGTGAATGTGTCAATGAAACCCAAAAACAATCATTCACCGTCTTCTAAGATGAATGAATGAATGACAACTTTATTTAAGTCTGAATTCTTAGGCCTTGTTCACACTTGGTGCCCGAGCACTGGTGCCCGAGTACGATTCTTGCTGGGCACTAATGTGAACACACTTTTTTTCTAGTGCCCGTGCCAAAAATCGGGCACGGGCACCGTGCCCGAGTACAAGGTTGTACTCGGGCACTAAACTGGGCACTGGGTCCTTGTGTGCACACGTTTTTCGTTAGTTCCCGGGCACTTTACCCACAAACCACTGCTTTGATATCCCACAATTCCTTGCTATGTTCAATTTCAAAAATGGCGTCCGACGGAGCAAAATGGAGCAAGGACGACGTAAATGCGCTTATAGATGCTTATAGCGATGCTAAAACGTCAGCAACGACAATGTCGACAAATAGGGAGCTTTATGCTTCAATTCAGCTCCTCCTTGAACAAAATAAGCTGCTCTCCCTCTAACTTGATTCCTGTCATCAAGGAATACACACAATCTTCTTGTAATTGCAGTGCAGGTTTCCGTGACAATCCGCGCTAATCGTCGCCTGTGGTCGTAGTCCATGTCATCACTTGCGTGTTTCATGTACAAACAAAGCATTAAAAGAAGTAAAAAAGCCGTAAAAAGGAATGATCAAACAGCAATATCGAACACGAAATGCATCCATGTTGCGATCCCCGCGGTTTTAATACAGTGAACACGTGCTCGGTTTATTGAATGTGAACATACGTACATTTTGGGCACCAAGAGTCTGAACATAGCCGCATTTTGTGCCCGTGCTCGGGCACCAGTGCTCGGGCACCAAGTGTGAACAAGGCCTTAATATCCGAGCACAAGTGCTCTACTAATTAGGGAGACTAAAACATAAGGTAAAAATCTGTTCAACTAACATCCAGTAAAAGTTCAGAAAATAAGGTTGAAATTAAATGTTATCAGATGCATTTCAATTAATGCCGCTAAATATCTTACTGTTTGGTTTGGTAGGGGATAGCAAGGATTGAAAAAGATTACAACTTAAAAACAAAGAAATTCACTTTTGTCGGCGACGCGTCTGAGGGAAATCAAAATTAACTATGTTTTTCGCTTTCCTATCAAAATTAACTATGTTTTTCGCTTTCCTATCAAAATTCCCATTGATATCTTGCTTGGGTTCAGAACATCAAGTTCGTACACAAACGAAACTACATAGTCACAAAGGAGTTAGTTTCTAAACAAACTGTATGGTGATGCCGCGATGGGAAATGGGTGCCGCGATGGGAGATGGGACACCTATATACAATATGGCCGCCGGTCACGGTGTTTTTGACCAGCGCTATCTATTACCTTCTTCCGTTTACTAATGATTTGTTGTAAATTTTTGACTTTGCTATTCATTGCCTTATTGTTAAGTGATCTATTTATCATGCTGACGCGAAATGCTAAAACCTCTATGAATTATACTGGAAAGGACGCCAACACTGGAAAAGACGCTGATCCTTCGAACACTGAGTTCGTTTCTCTTGCGACTCTGAGAGAGATGCTCCAGATACAGGAGCGAATGTTTAAGAACATGTTTGAGTCGGTTTTGTCTTCCGTAAATACCAGAATTGACAATGTCGTTAAATCTGTCGCTGAATTGAAAGCGAGCTTGGAATATTCACAGCAAGATATCGACGATATAAAGGAAGCTGCAGACACCATAGACGACATGGACGAAGAACTTGAGGACATCCAACGTGGCCTACATAAACACGAAGAAAAATTGGAGTATCTCGAGAACCAAAGCCGAAGAAATAGTGTCCGTATTGATGGAATTCGCGAAGAAGACAACGAGACCTGGCTGAATACTGAAACAAAAGCGAAGGAAGTTCTTCAGGAAAAGCTGAACTTGAGCTTTGAACCGGTGATAGAGCGAGCGCATCGCACTGGAACACGATCAAGATCAGGTGCTGCTGATGGTATCAACACACGCCCAAGAACCATAGTGTGTCGTTTACGTGATTGGAAGCAAAAGGATGAAATTCTTAGAGCCGCCCGAAGGATGAAACCGCCTGGTATATTTTTGAGTGAAGACGTCGCAAATGAGACTATGGAAAAGCGGAAAGCGCAGCTTGACAAGCTAAAGGAGGCCAAGAGAGCTGGGAAAATGGCATATTTTGTGTTGGACAGACTTGTTATAAAGGACAGACGTAGAGTAGAGTCCAGCTAAGTTCTATTATTTATTTACTTACTCCCTTATTATACACTTAGTAATAATAATATGTCCCTAAATGCTTTACCGTTTAGTCATTTAGATGATAATGAATTTGCTGCGGTGATTTATGAATTCAGAAATGGACCTGTTCATTTTGATCCTGAGAGACTATCAAACTTATCTATAAATCCTTTGACTTGTGATTTCGAACGGTTTTTAGTTCGGTCTGATGATCTGGACCCTGACATACATTTCAATATTGATGGTGGATGTTCTTATTATGTAGAAGATAAATTTAATGATACTCTCCAAAATGAAACCATGATCAGTCGTGAACAATCGAACCATCTTTCGTTTTTCCATCTTAACATTCGAAGTCTTCAAAATAAGGTTGATGAATTATCGACTCTTCTGTCTACTCTAAATGTAAAATTTTCCGTTGTTGGGATAACTGAAACCTGGTTACAGGATTCGTCACTTGGAGTCAACATTGATGGTTATAACTTTGTTTACAAAAATCGCTCTGCCAAAACGGGTGGAGGTGTGGGTTTGTATGTGTCAGACAATCTTGATTTTAGAATTCGCACAGATATTTATGCTTATGAAGATGAGGTGATGGAATCATTGTTCATAGAGATCATTCGATCCCATGAGAGAAACGTTATTGTTGGTATAATTTATCGCCCTCCAAATCAAAATGTAAATGATTTCGTGATTAGAATGAACGACGTATTAGGGAAAATATCTCGGGACAACAAAATATGCTATTTAATGGGAGATTTGAATTTGAATTTGCTGAACAATCAAAATCACAAGGCCACCGGGGAATTTTTGGATGGTCTGTATTCTCATCTGTTTTTTCCCTTAATCACGCTGCCTTCCCGAATTACTTCTCATACTGCTACTCTGATAGACAACATTTTTTCCAATCATGTCGAGCATAGTTATTTGAGGTCTGGGCTATTGATAACTGACATTTCGGACCATTTGCCAATATTTTCCATTTCCCTTGATCATATGCGTACCCATCAATGCCAAGAAAGTTTATTTGTTCGTGACAAAAGCGAACAAAATATATCCAGATTCTTAGAGGAGTTAGATTGTATTGACTGGTCTAACCTCGACGGGTATAATGATCCTAAAATCTGCTATAGTAAATTTCTTGAGCGATACACTAAAACTTACGAAAAACATTTCCCTTTGAAGAAACTAAAACGCCGCCTTCATCCGAGGAGGCCATGGATATCTCAGGGCCTTCTTAAATCTATCAAGCATAAAAATAAATTATATAAGCGATATCTTTCAAATCCTTCTCCTCAGAAGGAACAGATATACAAAACATATAAGAACAAATTAAATCACTCCTTACGAATTGCGAAACGCTTATATTACGATAAGAAGTTAAACGAGTCAAAATCTAATATGAGAGCCACCTGGCGTCTGCTGAATGAGGTTCTAAATAATAAG
This sequence comes from Ricordea florida, assembly GCA_949710005.1. Lineage (NCBI taxonomy): Eukaryota > Metazoa > Cnidaria > Anthozoa > Corallimorpharia > Ricordeidae > Ricordea > Ricordea florida. The sequence goes on along the minus strand of OX453275.1, from coordinate 27,462,788 downwards.
AAATTGAGACCCAAACCCAACTCTGTTTTCAAGGTTGATGACCAAGAAATTTCTGACCCAATGGAGATTGCAAATCGATTTTGTTGTTACTTCAGTAATATTGGACCAAACCTTACCAAACGGATTCAATCTGCCACTTCGCATAAAAATTTTCTTTTTGGCGATTTCCCTCAGTCTATGTTCCTAAATTTAGCAACTCAGGAGGAGATTGTGGATATTGCATGTAAGTTTCCGGCGGGAAAATCGGCTGGGTATGACAACATTCCCATGTCTATTATAAAACGATCTATTGGCAGCATTTCCTCTCCACTAACTCACATTATAAATCTCTCTATTATCCACGGTATCGTTCCAGATGAATTGAAAATTGCTCGTGTAGTAGTAGTATATTAGTGTAATTATACCCGGATTTTCATTTTATCAGAGATTTATCAGAGATTTAATCAGAAATCTTTTCTAGTATAATAAAAGTATCGGCGGTACGGAAAATTTTATCAGAGATTTACGAAGGATTTTATCAGAAAATTTTATCAATGAATTATTCCGGGGATTACAAAATAAAAAAATGAAAAGCTATTTAAAGATTTAGAAAAAATTAGTAATTACAAATGGAACAACTAAATAGTTTATATTTGGTACAATTGAGAAAAATCGCAAAAGAGTTGAAAATTAAAGGACGATCAAGAATGAGTAAAGCAGATTTAATTAAAGCGTTTACAAAATTTTCAGATGAGGAGATTATTAATCTAATTCAAAAAGATACTATCAATAATAATTATATTTGTATTCATGGAAAATGTAAATATTTTTGTAAAGAGTGTGATGGGTCGCAATTATGTATACACAACAAAATTAAGTATTACTGTAAAGAGTGTAAAGGATCACAATTTTGTATACACAACAGACAGAGAACACATTGTAAAGTTTGTGGGGGATCCCAAATATGTCAACACAACAGACAGAGAACACATTGTAAAGATTGTGGAGGATCTCAAATATGTAAACATAAAAAACAGAAGGCAAGTTGTAAAGAATGTCGAGTTGAAAAAAAAAATAAAAAAAATGAATTATGATTTAAAGATATAAATATAAAAATAACAAAAAGATGTTATATTTTGATAAAAACGGAAATATTGTAAATAATATTGTTAAAAAAAGAGTAACAATAAAAAATGATATTGAAAAATATGAATATATCGATTATCTTTATGAAACAGACAATATTGAGTTTGAATATGTTAATGAAAAAAGACTTTGTGTTAATGATTTTATGAAATTAATAAAGGCAGATTTGGCACAAACTATTTCAAAAAATCTTGGTTTTGTTGATGAGGATAATGAAGTAATTGTTTTTGAATTTTTTTATACTAATAAGAATGGTGATAAGCATAGTTTTGATTTTTCCGATAATATAAAAAATTTTGATGTAGATTTTATATGCACTGATGATTCTGTTATAGAATTAATAGATTTTATTAATGAGTATAAAGATGATGATGAAGATATAGAATATAATATTAATAATTTTATTATTGATTCATTTTATGTAATCATATACACAAATCCATATAAGATAATTCATAAAAAGAAATTCTACAAAGACTTGTATGATGATCTAATGCCTATAGCATGGCATCCGTCTAGACTTTTAGATTGGTGTACTGATATCGAGGAGTTAAAGTTTTTGAAAGAATTATGGGGGGAGGATTAAGTTATATAACGCTTTTATGTGTTACATAACAAAAGACCTGAAATCTACCGAAATAGATACCAAGCTAATCCACCTGCTACAAGCATAAATACCAATATATTATCTTCATGTTGCGTTGAGTCAATATTATTTTCCTGTTTAATCGAATCTGTTTGCGTAGAACCTGTTTTAATTTGTGGTTTTAATTCTTTCTCAGCTATATCAGCGAAGCTGGCCCCACCTTTAAGGTGGATATGAGGTAACTTTACCTTTGAAGATCCTAAGTTATGACTTATTCCAACCTGTTTTGCTTCAGTGTTTAAGGAATTATTTACTCCAAAATTCATATCATCACTCGCTTTCATTAACTTGTTATTAAATCCAGTCACGCTCTCAGTGTTGATTATCATATTACTTGGCATTAACCATATACCAGGGGCAATAGCTAAATCAAGCCGTAATTTCGCTTCTTGTACAGCTAATTGATACCTTTGGATAGAACTAGAAATGTCATTCTCGATCACACTACTTTCAAATAAAGCCAAGAATTCTTGTTGACTCTCAATCGCACCGCCGTCATTACCATAAATCGAGTTTCTAGTGTTAACTTGCGATCCTAATATACAGTAAACAAAAGCTTCAGCAGATCTATTCAATCTACCAAGCCCAGATTTAGTGAGTCCATGTCCACTTGTTGGGATAAACCAAGCATATTTGAAATCAGCAAAGTCATCATTACGGATAAATGAGATTAGGTCACCCTTTTCTTTCTTACCACCTTCATCAGCAAATTTACCACCTTCACCAGGCCATTGATCTGCTTCATGATCATAATTTCTTACAACATGCACATTTTGATATCCTCCACCTTTTCCATTGTACCCTGCACCATAATCAAGAAATATATCCCCCAATCCCGAATTTCTTCCACCCTTCCATCTAAAGTCTGAGTTTTTTGATATGCTAAATTCATCACACAATCGTTGATATGCAACTTTACTAAATGGATTATTATTTATTACAAAAGGTTGCTCATCAGGTAAGGGAAGGTTTAATTCATATAATATCCGTCTTATTGTGAAATACACATGAAATTTAATGAAGCTATTCACTACTTTGGGGTAATTTAGACTTTCAAAAGGACTTATACCACAACCAGATGTTGCACACCAAACTGCAAAGTTAAGTTGTTGTGGCCAATAATTCATATCAGGAGCATTCAACCATTTTCTACCTTGTTCCCCAATTTTGAATGTAACAACTTGAGATGTAAAAATGTTTCTCATCTTTGCTGTGAATTTCTTTGTATTTGATACATATATATCCAGTGAGGTTAGCATTTTTGTTATATCACTTGTAAAGTCATCAAAATCAATTGCAGGTATTGGATAAGATCGATTGGTTATATTTAAACTCTTTGGGAATGAACTCAAGTTCTTCGCTTCGCTCAGTCCTAAATCTTTCCATAAAAGTTTTTTTAAACTAGGTGATAGGTCGTCAGTCCATGTTTTTCCAGTAGGATCATCATTGGACATGATTGTTAATCCATTGTATCTCCATTTAATATAACCTCCATATTGATCATTCATAAATATAAATTGGTCACGTTCAGCCTTTGGATACTTATTTTTGAAATCATTGAGTAACATTTTATTATTTACGTTGATAATAGGATGCTTTTAAATCACCTCCGGTTTATTCTAACTCCGTTCTTTTCTAATACCAGCAAAACAATTACATCCTACAGGGGTTCTCTCAAATGAAATTTTTAATGTGCGGGAACAGTCCTTCCCCTCCCTTCGGTAAGGTCCTTTAATATGTCTGCACGAACCTCTCTCCTTATCTGTGACATATTTAGGTTTTTTTCAGTATCTCTCCTAAATTTTTGACGGATTTCTAGTTTTAGTTTTTCAAACTTTTCTAACTCTGATAAAATTATGGAAAATTCTTGTTCAGAGATGACGTTATCTTTCAATGCCTTTGAAACCAAATCGTTAATGGTGTTTACTTTTGCTTTTGCCAGAGAAACAGTCTGTTCATGTTTACTAACTTTATGTGAAAGTCTTTTGGAAGCTGCACCGAATCCAACCGATATTCCTCCACAAACACCACCGACAACACCAAATGGGATACCAACAACAGCCCCAAAACCAGTAAGAGAGGTTCCAAGTCCACTTGCAGATAGTATAACTGAAAACATTCCACTACCAATACTGATTTTTGTAAATATTCCTCTTGCTCTATTGTATTTTTTCCTAACATCCTCATAATGTTTAATTTCCTTCTCAAGATTTTGTAGTACTTCACATGACTTTTGTAGTCTGAAATTAACCGGCTGAAAGGAGGAACTTGAGTCTCCATTCATAGGAACTTGTGGATAAATTCTATTGTAGTCATCCATTTTTTTACTACTCAACAAGAAATCTTTAAATCGATACGAATACGTACTGTATTAGAGATTAATTTTGTTCCATTTTTATCTAAAATCCATAATGTAAAGTAGTTCAAGGGGTTTTTAGTTTCTGGTATTCTTAAAGATGGATACTTTTTAGAAGGAACAATAGCTAATAGTTGCGATGGATTAAGTTCTACATTTTCACCAAGTGGGATCCTATTGTAATATGAAGACTTTGGCTCTATAAGATCACACGTTAAGTATAAAGGATTGTCAGACTTTGCATTAACCCCAGAAATATCTGTCATTTGTATCTCTTTTACATTGGTCAAGGGTGGATCTAGATAAATTCTTGTTTCAGTGGTTAACATTGTAATAGATAGAAACGTTGTATGATTCATTATTTTGTTTTTCAGCGGAGCTGGTCTTTAGATCTACTTACTTTCTCTTCCTTTTAAATTGTTCCACAAAATATAGAACCACAGCCATTATCAATAACCAAGCATTCTTACCTAAAAATCCAATAACCTCACCTGCTGTTTTGAACAGAAAGCTCACGATGGCACCAACCATTCCAGGTAATATTTCGCCGAGTTTTTTACCGATAGTTTTCAAACCATTTCCCACACCTTTGCCCAATGTTGTTAGACCTTTAGAAAGATTAGAAACTATAACACCAATGACAACACCTACTGCACTAATAACAGCAAATACTGTAAAACCATACTTTTTGAAGATGGCCTTCACACGATCCCTTAATGACATTCCTTCATGTATTCTCTCAGTATCACGCTCTATGTTAGCTATCTCATTATCATCCTCAGCAATTTCTCTATCTAAAGTCTCTATTCGGTTACTTTCCTCTGGAGTTTTAAGCGGTTTATCCTCAAGGAATTTTTTCTCCTCCTTCTTTTTGTTTTGCGATTCTTTTATCTTAGTGATCTCACGATCATTATCTTCAATAACTTCTTCTGCTCTTTTACCTAAATATCCTATTAAAGTTGGGGGAGGTTTTTCTTCAAATTCACCATTGGTTAATAAAGTGTATGGGTGAGCTCCTTGCCTTTTCAATCTTACAAATACTCGTTTTAATTTGTCCAGTCCAGCTGTTACTTTATTAATATTAACTTTAGGAAAATTACGTCTAACCTCACCCCAAGCATAATCTTGATCACGTTCCGCTTCATCTAACAAGGAATGTTTTTCATTAATACCACCAAATGAAGTTTCTTGTTCATAATCATCAGGGTAAGTTGGGCGAGTGGTAGATGTCTTTGGAGTTGTATATAATGATAATGATTCATTACCCTCATCAGTACCGACATTATTGGATTCATTTAGTTCGGTCGGATCTAAATCTTCTGGTAAATATCCTCCTTCTGCCATGATTTTTTACCAATTAGTAAGAAATCTTTAGACCCTTTAGGGCTGTGAAGCAAACTAATCACATACAATTACCTAAAAGAATTTACTAACCACATAACCTAATACCAACATACCACCACCTACATATGCCATTTCACCCATCTTTTGATTGTCACTTGGTCTATAATAATCAGAGAATTTTGGTTCATGCATTTGACTATACAATTCAAAAGCTTCATCTGTATTCGAAATATTTTTTGAAGCTTGATATTTTGCATCCTTTTGTTTTACTTTCCAATCAATTAGTTTCTGTCTTTTTTCTTGATATTCTGCCTGATCTTTTTGATATTTTTCTAATGCCTTATCGTGTCGTATTTTTTCTGTATCTGTTTTATCCCCTGAGAAAGATTTTGCAAGATATGAACCACCAATAAAAGCTGTAGCGTTCAAAATAGCTCCCCCAACCATCATTGCTATTGCTGCCATAATTTTTATTCAATATGTAAGGTCTTTAGACCGGCTTTGCCGAAATCTTTAAGTTGGTTTCCTCCTTCTCTATTCCTCCCTTCAGTCGGTCGCTCAGGTCGGGCCCGGCTATGCTGGTAAAATCTTTTGATCCTCTAAATATGTTTTTAGATACATACTACCTGACAATACAGCTACCATTTAGCATAATTTGTAATACTTGAGGATGGATCGTTCATAAATGATTCTTTCATAGCCTTTTTAGCGACATAACCAACTCCAGCTGCTAATCCGATAAGGACTGCTGAATCAGTAACAGTTTTCACAAGTTTGTTTTCGTTTGTCATAATTTTTTTACTGTATCAGTAAGAAATCTTTAAATCGCTTAGCGTGTCCGTAGGAAAACTACTTTCTACTTATAACATTCCTATTTTTGGTGGTTGTGGTACAGGAATATTTTGAGGAGGAGGTCTTTGTGCGACTTGTGATACCGTAGGACAAGCAGGTATTCTGTTTTTATAATCCTCCTTTTGTCGGTATCTCATAAACATATCAAATGCTGTAAACCCTATTCCTACAATGGATAAAACAGTAGTAAAAGATAACTCTGGAATCCAAGCCTTTGGTTCACTCTCTGTATTTTTATTTTCATTTTCTTCTTCTACATTTTTAGTTTCTTCTTCACGTTTCATTTGCTCCGCGGCCCGTAGGGTCTCTCTGGCTAATGCTTCTTTTGCTTTTTTATTATATTCAGCTAATTTCTTACCGGCAGCAACCTTTTTAGGATCTTTCTCTTTCTTTTTAGAAACATTACCTCCGGGTTTTTCTTCTTTTGGTGGTTCTTTTGTAATTTGCTCAACAACTTGTTCAGACATTATTATTTTATTTCACAAAGTAAAGAATCTTTAAATCAGTTGTGCTTAGTAGTATTTTCAGTAACCTGCTCAGTTTTGTTAGCATTATCTGTAGTTGTTCTTGAAACTTCTTGTATTCCTTCGGGGCCCTTCGGGTCTTTGTTGAATTTAACGTGTTTAGCAACCTGGAATAGTCCGCTAGCAAGTGCTGCCAATCTTCCTGCTTTCAATGCTAAGAGACCTACAATGTTTGTCAGTTCACGATTAACCAAATCATCATTCTTCAAATCATTACAAAGAGCTTCTATATCATCCACAGGAACCATGTAAGAAATAACTTTAGAAACTAATTGAAGGGATGAATCTACTAATCCACCACTAATTTTCTTACCTAATACTGTTTGATATCTATTATAATATTTTTCAATGTCTTTTACTGATAATTTTTTTATATCACCCAGACTCATATCAACTCCCAAATACTCCTTTGTAGTTCCAAGAGATGCGAGAATAGCTAGTGATTCTTGTTTTATTTCAAGTTCCTCACTTCGTTCAGTATCATCTTTTACCTCTGTCTTTTCTTCTTCCGAGCGGATATAATCTTCAACGCTTGTCATCTTGCAATTTTGTAATAACATATAGATTCTTTTAAAACGGCTTTACCGACCAGCTACTCTGAAATTACCGAATGAGATGATAGTATAGTATTAAAAGATAGCTCTGGAATCCAACCAACCCTAATAAACCTACAAATTTTATAAGTTCACGATCAATCAACTTTTCCAACTCATCTTGACACGTATCATAATTATAATCATCATCATCTTCAAATTCTTTCATCTTTTGTGATAATACATGGATTCTTTTTAAATCACTTCAGGGATCTCCAAATAACATTGAAATGGATAACGTAAACATAAACAGAGTCTAGAATATTTTTCAGTTTTCAGTAGTTGTACAAACTTTTTACTAGTTTCAGAATCTAAATCACCCCCATAATCTTCGAAAAGCATCTTCATACCCTTCTGTGATGGATTATGGAATGAAACAACACAAGCTACATTTTCACGGAATGGTTTTGCTATAGATGTTAATTGGTGAGTGAGAACCCAGACTGATAATCTATGATGTCTTCCAGAGAATGCTAAATCAATAAACTTGTTAGATCTTTTCTTCAAATCACTAGAAACAGCACAATCATCTAAAATTATTAGTGTATTTGTACCAGAGAATAAAGTTTGACAATCAGTTAACAATTCATTAATCTCATCTATATTACTAGCATCTGGAGATAATACCAAAAAACGTTTGTCTTTGTTAGCAAAATTATGATAGGTTTTATTTTTAGAATAAGTCGGGCATATTAGAACAATGTATTCAAAAACTTTTCGGAATGGCCCTCGGAGCTGATCTATGAGGTACTTTGTCTTTCCACAATTTGTTGGTCCAGTTATAATGCAATGAAAAGGAATTTTATCTCGTAATTCTTCCATGATTTTGTATCATAAAAAAGGGGTTTTTAAACTAGTACTTTATCGAATGTAAGTTTGAATTCATAATCTCCATCATTGCATCAGCTACAACAAACATATAACAGGTTATAGTACCAGATCCACTTTGTTTTCTTTTAATTTCTATTTTTACACCATCTTGCACATTATTTAAGACCAGGCCCCCTCCATGAATACCATTATCAGGGTGAGTTCTCATATCAACCCACAAAGCAAACTTATCAGCATAAAAATCCTTTTCTTTTACCGAGTGAAACGGGGAACCGCCCTCTCTTCCAAAACGTTTCTTTACCGACTCCCATAGGTCTGATGGTATCATTCCCTTAGAGTATAAACGATTTGGTACACCATCAACATCTATATTGATCGAGGTGATACCTGGATTGTAAAAATTCTCAGAGTTACGTGCTCCTGCAGCGCTAGGTAATATAAACAAACATAATATCCCTGTCATTGATCTTCTAGGTAGATTAATATGTTGATTTATAACAGTATCACCGCCTAAGGATATGGTAAAAGTTTTGTGTAGAGTAACATTTTCATAAAAGAATCCTTTACCAATCTGATAAGCTGCCTGAGCCTCACGAGCTAAGTATTCGCTTGAAATACAAGAATATTCCAACTCAAGGTTTTTGATTGAATATTTTGGAGTCTTTGTTGTATCAGAAAAAATAACAATATCAGAAACTGGAGCAAGTGTAATCTCAAAGATTAGTTGATGATCCAATGCTTTTGGATAGAAAACTCCGTGATCGTTTAGAATAGGATGGTTTAGTGGAATATGATACTTGGTGTTATGTACTGATGCAAGAGCCACTTCCTTAACATCTTGGGTTTTCTTATCACCTGCATTTGTCCTGAGCTTTCTCATGTTTTCAGAAGAAATACCTTGTTTTAATCTATCCTCACGATCTTCATCTGGTAAAAATAAATCATGATAGGTTTGAAATAGATCATATCTTTGAGTATCCTGTAATGTTTCACCACCAAAAAGAACCCTAAGTCTAGATACAAGATTACTACCTACATTATTCACGAGTGTGTTATTAGCATGCCCATCAACATCCAAGTCAAATAGTAGAGATACACTCCCAGGTACAATCACTAAATTCTCAGAAAGTTTTGGAATATTTATATATAAGGTTTCTCCAGGATTAGCTGAAGATGGATTGAGAGTAATTCGATTCAGTGTTGATTCTGCTTTCAAACCAAATGGCTCTCGTGGAATTCTATTTGGATTAATTTTTTCAGACGTCATATTGATTTATAAGATACTTGGATTAATCTTTAAATGAGTTACTTATCGAAAATATATTATTCAACTGATGGATATTGGAAAGGGTATTCCGCAATTCCTAAATTAGCTGAAAAAGCAAAAGTAAGTGAAGATGTAGCTAAACAATGGCTTGAAAAACAGGCAATTTGGCAAATATATCTACCAGCTCCAAAATATATACCTAGACCACACTGGACTGTGGATAAACCTAATCAGATTCACCAAGCAGATTTATTATTTTTACCACATGATAGAGTTGGAAGAAAAACATATCGATATGCATTAGTTGTTATTGATGTAGCTAGTCGATACAAAGATGCTGAACCATTAACCTCAAAAGAAACTCATGAGATATCCAAAGCTTTTGAAAAAATATATTCCAGAAAAATGAAATATCCTAAAACATTAATTGTTGATCCTGAAAGAGAATTTATGGGTGATGTTACAAAACTTATGGATAGACATAATGTAAAAATCCAAAGAAGTGAAGCCGGAAACCATAGAGTTCAAGCATTTGTTGAAAGAGCAAACAGAACATTAAGTGAACGATTATTCAGCCATCAATATGCACAAGAAATGGTTAGTGATGAAAGGTCAAGAGTATGGGTGAAGCGATTACCAGATATTTTGAAAACTTTGAATAATACACCAACGAGAATAACTGGTAAAGAACCTGATAAAGCTATAAAACTGAAAGAGGTTGATATTGAACCTAAAAAATACCGACTACCAGGAGGAACTAAGCGAGTTGTTGGATTTGATGAAGTGAGACTACCAATTGAGGTTAGGGTTAGATACTTACTTGCTCCTGGGGAACTTGAGGGTGGTGAAAAAAGAAGAGCTACAGATCCCGTTTGGAGTATTCAGATTTATGATATTTCAAGGAGCGCGGTTTCATCCAATCAACCGGTTTTGTATTATTTACAAGATGGGCCTAAGCAAGGTTTTGTGAGGGAAGAGCTTCAAGTTGTACCTTATAATACCGAACTCCCGCCTGCTTCTGTTTTGAAATGAACTAATATAAATAGTATGTGTGAATTCCATCTTCTCCAACTGCTCGTTTATCATAGTATGCGCTCAATCCCTTTTTAATTTGGTTATATGTCACAATTTGATTGTTTTTAACTCTAAAGCCAGTATTTTGTACCATATCCATCAACCCGTTTAAAGCTTCATAGTATCGATCCCATGTCATATTGTTTTGTTTTTGGTTGTTTCCTTTACAACTAACTTTTGTTTTCCCTTTTCCATCGGCGAAATAACATTTTGATGAAAGTGCAATCATTCTTGTTCCTTCAAACTCTTTCTTGAACAGCCCCGGAGTCTTGTCGTGATATTTTGAGGTTGAAAGGAATTTTTCTTTTCCCCCATTAAAGTATTCTTTTTGTAATTCAGGTTTTATAATATTATCCAAGTCTTCGGCTGAAATGACCATGTAAAAACTATCCGTATCCATTTGAATAAGTTCAAAATCCTTTCTATCTACATATTTATCAAGAAATCATAGTAAAATTCCAACATGCGAAGTTTAGCTAATTGATATACCGCGATACCACATTGATAAGGGCGATCTATTTTTATCTCGCGTTTTCTTTTTACTATTTCGAATGTTTCATTTATTTCTGTCAGATCATCAAAAAACGGATCTCGAAAGGCTATATCAACCTTATTCTCATCTTGAGTATAACTTGTGTTCTTGTGTTTTTCTTTATCTTCTATCATTTTTCCATAGAATGAATTTCCTTTTAGTTTGTGGGTGTCCCCTAGTTCTTTACAACCTTTATACTTTGAAGTAAGTTTTTCAATCAACACTTTTATGTCTTTATTCTCTTCAATAAATGGAACCACATCAGGGAATTGTTTTAATTCATTCATAATAGTGTCGACATTATCCATTTCGTTTTCATTAAAAGCTTTACTTAACTTTTCAACCATAACCTCTATATCACCAGCTCTTCGTGCGTCACTCACCTCTTTTGGGAACCATTTAAAAGGTCTTCCTGATTCATATTTTAAAATGTTATGTATAGCTGTAATCTCTAAACCATGATTAAGATACCATTTAATTAGGGGTGTATATAACAATATATTCTTTGCCTTAATAACCCCAAGCAATTTTTTATTATCTTTTAGGGGTTTTCTTCCTGTAGCTTTTTGATATTCTTTCATATGTTCTGGTACTAAATCTTCAGGAACACTGTCTACAACAAATAGCGGAGAGAACTCTTCAAATTTTTCTTTGAGATTTTCTGGAACATTGATATCCACTTGACAAAATCCAAAAAGTTTGTTAGCGAGAATATCATCACAAATTTTCTTAATACATTCAGGATCTGTTGGATTTTCAACCTCAATACATTCCCCTTTACCGCATGGCATTTCTTGACCCGCACAGTATAGATATAACCCGTTTGCATCATAACCAACAACACACACACAATTTTTCGGAAATTTATATTTATGGGGTCGAATCTTTGTTTTACCCACCTCTGCATATCTCATAAACACAATACTAGGACCTCCAACCATACCAGTTTTCAAGAGTTTATAAATCTTATTTTTGTCGCATGTGGTACAATCTTTCATTATCTTGTGACATTTTTTACAAAACAGGTTATTACAAATTTTATTACATCTATGAACGCAGTGTTTACCGGGACAATATAAGGCAGGCTCATCTTTCTTCTTCATTTTTTGGTATTTATTTAAAACATACTTCATTGATACGCCTGGGATGGAAACGGCATCTTTTAATATATCAATTTCATCTGGATAATACAACGCTCGTGTTTTTTCTAAAGCTTCTTTGAAAGGAATAACGTCATTTAGATTATACTCTCTCAACCAATCCATCGTGGTAACACAACCTCTTTTTTCGAATTCAATCTTATATTCTTCATATTCTTCACGGGATATTGTTATTTTCTGTTTTAAGCTTGAATAAAAGTCTTCATATTTCACAGGTCCTATATGTGAAAGTTTATCATAACTATCCAGACTTTCATAAGGAAGTACAAGTTTTTTGGCTTCACAGTTGTTTGCTTTACACCACTTATCAAAAGAAAGCCCGGGTGCCAAGTACGACATTACATCCAAGAATTTGAAATGAGGGGTTGTCAAAAACATATATTTATTCTCTTTCTTTGCAACAAACATCTCTTTAGTTTGATTGGTCATGTGTTTTATAAAATGTTTTTTTATCATATTGATATCATACTTCCCGCTATTGAACCCTAAAACAGGAACTTGGTTACACCATTTTTCATACTCCTCTAAAACAGTTTTTGGAATAGAATCTTTATCGGGTAATGGGTGTTCTTTTTTAACTTTTTCAACAATCATTTTTCTTCGTTCTTCTAAATTTGTGATAAAGTCTTTTATAAGTTCATCAGGATTTGAATTTACAAGAAAGGTAGAATCGTTTGTTAAATTATCCATTATGGCAACACTAACTGGAATATGATTATGAATGAAAGTTAAATCGTCAGTTATCTGCTCACTAATTTTTTGTAATAATGCTTCGAAATCATAAACAATAAAATATGGGTACGGGGTAAATTTCTTTTCAAATCTCATATAACTTAATTTAGGTTTTTCACACTCCCAAACGGATACAACATTATACCCCAAGTCTTTTATCATTTTTTCTCTTTTGAGTGTTTTATTATATTCAATTTTGTTGTCACTTGAGCATGGACATCCGTGCCATTTACATCCATAGTATTCATAGACTGTATTAGTCTCTGGTTCGTACCCATCCACCAAAATATTTTTTCCATTTACTAAAATCTCTTTTCCCTCTTTCTTAAGACACCTTTCACCTCCATGCCCACAGAGAGCATGATGAATATGTTTACCTATAATCTTAGACTGTTCTTCTATCCATCGGCACCCTTCATAACTAAATTGGGTATTACCTCCATAAAAAACTTTTTCATAGCTGTTCATAATGTGTTTTAACTTTTCACCTTTACATATTACTTCTGTTTTTCCTCCTGTACAACTTTCTTTTGTAACGTGCCTGTTATGACTACCATGCCTATTAAATCTTTGGTGACATCCAGCACATTCCCATATGTTAGTTAGCATCTCAATATCATTTATGTAAAAACAGTGACCTTTATAAAGTCCTATATCTACACATGGTAAATTTGGTTTGAACTGTTTCTTTCCGAACACTAGTTTCCAAACATTTTTGTTTTCTTCTTTCTCTTCATATAAACGTATGTTAATAGAAAACATCTTAGCAATACCCTCAAAATCAACAAGTTTAGTCGCCCTAACGTCTAAAGTTTTCAATTTTTGGTTACCATAAAAATCTCTAGCCATTTTCAGTGCTTTTCTTGTCGTATCCTCAGCAGGTCTATTTTTTCCATCCCTATAGTTCATGTAAACAGCTATACACCTCCATACACATAGATTATCTTTCTTATCATCGAGGGCGTGAATACATTTTCTGTTACGTAACCGCGCTGGTAATCGCCCGCACCCCATCCGCTCATTGCTGTGAATAACTTTTACTGTCACATTAATAAACTCAACTTTGCCATGGTATACACCATTTGTTTCTTTTATCTCTGATGGTGGTAAGTATGCTTTACCCCATGCTTCAAGATTCTCTAAATCTAGCCTTTTTGCTTCGCACCTTTCTATATAATTTCTTATTTCTTCTAAACTTGTAAAAGTCCCCTCCCCTAAAAATGTGGTATTGTGTTGGGCTATTTCTCCATTTCCTCTATAAACTGCAGCGCTGAAACCAAAAACAATTCTTGAGCGCATTTCTATGTGTGGTTCCAGTGTATTATAAATCCTTTCTGATAAATTATTATTTAGATCTTCCCTAACTTCAATAACATTTCCACCTCTTTCGTTCTCATTTTGACGATTATTTGCTATTATAGGCTGTCTTATTGGTAATATTCTAAGGGTTGTTGTTCGGTGTTGTCTTTTTTGTTCATCTTTTTTATTGGTTTTTTGTTTATCTTTTTTATTGGTTTTTTGTTTATCTTTTTTATTGGTTTTTTGTTTATCTTTTTTTTCATCAGATTTTTTTGTTGGTTTGATAACTTTTTTATTGGTGAGATCCTTAAGTGATTCATAAAACTTAACTCGGTCTGTAACTTTATAATTTTTGATTATCTTCTTTTGAGTTTTATTAGGAAGATTTTCATTAGTTGAAACTGTAAGTGAATCATAAAATATTTTTCTATCTGCAACTTTATAATTTTTAGATATTTTTTTATTTGTGGGTTTTTTCGACTGTTTAGCATCCTCAAGAGATTCAAAAAACTTAACTTTTTCTTTTACATTTGATGTTTTATTTGAAATATTTTTTCGCATATTTTGGATTTTCTTTTCAATCTCTTCAACGATTCCAGGTATTTTTCTTACCTTTTTGATAAGTTCAGATCTACCCATTTCAGAATAATCTTTAATACCATGATCTTTAGCAATCTCTTTCAAAAAATTAAGCTGTCTCAATTCTTTCGTATTTTGTTTCTGTGATTGTTCCATACTTTTTTATATTTTTTTTTCTAAATCTTTAAATAGCTTTTCATTTTTTATTTTTGTAATCCGGGTATAATTAAATTTTCTGTACCGCCGATACTTTTATTATACTAGAAAAAATTTCTGATTAAATCTCTGATAAATCTCTGATAAAATGAAAATCCGGGTATAATTACACTAATATACTACTGTAGTTCCTATTTTTAAATCAGGTGATAAAGCTCTCTTCAGTAATTACAGACCTATTTCAGTTCTACCTTGCTTTTCAAAGTTTTTGGAGCGAATAATTTACAACCGTATCATAAATTATCTCAATGACTTCAATGTACTCTGTGATAATCAATATGGCTTTAGGAAAAATCGTTCCCCAAGCCTCGCGCTTATCGATTTGTGTGATAAAATTTCTTCTGCTTTTGATAGAAGAGAACATGCTATTGGAGTATTTTTAGATCTTTCGAAAGCATTTGACACGGTAAATCATGTCATCCTTTTTGACAAACTGGAGCATTATGGGATCCGTGGTCTGGCACTAGAATGGGTAAAAAGTTATTTCTCTGAGAGGAAACAATTTGTCGAATTTAACAATGTTAGGTCTTCCCCACAGGGGATCTCCTGTGGGGTGCCTCAAGGCTCTATTCTTGGTCCTTTATTTTTTATCTTGTACGTCAATGATTTGAACAACGCTTCCATACTTGATGCAATTTTGTTTGCTGATGATACAAACTTATTTATCTCTCACAATGATCCTTTTTACCTAATTAATACATTAAATAGAGAATTAAACAAACTGTCAACTTGGTTTGCCGCAAACCGGCTTTCCTTGAATTTATCCAAGACTAATTTTATGGTATTTAAGCCTTGGCAAAAAAAGCAATCGTTTGGATTTCAAGTTTTTATAAACGAGCAGCCTATCCTTCGTGTTTCTGAAACCATGTTCTTGGGTGTCTTTATAGATGATAATCTGACCTGGAAACCTCATATATCTCTATTAGCCAGTAAATTATCAAAATCCATAGGAATCATTCACAAATCTAGGTTTTTTCTCTCAACTCAATCTCTCCGTACCTTGTACAATTCAATGATACTTCCATACTTATACTATTGCAATCTAGCTTGGGGTGGCACCTATAAAGCGAACCTTGAAAGAATTGTAATCTTACAGAAGCGTGCGCTAAGAATTGTGAACAACTCTACCTACGATGCCAACACTAGTCCCATCTTTAAGGACCTTAAACTTTTAAAATTTCATGATATCCATTCGTTTCAATTAGGTTTTTTTATGTTTTCACTCAAGAACTCTACACTCCCTTCCAAATTCAATAACCTCTTTCTAATAAACAGTCAAATCCATAATTATAATACTAGGAATGCCCATTTATTTCGTTTGCCACTATGCAGAACGAACACCAGACAGTTCTCAATTTACTTCCAAGGTCCAAAGTTTTATAATTCGCTAAATTCTACAATAACGGCTTCGTCCTCCTCTGCTTCTTTTAAAAGAAAGCTTAAAGAATTCCTTTTCAGTACGTATTAGCTTCAGTATGGGTCCAGTATGGCACTAAGTAGATTATTAGATTAATTAATTTAACATGTGTGTGTGTGTGTGTGTGTGTGTGTGTGTGTGTGTGAGTTCGCGGTCAAAGTTAGCCATCATAAGCCCATATTGTAATTATATTATCAAGACTAGTTTATCCTAAGTTGAGGAGACCTGACTCATTATAAGCCTCGTGGTTTCTTTCAGGTCTCCTCGCCATTTACTTTTTTTCTAATTTCATTATTCCAACCTTAAATTGTAAAAATTTTGTATTTATATGGCAAATAAAATGAATGAATGAATGAATGAAATTGAAACCGTGACGCACAATAGAAGATTTATTAAATGACTTTATAAATAATAATAATAATAATAATAATAATAATAATAATAATAATAACAATAATAAATTTATTGGCAACATATCTACAGAGTAGCTCTTCATTTATCAATTAAATCAAATCAAATTGAATCAAATGAAATCAAATGTTGGTTTTTGTGGAAAGGGGAAAACCGGAGTACCCGGAGAAAAACCTCTCGGAGCAGAGTAGAGAACCAACAAACTCAGCCCACATATGACGCCGGGGCAGGGTATCGAACCCGGGCCACATTGGTGGAAGGCGAGTGCTCTCGCCACTGCGCCAACCCTGCTCCCCTTAAAAGTAAATTTTTCCGCCTTGGGATATAAATACTTTTTCCTACGATGGTATAACTCTTTATTACATCCATTTTGAAATCGCAGGTGATCCCTGCAATTTGATGGGCCCATAGCGCTGCGCGTTCGTTCGATGTTTGAAATCACACGTATGATTTCAGACCAAATTGCACTCCACTAAGTTCAATTACCATGATTTATCAACTCATTTTATAAATCTCTCTTTTGTGTTTGTGTGTACGTGTGTCATAATTTAAGACCAGTGAAGAACAAAAGTCATAAAAGTCCACGTGTTATAGCCCCCTTAGTAAAGAAAAATGATATCGTAGTTGCCGTTACGTGGACAGTTTTCTAATCACATTTCGAATGCGTCTTGTGTATTTATATGACGAATCAACAAGGGAATCAAATGTACAATGTGTGAGCAAATGAATTTAAAATATAGTCAAAATTACAGGAGGAAACATACAGCGGATAAATACTTACAAATTATGACTAACTCGGAAGGCAACTCACTTGCCGCTCAATCTAAAATAAAAACTTTGTTACTGAAAACGACCTAGCGCCACAAGAAAAGGTACACGAGAGTGAGAAATCTGAACGGAATATTTATTAGGCTTAGACACAAAATTCTCACGTGCTATATTAACGAGTAGTTGCTGGCGGTAGTTCATTACATTCTCTTAAATAAAGTTATGCACCTGGGGCCAGTATTCTAGTTGCTACAGATATCATTATGAGCGCGGTCATCATTAACCTTTTGTTTAATTACAGGACTTACGTTCACGATCTAGCTGTTCCCTGTGGAAACGGAAATAGGAACAAGTGGTTTGAGAAAAGGAAACTGTCGTCAGGGACAGAAATTAGAATCGACGTCAGTTCTAATGAATCCCACAGAGTCAAACAATAAAGCTAAACAGGAACGTCCGCTAACGCTTCCGTTTAATGACTTTTTAGTGACTTTTTTACTGCACGTCATCATAGATACCTGTTCAACAAGAAATATATAACAGAGAACAAGTATAATGGAAGAGTGAAATTCGATCACCTCGGGGAGAGCACCGATCTTACCGGCCCGGCTTTCAAGCTTCGCTATTGGATGATCGAGAGAACCTTCGCTTGTTGTTTATAATGTACTTCATGTCTATAATTGAAATGATTTTCACTTGCTTAGTAGACTCAATGCCAGAAAACTACAACTGCCGGGAATACACTGTATAAAAACAAATAGTTTAACAGATTACATAACTCCAGTACTGTACAGTAGCTTTCTAAAGAATGGTCACACTGCGTGGTTTGATCCACAGATGGGTAAGTAATAATCACACTGTACAGCAAAACAAACAGTACCACTGCACAGAAGCTTTCCAAAGAATGGTCACACTGCGTGGTTTGATCCACAGATGGATAAGTAAGAACCACACTGTATAGCAAAACAAACACTGGCAATACCACAGTACAGTACTGTTCAGTAGCTTTCCAAAGAATGGTTACACTGCATGGTTTGATCCACAGATGAAAAATTTAGAGGCACACTATAAAGTAAATCAAACGATACCTCAGTATTGTGCGGTTGCGTCAGTGCCAACTGAGAAATGGTCACTGCATGCCGGATTTCATTCGCAGAGGGCCCACCCCGCATTGTATGATGAAACAAATGAAGAAGCCTCAGAGTACAATATTGTTCTGACAACAGCTTCGTTAGGGTCTGGCCCAGGCCAATAATGAGACCCTGTTAGGGGGGTTCTTTATGTCGCCCGTCTGAGTTTCAAACCTTTTCACGTCGCAATTTTGGAAGGTTCGAGGTCGCTGTCAATTTCGCGTGAGCGGCTCGTCGTTCGTTGTCATTTCAGCTCCTTCGTATCGCCGTTTCAAGGCCATGTCGCTTGTCGGAATTTACCCCTAACATGGCCTCAATAATAGGTGAGAGCTTAAGGATAGGACCGTACAAATAGTCATAAGAATGCTGCATTCGTCACAAGAAAATGCAAATGTTCCCTGCCTTTGAATTAAACCTAAAATAAAGCGGTTCTCACATAATTGCCTGTTTTTGGTCTGTAGAAAAACCTAGTCACAAGCGGTTAGTTTGACGTTTCGTTTTCATTGTAAATTGGTATGTTACATTGTTCAGTTTAATTAAACGATTTAACGGCTTACACCGTGTTATGTAACAACGTCGGCAACGGAAGAACAACGTTGAAGTTATAGCCGACTTGTAGCTGCTTTCATGATTCAGCTGTTCATGGGTGGGCGGCCCGACACGCAATGCCAACCGGAATGGCGTAAAGGTATCACAGAAAAAAAAACGCAGGAAAGGTTATATTGATTGTCATTTAAACGAACAGATTAACAACTTGATTTGATTGTACAACCCCACGAGTCTAAGTTCAGCCATCTGAAGGACGAAATTATGGTAATTAGCATCTAGGACACTGCTTTTTTAACGGCCAAGTTGAGGCGTGGAACTCTAACGTTCGTTTTTAGGTTTGTACTGTACAGAAGCACAAATTTCTCACCATGGCCAACTTATCGTTGGAAGAACCATCGTCTGATCGGCTGACATTTAATCGGATATTTGGGTCACTTCCGATCTCCTTTTTCCGTTTTAAGATAAGACAATGTTGTTAGCTCATCTAAGATTGAGAGTTTGTGGTCCCCAGTAAAGTTGTAGCCGCTGTTTCTGGAAAATGTTACATAAGCGCACCTCGGTAATACCCGAAAATTTTTCGAGAGCCCCCCAGGGGGATCGAGAGCTTTGCATTGTGTTTTTAGGTTTCCTTGAATCGGTGCATCTAATTAATACGAGGGTTCTGCCGCAGACTAACGGGAAAACTTTGAAAAGCTGTCCCAAGCATAAATTTGCATTGTTGAATACCGGAAGCCCGCAATAATCCTGTTTGTTTAGATGGTACAAAACTGTACTGAATATCTTTAAGTTGATCGTGGAAAATGCCGACGATGAAACACTGCAATCTCGTGGTACCAACTGTACTGAAATTTTGAAAAGCCACACACCTCTTGGTCTTGCAAAAAATAGTTTGATTATTGATTGATAGATAAATAAGTACACAAAGCACAAGTTAACAATAATAAGATGCCAAAGCCAGAGGCTTATATGGCGTAGGTCAGAGAGTTACAATGTGCTGCTAAGTTACAATGAGAATAAAAATGAATAAGTACAAAATTTACAGAAAAGAGGCAAACTATTACAACATATAAAGAATTATTACTACATAAAGAGCAAAATAAACATAACAATTAATGCTAGTGTGCAAAAAAGTAGTAAAAAAAAAGAGTTTGAAGGGAGAAAACAAAATTTGAGTTCAACTTGGTAAGAACTTATAATGATTGAAAATAATCTCTCAGTTTATGTTTATAACTAGAAAGAGTAAGTGAATTACGAAGTGAGAGAGGAATGTCATTCCAAATTTGAGGACCCTGTACCCGAAGAGAAAAAGAATATTTGTGAGTATGAAGATGTAAGTTGTCTTTTTGCCTGGTGAGATATTGATGACAATCAGAGTTAAGAACGAAAAGAGATAAAAGAGGAAAGGGCAAGAGCTTCTGCATGTGAAGGAAAACAAAGCAAGAAACTTGGTACTTATAAATATTAAATATGTTGAGTATTTTGAATTTGTTAAAGAGCGGATAAGTATGTGCACGTGGTGGAGAATGAGTAATGATTCTTAAAGCTTTCTTCTGGAGACGGAAAAGGGGTTGTAAATGAGAAGTGTAAGTGGATGCCCAAATAATAGAACAGTATTGAAGATATGGGAGTATTAAAGAGTTGTATAATGTGCACAGAGTACTAGAAAGGAAAAACTGTCGTGATTTGATAATAATCCCAGTGGATTTGGCAATTTTGGAAGAAATCGCTTTTATATGAGCGTCATTTTATATAGCGTATTTTCAAATAAAAATGACCGAAACTGGCCACACCAAAAATAAAGCAAACAGCATTACCGCAAACACTTAACGTCTCCCTCTCATATCATGAAAACAGGAAGTTATTTTGCAATCTGGAGGTATCGCCTTTATTTTAACGTCATCAACGACCTAAATAAAACTTCCCGTGTTTCCAGGAAATTGATTGACACTGCATACTACGCTTTAGTTGCCCCCGCAGGGTTCCGGCCCAGAGGCCGGAACCCGAGGAGGCACCCTAATGTTCCCCGCGTAAATAAGAAGTATCGTATTGTCGTAGTGTTAGTATGCGAAAATTTTCTCGATTTGACGAAAATAGGCGCGCACGGTGGTCCCGGTTAATTTTCAGCATGTGCGCCTGGCTCAGCAACCGCGCAAACTGGGTTTGGCAAGTTTGGCAACGAGTCGTCACGATTTCTTTCCAAGCTTTCTTATTTCATTCCAAGCTATAATGTAAACCCATCCTAAACACGATATGTATGAGGATTTCCATTAACCCAAGAAACAAAGTGTGATAACTGACAAAACACAAACACAACAAGGAATTTGCACTCGCAAACTCTCAAACGAAAACTACATTTCAAAGATTCATAACAAATACATGGACAGCCACAGGCAGTCTTCATTCAGTTTTTACAAAGTCGGGGGCAGATTTAGTGACAACTATGACTAGTAGTATAAATCTACTAGTGTTCTATCATAAATGCCGCGCTCTGATTGGCTACGCTACTCACTATCTATTCTGTGATAGATAGTGAGTAGCGTAATGGCGGCCGCTTCTTCACGTTTTCGAAGAGTCCGTGAAGAAGATTTAGACAGTTTACTGGTCGAGGCTGTTCCAGAAAAGACAAAGTTTTGCACGACTAGTAGATTTATACTAAAACAATTAGATTATTCGCTCTCGATTTCTATGCGTGATAGTTGACTCGGGCTGCGCCCTCGTCAACTATCACGCGATAGAAATCTCGAGCTCATAATCTAATTGTTTAATATAAACTCATTTCAAGGTCTGTTTGTGTTGGCTGGGTTTCACAGATATAGAACCGAGAATCACAGTTTGTAATGGTTTTTACCTTTTTTATAACTGTAACATGCATTCTAAATAGATAAATATTACTATTTTGCATACTCTGTGCTATCGCAATTTCCCGCTTAATATCGTATTTGTAAATATCTTTTCTGGCACCCAGCTTTTGAAAGCTTATCTCTTTTCGGCACGTTTTTGACAATTATCAGTCCTTTATCACATGAATACTGAGGGCTACAAATCAGTATAAATGTACCTTGCAATAAATGCTAAGCAAAGCAGGGCGAAAACATCACTGGTCGCGCCTTTAAACGATACGGCCTATGAACAACAGAAGCCAACTGGATGTGAAAAAGTTCAAACACGTAGGTTCCTCTGCCGTGATCTACAAAAAGAGCTGAAATGACAATTTTCTAACTTTTTAAGAAAATGGGATGTGCGACCATGAAATGGCGCTGAAACATTTAGAATAAGGCTAGCTGTAGACGCACAGGAAATCAGTTAACTTTGACGTGACCAAAAATAAACATTACGTAGCAAGTTTACGACAAAAAAAAAAACAAAAAAAAAAAACAGGAAAATGCGAACTGCAAGCATAATGAATGTTCACGTGGTCCTAACGTCGTACTAAATGTGATGTGAAATTTGCGCAAGATTTGTTGTTTTAGCATTCACGGTCACTCAAAGAGCCCAAATAGGAAAACGTAAAACCGAGTTCTCCAAACAGAGGTCAACAGTCACGGATCATGCGTATTAAAGCACCCCCTTGACCAAGTATCGGCCAACACTACTGGCGACCGACACTCAGTCGAGAATCGACCGAGTATCGGCCGATATGTCGGCCGAGTGTTGGTCGATGGTGTCAGGCGATACTCGCTCGAGGGAGTGTTTTTTAACTTCATCATTCCACAGCCGTCTTTGTTTTAATTTGCTTATGCTTGCGGCGTTGTGAGACCCAGGCTTTACGGGCCTTGCTCCCACGAGTCTCTTGAAGATAAGTGGTAGAGTGTTCGAACTAGTAATCGGAAGGCCTCGTAGGTTCGATGTCTATTGCCGGGAGAACTCGGATTGCTTTTTCCGAGTTTGCCTGTGACAGAGATGAAACTGACGGCACATCTTTTACATTTTGTTTGCTTGTTTGTCCAAGAGAGATCCAAAGCATGTAAAACCGACTTCTTTCGTAACTCCTCAGATATGCCGACTTAACACGCACAAACGATGACATTGGGTTAGTGCAGTGAGTCATGACTATAAAGCTATCACGGTAATGATCATAAACAACCTCATGTAATAAGATTTACAGTTTCTATCCTTTGCATAGTTTATTAACATTTCGGCTTCTTTGACACTTTAATTTGGAGCGGTCATGCGAGATTCCAGCTCGCAATGAATATTTTGATCTTTTGAGCATAAGTGAACAGAAAGCAAACTCGAGTATTAAATTCATCGTTACATAAGTATTTTCTTCCTTTTATTGAGCTTCGTACAGCCTCATTTTGAAAGACAAATTGTTAATCAAAGAATGAATTTTATGGTAAATAGATACAAAGTTATCGGTAAACAAAGCAAAACATTTATTGCAAACCTAGCTAAGACATATGGCTAACAAGAGAGACTGAGAGGCCATACACCTTGTTAGTAGCTAAAGGAGATATCGCATTGTTTTTCTCTTAAGTTGAACAGGAAAAACTTGAAGCCCCCAGTATATAGCTAAAACCATTTTACAAACACCCAAAGCATGTATTAATTTGCAATTAGCAACTACGAATCTACCAGGAGGAGGACAAATGCCAAAGAAAAGAAGTAGCCGATATATAAGTGAAACAAGGAATCAGAACGCACGGTCTTAGGAAAACTGACCCTAGGTACAAATCTATTTTGCCTGGCACAAAATCAAAAAAAGGTTCATTAGTAGCAAATTTAATCAGAAACAATAGAATTTTGAACAATAGTGGCAACATGCCATTAGATCAACGCGATTGGTGAATTGCGAGCAGAGTTTGCAATCATTTTCCTAAATAATACCGAATAGTTTACATTATAGACGGGTCATTATTGATTCATGTCGTGGCATTATAGCTAACTCGTTAGCCTACACAGGGAAATTTTTTTAATCTTCTTTTGACACCAGAAACAGCGTTTATTGAAGCATTTCTTTGGCAGATGATCACAGTTCATTAGCCTTTTTGTCTTTGAGTGTTTTGCGACCTTTCTACCGGACAACACTTCAATTCTCGACACAATCGATTGATTCTTGTTATCATGTCTCTTGCTCTTCCCGTGAAAACTGTTGACAATGCGAGCTGCTGTTTTTCTGTTAGCTAATTTTTGGGAAATGAAGGCCGGTTTTGAGCCAAAATAACATGAGCTGTGGGGTATCTCACCGCTTTCTGCCAGTGAACCATTCAAGGATGCCCATCATACAAAAAATACCCTATTTACGAGGGTCTCCCAGGGGGGGTCCTTGTTCCCTTGTTCCCTTCCAAAATTGCCCTATGTTCCCATGTTCCCACACATTTTCGTAAATTGTTCCCCTTTTATCAAATCCGCTTACCAGCTACTCCCCCCCCCTCAATTTTCTCCCCAAAAAATGAAAAAATTTTGTTCCCCTGTTCCCAAAAATTGGCTAATGTTCCCTTCGATATTTTGCCAATGTTCCCTTGTTCCCCAAAACCCCTGGGAGACCCTCATTTACTGAAAAAGTCGCACCATTCCAATGAAATGCTTTCCAACCATTTCAACAAAGGATTCAACAACAACTTTTCTGTTTCAGCTGGCTGTTTTTCAATTTATGGCTAATAAGGGTGAAGGGTTTTGAACGCGAACTCTTTGCTTAATTTTGAACATGCACATGCACACTCTTCAAGAGCTCTTAAGCACTGAATGGAACAGTACTACCAAATTTTTCTACATCTCTTCCGGGAGTCTTGCACACTTAACAATTTCCTCTGGGCAAAGAACCAAACAATTTACGCAGAGCACTTCAAACGAAGGGATTTTTAATCATATGAAGAACAACATGACACAAAGAGCACCGACCTTTCTAGAAAGAAAGGTTTAACTCGCAGACGCGCTGTCACTTCTGCAACGTTTCATTTTTGTTTCTCTGTTATTATGTCACACTCTATTGATTAATGACAATAAATTTTCCCAGGGTTTTTGGCGCCAAAATGTTTTGCTTACTATGATTAAAGCTAGTGTCACTGACTAATAAATGAAATTACAGATAAGTGAACCTCCCACAAATTCCTTTGCGTTAGTGCACCTAAAAGAAGCTTGACTTCAGAGGTGTCATACAAAGTCGATTCTTTTTCCCCGGGATTATACCGTATAATTCCCTGAACAAGTAAATCAACTTGTTCAGCTAATGTCGGCATTAATTAGGTAAACATTCCCACGGTTTCCGGAGAGGTGCTAATTATCTTCCAGAAAAATTAAATATACATGATGCTTGAGTGTAATTCTAAATTTGGCGAAGATTATCTTCGTGTAACGTTCCAAAAAAAAATGTTGAGCTTCCACAGCCAGGTCTCCCACTGCTGTGTGCCATGCTAGCTCCTTTAAAGGGCAATTAAATTTAAAAAAAAATGGAAAGGGGTGCATAAGCCAGCTTAAGTCAAACACCATTGTTTTTTCTTTAGTCAAGGTTCTGATTGTATGCTGAGCTGCCAATCAAAGCTTGCTATGCGTTGAATGACGTGTGATGGTATTTAAAAACAACTGTTTATGTTTTTTACCAAAACAATACCTTAGTTCAACGGAGCATGCATAAACTGGTTATAACCGGGTAACGTTTCACAACAAAAACACCGACCACGAGACATTAACAGATCCACTACACAAGACAGCGCCGAGTAAGACAAGCAAAATGCAGCGTTTGGGGGCTTTCTGTTTTGTTTTAGTTGTGGTTGTCCGGTATGTTAACGCAGCAATCACAGTGAACAAGAGCGACAGAGGTTTGTCATATGCCGCATATTCGTCATATGTGGATTTGGGCCTTTATCGTTTGTTAACTCTGCACTTTGTCGTTGTTTTTCTTTTTCCCTGACGTAGATTTTACTGTGAAAGCTAAAAGTACTTCTCTTCCCGGAAAACCAGCAGAGAGCCCTTCTCCGGAGGGTGTTACCGTTCGAGGCAAAAGGCTTTCGAAGAGAGAAAGATGTTGCAATCTCGGCAAAGAAGTGGCTAAAATAGGAGAAACATGCACTTTTACCGAAAACCCTGATCACATTTATCCCAACAACCATTACCACAAGATGAAAACATCATTATGGATGACGGTCAAGAACCAACCAATCAAAGCACACCTTCTACAGAAATGCAAACCTTACAAAGTGTTCTACGAGAAGTGCTGCTATTACGAGTACGCGCAGATAGAGGAAGACCTTCGTCGCACAAGAAGAAAGATCTCGCAATACTTGCGGCAAGAAAGAAGAAATCGTATCTACCAAGAGGGCGATCAGGAAACGTCAAACCACGGGGAAAGTCGGCGGTTGAGCAGCAAAAACCAACTCGAAATCTAGTAAAGGAGGACTTTCTTATTCGAACTTCAACCTGAAACTTTTGATGCATTTTTCGGTCAAAAAGCGGTGCGATAACGCATGAGTTTTTCCTGGTTTACGTCATTCTGAATTTGCAACGTTTTACGTAAAACCATGACGCAGTTGAAAGTAATGAATTCATTTATCGAAAAGATTGCTAAGGTTCTATTTTTGTAAATTACGATGTTCACACAAGTTGTAAATTTGAAACGGAGGGTTGAAGGCGTAAATGTCTGACAGTCATTTATCATCGACTGTTTCAACATTCATCGCCTTAATAACATGTACATATCTTACGAGTGATTCGTATCGATTTCTTTGTGTCATTTCCCCAATTATGTCGTTAACCTCTGCATTCTTTTCTATTTTTAAGTTAGAATTAGTGTATAACTTGAAAGCGAGATACAATCAAAACCTTGCGTTGACTTGACCCTGACGTCGTAGATAATTTTGTAGAGAAGCGCGGAAATTTTTTCCCACGGTCATCAAGAATTGTACTCAGAACAACAAACGATTGTAAGTTTAGACTGTTCACAGGTCAACAGTTCAACACTGTATTATAATACAAGATTAAAATGATTAGACCACATTGTTCTCGTTTTGTTTGGAATTAAAATAAGTCAGAGCATGGGGTTGGCACGTCATATTCTAGAGCCTATCAAGATGTTACGCCTCTTAGAACCCCAGATGTTTCCAATGTTTTCGAGTGAAATAACGAGTGTCCCTTGGCAGGGCTTCTGAAGCATAAGACGGCCAATAATGCCGATCTGCGCCCACTCTCTCTCACCTCAACTTTCTGCGGACGCGATTTGTATTTTTATGTCCCTGTGAATGGTTTATCTCAGATCCCGTGAATTGAAGCGCCTCTTTGTTCCCCGGCGAACGTTTCTGGAAAGACCCGCATTTTTTCGAGTAGATTTCGGGCGCAGTGAACACTATTGTTTGCCCGGGGGGGGGGGTACTCTCTTACAGGAGCCTAATGGGGATGTGCCGCTGGATGGGGTCGCATTTTCACAACTGCAGTGACTATAATGGGGTCGCATTTTCAATAGAGTTCCTAGAATGGGGTCGCAAATTTTCGCATTTTGGGGGTAAATAGGGAATCAAAATGGGAAGATTCTCGGTTAAAAAGATCAGAAAGTTGTTTATTAAATTTAACAATAAGCTTGCATTGACCGCATTACATTCCGTTCTTGAAACCGTTTGTAAATATTTACGGTTAGCAAACGTACCAGAATACTTGTATTGTAGGTGAAAGGAAAGTGTTCTTTATTCACTTTAAAAAATTGTGTCAACTCATTTTTGGATGACCCGGCTTTTTAAAGGATTGACAAGGTAGATGCATAAATAGAAAGTGACTAAGTTGGGATCGCAAAAATTACATTTTCCAAAAAGTGACTAAGATGGGGTCTATAACTGGCCAAAAAATAGACTAAAATGGGGTGGGGGCTCTGAGAGGCCAGCGGAAGTACCCCCCCCCTCCCAGGATTGTTTGGAACAAAGAAGATCTCTTCATCAAACTTTACCAGAAGGTCAGACTTTCTTTGTTTAAAGATATTGTAAAAGAACAGCTTCGTAAAGTGAGTGCTTCATTTGTTTTTGATTGGTTTTTCGGTTCCGAAACCTTTCCGAGTGTTTTGAGAAACGCGTTCGTTTCTCAAAGGCCTCAACACTTTCAGGTCTATTTCAAATGCACTTTAGTTTATGAATGCTCGAAAACGTTTTGACCCACCAAATTTTGCAAGAATGCTTGACTCCTTCCCCTGAAGACATGTTAAAAGAACGGCTGGTACAATATCAGCTCCATACTTTTGGTTTTTCGTATCAAAAGAGTTTCAAGGGCTTTCGAAAAACGCGAACTAGTCGGCCCGTTATTGAAGGCCGCATGACGACCAACGCCGGGTTGCACGGAAAGAGATATGTCCCTAGGGAAATAGCACTTACAGCGATCTTTACCAAGAGATGATTACTGGTTTCATTTCCGTTTCGATTCATTCAAGGCATTTCCAAGGCGATGGTCCGAAGCCAGAACTAAATTATTTAGTCATCAGGGGCGCAGCGTGAGATTTTGAAGTGTACGCACGCGAAGTATAGCGTTCCTTGCCGTGAGATTGTGGACTAAAAGAATAAAGGAATTACTAACGCAGATAAATCAGTATAATGCAAAATAGTTATCAGTCATCCCAATTTAATGATAAAAATGCTTTCAGGAAATAGAAAATTTTTTTTTCCGGACTTTGAGCTGTACGCACGGACGTAATAGACCGAATGCATAAATGGCGGCCAAAAAATTATTCTTTTGTTTATGTGCTAATTAGACTCACTAGCACCGTTTGCATGGACAAAATTCAAAAGAATTGTTGCTTGAGAGCGAGGTTAGTGACTTTAATTAGCATATAAACAAAAGAAACATTTTTGGCCGCCATTTATGCATTCGGTCTATTGCGTATATATATGGACGAACAAGGACGAACCTCCGACGAAGGGCTAACGCTCGAAACAACAGCACCACCCTTTTACCTTATGGCGGTATAACTTACTTAAACAATTCGTTTGATTATCCCAATTTGTGTTTCAATTCCCCACCGACGCAGCACCAAACTATCCCCACAATATATGGACGCAACGTTCTTGGTCAAACGTGGCTTTAATTACGAGTGGCAACCCAACTTTGAAGCGTAACTTGAGAGATACTCTACTTGAGTACAGAGCTAATAGCACTAGACATTCTCTAGCCTTCAATCGCAACATTTCACCCCCATCTCGAAATAATGTAAGTTAAGTGATATTATTTCTATCTTTTTTCAACTAGACATTTGTGAATGAAATGTGAGTCACTGAGTCAAAATACAGGTTCATATTGGTAATGGGCTCCTGTTCATATCTGATTTGTTGAATATTTGACCCCTTTTATCGTCAGTAAAAAGTCATGGAAAACCCGGCATTGCACAGCGCCAGTTTTCAACTCAGAATCCGGTTTATTATAGTTCATCTGTTTCATATTTTATCACCTTATTTGTGACACCCTGCAGAAAAGCTCAGTTTCATGTTGTTCCAGAAAAGTAAATACTGGGAACAAATTGGCAAACAGTTTTTAGGACCAGACTTTGCCTTCCCTAATGAATAAACAACGGACGGGGAGATTCTCTTCGGTAAGGCCTTGTCCTGGGGAAAACTCGCGTTGGATGCGCAGAGGTCGGGATCTACAACGGGAGAGACGATCCCAGAGAGAACTACTTATCCAATTATGTAATCCAGGATGTAACTCGGCGTGTAACCAAGCGTGTAGCCAAGCATATGACCTGGTATGTAACCTAGCATGTAACCCAGCATGTAACCAGGCATATACAACCCAGGATGTGACCAGGCATGTAACCCGGCATGTAACCCAACATGAAGAGGCATGTAACCCGCAAAGAAATAGCTTAAAACACACATATCGAAACTAGACGCTAAGGGATAAGGTAATGTCATCAAGAATTACAGTTCAAAACGCTTATTACAGTAATGA
Source organism: Ricordea florida (assembly GCA_949710005.1). Taxonomy (NCBI): domain Eukaryota; kingdom Metazoa; phylum Cnidaria; class Anthozoa; order Corallimorpharia; family Ricordeidae; genus Ricordea; species Ricordea florida. The sequence continues at coordinate 27,432,532 of OX453275.1, read as the reverse complement.
TCTAACAACGACTGTTTCAGGTCAAATGAATAACAGCACGTTGTACTAACGGCTCTCAATAAACTCCAACTGGGAACTTAGTATTTCTACGTTGGTTTTTGATCTTTTTATTAGCGAAAGCAAAGTTATCTTAAACAATGGTTAATTCTCTCGTCACTCAAATACGCTAAAAAAGTGCAATGCTTGTTGAGCACGTTTGCGTCTGGCGACTGTTTACAACTGTGAATCTAACTGTGAATACCAACTAAAACCCGGACCTTAAAAACGCAACAGTAGTACTACCATTTTTTTTAGCCTGCAAACAGGCTCCCGGTTGGTTTTAGAGCGAGCTAGCCGAGTGTAGTTAAGGGCGAGCGGGACGAGCCGAGAGTGGTCTGGTGACGAGGGAGTGCTTCGGATTCACGCTCCGACTCCCACTCGCTTTGCTCACGGAAAAAATGACGCTTTCGCTCGCGGAATTTTTTTTCCGCCCTCGCTGGGAGCTTGTTCGCAGGCTATTTTTGTTTTGCCCGTTGTGTCTGTTTGCTCGATTCTTTTCATCATGTCTCATATATCGCGTTTGTTAAAATACCTTTGGCTAGATAGCTCAAGGTAACTTGCCTACGACTTAAATGGATGAGAGCAAATTTGAGGGCTTGTCCTTGCAATTATTTCGTAACAGGATTATACTTTTTAACAAAACGCCAAAATATGACATGCGCACGTTAATACATGTTTACTTTGCAAGCAAGGCACAGGGCGAGGGCGGTTGGTCAGAGCGTTTTCTGTCACATTTCTCCACGTCAGTGTATTATGCTCGAGATCTGATCAATGGAGATTGTTAAACGATAGTCTGATTGATCAGCAGTTGCTCTAAGGTCACAGATAATACAATGTGAAGCTATTTGGCACAGATCCTTATGCTAATTTTTTAAGGCTACTTTTCGAGTCGTACCTTGGCGAGATTCTTAGAGTTTAGGTTAGCTCACATTTCTCACTTCATACTGCAAATTTGCTTGCCTTCCTTCAATCTTTCAGGGATATACAATATATTACAAACACAAAGTGTCAACTGTCTGAAAAAGCTGTGGCTTTGCTAAAACAAAAGTTGAGAACAATACCGCATTATATATACATTTATAGGACCTAATTCACCAGTTCATTCATCGATTCAGTCACTGAAAACCTTTTCAATGATTTAACTCAAGTGTAATTACTACTACTGACAGGCCGAGTTGACATTCTTTTGGTAATTAAGCTCGTGTCGTTATCCTGCGTTTCAGCTGCTTTATCGAGCGTGGAATGTAACTCGTGGAATAACCCTATCCTATAGTTGTCTTATCGACCATTTTTTAAACAATTATCAAAAATCCTCAAACAAAGTGTTGCCGCCTTCAGATATGTTTACACCGCTCAATGATCGTTTACCATTCTTTCGCTGGTGGCTCGGATTTCCCACTCTCGAGAGTCGGTTTTAACGAATGTAGCTCATGTTGCAGCCCTATGCTACACTTGTGTTCTCGACCGTGATTGATGCCGGTGGGGGGGGGGGGGGGTATTGCCATACATGGGCTGTGTAGGTGTATGTGCCGCTGTGAAGGGTATGGTTTTCAAGCAGTTTACTCTAGCACAGGGTGTATAAATCAGAGCGTTCGCGTCTAGAATAGGGCATCATTTTTTACGAAACTGACCAGTTGGTTGAAAATTTTATTTAGCTTGGGGCTTGATGGAAAAAAAAAAACTGAACAAGTGTAAATAAATCTTTTTTTGAGAGAGAAACGATTGTGGCATAAGATTTTGTTTGGCTAGACTGTGCTAGTGACCTCAGTTTCTGGAACACAGCTACTCTAGGATAGGAGTGATTTGGGCGGTTTATCTAGTACAGGGTAGCAAAATTCAGCTGAACCAGCTCAGCTATAGGCCAAGAGTTCCTGAGTTCCAGCGGCACATCTCCACCCAGAAATTCCTAAAATACCTCCCCCGGTTTGATGTTCTCAATACAAGTCTCTTCTCCGCTTCATGATTGTTAACTATTCCTTAGCCGTGTTTTTTGAAATTCAAACCGATTGTCTTTGTAAGAAACACTTTTGCGGATTTCTAAATGTTTCCGTTTCACAGCGTATAACAAATAGTTGAAATAACCGATGTAGGGGAGGAGGCGAGAGCGGGGAGGGGGCGAGAGCGGAGAGGGGGCGAGAGCGGGAACTCCGCTTTCCGCCCACAGGGTCACAAATTCATTTGCAGATATATCTAGAGTCAGGGAAGCTTTTCCTAAAATATTAAAAATCCAAATATTTAGTCATGGATCTTCTGCATGTAAGGTTAGAATTTTGCGGTCAGGCTAAAAGAAATGCACGGTGCGGTTAATTGACCTTCTGGTTCTTTTGGAATACTGCCGAAAATGCAGGCGCACTTAGTCCACGAAAGCAGCCCTTTCAGCCATTGGCATTGATTTCCTGTTGATAATGTCTGTTCCGCGTCGTTTAACAACTCATGTTACTGAGTATCCAAAACAAGATCAAATTCAAAAGCCACAAGCGAGGTGGCGAGTTTATTAAAGTGACTTTACAACAAACCATCTGTTATAAATGACCAAACGCGATTCAACGGTTTTCAAAATACTACAACTGCTAGCTTGTAGCAAGGTTTGCTCACACAATAAGCGAACGAATGATCAAAACAGCTCGTCCAAACCAGGCATATTAGAGACATCACCCACGGCAGAAAGAGAAGGTTTACCAGAAAACACACGCTTCGCCACCTATGAAGAAATACAAAATTAACCGGCATTCAAAAGCACACAGCCACATATAGCAAACAGTCAATCTACAAACGAAGGGCTAACATTCGATTTGGTCTTACAAAGGGCCAAGGCTCGATTTGGTCTCGCGAAGGGCTAACGCTCGATTTCGTCCGCTTACGAAGGGCTAACGCTTGATTTGGTCTTACGAAGGGCTAACACTCGATTTGGTCTTACGAAGGGCTAACACTCGACTTGGTCTTACGAAGGGCTAACGCTTGATTTGGTCTTACGAAGGGCTAACACTCGATTTGGTCTTACGAAGGGCTAACGCTTGATTTGGTCTTACGAAGGGCTAACACTCGACTTGGTCTTACGAAGGGCTAACACTCGATTTGGTCTTACGAAGGGCTAACACTCGATTTGGTCTTACGAAGGGCTAACACTCGAAACGTGAGTACCCCCTATATCCTGCAGTGCGTTGAAACGCACTAAAAGACAATCTTTGGTGAAATATCACCAATTATGTGTTCGGGAGAGTCAAACTATTCCAAGAATTTCAGTTATAAGTTGCCAAACAGCTACGTATAGATTTCTTTACTAAAACATCACCTAAAAGATTCGCCACAAGGGAAATGAGGTATCTTAGGTTTTAGAAAAGGATATTTTTGCAATTTTTGGCATACTAAAGTGGGTCACCAAGCAATTTCGGATGAGTAAATGGTTCGTTGGGAAGTTTTTAAAGGTAACGTCTAGCAGTAGCAACACTTCCGAAATGAAAATATCATTCCCTAAGATTTTCGAACACTTCAATTTTCAGCTGAGATATCTGAACAGATCAAATTCTTCTAGGTGATAAAAGCATCTCTTTAGACAGTCTCTAAACATTACGAGGAGCCTAGAAATGTCTCTCAGCAGGTTTTGGCTCAATCTGCTCGTTGGGTGCCCTAGAAAACTAACCTCATCTACTCGTTATGTCTGAAACAATCTTTCACCTTCAAATACTCAGGTGGGGTTTTTTTTTTCAACACCGAACTATATGCTCCATGTTTTTAAAACAAATTTGACTCGACGAAAAGTAAGTTAAATAGTTCCTTGATATGAGCGGTTCTATAGGTACAATTGAACCTCGAACGCTTGTATTTTCCACAATAAAATTTCGGCTCTTCAGCGCTCACTAATATGGTCATCTTGGGGGGAGAAAGAGGTTAAGAATGCAGGGGAGGGGAGGGGGGTGACGGATAAGTTAAAGATGAGGGGCTATGCTTAGTCTCGATAAGCGGTACAAATAACGAATTTCCATCACGCTAAAGATGTGGCAGTGGTCAATGAAACTTTCACGGTCGTTACAATTGTCAGTTCAAAGTCGATTGAGGGGGGGGGGAACAACATTTTGTCGCCTACAGTTTTAGAAAGTGTGGGAGTAGGGTCCTATGTAAATGCTACTTGACAGCTGTATCTGAAAATGAGCAATATTGAACACTTAAAGCGGTTTATGGAATCTTGAATTTGTATTTCTTTTGGCTAGACCGCAAGTTCCTTTTATTAGTGAAATGTGTTTACAGATTTGCCGCCGGCTCTGACTGAATGAAATCCCCTCTAACTGATTTCAACACTCGTGCAAAGAAATGAGTACACCCAGGAAATTTGAAACGGACCAAAATTCCTTTCAATATTCAATATTTTGTCGTTTACAATGGCCTCTTTTGCCAACCGCTGTAGGCAGTGAATGCGCAGATAATGGAAGGCGAAGTGCAGCCGTAAAATTATAGATAGGCCCTCGTCGTCTGCTAAATGTAATCATGGCACTTTAAAATATTGTTCAACACTGCATGGACTCCATATCCAGCATGTGCCAGCCGGGTTTGGTCGACAGACGGAAAAGTCAAGAACATCCACACTTTAAATGGAAACATGCCCTCTTCAAAGAATCGAAACGCGTCAACCAAGTTCAAAGCGCAAATTGACACCACAAAATTTGAAAAAGGTGACAAGTGGTCTAAAAAGCAACGAAAATACACTTCAATTAATTTCTCACAATTCAAGAAGAAATGAATATCTCAGGTGTTTTAAGTTAAAGTTTCTACACTTTTTTTATACACGCTTTACGCCCAGTTAGCTGTGTCAACAGCTATGTCTGCCGATAGAGACTGTTGATTTTCTCTAGACATAAACAACCTTCACGGGAACATGCATTGCCCCAATGTTATCAATTTTCTTTCTGTCAGTTCAACTCACATTGCCAAAGAAATGTATGTTTTATTCTTATCTCACGAACTCGGGCCAAAGGCCGCTGCATTCCTAGAAACAAAGAATTCTTGATTCTCGTACCAAATATCTAGAGGGACCATTTCAATGTGATCTTCGGCAAACGCCCGCGGGCACGCAATATACCACGTCTGCTAAAACTGGAAGCCGAGAGGTTCTTTGTTTTCAACAGCTGGTGCCATCAGTATGTCGCCGCTATATCACGGACTGAAAAAAAGTTTGTTCGTCCTTTGCCTTTCAATTGTTCCTCGAGAAAGAAACATGATTACCTTCTCGTGTTGTCTTGAAACTGGCTTTCACTGCATTTAGCCAACACACACACACACACACACACACACACACACACACATACAAAAAAAATCACTCAATCACTCTTATCGCTTCAACTACTTTAGAAGATCCTGCTCTTATCAGTAGAAGGTAACACGCGAGCGACTGCAATCGATATCTCAGAAAACCAAAACGATGGACAAAGCAAGTAAACAACTTCTACATTTTGCATCATACGAATAAGCATGCAGTCCTCCTCATCCCCACACTCTCTTCCGCCCATACTCATCTCTTCGTCCACATTTGAAGGTACACTACATGCGCCTTGTTTTGGGTGTACTGTGGCATCAAAACTCGTGTTTCCTGTATATGTACCACAGTGCTTCTAATCAACGTCAACAGGATTTCAAAGGCAGAATACATGTAGCACTTTGATATCATTAGCGCTTTCCCCCTAAGCTTTCGCACTGGTAATAATACTACCTGAATACGAGAACCTCCATAGGCAAAGAAACATATCTTGACCTCCGTGGGAAACGAAGTAACACCTTTCAGATCGAGTCTACCGTTGCCCAGCCGCTTATTTTCAAGATTCGAAATACTCGGATGATGACACGGGTTGATAAACAAGGCTTTTCAGTAGATACCAGAGTACTAACATGGGTTTTGTACGGTTCAGTCTTTTCTTTTTTAGCCTTAAGGTGAGAAACTGAAGAGTAATGGTGGTGAGCCGTATATTTATCCCTTGTCGGCCATGTTTAGTTGTTGTATTACATATCGTTCAATGTTAACTCACCGTCAAAACATCGTTTTTAGTCACGGAATCCACGGCGTTGGCGACCTCTGAAGGCGCCGTGTAACTTCCCTTCATTAATACCTGCGTCAATCAAGCAGGTAGACAGTATTACGAAAATATTCAACTCAAATATAGTGAATTGATTGAAAAAAAAAAAAAAAAAAAGAAACAGCCAAGAAAGTGCGCAACAAACACTACGGAGAAGAAGTTGTACCAATATTATATTATGGAATAAATTTCGTTCATCTGCGAGATGCAATGATAATCAGTAACTTTTCCATTTGAAGACAACCAACAGTAAGCGATGAAAACGTTGAGATTAACATCAAGCGACAAATGGAAAAAAGAAAACATTATTTAAGAAATCAAGAAGCCTGCACTCTGCTCTGATCTGTTATAAAGGGGGCAGGAGGTGACGAGAGCACGAAAGAAGCCAATAACACAAAAAAAGAAAGTCTTATTCATGTTCGGTTTCGAAAGAAACCGAACAAGAAAGAAGTGTTAAGTGGAAGCACGAGCCGCGGGCAAGTGTCTCTCCCAACTTCTTCTCTCTGGAGCTTCTCATCATCGATGTCGTCTAAGTTGTAAGGGATACTTGTTCGAACTCGCTCAGAAGTCAGAAGATGAAAACTCGCCCTCAGGAGGGCGGGTAAGGGGGCGCCATCTTTTTTTTGGGCAGCTGGAACATGACGCGAGTTCCGTCCTTAATTTACTAATTAAGAAACAGAAAACATGTACCGTGTTTCTATCGAGTTTTAGTATAAATCTACTAGCGTTCTATCACAAACGCCGCACTCTGATTGGCTACGCTACCCACTATCTATTCTGTGATAGTAGCGTAGCAGTGTGCCCTTGCTAACAAAACGGCGGCCGCTTCTTCACGTTTTCGAAGTGTCCGTGAAGAAGATTTAGACAGTTTACTGGTCGAGGCTGTTCCAGAAAAGACAAAGTTTTGAACGACTAGTAGATTTATACTAAAACAATTAGATTATTCGCTCTCGATTTCTATGTGTGATAGTACCACGCAATAGAAATCACTATCACGCAATAGAAATCACTATCACGCAATAGAAATCTCGAGCTCATAATCTAATTGTTTAATAGAAACAAGAGTGGAAGTTTGGGAGAACGAGAAATGCTGTGGGAACACGAGACGCAGGCGAGTGTTTCCACAGCTTTTTCGAGTTCTCCCAAACTTTCACGAGTGTTTCTATAACTCGATAGAAACACGAAGAACATGTTTTCTACTTCTTTTAGAAAACACCGCGACGAAAAAAGGAAAACAACTTTTTAATTTTAATGACCAAAATGTAAATTCTCTTTGGTCGCGTCATCATTACGTCAACAGCTCGTGCTCGTTCTGTGTTTCTATCGAGTTTTAGTATAAATCTACTAGCGTTCTATCACAAATGCCGCGCTCTGATTGGCTACGCTACCCACTATCTATTCTGTGATAGATAGTGAGTAGCGTAATGGCGGCCGCTTCTTCACGTTTACGAAGTGTCCGCGATAGAAATCGAGAGCGAATAATCTAATTGTTTAATAGAAACATGAATTCTAACCAATCAGCGCGCGTATTTTCTTAGGACTGTTTTTTTAACTCTGATAAAGTACGCTTTTTAGATCAATCATACTGCACGTAGAATAGTACTGTACTGTAAGCTCTGATAAAGTACGCTGTTTGGACCAATCATATTGCACGTAGCATTAGGACTTTATAATAAACTCTGATACAGTGCGCTAATGAGTCGATGCTCTCATTTCATCTTTCTTTGTATGGTGAAAAAGACTCACCTGTGAGCCAATGTCTTCCAACAAAGTTTCTTGATTCTCGCTGTTCATAAGCAGATTTGCTTTCATTTGGTTCCTGAGGAATATAGAAACGAGAACAGAGCCATCATCAACAACAACAACGTTTATTTGTTCTCATTCTTGCTAAGAAAAAGACTAATTTGACAATGAAAATATTAAAGGCAAAAATTTAGAGTATTTGGTAAATTATTTTAAGTAATGGTCCGGCTAAGAAGCAGGCAGAAAAACAATAGGGCTCGGCAATATGTCAGTTAATTTGGTGATGCTAATTGGCGCATAGAACAAGAGCCAAATTTTGTCGAGAGAGAGAAAATAAGGATATGGAAAAGACAAGGTCTAAAAATTACGTTTTTTTGAATTTATTCATTGTTTTTTCGGGATTTTTTTGGTATTAGCAAATGAGATCAGGCGATTAAATGGAATTAACAATTAACTGTTCGCACCTTTTCAATGAGTTTTGCCGTTCACCTGCCTACCTTTTAGCCGGACCATTACTTAATTAGTTACTCAATCAAAAATGATAACGATGACGATAGTAAGGACCTCAAGCAAGGACGACGTCGACGTCAACGAGAACGACTACGAAAAACAAATTCGCATTACTGCAATGAAATTGCAACTATTCCAACACATTCTCCTTGTGAAACTCATGCCAACTGTCCAGGAATTTAACTTGCATGAACGGCGTTGAGTAAATTGAACATTTCTCTACTTGTGCTCACGTCCTCCACAGAACTTTAAATTTGGCCATTTCACGTCGCTGTTTTGGAGAGAAGGGCAACGAAATGTACCAAAATACAAAACGCACGTGCGGGGTGGGCGGAGCCATTGTTTTTGCTAATTATGCCTATTGTTTTTTTGGCGTTCTCGTTCTCGCCGACGTCGTCCTTGGTCTAGGTCCCTGATGATGACGACGACGACGACGACGTCAATAATAATGATATTAAACAGAGGGAATGGCTTCACACATTCACTTCTTTTATTTTGCCCGTGTCCCTTAATATGGTTTGGAGATCCCTATCCCTGGGATCCCTATAAACAGTTTGGAGAGCAATTCCTCAAATTTACAGCCATAATTAACACCTCTAGAGTGCCTCCATAATTCTATCAATCAGCGAGGTCCAAGTTACAGTTAAATTACAACAGAGAGGAGTAAAACGCTTCAACTTCCGTAACGTCAGATATGAAACAGAGGCCACATTTATCAAGTCACTACACTATGATACATGTAGATGACAAAGTGCATGGACCGCTTTCTTTACAATATTCATAGTCATACTACAGTTTATTTTTTTCTCAAGCATCTCAGCGGGCCGGAATCCCAAATCCTCGAATCTGATTGGCTAATCGCGCGCTCGTAACCGGTCCAGCTTTTTACGATACGGACCACGGTCCGGATTTTTATCCGCGCTATTCGCGGCAAATTGAAATTGTTGCGAAAAAAAAAAAAGCAAACAAACAGAAAAAATAAATAAGTTATTTACCTGTCTAGGTAGGTCCGTATGGGAAAAAACTGTGCCCTTGGTCTTGAGTAAGGCCCTCGGCCTTCGGCCTCGGGCCGTACTTAAGACCTCGGGCACAGTTTTTTTCCAATACGGACCTCCCGCCCGGTAAATAACATATATATCTTGAGTACTTGATATTGAGACAGTGTCCGAAAAAGAACATAGCATCTTCCTCAATCCCCATCTCCTACCACCGTTTCCCGAATTTGCGCTCGCGTCCAATTTTCCTTGCGTTCAGCGAGGAACAGCCGACATTCTTCCAGTGTTTTAATATGGTGTTTTGGATGAAGATTAGAGCTGGTATATTTTTTTTCCTATTTCCTTATCCGTGGCACGGTGATTGTCTTATGATCCTAGGAATGCGACGCGTGTTTTATCTCATGCCTCTTCAAAAGGCGGGAACTTATCTCCAAGGAATAGGCTCACGCAACGTATTTACGATGTCGTTTCTAAAGATATCAACATCACGAAACATGGCCAGTTTTGTAGACGAAATCGAGATGCTTTTTACAAGTTGTCACTTCCCAAACAAAAGTCAATTCAGAAAGAGACGAAATTTGTAGCATGAACTCACCAATTGTGACCACTTTATTTACCAGGGCAGGAACGCTTCGTAGAGTAAAGCATACCGTTGGTTACACAAGCCCGCCTTTTCTATGTCCTGGTAATCTTATGGTTTCATTTAGGCAAAGAACTAAAAATTTAGTTTTCTCTCGAGACCAAAGTAAGTCGTTTTTATTTCATTTGTTAGATGTTTATGCCGTCGCTTTAGTTCCTATTGCGCTAGAACCATTTTATCGTATTTTCTTTTTTGCGCGATAGCCCACTGTTTTTATTGTAAGGTTTTTAAGATAGTCTTTTCGCTCATCTTAAGTCCTAATTCGAACCACAACAACCACAAGAACAGGAAAGTTCACTCTGCGATAAATAAACTGTGTGTTCGAATCACTCTCCTTCGCCCGCTCTTTATCTGCACCACTGTGGGTTGGTTGAGTCCATGAATAAATTACGTCTGCTATGCCGCCTGCTACACATACAACGTGAAAGATGTATTTTCACTACTGCCACCGAGGCAAACTCGGATAAAGCAAATCCGAATTTTCTCAACAGAAGTCGAACCTACGACTTTCCCAGTAATCGATTGGACCACTGAGCTATAAGAGACTCGTGGGAGCAAGGACATTAAACTACAATTTTAGCTTCATGGGACATTAAACTACTTCATGGGATTATTCCACAACAACAGGTCTCTATGCTAAGCGATACGATGTTATCAGGTGGCGGGAAGGATGGAGATTTCTAGACTGACCTAAGGGGGCATAAGTATCGTGAAGGTCATGGCTTGGAATCATCCTTCAAGCCAGTTCTGAACTGGGTGGTGCCACTTCTACCGACGCGACTTCAACTTCATCCAATATCGGTATATCATCTTGAGTATCAGAGTCCGCAAGTGTACATTCAACCTCTTCAGAACTTTCTTCCATGACATTGATTTTGCCGCTGTTTTGAAGCTGACATCGCCGAAAAAGCTCGCCAGGCTTGTACCGGTCAGAAGCCCTGTTGTTTTGGCGGGCTTTGGCGGAAGTCAGGATTCAGAGACAATTGCCCGGACCACCTCCATGTGAACAGGCTCTAACACCGGATTTCATCGCATATACTTGAACTGCGCCGAGGCCTGCCGACGCCATATTTCCAACAATGTGCACTTTGCATTGAACAAATTCCGCTGAAAAGACGGAATGTCGTGACGGATATACGTATGACCTGTCAATGCGGCACAATGCATCCTAGCTTTCTACCACTACTTGCGTCCCAGTCAACGCCGATGGACGAGGAAAGTGTTTCTAGTGGTTTTTGATGCTTACTGACACTATCAAACTAAAACAAGTTCGCATCGCAGCCAGGTGCACGATCAAACGCAGTTTGATTGCTACTGAATGTGACCCAAAAAAGTTCCAATTCACTGACCCGACGCTTGGTCACTCCTGTCTAGGGTCTTGTTTCACGGGTGCAGTGGTTTTAGCTAAGTGGCTATGTGGCTCTATTTCTACTAGTGTTCAATGGCGTTTTTGAATTACAAGGTGTAGATAAACCTCTGGTAAGCCATCGTAATCTGGGGAACTTTCACTCACTTTGCTCGAGTTACATCCTGATCAGAGATGTCACCCTTGGAAGCTTTAGAGAACTGGTTAACAGCAGACTTCATGACCTGAAAGAAAAACATACTGAAATTCTTTGCAACAAATCTTCTTCAGAGACTAGACAAGAATGGTTTATCAAAGGACTCGATAAAGTAAGTTTAACCCTTCAAGTGCCAGTAGTGACCAGCATCCAATTTCGCACTACCATATTCACTGTTCACCAAACATTCAGGTTATGAGAATAACGAAAATGATCACCAGGAAAGAGTTGTATTGATATTTAAACAATTTCTCCTCACCAGTACCATAACAAATAATATTATATGAGAACAAATAGTAGAAAATGAATACTGAATATTGATATGGGGCTTAAAGGGTTAACCAGTGTAGGATTTACGGGTTGCTAACCAGCGGTAGCCCTTTGCCAGAAGCATCGCTCGAAACGACACCACGGACTCATCCTCGGTGAAAAAACCTGTTACGTTCACGAGTGACGTAGAACAAAGGGCGCGTTCCTATGGAATCAGGCTAAGGGACGGAGCATTAGGAATGTGATTGGGGGGGGGGGAATTTTCAGCTTGCACGCATTTTTTTTTTTCGCTCACTGCTTGTGCGGGAATTTTTTTCAGGTGAACCCCTCTGCACGAATTTTTTTTACTACGTGTGAAAAAGTTACAATTGGACCTTCCTTCTGCATGAATTTTTTTTTTAACCTTCTTCTTTGCATGAATTTTTTTCTTGGCTTTTTCCCTTGCATGAATTTTTTTTGTTTTTTTTTTCTCCACCCCCCCCCCCCCCCCCCAATCACTTTTCTAATGGTCCGTCCCTAAATTATTTAGGAACAGAATATACCATAACAAGAAATTACCTGTTCTATCTGTCTCAATTATGAGGAAGGAGGTAACTAAGAACGATTTCCCTTGGAATATGGTTAGTTTACAAAGTCCTTACTACCTGTATGTAGTGAAAAGGCTTTTACAAAATATTTTAAACCATTTACCTCGGCAATGTTTGATGACTCCGCAGTCACAGAGAATCCAACCAGTCCACTATCCGAGTAACTGGCATTAAATGCTGATGACTAAATAAAAACCAGCGACTAGAATTAGTTCTCTTCCACTGGAAGCAAGGCACGAACAACACGCGGGATGTTTCATTATTTAGGCAACTTCAATTTAATGTTCTCAGAATTCCTGGGTTATCGGACTTGCAAAAATTCTAATTGTACCCGTGTGTAAATACAAATAGAGTAATATTAAACAGATGAATAACTGGTTTTCTGAATAAACGGATGAATTCATAAGGGGAAGCAAGAATACAACCAAAAATAACCAACCAAGAATGACATTTTTTTTTCCAGGAAGTAACTTAATCCCTCAGTAATTTAAAAAAATGTTTCTGGGTTCGGGATGGAACTGAAGAAATTTGTATTTCAAGCATAGTTGAAGAGACATACAATCATTGGATCTGAAGTAACGCAATGTGATGAGAAAAAAACCTGTGCTATCGTAGTCTGAAAGGATGGGGGAGGGGTGGGTGGAGGGTTATCACTTACATCTTAAGAGTGTCCAACTTTAATTAGTGTTAGAGCAATAAATCACACACACACAAACTACATTTAGAAAAGACTGCTCGAGACAGACAGTGTGGGGACGCTACATACATGTCGCAATACTAACACCTACAAGAAATTTTACAGCAATCATCAAGAAAAGACAGAATTCTGGCAATGATACAAAAAATAAATAAATGTGTAAGTAACGTGCAAGTAATCAATCTTGGCGGTTGATAGTTAGACCAAACTCGATCTTCAAAGACGGGATTGTTATGCTGACATAGACACCCTTATTAATCAAACTAAACACAGAACATGCTAATTCAATGTAATGTTATTTCTTCTTTATTTACTTACTCACACGTATACTTATTTTTCGTATCACTACTATAATTCTCTCTATCCTTTCCCGTGTATTGCTGTAAAATACCATGAATGTGTTGGTATTGTGACATGTATGTAGCGTCCCCACACGGCCTGCCTCGAATAGCCTAAATGTATGTAGTGTGTATGTGTGATTTAATGCTCAAACGCTAATAATAAAGAAGAAGTAGAAGTTTGTAAATAAATAAAGTAAATAAATAAAAAATAACATTACATTGAAATGGCATGTTCCGTGTTTCATTTCATTAATGAGGGTGTCTATGTCCGCATAACTATCCCGTCTTTGAAGATCGAGTAGTAAAAGACTGTATATTTGTTTCTCAAAAGAGTGCTTTGAAAGTATATTTTTTAAATTCTCAAGTATACCGTTCCAAATTTTTGCGCTGACGCTAGCAGAAGGATTTTTGCAATGATTTGGTCGAGAATGCTTCGCTAGCTATTTGCACCCTACCCCCAAAGACTTTATCCTCCCCTCCTTGTTCTTCTGTCTTACATGAGCATATCAGGAGGATCTCACTGTACTTACTGCAAATCCCCCTTTACAGGATTCAGAAGCTGCCTTGAAAAGCCTTGAAGACATACCCGTATGCAAAAAAATAACAAACAAACAAACAAACAAACAAACAAAAAAAAACAACTACAACACTAAATGTACTGTAACTACATGATTACACTGTATTTATCCTAGCCTCAAAAAAGTGCACACAAGAAAGATTTCTTTCTTTCATTTCTTTCACAATATAAAGTCATCCATGCCTTCTTTGCTTTCTTTAAGTATTTAATGACAATATTATATTATACATGTGAATTATACAAGTTTTGCTCGCTAATTCAATCAGCCTGTCCAGCCATGCAGGGCAAACACTTAAGCTTTTTACATGCCCCATTCCTTGAAAATATATTCTTCAATAAAAAATGAATAAAAGATACTGTTCTCATATCAAACCATAGTTAGTAGAGACCCCTCTATTAGCTATGATCAAACTAAAGACTCCATGCAAAAATTTCACAGATTCCAATCATTTTTATTAGGGAGTCCAAGAGTTGCAGACGATGCTTTTATTTTCAGACCTTCAAATGCACTGCCTGCAGAACTAGCACATTAATTTCAAAAGCTTAACTGTTGAGCAGAACTATATAAACTCAAGTTGTAAAATCTTGTTTAAGTGTCCTATGCTGTTTTGTCTGACAAAAGCAGAACTTATCAGGAAGATTCTGCGAATAAAAGTTTGTATTTTGTAGTTGGAGTTAACTTGGTATTTACATGTACGTATTGGGAAGTGTGACTTGGGAGGAGTAAATACCAGAGGTATGTTACATACCGTACAGGTAATTGAGACATAAAATGTCCGCAGATTTGTGGAATAGTATATAACATAAGTGAATATTTTAATGTACCTGTGTGTTGCAAGATTGCTTCCCCATTTGATATAAGGTGTGATCCCAAGTAGTTTCTATCAAGAAAGAACATTGATTAAATAAAGAGACAGAGCAAATATGTAAAGGGTACAACTAAGTTGAGTACTATTAATTTTTTTGTCATATGGCTAGCTGCGTGAGTGGGCACGAGGGTGAATCCTGTGTTCTGATTGGCGACCCAGGTGGGCACAATGGGCCCATCTTGCCCACCCAGGATTTCCTGTGTTGTCCCTCGAAACAAATCAGAGCAAAATGGCCGTAGCTTGTTCTATCAAGATGGCTGGATATTGGCCTCATTCTTTTTAGCATTTTCATTGACCTCAACTACGTCTTGGTCAATAAAAACACACAAAAGATTGAGGCTTGGTCAGTATAATGATATACATGCAAAAATTTTCACAGGCTAGTTGGCTGAAACCACATCAATTATTATTCCCAAAGATTGCATACATTTGAAATTGAGTGCAAAACATTGAAAAAGAGTACAGAAAATTGAAATTAAATTTCTGTATGTATACCAAGAACAAGAAATTAAATGTTTTTAGGGCAACTTTGAATAAATAATCATTTGTAAATTATTAAAACGATAACAAATTACACTTGCCCTACAGGCTTGTGCAATATTTTTAGTCCTTGAAAAATTTCCTTGTGTTTATTTATTGCAAACTGCACTTGATTGATTTGATTATGTATACAAATGTAGGTGGCAGCTTCTCAAAACATGACAAGGACATGGAGTTTTGATAAAACACTGTAGGGACTGTTGCTTTCAGTTAGTACCCTTCAGGTACCGTACCAGACAGAAGTACCCCGGTAACCTCGAAGGGAACACATTACTGGAACACGAAAAAGGGCTCTCAAATACACCGCTCCACAATTATTTTTCTGTTAGGTTTCTTCTGGTCCATATTGTAGACTTATGAGTTTGACAAAACAAAGAAAAATACACTTCAAACCTTACCTGATAAACAGCGAAGGCCAAGAGATCTTTGCTTCCTAATCTGGAAAGCCAAATACATGTCATTTGAGATTTATGAACAGTGGTAAAGTAGATAAAAATATTTACTGACCTTCATTCAATCTTACATCATTGTATTTTTCTCTCTATTTTAGCCTGAAAATTGGGCCAACTAACAGTTTGTTGTCTAATTCTGAAACCTGCACATTGCACTATTTTTAATATATAGTCTGTAGGCTACACACTTCATAAAAATAAAGCTCAATCAATAGGTCTTGATCAGAGTCATTTAATGCATGAATCCTTAAAAGACATAAGGCACGCTGCCCAGCTAGTGATCATCTTACATTAGTATATACCAACTCAGTAACCTTGGCAATTTGAGCAATCTGATTGGCTCTCCACCTCCAAATAATCAACACTATCCACCTTCTAGGAGGTGAATAATGCTGAAGCTTCTGGGCAATCCTTGCACTAATGAGTTTTGGTTCAAGAGTAAACAAAATGGCATCAAGGTGAAATGAAACTGGCAGCCATCGATTCTTGTTTAGAGCTGTTCAACAGAGGTGTTACCGGGAAAATTAAGCAAGACATGACCACGATGAAACAATGACCAGGGAGGGAACAAAAAATAGTGCAAATGAAAAAGATATTGAAACTGCATGTGCAAAATGCATGTAAAGTTTGGTAAGTCTTTTTGCTATACGAATTACTCAACAATAATTAAGCTTTTTTACCGGTTGTGTTACTGCATCCTCAACGTTGCCATCATGTTTATCATAAACTCCCTACTGAGGTTGTTCCATTGTTATATACTAAAACAATTATTCTCTTCAATTTCGGTAAAAGTGGCTTTAGGAATATTTACTTTCACTGGTTGATTTTTGAGAATAATTTTAAACTATTACGAACTAACCTGGCTCCTTCTGTAGCAAGGATGGCATGAACAAGATGACCAGGTTTAAAGTTCATTACTTCCCCTGTTTTAAGATTGACACAAAAAAAATTAAAAACAATATGACCAGAACTTTAAAAAAAATGAGTCATACTGTAGATACTGAGATTCATGCACTGAAATGTAGGTGATTCAGGGCACATTAAAAATAAAGTCTTCATGTTAGCTCATTGAGCACATTGATTACAAATCTGGACAGGCTGAACGGTGGTCAAAAACACCAAATCTTGTTGGAAACAATTTTCTTCAAAAGAAGGACAGGTTTAAGGGAAAGCTTTCTTGGGAAAAAGGGTGCATGTGTCTTGAAGGCTGATTTTGAATTTTTTTCAAAATTGCTCTTACTTCTGGCAGACTGACTTGATTTGGCTAGCATGAAAAACATACCACTAGTTCTTTTTTTAGGGGAAATAGTTCTTTTGTTTTTAAGGGAAGGAAGGATTGGTTTCAGAGAAATGAAGGATGCAAACAGAAAATAACTTCTGTTTCAAAGAACAAAAGCTCCTTCTGTTTCTGGTTTAACAACAGCCTAACCCTGCTTTTCAAGGATAATACAAAATACAACAGTTTCTACAGTATTGTGCCTATTTAATTGATTTGGTGTGTGGTATAAAACTTTAAGTGACTCTTGATCCAGTATCAAATTCTCCCTTCAGTTTCCAAGCAAATACAGAGGAAATTGGTAGGCGAATTGACGAGTTGATCAGTGGTCACTTGGGCCTTTATTCCAGGCACCCCTCCAATTAATTTTTTGCAACCCAAGCAAGGAAGAGGTAAGAAATAGAGGGCAATGCTAAACATGTTTATTTAGGGCAGTCTCCTACCATTGGCCAAAAAAGCGATACACACCCCTTTTGCAGGACGACATTCAAAAAGTAAGGATTAAAAAAGGTATCAGGAATACAACAGCCATGAAGCTTACCACCATGGTACTTTGTTGGTTCAGTCACAGCCGGGATTCCCACAGGAAGGAAGGAGAATGCGTTCTTCGCTAGGTCCACTAGATAACTGTGATCAACACCTGCAAATACATGCAATCACATTTGTATCAAGGACTGAAAACAAAATAAAGGATTTTACTCAGCCGGATAAAGTTATAGAAAAGGACCGCAGTGAATGGATAATATCCTGATTAATTAATAAGAGGAGAAAACAATAGATCAAAATGTTATTTTGTACATCTCTTATCCTTTAAAAAAGATTTCAAAATTGCTGCTACAGAATTAGTTTTCCCTCAAGACCAAATAATAACACTCAAGGCGAATTCTCCTCTAACTCTCAACTTTATTAACTATTTAACAACAGAAAAATACAAAATGGTCGCTTCCAGCAAACAGCATTGGCTAGTTGAGGCGCGAACCAACAGAGAAAGAAGGTTTTCATTACAGCATGTCAAATGTCAACAAAAAATAAATAAAATAAATGAAAAGTAGCCATTAAATTATCAGCGTACCCCAAATGACCATCCTCCATTGAAGCTGCTTTACCGCTCCGCGTTTATCGCAAACCCCAGTAAAGTATATATTTTATGAAAGCCTAAGAATTGAAGATTACAAATATATATTTACTTAAAGTTGAAAAGTTAATGTTGTGCGAATAGAACGTTTGATTTCCAAAAGTACCGAGGCTCACAAATCGAGTTCGTTTCCGGTCGGAATTGAACGGGAGAAAACGATCAACATCGCTATGTGTTCTTCACACCTTCCTCTAAAAAACTGTGTCGGGGAAATATGATTACTTGTCTGGTTTTTTTTTAACAGGCAGTTAAACTTTAGGAGTTAAAAAATGAACCGTTACCTTTGCTAAAATAGCTATAACTTTTGAAAGAGGTAAAAAATAAAAATTTCGCGACACAGTTTTGTTGCCCGATTACCGGGCAATGTTCTTGCCGAATTTCAGTGGAAAGCGTCGAAAATTAATTGAATTGAAATTAAAATGTGCATCCTACTCTTCCAAATTTTGGTTTTGAGATACGGCGCGAAATATACTTTGGGGCATTTTTCTGGTGTAATTAGATTAATTACACAAGACATGTGAAAATGATTACACATTGATCGATGAAGGGAAGGCTCATTTTAACAACGAGAACTCTTATCAATTACAAAGCGGTCTCAGGTTTTGCTTCTGGCCAGAAATATCTGTTTCAAGTCATCAGTGCAGTTACAAGGTGCTCGCATCTCAAGATCCAAGACGATCCAAGTCCAGATCTCGCTGAGGCATTCTCAAGCAAAGTCACATCTGCTTGACAAAAGCGACAAGACACTGATTTCACAAGGTTTTCCTGCAGGCCACTGCAGGAAACAATTGTTCGGCCAGACAACTTTTGCCATGACTCTGTTGCTTGAACTTCAGGCTCTTCTTTCTTCTTCTCAGCGATTTTAGATCGGCTGGCACTAACTTCCCCGGTTTCTTTTTCTTGTTGTTCTGCTTCTAATGCCAACAGCTTCTCCTGCTCAAAATATGACTCTTTGTCGCTTGCGGCCAGAGCTTCGGCCAAACCTTTGTCAAATGTTTTTCCATTTCGCCGCATTCTTTGCACTTGCAAACGGACACGAACTTTTCCTTTTTTTCTTTGAAGACATCGCCACGTAAATTTCAACGTAAACACTCGAATCAACTCGTGGCTTGAACTTCAATTTGCTTGAGTATGATAACGGCATGCAGGTCGCGTTCCTGTCACGTGATTTCTAATGTGAATTTAATTCGTTGTGACAGGCTGTTGACAGCAATCAATTAGAGACAATTAATGCAAAGATTCGTTTTTCCTTAATAACTTCGTTTAGAATCAACCTTCTGCCATATTTTTTTTTCTAATGAAAGGCCACAATGAGACCTATTTGAAAATATTGAAAGATGTTTTTCTTCAAAATGATGAATTTTGGGGTATGCTGATACCTTAACATAACACGAGGAAAAGTAATTGATGCTTACATCACTTGTAGAATACAAGGGAAGACATAACAAGTGCAAAAAAGAAAAAATATATCCATCGTGCAATTTTAACATAACAAAATAATAGCAGAATTAGCATTATGTCATTGTAAAAAACATTGAAGTGAGTTTCTGGACAATTTGGTAAGTGAATCAATGTAAATATCCTCAGAAGTCAGATTTAAGACAAACATAATAAACTTATTGTGGATTTCTGTTTTAAAGCGTTTACGAGGTTATTCAGATTTGACCATAATCTAGAGATAGAATCCTGCATTACATTTGTTCTGGATGGTTTAACATGGTAATTACCAGCTGAGCTGAGGAGAACCTCATGTTATATGAGTGAACTTGATTTGAAGAGAGGAAGAGATTTGTGAGGTTTAAAGGTACAAAGTCAAAGGCAGCATCATGGATAAAGACTAAAACCGTCTCAAAGTAAAGCAAATTAATTGGCAAGATATTAGAAGAAATGAAGATAATTTCAAGCTAAGGTTTTTATCAATTTTTTAGTATCCCTAAATACTTCATGTAATCTTGTTGTTCCAGGGGAGCTAGCCGGCTATTGGTGTTTGGATCAAATCAATTTATCTGCACTTGATAACTGATCTTTTTTTGATAGGGATGGAAGATAACATAGTTTGATATGAAGCCAGTCCATGACCTTTAACAATTCCGGGTTTACAATTGTCTCTAGGGATTTTAGATTTTTATCAGCGTGCATGCAACAGATTGGTGTCATCAGCATTTATGTATAGCAAAAATAGAAGTGGTTCAAGTACAGACCCTAGTGTGATGCAACAGGTTAAATTCTGTTTGCTTGAGATCTCTGAATCAATTTGAGTTGTCTGAGTTTGACCATCTAAATATGAGGTAAACCAGTTGTGGGCTGTGCCTCTAATAATGATAACAAATTTGTATAGAACACTTTTTCATATGGATATGTTCAAACTTTAAGGTGCTTTACATTAATTTTATTTATTAACAACAATTAAACTTTTTTACAAAGGTTGACCACAACAATGGGGTCTATATCCCCTACTCTTTTCAAACAGTGTTGTGTTGCCACTAGCCTGATTAAGGGGTAACAACATTATCTCGGATTCAACTTCAACCAGACTAACCGGGTTAAAAAAGAAAGATTCAGAATAGTTAAGTCGGGGAAAATATTCAGAAAAGTGCTGATTAGATGGACTGATTTCAGAGGTCAAGTTAGGACAAATAGATGTAAAGTCATTCTTTAAAATGCTTGGTATTTCGAAGAGATTGTGAGTTAACTCACCATTCAAATATTTCACAGAAGTAATTGACTGGTGGCCATGACGGCTAAGTGAGGAATTTATACCAGCCTCAGTCCTTTTGTTATTTAGGGTTTCATAAAATGATTTGCTTGTTGTTTAGACACCAGTTTAAGAGGAGAAATCAATTTTCTTGAAATTGTAGATATTGCAATCATCATGAGAAACTGAAAATTGATTACCTTTGGGAGTGACAGGTTTAAACCACACAGTCTATAGCTACTAAGAATGTCACCAACGTGATCTCAAATAAAAATTTTACTCCAGCCAAGCAAGAAATATTTTATTTGAAAGGCCTCACAAAAAAAAGGGAAAAATGACAAACTTGTATACTCACCTATTCCCACAAAAGCCATGCGCTTTCCCACATAACACTGGCTAACATATTCTGCTAGCTAAACAGTCAAAGAATAAAAACAATTAAAAATTTTGTTGGCTTATTTTAAAAATAATTGCACAGTGTACTAGTACATGTAAGAATTTTCTAGTACATTAAATGATTTTAATAATGCTTTTCTGTTCTGCCCAAGTTTTGCTGCTTTGCAGGAAAAGCTGTTTGCATCTGCTGCACAATTACTAGGAAATAAATGGCATTGTGCTTCCAAAAAGAAAAAAAAATGGTTGGTTTTCAAATAAGTATTTCTTGTGATGATTTTGACACTAACGTTATATTTTTTCAGACTGTCCAAAAGTCATTTATTTCCTTCTCCAACCATTTCCGTTTCTCTGTGTGTGATTTGTTTGATCTTTACATGTGAAAGTATTTTTTCCACTCTTGCACTGTAAACAGCATAAGCTCTCTAGATGAGCTCTTTTTGCTCTTAGAGCAAATGTTGTAAGAAATATTGTTTAGATAATAAAAAAGAGAACTAAGAGGAGTCCAATTTGGTCTGTTATTGTACAAGTGATGAGATGACTATACAGAGGTAGCACAATATGTCTATATTAAGGCATAACTACTTTTAAACACAATGGGCAACATGAAGTGCTGTTACTGGAGTATATCATTACTACTGCCAACTGGTTATCTCAGTTGGTAGAGCACTGGACTACCATGCAGGAGGTTGCAGGTTCAAACCCGGGCTGGACCAACACTCAGGGTCTTTAAATAACTGAGGAGAAAGTGCTGCCTTTGTATTGACATAGATCTGTAAATGGTTAGACTTTCTAGTCTTCTCAGATAAGGACAATAAACCGTAGGTCCTGTGTCACAACCCTTGCTCGTGATATTAACTCAGTGGGACATTAAAGAATCCACACATTGATCATAAAGAGAAGCGGATGTATTTCCCGGTGTTCCGGTCTGGCCATTGGGTTGACCCTTCACATAGGGATAACATCATTGCACCTTTTCCCCTTGGACAGAATTATCCAAGATAAAATAAAAGTATCTTCTAGATGTTCAGTAGAATCCCAATAACTCAAACCCTTGTTAACCCAAACTAAAATCTATTTCCTCAGCATTAAATGCTACCATACTTCTGTGACTCAGTTTGTATTCAATTTTCCTTAAGGTTTGAGGTATCAGGTGGCAACTGTATTATTGCAATTTCCAAGGAAACAAATAATAAACAAGATGAATGACATGTAAAAGGGTATCTTTGTACCCCAAATTCCATTCTGGGTGTATGAAAAAGATAAAAGAGCGTTATTACCCTGCCACTGAGTATAATTGTCAGGTTGTATTCTCTTGTTCAAGGCAAAAAACTAGGAATGTAAATTTATCCATGTTAGAAGTCAAAGGGTCAAAAAACAACAAGATGTTATCATACCGCAGTAGCACTGAATGCTCCTGTTCTGTGGGGCAAACAGAAAAGGGACTGTCCCAAACCTCTTCTATAATTCAAAGAGAAAAAAACAACAGTTGGTTGATTCCATTAGTGTCTAACTAATCAGTCTGTAATAATGTGAAGCACACAGTACTGATCAAGTGCATAAAGTAGTCACAAGTAATCTCATAAGCTTGATAAGGAACAAACCTGAAAGCAACTCTGTGCAGTTCTTCAACAAGATCTAAACAAGTGGAACATTAAATGTTTGCAACAATGAGTAAACTAAGACCAAACACAATGTTCCTATATTTGCACTAAACTGTGAACAGTTATATGCTGATACATGTGGCTAATGAAATTTAGGCAAAGTTAAAATCAAGCCAATGCGGGTCAGAGGTTACCAACAACCCATATGTGGGAAGTTCCAGGGCCATAACCACGCTTTGCCTGCTTTGCCTTTGCTCACTGGTTGTTTGGCCCTCCCTCTTCTCCCTGGTAAGTATATTTCCACACACTGTCTCCTCAGTGCTGTGTGACAGGTGCTGGAGGTGGGCTGTGGCTGGGTTGCCATGGAAACCTTGCTGCGAGGAGATTACCGCTGTCCTCATTTGCTAGCTTTTAAGGCACCTACCCTCCAGTACCTCTATTCATGAAGAGTTTAAGATTTTGCTTAATCTTGTAATCGAATGTTATATGCCAGCTCAAAACAAATGTTACTGTATGGTTTTAAATTGGCCTTACTTGCTTGTACACTTTGTTTACACAGGAGATTTGGTCCTCTGTCTTGTTCATTGAAAAGAGTGCAGGCAGACATACTCATGCTTGCATGCACTCTTTGTAGTTAACAAGACAAAGGGTCAAATATCCTGAGTATCATCACATGATCTGTATTGGGAAAACAAAATGTACAAGCAAATAAGGTCTATTGCAGTAAAAAAACTCTGGAGGAACATATTGGACAATCCTAATGGAGCTACATATCTGTTCTGATACCCTTGTCTGCCCTCCACGCTAGCCAAATGGTACAAGTATCAACAACAATATTATTAATATTACTATTGTTAGTTAATATCATTACTAATATTATTGTTGTCGATACTTTTGATACAACTATTTTAGTTGAATCCTTTTCTTACATACACATTGCCTTTGTTATTATAGTACTGTACAGTACGAAATTCAAGAGATGAAACTGCATTTACTGTGTTTGTACAGGTTTATACAAACCAAGAAGCATTTGGAATGAATTAAGAGATAGCAATCAAGACACCAACAGCTGAATGTTTGTATTTGCTTCAGAATTCTTCCAAATACACCAAAGTTAGAATGAGTCTGTACACAAAACACAGTAGATGCGTTTTATCAATATTAATTTCTTTTACAAAATTTAATAACTTCAATAATCATTATGCAAAGGGTCACTTTCAAGGCAACAGCGAACTATGTTTGTGCAGGCCAATATAAACGCTATAGTTATAAACTTTGAACCAATCTCACAAACCTATTTGTGGCTGTGCATTTTTCATTGCAAGTTCCAACTTTACATGTTTGACTGCCTCATCAAGCTGAAAAGAAGCAACTAGTATTAACTAATAAAAGCAGGTTTAACTTCCATTGAAACAACTGTTTAATTCTAATTGAAAACTGGTTTCTTGATTACAGTAGACACAAGTAACCAAAACAGTATTGAATCAAGATTTGCATAATCATCTTCATTATTAGAAAACAATTTCACCAACAAAACAAACTTGGAGCAATGTTGGAAAGCTTACAAAATAAACAAGTAAGGAAATAAGCCAATCAAAAATTAACATATTAATCAATTAAACAAGTAATATTATTATATGCCTAGACTTTCACTCAACATAACGAGCAGTGTGATTGGTTCATTCTTGGTCATGTGCCACTGATCAAATTCAAATGTATCCGATCTGGATAAACTTGCACAGTTGTTGCCCATGCGCCAGTTGTGCCGTCTTTGGGTGTTTATTTTTGCTTTAGGATTGTTGGGAAAGTCCAAATATATAACAAAGCACTTAACCCTTTAAGCCCTAAGAGTGACTTTATAGATTTTACTCTGGCTAACGCCAGACGATTTTACTTGTCACAGGTAGACCCCTTAGGGCCTAAAGGGTTAATGTATGGTCCTTCGGGAAACTACCTAGTTAGTTTCCCTTGAGTCCAGATGTTTTCCTCTACTTTGGCTCAGAAAACATCTGGAGTCTCAGGAAAACAAAAGTAACTGTTTCCTCAGGATCATACATTAAGTATACATTATTACCTACCAAAGTCTTAGGTCCCAGAAAGAAGGAAGGATGAAAATTTTGCAAGAAAACTACATACATGTATAACTTGCTTTATATTAACAATCTTCAGATAGAAGGTTAAGACAAAGAAAAATCATGTTTCAAAACTAGCCTCAACGTACTGGAGGCATTTAATAAGTTCCACTGTTTTAATGACTGCCTTGATTCATCATGGTAGATGTACATTTACATCAAATGCACTCAAATTGAACAGACTCTTATATTAGGTGCTGTTTGTTATCTATTGATTATTTGTGAAAGCAGAAATAAACACAAAAATGTTTGTGGAGTTCTGAATCATCCAGGGGTAAGTACATGTACTGTTTACAGAAGAACTGTAAGTTGTTGATGAAGTTGACTGACATTTTGACAACCGGAGCACAAGTCATTATCAGAGTCAAGTTGAAAATATTACTAGTCTAAAACATGTGCCAGCCTTCTTGGCAAACATGTATTGTTCAACTAGTGCTAACACTGCTACATTTTCAGTACAGCACAAGAGAAAGATTAAGCAGAATTCATCCTTATGATATATTCTGTACTCCAGAGGCCTTGTATAAGTTAATGTCTTACCTCCCAAGGATTAAATAGAGGTTTATTTATTGTGTCTGCCAGTGTATCAATAACAAGTTCTCTGCAAAGCAAAAATCACGGCAACAAATACAATGACTTTGTAGTTAACACTGTCAATCAGTAAGTCACACAATTTTCTTATCATAATGTTATCAGCTAACCTCTCTCATGTCACAGAGAGGGAGCTGGGAAATTTCCTTGAACGGGATTGGTTGCAAAATTAATGGTTAAGAATCAGGGAAAGAGTTGGTTCTAAAAGTTCAAAACTGGTCTTAAATTAAGGAAAACACTTTACCACTTGAATTTAAAGGCTACCAACAAGGTCTGCTTCTAAGGAAATCATGAGATGAAAAAGGGAGAAAGGGAAGCTGAATAGTGCTCAAGGGAATTCAAATGGGGAGAAAAAAATAGCTTTTAATATTGGAAGGTGTGTGAATTTTTTTTCTAGAATAATGTAATGTTTCTTAGAACTCATTCAAACTTGCAGTCACATTTACCAATGCAATCTCAACATGGACTGCATCCACAATTTCTTATAACTACCAGTGTTGAACATGAACAAGTACATGTATGTTTATGGACAACCTGGCTTGAAGTTCAGAACAGGTAAGACCAATCCAGCAGGGACTTTGACTATTTCAACTTACATGCGATTACGCAAGCAGTCAGATGTGTAGATAAGGTTTTCTCGATTGCATGTTGCTCTGAAATGGTAAATAATAATAATAATAATAATAATAATAATAATAATAAGGTTAGTATTTCCACTTCCAAATTTTATACAAAACAAATGAATCAAGAACAAAACAATTAAAACTATACACAGTGATGCAAATGAAGGTGCTGCCAATAATTTCGTAGAGAAAAGAAAAGCAAAACTTGCAATACCTGCTGAAGCACACAAACATGAAACTGAAATGCAAAATAATGAAGCAAGCATATATTGCACCCAGTGCACTTGTGAAAGATGTTACACATCACTTGTGGACTTGGTTACATTTTCTATGAAACCAATATCTGTTCCAAGCAATGATGTGTTATTAGATAACCAAGTGTAACTGCAGGATCAAAGAAATATTTAACATGTTGCAATGTTTACTACTTAACGTGTCACAGCTAGGAACAACGTACTCTAGAGTGGCTCCATAGTGCTCCAATTCTCTAGTAATTCTGAAAGCTGAACGGTTATCATTACCCTGTGGATTGGGTGAAAAAGCATGATGTTCTTTAGTAAGTGAGATATGTATAGAAAAATGTATCTGAAACCCTTTATTACCTCAAATGACTAACTTAAAGGAAACAACTTCATGTTAAAATACCAATACACTGTTGTGCAAAAAGCAAACTGGCATTGATTAAAAAGTCAACTCAAAAGTCTTGAATTATGTCTTAACACTACAATCTCCCAACTAAGATCCACGTAAGTTCCCTACTGACTGAACAGGAGTAACTACTGGGGTGTTAGTAGTGAAAGGTTACAGTTGGACAAATTATCCATAGTTAAAAATTAAAGAATAATTTAACAAATAAAGAATCCTAAGCCATGTATTACACTGTCAGTGATAAAACACAATCGGCATTTGAGAACACAAGTGAAATGTAGAAAACATGAGTTGCGGGCAAGTTTTTTCTATGTTTTTCAAGTTTTCTCAAATGTCTGGAGTGTTTTATCACAGTGTAATTCATGGCTTAGGCTTCTTTGTTTGCTTTATGATATAGATTTTACATGCTGCAAATAAAAACAACAAAGCACACAGATCAACAAACTGATGCCTTTTAATAGCAACTTCTCTACTCTTTTTGCTTCTTCTTCTTCTTCTTCTTCTTCTTCTTCACTAATCTTATATAAATCCCAGCTTCAAAACTTTTTGCTGCCTCCCAGAGAACTCCATCATAATTTTTTCAAAGAAAATGTTTTTCGCCATCTCTAACAAAACTGTTGATTGCAGGTAATTCGGCGAAAAACAATAAAACATGCTTTTTCTATGTTTTATACTCTGATAAAACATCGGCTTTTGACCAATCAGAGCAAGCGCAGGGCATGAAATAAATTATTGTTTATTGTGGGGGATAAAGGGTGTAGGTGCAATATACATATTCATGTAAACTTATTCATTATTCTTCCAAAAAAAAAAACAAGCGCAGGAGGCTTTTATCAGTTTTTAACAAACAGACTATGTTTGTCTTTAAGCCAGCAACTTTAAGATTTCATAAGATGACACAATCTTAGGAGGATATGAAACTTACCAGGAAAGCTGCATTGCGAAGAATATGAGTGATTCCCAGTGTGCTAGGTGTTTCGTGTCGACTTGCTGCATTGATAAACAGCCCAAGCCTGCACTTGGGAGAAAATGTCTCTAATGAAGCAACCTTGAGACCATTGTCAAGTGTAGATACCTGTGGAACAAGACAAGGTAAGAATTATTTCACACTACTGGAATTTTCTAAACAAGCTTTCCCCATTATTCTTCACTTACTGTTTCCTTTGATAATTAGTTTGTTGATAGCTGTTCCAAAGAACAACCTGATTTGCTCACTTGAATCTTACATCAGGATAAGAGCTCCTGTACAACAGTTCACAAGATGATTATTATTGTGAAAGGTTTGAACCCAGGAGTATCAGTAGTTCGTCTAGTTTGATCGTCCGGGTGAGGGTAGTTCTGAAAAGAACTGTTGTTGGTGACTGACGTTTCGACAACCTGAGCGGAAGTCATCTTCAGAGTCAAGTGAATAATGTTTGTCAGACGATGATGTTATAAGTCTGGTCTGTTAAACGTGATTGTGTCAACCCACACATACCGACAGATTACTTGACCAATCATCCTACAACCCGACTTCACACAAAGCCACGACTATAAAGACTTTGACGAGACGAGCGCAACTAGTTTGTGACACAGCGGACAGCTTACGTGACGAAAACATTTACCTAGAACGTGTCTTTCACAAAAACAATTACAACGCTGACTTTGTTAGACGAAACATTTACCGACCTACTGAAACTGACGCAACGAACAGGAACCCGACACCGGTTACTACAGTGACTATACCTTACATTAAGGGCGCTTCTGAAATCATCTCACGGATCCTACAGCCCTACAGCATCCATGTAGCCCACAAACCTACAATCACCTTACGACATTTACTGACCAAGGTAAAAGACAAGGTCAAACCTAACAACAGACAGGGAGCAGTTTACAAGATCAAATGCTCCGACTGCCAGGCTTCTTACATTGGTGAGACTGGCAGAAACCTTAACACGAGACTGACTGAACACAAACGAGCCACAAGAAATGGTGATACCAACAATCATATTGCTGTACATCATCAACTGACAAACCACAACATTGACTGGGACTCTGCCCATTGCTTAACCTACAGTACAAACCATTTTCAACGACTGACTCTGGAAAGCTGGTACACCAACTTGGAACGAACACCTCTTAACAGATGACAACAACTACCGGCGCCTTACAAACGACTTATCCATGACGAAAACAAAACCGACAAACGGACTTCTAACAAACCGACATAATTTGACTGACTATAGACGGACCAAACACCGACCTATTTGACAAACAATAGACGGATCGAAATCGACCAATGACTGGTAACATACTTTATACACGAGTCTTTCAGCCAATACCATCATGGCTAAACTGACCAATCACGTTTAACAGACCAGACTTATAACATCATCGTCTGACAAACATTATTCACTTGACT
The DNA here is from genome assembly GCA_949710005.1 of Ricordea florida. NCBI lineage: Eukaryota > Metazoa > Cnidaria > Anthozoa > Corallimorpharia > Ricordeidae > Ricordea > Ricordea florida. The sequence goes on along the minus strand of OX453275.1, from coordinate 27,403,150 downwards.
CTGAAGATGACTTCCGCTCAGGTTGTCGAAACGTCAGTCACCAACAACAGTTCTTTTCAGAACTACCCTCACCCGGACGATCAAACTAGACGAACTAATGATTATTATTATTACTAATTTATTGCTGGTGAGCCTTAGCGAGACAGCAGCCTGTTCTTGTCAATAGTGGGAAAAATCCAAAATTTATCGGATGTAAAATTCCAGGCATGCCCAGGTGATTGTTTTTGTAGTACCCGGGGCATGTAAGATCACAATCATGCGCAATGGCTGTTTTATCTCCCAGAATTGATTGCTCGTTAAAGCGAAGCATTCAACTGTGAGATCAGATGACTCTTCATTTGCACTTTGAGATGGGCCTCTTGAGACAAATGATTTGACCATGGAGTCATGTTTTTTATCCAGGGAGGCATAGGATATGCTTAGAATTACTGATTAAAAATGTCTATCACTTGTTGAAATTAAACATTCAACTGTCAAATCAAATATCTGTTTGGATTTCGAGACAAAATCTTTGTTTGTCCCACCCATTGAGATCATCCATTCGAATGTTGACTCCAACTGTTTGTTGACCATAATCTAAGATAAAAGAAATTTTCACGAGTACAGCATTCAGTTGTTGTTTGCACTATCTCTATTTTGTTCTTTGGCAGGAACACAACTGATTGCTTTATGGCTCAATGATCAACTCCCACCACCACCACTATTCCTCCTTCCCAAACCGGAGTGTTTGTAAGAATTCCCCCCTCCCCTGGAATGATGTGTAATAAGAAATAAGCCTACGGGTGGGACATTGCACCAGCAAGCCAGGGAATACTCCACACACCCTACCCTAGCAAATAAAAAACATTTCCACTTCCGTTCACATTTAAAATTGTATCACCAGTATTCCTTCTATTTCATGTCAGCACTTACTTTCACAAGTAGGGCCTACTTTATTATGCTTGCTGTAGCCGTACGGTTTTGTTCTCAGCAACGTTTGCATGCCCACTTCTCAAGACAATTCAACTCAGCATGCATAATGAAGTAGGGACCTGAGAGGAAATCTTACCGAAACTCCTACTATTAATATTATATTATTTATATTTATTACATTGTATTTTCTTATCTTATTTACATAATTATCAGGTACACACACTATCTACAAGTTATCTAGATGATACAGGATATAACGAGTTAAGTTCAATCTAGTTCTATTTGAGATTTTCTTTGTCTGACGCTCATTACTATATACTGTAGATCATGCGCGCACATAGAAATCACAAACCTGAACGCTCTGAGGGGAAGTATCAATGGTTCCAGTGGGAGCAGAAGGAACATCTGCCAGTGGCTCATTCAAGAATGATACTGCAGTAGCGTACAGTCTCTTCTACGAGAGAAAATATATTCCAGAAATTCAAAAAAGGAACGGAAAAAATGTTGAACTTCTACGTATACATGTTGTTTAGCAACTACGTACTTATACCGGTACTATCAACTTTCAACAAGAATTACGTCTTTAAAATGTTGAAAAATACTCAACTATCAACATAGAAATATCCTCTTCTTACCGAAGGTGATCCTTTAGAGCAGAAAAGCCTCGAAATGGAAGGTATTGTCCTGCACAAGGGCTGCATTTTCACCTTGCTCGACTCTGTGCAGACAAGTTTTCTAGCAGAGACCGGTCAGGTCAGACCATAATATCTTCAAGCAACATCCGCTGGTCATCTATCTCGCAGGGTACAACTCGCCGCCATTGTGATGCAATTCAAACTCGCGCCCACGCGTGCGCGCGCGTTTCCGCTTTCGTTTCGATTGTGAAGCAATCCAAACTCTATATTTGGTCATTGCCATCCGTAAGCGAGCGCCATTTTCTCGGAAGTTGCCGGCTCTGTAGGATTTTGGGTTAGGTTTTCCGTTCTTTCTTAATACATAATCAGTTGTACTGTGTTGGTGAAAATGAGTTCTAAACACGTAAGGCAGGAGTCTGTGAATGCTTGCGTTGTTTGCTGTGAAGACATCGAGTTTTACGCTACAGGATCTTGCGATCACACCGTATGCTACAAGTGTTGTGTTCGAATGCGAGTCTTAGGAAGGGATACTTATTGCCCAGTGTGCCGGACTGAATTAGATCAGGTATAACTGTTGAACATGGTTTTGTTACATTGCTTAATTCACCAGAGCCGTTCTTATGGGCTAGAATAGGAACCAACTATTCAGTTGGAACCAACTATTCAGTTCTACATTATGTGCTATCGCGCCATGCATTTCGCGATGTTCTTGGATCACAGCACGTTTGATAGTACTTTAAAACATGTTTTCTATCAGTTGGCCAAAATTTTATGTGGGAAGTTTTGACTCAGTACTAATTAAACTGTTCCAATACGTGTGTTACAAATTTCTCTGCGTCGTATGATGTGATACGGTGGTTTTATCGATCCATTGTTATCGCTTTTCCAAGTTTCTCACCTCAGTTTCTTCCACAGCCCGGTACAGTAGATTGTAGCGTAGTCGTTGAAGTTCTGATTGTCGGTTGGATCCTTAACCGAAAAGTGTATGTTGTTCACGAGACAGGTCTATTAGGGTTTCTTTGAACTTAAGTTTTTCGATGACCTTTTTGCAATAATCCCCTAATTTTCAGCTGACTAAGTTCAGTGCACTTCCACGTTTGGGAATTGTCAGATAAGTAATTTAGGCAATTTGTGATATTTACACAAGGAAAATAAGGGAAAAGAAGACTTGCACGCAAAATTATAAGTTAAAGTACTTTGAAAAGAAGGAATGCCTTGATTGTTTCAGTTTTGTCAGCACTTTGCTGCCACATTTGAACTACGGCCTGTGGGCATGATGTTAAAGAGTGATATTCTGTTTTTGAACTTTTGTTGCCTATTTATTACTATAAAATTTGCATCATTGATGTCTGTATTTGCTATCAGTGGTTTCATTCAGAAGGCCAAAATAAAAACCCTGATTTATGTGTATGAAAAGTACACTTTTTAAAACCTTTCATCAGCGTTGCATTATTCATATTAAAGCTTGTAACAGATATAAATAACTTGCGGTAATCAGACAATTTGATGAAGCAAGTTACGTCATCACAAGATGTTTTTTGACATTGGCAGATTTAGCCCTTCCTTGGTTTCTTTAAACATTTCTTTTATATTGCGCTTGCTGATGAAAAAAGCATCTTCAAATATCTGCATTTTTCTTCCAAGCTACTTTCTTAGTTACTTACATTAATTAGTTATGACTGCCATTCCATTCAGGTATTTTTGACCAAAGACATGATAAGCTATCAAAGGCTAACTGGCAATTGTAGATCCTTTATAAGTGACAGAAGACATGGTATTCGGTACCAGGGGAAGGACATTCAAGACCGTGTAAAAGAACTTTTGCAACATCATTGTCCATTTTGTCATGATCACCCATCAATGAGGTTCTTTGATCATCTGCGTGAACATGTGAGAAAAGTGCATGAAAGATTCTACTGCAACCTATGTGTTACCCATTTGAGGAAGTTCACCTCGGAGAGAAAAGCTTACACTCGGCAAGAACTGGCTCGCCATCGTAGGGTTGGTGATGTTGATGACTCTTCCCATAAAGGACATCCTCTTTGCGAGTTTTGTGATGAGCGTTACTTAGACAATGATGAACTGCACAGGCATCTGCGTAAGGACCACTTTTGGTGTCACTTCTGTGAACGTGATGGTGCTCAAGATTACTTCCCTAACTATGCAAGCCTTAGATTCCACTTCCGTGATTTCCATTTTCTGTGTGAAGAAGGTGACTGTATACATGAGCAATTTACTTCTGTGTTTCGCACTAAAGTTGACCTTCAAGCCCACCGGGCCAACAAACACTCCAAGAATTTGACAAAGGCCCAGGCACGACAAGCTCGTCAGCTTGATGTTGACATAACTTTTGCCCCACGTCCCAGGATTCAAGGAAATCAGTTTGGAGTTGTGTCTGGTAGGGATTTTATGGAAGTCAGGGCTGCAGATCAGAGGCAAGGCAACCAAGGAAAAGGAAGAGCAAAAGAAGGTTCTAGAGAAATAAATGCTAGGTGAGTACCAAAGGTTAACATCCAAGTACCAGAGACCATGTAGGCACAGCAAAGCAAACACATAGAATGTGCTGTTGTTGAGTACAAAAAGTGTGTGTGATATGAAGCTTTTAAAATCAGGCTTAAAAATGCTGACAAGTGTGCTTCATCAATTGGTATTTTATTGTTCTTTGCTTTACTTCTTGTGACTTTTTTAAAGGTTATTTGCAGTTTGTTTCTTCATTAGATACAGAAGTTTACAAAGCCCCATCTAAACCAGCCTATGCTGAACTGGGCATCTGTTAAAATAGAATTTTGTTTGGTCTTTATTATGCCCAAATCATGTAATTTGTTGGTATACTTTTTTTTGCACATAGTTTGGTAATTAGAATGTTGGTATGTTTGGTTGTTTTAGGAGAGAAGTGTCAGATACAATGACTGCAATGGCTCTGTCGGCAAGTGAGTCTCTATCAGATAACCCATCATCATCATCAAAACCACAGGAACCTAAAAAGCACAAGTCAGAAGACAAAAACAGGGAAGCACCTTCATTAAATGAAACACTATCGCACTTTCCGAGTTTGCCTGGTTCTTCAGAGGGCAATAATTTTGCCAAACCATCTGAGGGTCAAACAATATCAGGCAAATCACGTAATTATGGGAATGCCGCAGCTTCTGGAACTTTGCAATCTACAGACGATTTTCCAAGTCTTAATTCAGCTGATAGGATGCCCCAACAACTTCAATCTGTTCCTCCTGGTTTTGCTATGGCTGCACACCAGTCTCCTCCATTACCCGTGTCTGAACAGACTAATCAAGCCAAGCCACCCCTGGGCCTACAGAGACCACCAGGGGTGGCTGCCCGCAGGTCTCCCCCATTACCCGTGTCTGAACAGACTAATCAAGCCAAGCCACCCCCAGGCCTGCAGAGACCAACGGGGGTGGCTGCTCACAGATCTCCTCTGTTATCAGGGTCTGAACAGACTAATCAAGCCAAGCCACCCCTAGGCCTGCAGAGACCAACGGGGGTGGCTGCTCACAGATCTCCTCCGTTATCAGTGTCTGAACAGACTAATCAAGGCAAGCCACCCCCTGGCCTGCAGAGACCAACGGGGGTGGCTGCTCACAGATCTCCTCCATTATCAGTGTCTGAACAGACTAATCAAGGCAAGCCACCCCCTGGCTTTCCTAGGCAGGCAGGGGTGGCAACGATAGAGAAAACTAAAGAAAACATTGCACCGTCAAAAATACCCTCTAAGCCAGAAGTCAAACTGGATAGTATACAGGAAAGGAATCAAGTACTTGTGGATAAGATAAAAGGATTACTGTCTTACAACAAACCCAAATTTGATGAGTTTAGAGCTTTGTCCGGCAAGTTCCGTCAAGGTGCTTGTTCAGCCCAAGAGTATTACAGCCATTGCTGTGATCTGTTTGGACCTAATTTTTCTCAGGTGTTTTCAGAGTTAGTGGATTTATTACCCGACTCGGAAAAACAAAAACAACTCCTAGTTGTCCATCAAGACACCAAAGTAAAGGCAAAGCAAAAAGGTGAACAGTACAAGTCTAAGAAAGCACAAAAAAATCCCTCCCAGACTGGGGTGTGGTCAGCACCTGCCCCCATCCCTCAGTATGTAAAACCAAGAGCAGTAACAATATCAGAGCAGGACTTCCCTGCTTTACCTGCAGCATCAAGGCAGAGTTATCAGCCATCTTACAGAGCACCAAAGAGTGCAGCAGTATTGAAAGAGGCTTGGATCAGAGGAAAATAACTTCCTTTAAGTTATCCAATAATTATACTTCTATCATTCTTTGTTTTGTTGCACAGGGTTTGCAAGCCATGATGACTTCAGCTTGCTTTGTTGTTCCCTTTAGCTTTTTGAGATTTTATACTTGGGAAATGTTTTGATTGATTTTGTGGAGGTAAAGTAGTTTTAATTAAAGCCAGAATGCTGGTGTTCTGTTTTTTATATACTTGTCTTCTCTTGCACTTTAAATGTTAATTTGGGGCATGTCAGATACAGTGAAAGCACTGGAAGAGAGGAGTCTTCATAACTAAGTGGTTGTTTACAAGAGTACTCCTTGTGAGTGACCATGAGCAGTGTTAGTGATAGATACCCATGAATATGATGCAGCTTAGAAATATATATTGGAATGGAAAAAGTTCTACCACAATAAAAAGGTTGACATCTTCCTAACCATGTGAAAGGGCCTTACTGGAGAATATTAGCCCAATGTTGACGCTGTCTGGACAAAGTGCAGGTAATTCTGCAAAAATGCATGGGGCTGATTTTCCCCTGTATGAGCAGAGGGAGCAATGTTATTGGGTGGTTTCTATATTGGCAGTCAGTTTTACTAGCATAATTTGAATTTTCTGGTTTTCGTACTAAAAGTTTAAAATGTCAAGTGTCACATCCTTATTTGAAGACTTTACTGCTTTCAAGCAAGCAGCTCATCAGGAGTACAAGCACTGGTTCCAGTTCCGTTGCATGGTGTTTCAATTTCTAACACTTTTGAAGTGTTATTGAATCCAAACAATGACAGTTGTAATACAATCAGCTTCACTCGAGGGTAGGTACCATCCCTGACACAACTGCTTACATGTATAGCTCAGTGAAGAATACAGGGTATTTGGGATCACAGTAATAACAGAATAGCAATTCTAGGTGCCCCACGAACCACAAAACAAACTGACAAATGGAACAATTCAGACATTGCAAAAGTCTTTATTCAGTTTGCTGACAAGTAACAAATTACAAGCAGCAATTTTTACGCCCAATCAGCACCACTGTTGGCATCCTTCATTGTGACAGAGGTACCCCAGTCTCCACTAGGCTGCAGTTCTTCAGCACCCCATTCATTAGGAGCAGGTTCGGGTGCCCAGTCCTTAGGTGGGGCAGGCTCTGCACCCCAGTCCTTGGTTGGTGCTGCAGATGTCGTCTCAGAGCCCCACTCCCTAGATGCACCCCAGTCTTCGCCTCCAAATGGAGCTGGCGTGCTCCCCGGCACTGCTGGTTCTGCACCCCACTGAAAGAATAACAAAGAAATAAGCACAGACATATTTGTAGTAGCTCAATTTTTTCTTGGTTTAAATTCTATTTTCCTTTGTTTCAAGCTCATTATCATACATTACCATACCAAAAAAAAAAAACAAAGGAAAATAAAATTTGAACCAAGGAAAAAATTGAACTACACCAACGTACACAAGTGTGACAACTGCTTTTAAAAGGTAGCAATGCTTGATGCAAGGTGCTAGCTACTTTTCATGTCTGCCCTGTGTACTTTTGAAACAGCAGAAAACACTTTGTGATAATGTGCATGGTTGGCAAAAAAATTCTTTACTGGTTGTCACGAACAGCTACACATAACCTTACTACCTCTCAAATGCCCAATTTTAACACTAGCAGCTGCTTATTTTAAGAATTAGAATAAACTCAAAAGTAAGTATTGAACACCACAATGGTCTGCTTCTATTCAACCTGTCATTGGGTTTTCTCTTTTAATCACTTCACCTGTTTTGTTCAAGACTCAAACCCTAAAGTTCTCAATAAATATGTTTACTCCACAAGATCCTTGTCCTGATCAGCCAGAGCTGTGGCTCTAACTTTTAACCCACTGCTTACCCTAAAGTATCCATTTTACAACTACCCAGTAATTGAAAATATCCGATCACAATGCAATAAATAATAATATTAGTAATTATTGTCTTCATTGAAAGTAGGAATACCATTCTCATTAGCATGCCCAGTCACCTTGTCAGGGGCTCTCTGAAAAATTGTAATACTTAAAACAGAGAAACTCAAATGCCTCTATTATAATTTGAAAGTGACCTTTCTTGCAGATCTCTAGTTAATTCTAATCAGCTGTATTTTTTATTTCTTGTTTTTTGTGGCAGTCTTAAAAAGTTTTTATGACTAGTTTTCCAAAGATATGTTGTGATTTTCTGTGTCTTAAGTATTTTACTCTTCATAAGGACCTCTCTGGAAACCACATACAGAATAGCGAGAAAAGTTCCTGATAAAAAGATTATAGCATCTACTCACCTCGCCAGTGGTCTGGTCAGCAACAGCTCCTCCCCACTCTGTTGAGAAGGGTTGTTGGGGTTGTGGCTGATCATCTGTTGCCAAGTGGGTAGTGGCAGCCTGTTCTTCTTTTTCAGCCTACAGTAAACAAGGGCAGAAACAAACATACACCAAACACACAGTTAGAGAAAACATCTTAATCACACAGTTGAAAAATAATAATTATAGTAATGTGTTAGACCCAAGTGGCATGTTACACTGGTCAGAAAATTTATGTAACACTGTAAATGGCTTGAACCCAGGAGTCTCAGTAGTTGTTTGTTGAGTTTGATTGCCCAGGTGCTAGTAGTTCTGAAAAGAGGTTTTTTTGACATTTCAACAACATGAGTGGAAGTCATCATCAGATTCAAGTCTCTGTTTTTATGTAATATGTAATTTATGTGCGGTGTAGGTGAACTTTAATAACATTTAATAATTACCCTGCTTTAATTGTATGGATCATTGTTAATGACTTTAAAATGCCTCTGCAAACATTTGTTGTAAACAATTTTAAAAGCTATGGTCATTCATATTTCCAACATTAACCTTTCCTGACACAATTAATACATCAAGAAGAAATGGTCACATACTGAATGAAATGAGGAAATTTCAATACACAAAATTAACACCATCACATCTTTATGGTTGTAGAAAAAAAAAAAAAATAAGAAAATACGATTATAGTTCTTAAATGAGATCTGCTTTTAAAAAACATAAAGGTGCCTATATATAAAACCTTTTCCTTTTACCTCATCTGGGTCTCTGTAGAAGTAGAGATCTGGCATGATCTCCCAAGGAAGTTGACGACTGATGCTTCCACGCATACGCAATACTTCCCGTGCCAGCAGCCACCACATCAGACCCACAGCATGTGCTCCCTTGTTGTTGCAGGGGATTGCCACATCTACATGACGCAGGGGAGAATCTGTGTTGCAAAATGCAATCACAGGGATGTTGACATACGATGCCTCAGTCACAGGCTGAAAGAACAAATGACCTGGTAAATTGTTTACATACACGTATTGACAGGGTTCTCACTGCAGTATCTGATCACTGCACATTCATGGGCGACAAAGTAAACAAATCAAAGTAGGACTATGGTGAACTCGTGGATATGTTTACAAAACAGAGAAAAAAGAAATAATTTAAAAATTAATGAGGTGTTTTTTCAGAGTTGTGATTGAATGAACTTGAAGATAATTTTAATAATCTATAATCACAACATAAAAGTGACCAGGGAGCTGAGTAGCTTTTTGAAATAAACATACAGTGAGTACATGACGCCAATCATTTGACTACACTAGGCATCAGTTATAAGGCAGGTGGCAAGCATACAGTTGTTAAAAAATTTGATAACTTAACATAAGGGTACAGGATTAAATGGCACCGAAACTAAATGTAGTTCTGGTATCCTGCTGCTCACTGTCTGAGTTCAAAGTTTCTAACACATGTAACAGGGTCCTTCTGAATAAGGTCTGAATTTTGTTGCCATGACATTGTCAATTTTATCATCATTATAGTTTTTGTTGTCTACAAGTCTATTCAATGTATTCAACAGAAATATCCACTTTGATTCTGCAGCTGATAATGAACAAAACCATGTAGGATAGCCCAGCTGACGAATCATACCAAACAAGTCTTTCTTGCATTTTTGCAAAGTATGTTAGTGATGATCTTAAAATCCTTAAGACTCTCAATCCTTTATCAAGTTGACTTAGTTTATTTACATTACCATCTCATTTTAGGTTATCTGTGGTATATATATATTCAGGGTTGCACTTAAAAAAAATCACACTTGCCATCATTAATACAGCAATACATCTTTGTTTTTATCCTTATAACTTCTTGTTTTTACAATGTAAATATGATGAGTCACACAACAGTAAGCAAAACAGGTAAGCCTATTTTTCCAACATGTCTACTTCAACACAATCTAGTTCACTTCAAGGTAAATTCGGAAATCAATACACAGAAAACTTTTCATTGTAACGGCTTGTGGTGTATTGTATATAATATAACGCTTAATACATTTTCTACATGACTTACTCTTTTCAAACCCTTTAATGACTTTCTTACATTGTAATCTTCATGGTTCTCCGCCATGACATGCGCCTCCATATTTAATGGTAAGCGTTGACATACTTCTTGACCGTCCCAATACTTCTCCAACTCCATTCCTGTTCGTACTAACACTTAAATCAGCAGAAAAGTCCTCCATGCGATGTTTCTTATCCAGGTTGGCCACAGAAGTTCTTCGGTTTCACATCATGGATTCGTCAATTTATTCTGTTTTCAGTAGTGGTTTCGTTCAATAACGAGTACTCATTTCGCTCATATAAGTTCTCATTCAAGTGCTAATTTCGCTCTATGAGTTCTCATCAAAGCTTACTACATTAGCAAGAGATTTTCTCATCTTCAGATCACTTTCGAGCCAACTGAAATTCATATACTGCTTGTAATCTTGGGGGCGGTCGATGGCGGTCGATGTCGCAAAAGCGAATAGTTATCATCTGTTCACGTTTAGCGCCTGGCCGAGTAAAAGGCTCATGAAATTCAGTCTCCAAGTTGGTTATTGTCCTAAATGGAAACATTTAAACTCCTTTTGATTTTAGTAAGACCGCTAATGAGGCCCTGTTAGTGAGGTTGTTTATGTCGCGCGTCTGAGTTTCAAACCTTTTCACGTCGCAATTTCGGAAGGTCGAAGGTCGCTGTCGTAATTTCCCGTGAGCGGCTCGTCGTTCGTCGCCATTTCAGGTCCTTTATGTCGCCGTTTCAAGGCCATGTCGCTTTTCGAAATTTACCCCTAACAGGGCCTCGCTAATCGTCCTCTTAAGCTACAAAACCATTACAAACTCTGGCAACGGTACGATACACTTTCAGCGTGAACTTTCATTAACAGACATCCGTGACTTCGGTCACGACAATTGTCGTCTTCATATCGGTGCCCCCGAGTTCTATCCGACTAATTACGAAGATGTCTACACTGGAGTGAGCGAGTGAGTGACAATTTGCATATCGGAGTCCCCACAAAAACTCGCAAATACGTATCGCGTATCCACGAGTTAAAAAAAAAGGAAATCCACCATATAATAACGTCACAAATGGCTTTCCTATACACATACCTGTCATGGAATATTCAATAGACTAAATTTTAACCATGTTTAAATAAATGAAAATCACTAAATAATTGAAGGATGTTTAGAAGTGACATGCAATTTCTTTAATTAGGAGTTGAACCAGACTGTTAGATAACTAGATTAGATGCTCTAGTACTGAGTGATAAAGGTCTGGTGGGAGAAAGGCCATTAAACTAAACTTAAATTTACCTGGTGATCTGTTCGTGGGTCACAAACAACCAGGAGTCTTGGTTCCCTGAATGCTGCCTGAATTTGATTGGTGAAAGTCCCTGGGGTGAAACGTCCAGCAACCGGAATAGCACCAGTATGGCTGGCAAACTTCAGGACTGCACGCTATACATACAACAGATTTACTCAGACATAGTCACCATCAAGTTAAGACGGGCTAATAAAAGTGCAGCCATGAAGAACTTGTATGTGCCTTACCTGGCCATAAGGCCTAGCAGAAATGACACACACATCGGCAGGGTTTTCAATGCTGACAATGATGCGGGCGGCAAGCAAAAGCTTTTCCCATGTCTTCTTTAAATTGATGATGTAGACACCTAAGCAAAACAATTACATTGTATCCATAAATGACTATCCCTGGGAGAAAGATAAGAAGATCTAAACCACAAGGGCAGGGTTGTCAAGAAGACTTCCAGAGCAGGAGAAAGCTTAAGAGTAGACAGCACAGGAAGTTTAGCTATTGCAATACTTTGTTGCTTAATGTCTCTTTTTTGGTGGGAAAAAGCGACAAACTAGATGAACTACACCTGGTGCAAATGTGAAAGTAGCCAGCAATATTGCCCATTAACAGCCTTTCTTGAAAATTTTGACAGGGGAGTCTCGAGTTGTGCTGTTAGTATAAAACTGAATGTCACAAATTGGTCTTGATTTTGTGCATTTTCAGGCTTGGTTCAGGGTGTTCAATAAGCATCAGAGGTCGGAGAATTCTCCAGCTACTATGAAGAATTTTCCGGTCAAATTTAGATGGCCTGAGCTAGTTTTAAATTCAGACATGGAGCGCTTTCAGAGTATTCTCCTGTTACTTTACACAATTCTCCTGCTCCTACAATTCTTATTGAAAACCCTGGTGGTGAGTCCTAATAGTGCTCTGTATTCAGTTTGTCGTGGTGACATCAACACATGGTACTGGAGACTGGTTATAAAAATCAATGTACAACAACACAACCCCAACTATAAACAATTATGGTACTGATATTCAAACACATTACCTTTCTAGTACTGTACAACATGAATGGGTGGTACAAGGATGAAACTACATTTGTAAGATGTGAAGGGTTGAAAGAATTGATATGCTGATGAACTCACCATCAGGTTTTCGTTTGTAAACATAGCCTTCCATTTGATAGTCCACATTGCTAGCACCAAGATGTACACCGGCAGCTAGCAACTTCACAACATCTTCTTCCTTTAGCTGTAGAGCCTCAATGCCCCCAGACATTATGCCTTGTTGTGCCAAAAAAGCGACGACGGAACAACCTAGAGGGCCATACACGAAATGAAAAAAATTGAATAAGTTCCAAGGAGAATGATAAATTTAAAACTGATTTCTGAAAATTGGAATGGGATACTTTAAAGAATTTTAGTAGTACTATAAACCAGATACTGCATATAAACAAACTGTGGATTCATAGTCTCAATTTGGGTTCTGTCTTCGTATACTGGTATGTGAGGGTATAACCATTGTGTTCTCTTTGTTTGGGAGTGGTTGTTTTTACCTGTAATGTACTGTTTGGTCTTCTCTATTGGCTCTTGTGTACCGGTATATGAGGACAGAATCCCAATTTGTGTGGACATTATAAAGTACAAATCTCTGTTTCCCTTGTGATATACGATGGGTTAAAAAGTAGGACTTCAAACAATAGAATTAAATGCTCTTTCCCTGTAACACATCAAAACCCCAAGAAAAGCAGTATTATGTCAACTGAAAGCCATCAGACCTATGTGCTTATAGTCAAAAGCAGTACTAGTAGGGAAGGAAGACGAGTCTTTACCTCGTATTTCTCCCCCACTAAATAGGCACTAATGGCCAGTTTCTAAGACTATCTAATCATTTACAGTATTAAAGACTACATCAAAAAGCCTCCCAACTAACACACTGAGAAGCTCATCAACTACGACAGTGTAAAAGAAAATTGACAGTATAGAAAATAATAGGTCCCTATCTACTCCTCTACTTTGATGAGGCCGTTATTTGGGTTCGCCATATGTACAACTTAACCCTCCGATACATTTATCAAACTACACCATTAAAATGACATCTACTCAAGGGTAAAAGGGAAATTGTAATTTAGCCAGGGTAAAATTTCTTCAAATGCCTGTTGTGAAGTAAGAAGTAAAAATCCGCTTCACAGAAACATTTCTTTTTTCTTCCGAGTGTGGCGAAGATTTATTTCAACGAAAGCTTATGTAAAGGACAAATCATATTAATAGCTCAAGGGGCATTAAATGTGCAACAGGGGAAGCAAATATGAATGAAAGTACGTCTCTGTATAATGAAAAAAAAGGGTAAATGGTGAACTACATCTTACTCTTGCAAACGCCAACGAGGGCTGGAAGAAAAGAGAACGAAGCTGCGTAACCACGTGGTACATGTTGAACTATGCCGGGTGGACCTACTTGTTTGTCAGGGGCTACCAAAAAAGTAAGGGTAGAGTAGGAAGGTAATAGATATTGAATTTTGATCAAACCTATGGACTCCACGGTTTCGACAATCTGTAATAATGGCAGTCGAAATAGAGCGCTTTGCGTGGCATGGGATGGTTCTTTTCACTTGGAATTCTCTATAGCTGTAGTTAAAACGGATGGTTAACTTACCATGAACCGCATTTTGAAGTTGAAATCTATCTCAAAGGCGCTTTTTGTGGCTTCCACCAGACTAGAAAACCAAAGCTGGAAAAACTTACCATTTAGGACATTTTGCTCTTCGGGGTTCCTAGGAAAAAATGAAGAAGAACTTAAGAAAGTTCAAAGTCGCAGTGATGACTATCCTGATTTTAATAAGATCATGAAACTCAGAATCCAACCCAGTGAACTGAAGAGCTCTAGAGTCACTCCATCGAAGTTTGTTGCTTCATTTGAAAAGGCTCGTTCTTTGGGCAAAACGAAAGAGAACTTCTATCAAGTTATTGATGTTTTTATTGCAAGCGACCGTACCAGGAGAGGCCATATGGAGTTTTTGAAAACAGCGTTAAAGTACATGGAGGAATTTGGCGTTTCAAAAGACGTGGAGGCGTATAACAAAATGCTGAATGTTTTTCCTCGAGGACGATTCGAAAATAAAACTCTTTTTGATGCCATTTGGGCCAAGAAACATCCTCAAGCTGAGCTTGCTATAGAAATTCTCACTGAAATGGAAGATAATTGGATACAACCGACTGTTCAAACGTATGACATTTTGTACGAAATTTTCGGCCACGCCAGTCAACCATTACAGAAATGTCGTAGGTTGGTTTATTGGTATAACAAGCTGGAAGAAATGTTTCCAAACCCATATCCAAAAGTTCTTCCTGAAAGTGATGTGGAAATTAGCAAGCTTGCACTTAACAGAATGTCAAAAGATGAACAATTTATTGTGGTCTACAAGGTGAGTGTCTCCTAAATGTACATGTACACGAGTGGAACTACTTATCGACTCCTTCCTGGATGGTTTCCATAGGCTAGATTTCCATAATTTTGTTATCCCATACTTCATTCTGCATGCTGGGGCTGTACTGTTTCCATCTTTGAAAACAAGACATTTTTGGATGAATCCTACAACAGACTCTATGGAAATCTAAGGAAGGAAGGAAGGAAGAATGGAAAAGGGAAGGGGCTGCTGGAGCCAGGTAAAGTCTTCTCTTGGCAAAAGGCTTCCAAAGGCTCCAAACCGGTCTTTTTGGCAGAAAGATTTCAGTTTTTTGTAGAATTTGTCAATTTTAGTGATAATTTTATTTCAACTATGGTACTCCAAAACATTTCTGTGCACTAAGTAAAATTCTTGAAAAAATAGGAGAAAATTGGAGGCAAGCCAAAAGATTGGAAAAAAATAGGAACTTGACACTATGCTTTTGTATGATTTGGGTTTGGATTTGTGATCTGAGATCACAGGAATAGTGGTACTTTACATCAAAGGAAACAATGAATCCACACTGGACAAGGATTCATCTATTCCTTTGATGAGCCATGATCCACGTTATCTCCGATCACAAGAACAAATTAGGACCATACAAATGGAAGCCACCCTTAGATGCAGTCTTTGACACTCAGTCTTCTGCAAAGTATTTCATATCAGGGCTAATGCCATCCACCTCATGATTTGCAGGACAACAGTGAAGACTCAAAATTAGAGTTTTTAGTGGGCACACAATCTAAAGAACAAAAGAAAGTCTTGGCCAGATACAATCCAGAGAAACCATTGTATGTGGAAGGACCATTCTTTATTTGGGTTCGCAGACTGCAGAGGTTTTTCTTCACCCTAAGGACTGTTGTTGAAGAAGATGACGAGAACAATGAAGGTAAGAAGAATGGACTACTCTGATAATGATTCCAATGTAATTAATTGGAACTTTCAATTCCTGTCATTCTTCTAACACATTACATTTGCTACGTACTGTGAATTCCGAGTCAATTTTTTGTAGCTTGTGTCGATCCCTAGCTATGTACATGAATTTATCTTTTGCAGTTAAATCTAATACAGTCTAAACTTCTTCTCCTCAAGGAACTGTTGTTGCAATTTGTATGAGTCATGCAAACACAAGCGAAGATGTTCTCAGATCCTGGATTTCACACCTTCAGAATGATAATCCCCAGCTGGCCAACATCAGTGTCATCTTTAACTTGAACCAAACCCCACAGTGAGAACCAGATTACTGGTGAACGTCAAGCTTCCTGCTAGTCTGAAGTAACATGATGGTCTGTGGAATGCATTCAGTGTATCTTCTCCACTTTGAAAGTGGGTGAACCAGATCAAAAAGACTCTATAGCAGGAGAATTGGAGATTATAAGGCACATGGGGCAATGTTAGTACTTTGTTTCTTAACGTCTCATTTTTTTTTTGGAAAAGTAGAAATCCCAATGAACTGCAGCCAGTGCCAGCATGAAAATAGTTGGAGATATTCCTGGTTGCAGGCCCTTTTTGAATATTCTGATTGAAAAACCACCTTTGATGTGATCTAGAACTTTATTTGTTACCATGTTTTACCCCTTTACACTTTAAGAGTGCCTTTATAGACTTTACTCATCACAGGGAGACCCCTTATGGCTCAAAGGGTTAAAAGTGTTTCTATTCAGCTCTTTGTGAAAGGAGATTGAATATACAGTGATAACAGGCTATTTGTCAGATGGTATCGATTTTATTTAATACGTAAGATTTATGTACATGTACATTACTAATATAAAAAATTTAAGAAACATTGTAAAGCCAGTGGTCTTGAACATGTTGAAGCAATAAAACATTGACAGTATGTTTAAATCTTTGTAACTTTCGCTGAATGAGTTTGGTTGGTGTGAATGTAGCTTAACAACAAATCTCAATAAAAACATCAATTTACTGACTGCAAAATCAGTAATTGATTATTGCAAATAATTCAGTACTGAATGGTTGGGGAAAATGTATTTAAAATGTAAGAAGTCTTTCCCTTGAGGTCCCTTTAACTTCATAGGAAGCTGGCTCAAATTCTTGGAACTTCATCCGCACAAACAGGCCACTGTGAGGTATCTCTACACCTGTAGGGCTCCGGAGTTGAATGTAATGAATTCCTAATGATAAAATATTACTGAATTAGAGATAGAGAATCTTTTCCATAATCTTACATGATATAACTAAACACTAATTTACTAATTACTAATTATAACATAGAGTAAAAAGCCTCTGGATACTGACAAGATGATGCTTTCTTCTTAAATATGTTTTTTATTATGAAGTGCCAACTTGAAGTCTTTCTACCGCTCCCATATGAGATGATTCTGTCACAAAATTAGAAGTTTTTATAAAAGGTTCCTAGCCATTACAAAACCCACAAAGCACAGGTGTGCAATACCATGCGTTCCTCAATAATTAGTCAGTGTACTGCTCTCTGCTATTCCCTTTAAGATTGCAACAATAAAATAATGATGGTACGAGTAGAAGTTGCGCATTTGCTATTTTTGGGAGTGAAAGCAAGGCATTAGTATTCGATCTTTTAGCACAATGTTAAATATTATGCTGAGGTAAACACATTACTGGGAAGGAAAAATACTTACCAGATCTCAAGCTGTCAAGGGGGATGACATTTTGGAATAGAAGTCTGCTTTTGTTTCTGTTAAGTAAGTGGACTTTAAAATACACTAAACACTGAAAGAAGGAAATATAAAACAACAAATTACATATTCAATAAACTAACAAGACAAAATTCTACCTGTTGTGTCCGTACACAAAGAAATAACTAGCAGATTAAAATGGCCGACTGAAAGAAAGAAACTTTAATGTCACTCGAAAAACTACAATCCCCTTTTTTAATTTAAAGCAGGAATGCATGCTACATATAACTCTTACACCTGCTCTAGGAATAAGGTAGCTTCATGAGAAAACCTGCTTCATTAACACCTAACTGATTGAATTCTTCAACACCATAACACTACCAATTAAATGACTATTTTAAATCAATAAATAGAATGATAAGAGGATATTTGTTAGATGGTACTGATTTTATACTATGCATAAGTTTTATGCACATGTGCAAAACTGATGTAAATGATTGAAAATTGTGTATAGCCAGTGATCTGGAACAAGTTGAAACAATAAAACACTCACAGCATGTTTAAAGCCTTGAAATTTTTACTGAACAGGTTTCATTGGTGTGAACGCAGAATCACAAAAAAACTGAATAAAAGTATCCCTGACAACGGCAATTAAATAACATAAATTATTTTTATAATGTTCAAAGCAAACTGAAGGGATTAGGTATAAAATATTAATAAGTGCTAGTATCACTTATTAGTATAATTTTAGAGCTGAACACAGTGTTTCCAGCAATCTGATTGGTTGAGTGTACTCGCCATATGACGTTATATTCACCGCGCTAGGCGGTGAATATAAAGCAAAACAAAATGGCTGCCAGCAGCCGGTTTGTAAATGTTTCCGACGAGGAAATCTCAGAAATTAAAAGTAGTGCAGTCCCGAAAACAACGCAAAATGCAACAAAATATGGTGTTAAACTTTTCAAAGGTATGTCAGCCTCTTCCGTTGGGCTTATTATTTTACTTTGAAACTTTACAAACAGAAACAGTACCGATAACAACGGCTGAAACAGCTAATTAACTGTCGTAACTCTTAATTTACCTTACACAGAATGGTTCGCTTAACAAACCGAATTCGAAACAGAGTTTAAGTGCATGGAAATCAAAGAAATGAACAACTGCCTTTCAAAGTTTTATTTATCAGCAAGACGACAAGACGGAAGCCATTACAAGAAAACAAGTTTGTTGTCAATCAGAGCAGCCCTAGATCGACCCATGTGACATTTATACCGGAAATAAAATGTGTTGAATCCCGATTTCTCTGTTGTTCAGCTCTGAAATTATACTAAAACAATTATTCGCCTCAGGCTCAGTTAATATTGGCGAATATTTACCTCGCCTTCGGCTCGGTAAATATTCGTCAATATTAACTTCGCCTTCGGCGAATAATTGTTAAATATGAGAATGCACTAATCACCTACACTTTTTTGTATGTGTTTGCACTTTACTGTGAAAATATTACACTTGAAGCTTCAGATAAGCATGCAACCTTTTTTCTTAAGTTGGCAAAAATGCCTCTTTACTAAGAAATCTATGTAGCTCAGTTCTAAAATAATATATAAATATAAGTGCTTATTGACACAATATATAATTTAGGTAAATTGTTAATTATTCAATAACCCACTAGTTCTGGCATGATGACTTTGAACAGGTTCTTTGCCACTTTAAACTGTGGATTTAACTTGACCATAGTTGGCTGAGAACAGAGAAGAGAAAAACAGCAAATGAAATTGAAGGTTAAGCATTTAAACATGTTAAAATAAAATAATATTGGCCAGGGTATATACTAATAATCCATGTTAACCTACCATAAAGTTTCCCTATACATATATTTCCATATATGGTTCAATGCCACAATGGGCATTTAACCATATATGGGAAAGACACATTATGGGAGGTTAATTAACAATAAGACCCGTGGCCCTTGAGGGCAAAGGGTCTAATTGTTTTAGTATCACCCAACAAGTCGGACAGAAAAGGCAACAATGAAGTTAGCAAATGCTAGTTGAAGAAATATTTATTTGGGAATAAAACAAAAAAAAAAACGTCACGAATTCCGCTACTCTAGCACCGTTACTAATAGTAGTCCTCTAGTAGCGTAGTATTAGTCTGCCAGTTGGGTGATACTAGCATGGATTAAATGTCCTGGCCAAAAACTGTGCAGTAACTGATGCACAGTCTTGAAACTGGATGCTGATCGCCACTGCAACTTTACAAATAGTTTAAAATGGTGTCCGCATTGCGTACTGGCTTGATGACTATGCCAATATGGAAATGTATTTGAAAAATAATGTTACCTCACACAGTCAAAAGAGTACTCACACAGTCAAAAGTTGTCAAGTGGGTCAACAAGACACGCTTGCTAGGAATGACAGTGGACGAGAATCTCGGTTGGATCCTCCACACACAGGAGCTCAAAAAGAGTTTCGCGAACAAATTAAGCTTGCTTAAGAGATCAAGGTTTCTACCAAAAGAAGTCCTTGAAGATTTTTATTTTAAGATCATATTGCCCTCCGTGAACTACGGCTTAGTTCTGTGGGGATCGTGCTGTAATACAGAACTCATTCATTCCATTGAAAGACTGCACTGTAGAGCCGCTAGAATTATCTATAATCTGCCCAAAGATATGGCTTCCACCGAAGTACTAGAACGGTCTGCGTGGACAAATATCAATTTCCATTACAAATTCGTCGTGTTGAAGCTCGTGCAAAACGCATATAACGACACATTACCCACCATCTTAAGTAAATGCATTATTGCGAAGCGAGACCATAAGATCTCAACTAGGGCACGCGAATCTTTGATAGTGCCACGTTTTAATACGCGTTATATGAAAGACTCCTTAGCCTACAGAGGCTCCGTACTCTGGAATACGCTCGCAACTAAACATAAGGACTTGGCAAATGTGACACGTCGAAAGGACCTCGTCCACATGCTTAAAACTTCGGATGTTTTTATTAATTTCAATTTTAAAGTTTTATCTGTGTCAACCACTAATTTTAAACAGAAAGATTTTATCTACTTTTAGCGCTAGTTTTTAAATTAAATTCAAATGTAAATAGTTTTATAAATCCAAATGTAAATAGCTTAAATGATTGTAAATATTAATTTAATTTTTATTAATACTTTAATTTTACACGACCCCACAAGCTTGTCAGCTTTTATCTACATCGTGTTTAAATAAAGGCAACTTACTTACTTACTTACTTAGTACCAAATTCACATTACAAAATTAACAACCTCTATTTAGCGGCCACCCTCCATTAAATGGCCACTTTCTAAAAACCCAAATTGTTCGTCACATACACTAAAATGCTGTACTCTGTACCTCTGTTGAATGGTCACCTCCATTAACCCTTTCACTCCCAAGAGTGACTTTATAGATTTTACTCTGTCTAACGCCAGACGATTTTACTCGTCAAATGGAGACCCCTTGGGAGTGAAAGGGTTAAAAACTATCTCCCTTAACCCTTTCACTCCCAAGAGTGACTTTATAGATTTTACTCTGTCTAACGCCAGACGATTTTACTCGTCAAATGGAGACCCCTTGGGAGTGAAAGGGTTAAAAACTATCTCCCTTAACCCTTTCACTCCCAAGAGTGACTTTATAGATTTTACTCTGTCTAACGCCAGACGATTTTACTCGTCAAATGGAGACCCCTTGGGAGTGAAAGGGTTAAAAACTATCTCCCTTAACCCTTTCACTCCCAAGAGTGACTTTATAGATTTTACTCTGTCTAACGCCAGACGATTTTACTCGTCAAATGGAGACCCCTTGGGAGTGAAAGGGTTAAGCGGCCACGGTTACTTTTTTTGTTGTTTCAACAATCCAAAAATTTTTGTCTAACTAGTTTTAAGCATCCTGTGTATGATTCCACAAAAAAAAAAAAAAAAAAAACCAACAACAGTAGGCATATCTTACAGAAACACAGTCAATCACCTCGGTGCTTAGGATTCTACAATCTGCTGGAACACCAACTGTCTCCACATCAACACGTATTGGAAGTTGTGAGTCTTCGTCAACATGAAGATACTGTCCAGACAGAATCTGGAAATGAAACGTTACACTGAGGACATGCTTGATATGAAAAACAAGAAGAGAAATGCTCAGTGTCCATCCAATGTAAGCATATGAAAATAATGATAATAATAATAACAATAATTATTATTGTTATTATTATTATGACTATTATTAACCTGATGTTTTGACACTCCTGTCTATAGTGTCTTCTTCAGGGGTGATTGGGCAAGGCTGTATAGCTCCTTTTACACCTGTGGTGAATGGTGTTGCTTACAAGATGCAAGTAAGGTAGGTAGGTAAAGGCGCACATGAGCCAAAGGCCCACATGGCCGGAGCTTATCCCGGTTTCAATAGCATGAAGCACCTGGGAGTATTATTACTCCCCCCTGGATGGGATTCTTGTCCATCGCAGGGTCAACCCCAGCATTATATCGCTGGTACCCAATTACACCTGGGTGGAGAGGGACAGTGTGGAGTTAAGTTTCTTGTCTAAGGAAACAACACAGTGCCAGCACCGGGGCTCGAACCACAAACCTCCTGCTCGGAAGTCAGACATGCTAACCACTACACTACTGTGTCTCCACACACAAGATGCAAGTATTAAATGCATCAGGTAATAACCTGTCATCATTGAGGTTCAACGGAGTGTGGACGCTAGTAATAATCCAAGCTTCTAAATCAATGTCTTTGATTATAGCGGTGGTTAGACGTGGTAATTCCAGATCGGTGAATTGTATTATTTTAAGTTACATTCATTATTTCAAACCAGAGTAATGTTCACACTATGTCTGAGGTAATGCCTTGTTTGAGTCAAATTGAATCAGTTCTGTTTTAATAATTGAAATAGAGCTCAAGTAATTCAATAGGACTAAAACATAGCATTATACAAATACCAATTAATGTTTGTTCATTTGCACAATGTCAAGTAGATTCTGTAAGCAGGAGTACATTCAGAGACTCTCCATGAATGTCCCCATTATCTCGCTTCTCGACAGTAAGTTCACAATGCTTGAATATGAAAGCTCCAGCTCAATGGAATCATGCAGTTATACCTAATTAATTATTATGACACTACAACTATTAGTAATTATTATTAATATAAAGGCCTAATTTTGTATTTTTATAGTTCAGTTAGAAAAATTTAAATTTGTCATATTGATATCAGTATACAGAAATGACAAATTATCCAAGCGTCATGTGGAAATACCTTCTTAATTTGCAGCTGAGAGTTCAATGAATTTAAGTACATTTACCTCAATTGTGAAATAACAAGACTTTCCTCCTCTGGGACTTTCCTTAATCCCAGGATGATATTGTGACTTGGCTGTTGAGAACAAATCAAAAGGCAATGAATGGTTTTGTCTATTAATAACAATACTTCTGTTCAGACAAACAACTACTATACTTAGTTTGAAAACAAAGTGATCCATCTATAACTATTAACTATTATGGGTATCATACAAATGCACATGGAGAAGGACTTGGGCATAGTTATCTTGGAGAAGCTGACTTGAGACTCTCGTCTGCACTTAATTATGGCAAAAGCTAAGAAATGTCTCGGCCTACTCAAGAGGTCTTGTTCGTTGTTAACTAAAGTTTCAGTCAGGAGGTCTCTTTACTTAGCAACAGTGAAACCCCACTTATGTTACGCTACTGAAGTCTGGTCTCTAGCTCTGAAGTAACTGAGACTTACGATTGAGCGAGTTCAGAGGCAGAAAGCCACAAGATGGATGCTATGAATATTTAAGTGTGGTCAAATGTCATACAAAGAGAGAATGCTCTCTCTGAACATGCATCCTCTTGCTTATGACAGAGAGATTAAAGACATTTTGTTCTTTTACAAGGCTATATATCTATATCTATGGCTTAACCCTGACATAGATGTTAGTAATTATATGTAACTTTTAATAATCACATTAGTACATGTTGCAGCCAGACTGCTGGCTATTATCTCACTGTTCTGGCCTGCAAGCCCTGCACTTTCCAAGCTTTGTATTTTGTTCCTATTGAAAGACTGTGGAACACTGTATGTAGCATACCTTTCCCCAGTACTAGCCTGGGCTCTTTAAGTCCTTTTTGATAAATATTCTAATGTCCCTCTTAACGTCAGTTTGTGATGTAGATCTGGCCTGTTTGTGTTCCATCTCACGGAGTTGCTCATTCCACCACAGTTAGCTTTTATTTATTTTATTACTATTACTTACGTACTGGTAATACTCCTATGGGTGGGCGCCTCGCATGGGTCTGCATGAGTGTCCTGTTTGCACCCTCTAATTTTGGGCTTTAATTAAATTTATAATTATTCTTATTCAGTTTGTAATATATTTATAGTGTTTGCCCATTAAAGTTTGTTAGACAGACTTACCTTGGTTCCTCAGTGATTCTGGCTTCAAAATGTACCCACATCCTCCATTTTTCCTAAACAGTCCTTGATTAAGGTGCATTCCAGTATCTGGAAAAGGTATAAACAAGGGCTTTTATGTTCTGCCTCCAATTAGCTAACAATAAAGTACTAAACTGCAAACACAGAACTAAAGCTCACAAGCCTTAAGCAGTCTAGTTGTTTAAAACAATTATTATGCTACGCTGTGTCATTCTAGAGGCATTTACCTTCTTCCCCTTTTCTTTCCTACTTCACTTGGCTGTGAGATATATATTTTTATGTTTATGGTACTAGTGGTCTTACATGACTTGTATGTTCTTATATTCATTGACACATGGGGTATAAACGTGTAATATTAACATCATATGTTAGCAAAACGTTGTGAAATCAAATTTTCTTTTAAAAGGAATTTTCTCAGCCACAAATGGGTTGCCCTTGATATTTTGCAAACATTATAAACAATTTACCCTGTGAATGCTGTGGCAGAAATATACACCTTTGCACCTCTATATAACCTTCACTACGTGCTGACATACAGTACAAAATGAAAATGACACACAGTCTATTGAAATTCAGCAATACCTGGTTTTTGGAAGTTGACAGCTGCCATTTGAAATCCAGCATTCCACATTATCTGAGGATTATAGTTGGAAGAATCCACCCTTGAACCCTTAGGATATGATCTCACAATATGCTTACTGGCCAAGGAAAGCATTTCTGAGATTAAAAAAAAAAAAGAAAATTAGTCACCTTCTCTGGGACAAAGTTACAAAATTAATAAAACTGTAAAATTCTTGCTTGGTTGTCTCTGGCAAAAGCTTACACTCTAGCAATCAATTTGATTTACGCTTGATATCAAATAAGACAGTGAAATATCAACCATTTCACTCAGCACTCTTCTGCTTGCAGTATAAACTCAATCAGTATCTGATAGCTACAGCCACAATAATTACTATTGGGGACTGTCAGAGTTTGCTGAGACCAAGACTATAACCATGGATGGGAGTTTAGTAAAAGTAATTCTGCACAGGCATTTTAATTGCACAATTCGGGAACTTCAGATCAAGGATTCAAGCACATTGGGCTGTTTTGCCAAATGTGGCTAATATAAATGGCATTTACATGTAGGCTAAGTTAAAATCAAGTTGATGCTGGTTAGCAGTTACCACCAGTCCATATGTTAGGAGTTCAAGGGCCATAACCATGCTTTGCCTTCGCTAGCTGGTTGTTTGTTAGGCCTTTTCACGTCGCTATTTTTCTCCTTCCTGGCATGTTATTGACCCATTTGAATACAATACAATACAATACTTTATTTATATAGTAATATGTGACACCAAGGGGCTCCTAAGTGCTCGTTAAAACGTGTATGTGTGCATCACATATGAAACCAGAGGTAGAGATAGACCACCACACTGGGAACTACGTCCCCTACTCTTTTTGAACAATGTGCGAGTTCTTTAATGTCCCACAGATTACAAGGTACAAGTATGGTGAGATAGGACCTACACTTTATTGTCCATATCCAAGAAGACTAGAAAGTCTAACCATTTTCAACTAGCCCCTTATGCAGACTGGAAGCCCACAGTCCTCAAATCTGGGACAAACTAATTTATGCCACAGGTCTTGAGCAAGATGTCTGCTCTCACTTGAGACGGAAGAGGAATGGACTGTTTGCTTGTTTGCAACTAACTTTGCTTTATCACCCAGCTCATCTTCTTGCAAGATTTACCTGTCTGGCATTTGCTCTCTGCATGTGTACTTGGGCTTCCCCAACCCCTTAGCCAATTGTCTTCAACTGCAATGTGTTGTGCGTGGTATTAAGAGGAGTCAATAAGGCTCATCAGCTTACCTACCAATCTGCAGTCATGCACAAACTCTTGCTAGTTTTAAATCCGGTTGCAGGGGTTGCCTTTTTGATAATGAATAAGTTAGTTAATGGAAAACAGGGACTTTTTATTGCTTTTATTTTTGTTGTTTTTAGATTTAATTAGTAGTAGATTAGTATCTTAACAATGTAATTAATGCAGTTTTAGTATTTACTATCGCCATCCTGCATTCAGGTCCACATTAAAGCATCTCAGACTGAGGGTGAACCCATTCTGTGAAGGTTGTTATGTGTATATTGGTGAAGGTCGTCCTCCACTTTGTCTTGTCTGCCTTTATGTCATATCTTGTACTGCCGGCGCAGAAGGCCCCCTCCTCCTCCTTGCTAACAGTCAGCTGCTTTCCTGCAGCCTCCTATCTCGTTGGCGGAAAGAGATATTTGTGACAGTTGCCATCCCTGGTACCTTTTCTAGTCGCAGCTTCCGCATTGGGACTGCGACAGTTGCTGATCGCAAGGGGTTCCCTGACCACCTCACTCAACCTCTGGATTGCTGGAATAGCAACACATACAAACTCTACATCGATCCGTACTCCAACTGACACCTTGCACCAGGTATCGCCTTTTGCTTAACAACTACTCCTATATTTCATTGCTCCTTCTTGCATAATTGGATGTCTTGGGTTGCTGAATAGCATTGCATACAACCTGCAGCCTGGCTTGCCCTTGTAATGGCGGTTTTTCCCTAACTGTCACAACTGCTGCTAACAACAGTAATTAAGCTAGCTTTAGCTTCCTTGGTTTTTACCGGCCTTGCATCACTGCTTATTGCCCCCTGTTGCTGGGATGGGTGCTTGGAGGTATTTTGGGTAGGGAGGCCCCATGTCCACCTATTCCTCAGGCCCTCCTTACTCACTGCTCCTCCTTGCATCATTGGATGTCTTGGGTTGCTGAATAGCATTGCATACAGTACAACCCACAGCCTGGCTTGCCCTTGTAATGGCGGTTTTTCCCTAACTGTCACAACTGCTGCTAACAACAGTAATTAAGCTAGCTTTAGCTTCCTTGGTTTTTACCGGCCTTGCATCACTGCTTATTGCCCCCTGTTGCTGGGATGGGTGCTTGGAGGTATTTTGGGTTGGGAGTTCCCATGTTCACCCAGTCCTCAGGCCCTCCTTAATCCATGCAAGCACTGCTGTTCGGAGTCTTCCTTGGAGGTGGGCTGTGGCTGGGTTGCCATGGAAAGTGCCTTGCTGAGAGGAGACTACTGCTCACCTCATTTGCTACTTTTTCAGGTACATACCCTTCAATACCCCTACTCAGGTGAAGAGTTAAATGGACTGATCCTGAGAGGAGGTTAGATATAGTCTATGACTGTATTATAATCGTTAACTTAAGTATCAGTTTGTTGGTGCAGCTTCAATATAGTAAGGGCGAACGTTGGCATTTTCCTATACCAGGTCATAAAATAGGTTACTGAGTAATGACATTAACAGGTGAGGAGAACTGAACAATTTACCAGCTTGAGGAGTTTGAATTGTACTTGTCTCTTCACATAACATATAACAAAGGGTACTACTCTCACTTGGGAGTGAAAGGTAGAATCCAGTACTTGTGATTTATTTGCAGAAGATTATCATTGTTGAAATACCTTTTGGCTGATTTGAGATAGAATCCTGAGCTACACAGTCACTGAAGGAGTACATTTCACAGCAGTCCTCTGATACATCATTCTTCTTGTAACCAACTGCACGGCAGTACACTATTAACCTGCCCATGGCATCTTCTAGAGGCACCTGCATGTGTGGCCATAGAAATGTTAATAGAGGGGTTTGTTCCTGACAAAAATGGGCAAAATGAAAAATGTTATGCCACTGCAGGATAGTGAAGGTCCTGACCTTTGAAGCAATGATAGCTGTTTGTTTTTGACAACCCATACATGTAATTCTCTCATTTCCCTTTGCAAAGGGTTATCCTGGAAACATTTTCTCAGTTTCAGTTCCCTGCACCTTTCATGTTACAAGACAAAATAGTATTTCCAATTGCTACTTTTCCCAATCCCTATACAGATTTCCAAACATATACTCTTACATTGTTTGAATTAATAAGTAACCTAAATTCTATTGTGGCTTTCAAATCTTAAGTGAAGATCCATCTGAGATCTGGATATGAAAAAAACCCTGTATCCAGATTTCCTGGCAATGAAATGCATGCCTAAACGCAAAATGTGTACGAGTTTAGTAACATTTAAACAATACCAAAACTGATAAAAGAGCTTTGCAAATTATTGTACCCACCACATTATACTGGTCTTCAGGTGCTACACTATTGGTCATTGATTTCTATAAGGGAATGAATGAACACATCTGTTTAATACTCACTTCCTTCCATGATTATTGATCTAAGTAAAGATTTATTCTCCACAGTACGTTCTATACACTTCACCGTTTGCTAGCTAGTTTGGAGATTTTTAGTTTCTTGGTCAATTTAGTTTTTAGAACAACATTACCTGTTTACCAAACAAATTATTGCTAACATAAAGGGAAGAGACACATTAGTCATTTCTGGAAGTAAATAAGGGTTGATAATCAGAGAGCAAGTGGTGATAAACTAGTTGGTAGGTAAATGCAGTTAAATTGGTGTCAATTGGCAAATACCTGGTCAAATGTTTCATCTGTGGCTGATACTGGCTGCAGTTTGTTGAGAGATTGTGATGATCCTTGTCTTAACAGTCCTGCCTCTGACTGAGGAAGGGAAAGTAAACCAGAACTAGCATTTTACTTACAGAACTATGAGGATTATGAGATATGGGAAATTGCCTTCAGAAGACTGTGATTGAAGGTGTTTATGAATCAAACTGAAATAGGAAGCCTAGTTTTAAGTATCTGAAGTTTACAATACCAGTAAGAATGTGTTCAGAATTTCCTCATCATAAAGTACCATTCTGGTCCTCCACTTTATTATCGTATTTACCCATGTATAATATGCACTTTTTTACCGAGAAATTACAGTTCAAACTCGTGATGCATATTATACACAGAACCCACTGTTTAGGAATGTTCTCATCAGCATACTCTAAACAACAAAACAAAAGCTCCCACGTAACTGGTTGTTAATAACTACAATTCAAGTTACTGTGACTGAAAAAGGTTTCATTTTGTTCTGTGAAGGAATTTAAATGCTTAAAATGAAACACCTGACAGGAGCAACAAAAACAACATCTCTCTTGAGCAATCAAACATTCATGGAATGAGGAGAACCAAGTGACAGTCGTTGGAGTGCTGAGATAACTATAAAAATCAAATTAAAGGCTTGCTTTTTTGTTACATGTTTGAGGCAATCCTAACAGCATTGCTCAAACCAGTTTGTTGAAATCAGCTGCCATCTTGGATGATATTACCTAGAGAGGAATATGGTTGAAAATATAGGGTGGGTATTATACATGCACAGTGGCGTATATTGTACATGGGATTAAAATACGGTATCAAGCATAGTTCATTGTCTCAATGTACATTAATTCTACAGGTTGTATCTGAAAAATCTTGCAATCCTTAAAAGTGGACAATTTGTGATAAAATAACCAGCTGTTGTCCGGACATGGTAAAAGTTCTCAAGAAACAGATAACAATCACCTCAGCATCACAAACTTGTTAGACATAAATTGTACAAAGTCTTTAGGTGCACAATTGGGAATATTATTTTAAGCTTAACTCTAGTGTACAAAAAACAGTTTACGGGAACTTGGTATCTGAAGTAGTTAATATAAGGTCTATACTAGTACTCTTAGTAGCTAAAATTTAAACCAAAGCTACAATGACATGTACCTGAGTGAGAAGAAGTGCTTTACTGGTCTTTTTGACTCTGGTTGAAAGGTTCTACATCAACATTTGATGAGAAAAACAATTATATTGCAAGAAACTAATTAAATAAATATCTACAAAATTTAAAGCATGAAATAAAAAAATAAACTGAATCAGGCTTCAAAGTTTTACACTGATGTTAGGCAGATTACTATTAGAAAATGTCGTTCATTTTGAAATCTTCATAATATGTCAGTCCATATCATCTGATTGGTTACCTAAAGTGTATTAAATATCTTGACGAAACACTGTAATTAAGTGTTTTTTCTGTTTTATATGCACCACTGGGCTATATAAAGTAACGTCACTTTTAATAACAAAATAATATTTATTTAATTTGATACTACAGGGAGCAGGGAAAGCTTTCCACTGTGTGTCACGCTTCTCGCTATGCTCGTTGCATGTTCTTCCAATTCCCTCTGTGCTTCCCATTACTGAGAGAAGACAAATATCTACCTTCTCAATTTATTTCTTTAACTGAATAACCTACCTGCAGTGGGCTCGCATTTCCTCCAGGCCAAAGGACTGCAGAGATCTTGTGACCCTACCATGAAATCAGAACACTAACCAAAAGACTAACAGTTGGACTAACTATAAGGTTTGTCCCTCCATGAAAATCAAAACAATGATAATGTTAGCTGCTTTACATTATCTATTACAATTATGAATTTATAAGCCCTAGTGAATGGGACATAAGAGGGGTCCAAATACCACAAAACTACACAGACAAAAGTGACAACACTGTAGTCACGCAGCAGAACTGTACTTTAAACCAGACAACCAGAAGCGGTAGGATCCAAGGAAAAATAGTGTTAGCGCAGTGAGGCATGCATAGTTTCACTGATGACTGGAAAATAAAGTAAGAAAAAAAGGGCACCGCTTAGTCTTGCAAAACTGCAATACTGTACGTTCAAATAAAAATTACCGTAAAACCACACCAACAATAATGGGAAACTTATTACTGCAAGCCCTTACAATTCTGCCTCTATTATTATTCAGTGAGATGCCTTTAACATAAATTTAGGACAAACATGTTTCTTCTTATATGACTATAACTTCCCTGAGCAGGCAAGATGAAGCGAATCTTGAGTTCTGATTGGCTACCAGAGCCAGCAAGATGGACCTATCTTGCCTGCTTGGGATTTCATTGTCACTCAAAACAAAACAAAATGGCCATAATATAATAAACTCTGTATTAACCAAGCCTGCTTGGTTAAGATAACTGCATGTTGGCCTTTTCTTTTTTGCAGTTCTTATTGACATAGAGTATGTCTTGGTCAACAGAAATGCCAAAACAAATAGATGCAATAATATGCCAATATGCAGCAGTCATGACCTCACACTAGGCCAATAATGTATATATTATAAAGTTGACAAAACGATGTGGTTCTTCTTTTAAAATTACCTTCTTCTTTGGTTTGATTTTGCCTTTAAGTACAATTTTTCCCTTAAGATCCTTGGGTGATGGAAGGGTATTTACTCCCCTTTCTTCACAGAGGTTAGTTGTTGCAAGCAAGTCTCCAAGCTCTTCCACAAATGTGTTTGCCATAATTGCCTTGAAAATAAAAAAGGGTCCAAAATGAGAATGAAGCAGCCAACTATAAGTTTGTGAAACATTCTGCTATATTACTAAAGGTGTATCAAGCTGCTATTTTCTGTTAAATCTTGATCATAACAAAATACAATTAAAATGATAACGAAACACCAAAAGACAGAAATGAGAGACTAACCCATCACATAACCAAAAATAAAGTTATGTGACTATTTAAGAGAGGCCGAACACATGATCTGCATATGCCCAGAAATATCCATGGGCAAAATTTTTATGCTGTCAAACTTTTCTAACTGACAGAGATGATATGTTGTATACATTTATATGTGTAACCCAGAATCCAAATCAATTGCATTTTTATTAATAATTGATAATAAATTTATCAGTAATTAAATTTTAAAGTTAATCATTAACATTAAAATTTAATTACTCTCAGTAACAAGTATGTTGGGACTTAACAATTATCCCAAAAGTTTGAGGTAAGGCAATTAAACCTCAAGTTACATTTGACATTAACTATTAATGTCAACTGTGACTCACTTGTTGCTGCTCACTACAATGGTTTTCCAGTGACAAAATTAATGGAAACTCTGAAGCTTCAAATGCATACTCCTGAAAATCATATAGTACAAATCTTAACTAGCTGTTGAATTTGTATTATACAATACTCTTAAATTATGCTTGATCTTTATAGAAATTTTTCATTATTTCTAATTAGTATCCATTCCTTATGTAGTCTCCTTTGCAGACGTTATTAGGGTCGTCACGCAACGCTCCTCACCACTAACGGCTGCTCACGAGAGAGACACATTCCTTTCCCTTTTTTTTGAGAACCAATAGAATGCACGTTATTGTTATTGGCTACGCTAATCAAATTCCTCGTTATATTTGCTGGGCGCTTGCTGTGCGCTTGCCGTATGCGCGAAAACAAAACATGACAGATGCACACGTGGGAAAGAACAATCACAATGTGGCCAGACTCGCCAGTGAAGCCGTCAAATACCATAGGACCGGTGGAGCTTGAAAAATGACAGATTCTCCAAACCAGTTGGTAAACTAACAAATATGTCTTTTTTCTTCAGCACTGCAGATATAATTGCTTCTTTTTGATGCTTGTTTAACTCGCTAAACTTGAATTGTTCACACACTTTTGAAAAAGAAGATTAGATAGATCTGCTATGTTTGCTTTCCAGGAATAGAGAGGGACTTGGACCAGGTTTCCAGAATATGGAAGCCTGCTTCTTATTGGTCAATTTTAGGGAAAGGAATGTGTCTCTCTTGTGAGCAGCCGTTAGTGGGAAAGAGCATTGCGTGACGACCCTAATAATGGCTGCGAAGGAGACTACCGGTATTTCTTATGAGGTTTTATGTTTTCTTTCATATACCAATCTTTACAGATATCTTAAAGCAGCAGGGGATTCAATAATTTTTTAAGTGGCCGTCTGAGGTGGCTAAAGTAAGCGGGGAAATCTAGACAAAGTAGGCGGCAGTAAGAGGTAAATTCTGACAAAGTAGGCAGGGATTTTTGCCAGTTGCTGGTTTCTAATGAAAACACTGAGTAGTTACTACACTAGGCACACCTATAAACGGCTGTATACATTTGAAAACACCAAATATGGGTGTGAAAATAAAATGAGTCAAAACTGTAAATACCTTTATACATAGTCAAATGGATGAAAGTACCAGTTGAAAGCAAAAAGTATAACAATTCAACAACAAATTAAAACTATCTTCAAATTATTTTGAAATCCACAATGATCCGCTACCTCACAATGATCTGATCTTTCACAATCTGTTTATGACAAACAGTCAAATTCCTAGATATGATTCATGAACAGCCCGTACACATCCCTGTAGCACTAACATAAAGAAATTCGCAATTCTTTACCAAGGACCTAAAATCTGGAATTGCCTTCCTGTATCCATGAAAAACTTGAGAAGTTTTCCTATCTTTAAGAATAATGTGCTATACTTTTTATACGTATTAAAATAGCTACTGAATTATCATTGCTCCACGTTGTCGTGGCCCTGACAATGCTAACTTCTAAAAAAATATTTTTATATGTGTTTTTTCATATATATATTGTGACAGCCTATTAGGCTGGTGGTTTCTTGAGGTCTCCGCAGCTAACGACTAACAACATGTTTGTTACTGCTGGTATCCTGACCAGCGGGTTTATCCCCTCGTTTATTACGAGTATGCGCACGGGGCCTCGGCATTGGCGGGCACGAGGCCACCGTGAAATTACCTGAAGTTGATGATACTTGTGAGTTGTTTTCAGCCTCATATATGTATTAAACGTTGTGTTCGAAATCTTCATCGCCACGGCTATCATTTGTGCCGCCAGTCACAGTCACAGTCACAGTAATTTCACGACCTCATGGTTCTTATGGATTTACAAGGATAGTTACGGTGGTGCTTCTACGTATCTATAGTTTTCGATCTGGTTTTACGGTTTGAGGGATATTTACGGTCATGGAAGGTGAAGGCAAGGAATTTGCGGCTTATTTCGAGGACGACAATTTGCTGAGTTTGC
This sequence comes from Ricordea florida, assembly GCA_949710005.1. Taxonomy (NCBI): domain Eukaryota; kingdom Metazoa; phylum Cnidaria; class Anthozoa; order Corallimorpharia; family Ricordeidae; genus Ricordea; species Ricordea florida. Next base: position 27,369,498 of record OX453275.1, on the reverse strand, counting down.
AAGTTTCGCGTTCGCACTCCCCAACAATGGATACGGAAATGTTTCGTGTTGTATCGCCGCTTCACACTCAGCCAACGGATGCAGCATCAGAAACGGAACTTCCTAACTCAGTAAAGGTTCAAGGTTCGCTGAATATGGGAGCAAAATCGACAGTCAGTGATGCTGAAGCCCTAGGAGTGGGCGAAAGGAGGAAAATTCCAACGGATAAAGGTAAACAACACGAGTTACAAAGGTTAAAGGATCATAGAACTGTGGCGTTACGTCACGTAACTAGACAGATAAACAAAATGAAACCGTTACTTGCTGATCTTAACAATTATGAATTTGTGTCAGTTGAAATGGAAGGTCTTAACAATTTGCTTGTTAAACGGCAAGATGCTCAGGATAATTATGTTGATGCGTTAGAAGATGAAATTGTTATTGTTGATGCCAATTCATGGTACGATGCTCACGATGAAGATGTCTTTAAGTTTAAACAGTCTGTCATTGAATATTTGTCCAAGGTGAAAAGGCATCAGTCAGATGAAGTAAACTCTGTTATCTCTAGTGGGTCTCATCGCACAAGAAAGTCAAATCACTCTAAACGGTCCACCTCATCTTCAGTTTCATCTAAAACTAAGTTGATGGAAGCAAAAACTAAGGTTGCAGCACTGGAAATTGAAGCATCATTTCTGAAGGAAAAGCAAGCGCTTAAAATGGCAGCTGAACATTTAGAGCTAAAACAGAGTTTAGCTCAAGCAAGGGAAGAAGAAAGGATTTACGAAGAAATGAAGAATGAAGAGTCAACCTTTGCACCTGTTCATACACAAATTCCTCCGATTTGTACAATACAATCAGGTAACTCCGCTGGTTTGGAACCAACTTCGCAGCAACAACTTGTAAGTTCTTTAGGCATTACAGGTTATCAACAGCCTTAGTAGTATGATAGAGGCAAATCACCCGGATTTTTTTTATCAGGAATTTATCAGAGATTTTATCAAGGATTTTTTATTTTCCCTGATTAATTTTTTTATCAAGGATTTATCAGAGATTTTATCAGAAATTTTATCCAGAGATTTCTTGGTTAATAAAGTATCACCAAATAAAAAAAAAATTAAATAAAAAAATTTGAATTTCTTAAAAACATATTTAAAGAAATAATAATATAATAGAAAATTGATGGACAAGAAAAAAGTCAAGGAATTGAAACCCATAGCCAAAGAACTAGGTATTAAAGGATATTATCGAATGAAAAAAGCCGAACTCATTGAAGCTCTGGGTAATATAGACATCACTGAACCTAGACCTATTTCCAGAAATGAACCGATACCTGATATTGATAAAAAAAAGTATAACTGTATTCATGGAAAGTATAAATATTATTGTAAGGATTGTGGTGGATCTCAAATATGCTCTCATAATAAAAGGAAAGATCGATGTAAAGAATGCGGCGACGGAACTAGTCTTTGTGAGCATAAACGAATGAGAAACATATGTAAAGAGTGTGGAGGATCTGAAATATGTATTCATAGAAAACAAATATGGCATTGTAGGATATGCATATGCGAACATAATAAAATAAAGTCGAAGTGTAAAGGGTGTAACAAAACACAAGATACATAACAAAAAACATTATGTTATATAACGCAAGTCAGTGTTACATAACAAAAATTTATATAATTCAGTCAATTTGAGTGAAAAAATTTTATCAAAGATTTTATCAAGGATTTATTATCTAAATCTTAAACTTAAAGTTATGGGAGAACCCTTCAGATCAAGTTTTTTCCATTCAATGTCTAATATGCTTAAATCGAAGTGGTTTATGAGGCTCTCATATTTTTGAACTGGAATTGTTGGATAATCCTGTGAGGGTATGTTAGCAAGTAGGTGTGATGGTGAGAGTTTCACAAGTTCTCCATATTGAGTGTTATTCATATATGACGACTTATTATCCACTATACTACACATAAGTCTCAGTGGTTCCTTAATCTGTATATTTATGGGGTATAATTTACCAGGATTTATGACTTCAGGCACCCCTAAACCAACTTGTAGCCCTCTTGTAAGTTTAATGTTGAAGATTTTATTGGAATATAGATAGTCAACAGTATCAGTCTCAATGATTGTTATCTTTGACCTATCAGTATCATTAAGAAAGATCGATTGGATATTACGCAGTGAATATGTACCGGGCATAATTATTATGAGGGGCTGATTCTTATCATTGAACAATATCTGTTGATCCTTGAAATTAATCAATCTTTTGGTTTTTATATTACAATCCAGGAGTTGTATCTCCCGAAGATTTTTCAGTGGAGGATCCAAATACACCCTAGTTTCAGACTCGTACATGGTAATACTCAACATTTTGTTTGGTTACTACATATTCACCTTTAAATTTCTATAATCAGCATCTGAGAGGAATCGATCCTTAACAAAAACAATATGTTATATAACATAAGTCAGTGTTACATAACAAAATTTGCATTGACGTAATCACATTCCTGAGCGATGTTAGAAACCAGCCTTTTTAAAGTAAACTTAAAATCTACTTTTCAACTTCAAATCTACTTTCCAACTTGCTTGTTGCTATGTCGTAAAAGTATGTAATCTATTGTTCTACACGTGTACACTAATTTACATACAATCATAATCACGTGAAATACTCATGAACTACCGAAATAGATACCACGCTAATCCACCAGCTACAACTATAAATGCTAATATATTCTTTTCATGCTGCGTTGAGTCAATATTATTTTCATGTTTCGTTGAGTATGTTTGCGTTGAGTCTGTTTTCGTTGAGGGTTTTGGTTTCGTTTCAGTTCTATGAGGTAACTTTAACTTTGAAGATCCCATGTTATGATTTATTCCAACCTGTTTTGCTTCAGTGTTTAGGGAATTGTTCACTCCAAAATTCATATCATTACTCGCTTTCATAAGTTTGTTGTTAAAACCAGTCACGCTTTCAGTGTTGATTATCATATTACTAGGCATTAACCATACACCAGGAGCAATGGCTAAATCAAGCCGTAATTTCGCTTCCTGTATAGCTAATTGATACCTTTGGATAGAACTAGAAATGTCATTTTCAATAACACTACTCTCAAATAAAGATAAGAATTCTTGTTGAGTCTCAATCGCTCCACCACCATTACCGTAAATCGAATTTCTAGTGTTAACTTGCGCTCCTAATATACAGTAAACAAAAGCTTCAACAGATCGATTCAATCTACCAAGTCCAGCTTTAGTGAGTCCATGACCACTTGTTGGTATAAACCAGGCATATTTGAGATCAGCAAAATCGTCATTACGGATGAATGAGATTAGGTCACCTTTTTCTTTCTTACCTCCCTCATCAGCAAATTTACCACCTTCACCAGGCCATTGATCAGCTTCATCATCGTAATTCCTTACCTTATGAACATTTTGATATCCACCACCAGATCCATGATATCCAGCACCATAAGCAAGGAATATATCACCCAAACCTCCGTTTCGACCGCCTTTCCATCTAAAGTCAGAGTTTTTTGAGATACCAAATTCAGCACACAATTTTTGATATGCTACTTTACTATAGGGATTATTATTTATTACAAAAGGTTGCTCCTCAGGTAAGGGAAGACTCAATTCATATAATATTCTCCTTATTGTGAAATACACATGAAACTTAATGAAGCTACTCACTACTTTAGGATAATTTAGACTCTCAAAAGGACTTATACCACAACCTGAGGTCGCGCACCATACTGCAAAGTTAAGTTGTTGTGGCCAATAATTCATATCGGGTGCGTTCAACCATTTTCTACTCTGTTTACCAAATTTGAAAGTAACAACTTGGGATGTAAATATGTTTCTCATCTTTGCTGTGAATTTCTTAGTATTTGAAACGTATATATCCAGTGAGGTTAGCATTTTTGTTATGTCACTTGTAAAGTCATCAAAATCAATTGCAGGTATTGGATAAGATCGATTGGTTATAGTTAAACTCTTTGGGAATGAACTCAATGCATCATCATTCAATCCTAAATCTTTCCATAGAAGTCTTTTTAAACGGGGTGATAGGTCTTCAGTCCATGTTTTACCAGTTGGGTCATCATAAGACATGATTGTTGTACCATTAACTTTCCACCTAATGTAACCACCATACGGATCAGCTACAACTTTGAATTGACTGTGATCAGCCTTTGGATATCTATTTCTGAAATCATTAAATAAGCCCATCTTATTATTTACGTTGATAATAGGATGCTTTTAAATCAAAACCGTTCTTTTCTAATACCAGCATAACAATTCCATCCTACAGGAGTTCTCTCAAATGACATTTTCAACGTACGGGAGCTGTTAACTCCTTTAATATTTCCGCTCGAACCTCTGTTCTTATCTGGTTCATATTTAAATTTTTTTCTGTATCTTTCCTGTTTTTTTGACGGATTTCGAGTTTTAGTTTTTCAAACTTGTCCACCTCTGATAAAATTAGCGAAAATTCTTGGTCAGATATGGCATTATCTTTCAGTGCCTTTGAAACCAAGTCGTGAATGGTATTTACTTTTGCTTTTGCCAGAGAAACTGTCTGTTCATGTTTACTAACTTTATGTGAAAGTCGTTTAGAAGCCGCACCGAATCCAACCGATATTCCCCCACAAATACCTCCAACCGCTCCTAATGGGATACCAACAGCAGCACCAAAACCAGTAAGGGAGGTTCCAAGCCCACTTGCAGATAGGATAACTGAAAATACCCCACTACCAACACTGATTTTTGTAAATATTCCCCTCGCTCTATTGTATTTTTTCCTAACATCCTCGTAATGTTTAATTTCCTTTTGAAGATTATGTAATACTTCACACGATTTTTGAAGTCTGAAATTATTTGGATCTCCATTCATAGGCACTTGTGGATAAATTCTATTGTAGTCTTCCATATTTTACTGATCAACAGGAAATCTTTAAATCGATACGAATACGTAAGTTACTAAAGTTTAACTTTCTTCCAAATTTATCTAAAAGCCATAAAGTAAAGTAGTTTACCGGATTTTTGGTTTGTGGAATTCTTAAACAAGGATACCTTTGAGATGGAATAATAGCTAGTAGTTGTGAGGGGTTAAGTTCTAAATTTCCACCGATAGGCATACAACAATTGGAATATGAAGACTTTGGCTCTATAAGATCACACATTAAGTATATATGATTTTCATACAACGGTATAGGAATGTAAACAAATTGTAATTGTATCTCTTTTACATTAGTTAAGGGTGGATCTAGGTAAATTCTTGTTTCAGGAGTTAGCATAGTGATAGATAGAAACGTTGTATCATTCATTATTTTTTTTTACTTATCGTCTCTTCTTTTTAAATTGTTCCACAAAATATAGATCCACAGCCACTATCAACAACCAAGCGTTCTTACCTAAAAATCCAATAACCTCTCCTGCAGTCTTGAACAGAAAGCTCACGATAGCTCCAACCATTCCAGGCAATATTTCACCGAGTTTCTTACCAATCGTTTTCAACCCATTACCAACACCTTTACCCAATTTGGTTAGACCTTTAGAAAGATTAGAAACGATAACACCAATGACCACACCAACAGCACTCACAACGGCAAAGACTGTAAAACCATACTTTTTAAAGATAGCCTTCACACGATCTCGTAATGGTAGTTTTTCTATTATTGACTCGTTTCGTCTCTCGAGATCGGCTATTTGATCTTCGTTTGAGATTATCTGCTTTCTAACCATATCTTCCAATTCATTAACCCTGGAGAGTAAACGATCTCTACTTTGTTCTACCTTTGTTAAATTGGACAGTCCCTTCTTATTTTTGTCGAGTTCATCTTTGTATCGATTTAATTCACTCAAAAGTTTCTCAGCCTCTTTTTTAGATTCTATCTTCTGTTTAACAGCTGCATCCAAATAGCTATCTTTTTCCGCGATTGTTACTTGTTGTTTCTCAATGAATTCACGCAGATCTTTTTCTTTAGCAACATAGCGATCTATCTCCTGAGGATATACTTCTGTGGCTGCTTTCAATCCATCAAAGGCGCGACGAAATTCTTTAATCTCTTCATTTTTTTCCTCCAACTGTGATACAAGCTCATAATTTCTTCCAAGTATTTTTTCATAACTAATACCCAGAGATTTTTTGATATTTTTTGGTAAATTATCATAATTGATTACCCCATCTTTATCAATCAATGTATGTTCTACGGCATTACTCTGAGTACTCAATTTAACCTTCAAATTACCATCCTTATCCCATTTTGCTGTAAATGTAGAATCCAAAGGGTTGAAATCGGGAAATATACTTTTTATATATTGCAGCGCTTCTCTCCTATCATCATATTTCTCACTAAGTGGTGGTGTTCTCCTATCATCATCCTCCTCCTCATCCTCATACTCCTCATCCTCATCCTCCTCATAAGCATAATTTTGATAAGTGGTGGATGTCTTTGTGATTGAGGGTGTATTAAATGTTTCATCCTTATCATCATCATCTATATCATCTAGTGGTATTTCTTCATATTTAGACATGATTTTTTACTCATCAGTAAGAAATCTTTAAACTGGTCACACAATTAATTAAAATAATTTACTAACCATATAACCCAATGCCAACATACCACCACCTACATAAGCCATCTCCCCCATCTTTTGATTGCTACTAGGTCTATAATAATCAGAGAATTTTGGTTCATGTGTCTGACTATACAATTTCAAAGCTTCATCTGTATTCGAAATATTTTGTGAAGCCTGGTGTTTAGCATCCCGCTGTTGAGAGTACCAATCAATTAGATTCTGTCTCTTTTCCTGGTATGTAGCATAATCTTTTTGATATTTTTCTATTGCCTTGTCGTGTCTTATTTTCTCTGAATCTGTTTTATCACCTGAGAGATATTTTGCAAGATATGATCCACCAACAAAGGTAGTAGCATTCAAAATAGCTCCACCAACCATCATTGCTATTGCTGCCATAAATCTTTAATTTGGTAAAATCTTTTGATCCTCTAAATATGTTTTTAGGTACATACTACCAGACAGGACAGCTACCCATTTAGCATAGTTTGTAATACTTGAGGAGGGATCGTTTATGAATGATTCTTTCATAGCCTTTTTAGCTACGTATCCAACTCCAGCAGCCAATCCGATAATGACGGCTGAATCAGTAACAGTTTTAACAAGTTTATTATCAGTTGACATAATTTTTATTGATGATATAGAAAACCTTTAAACTACTTTCCTCATATCATTGCTATTTTCGGAGTTGGTTGAGGTGGTGGTTGGGAGGGTTGGGTGGGAATATTTGATGGTGGAACTTTGGTCGGAACGTGAGATAAATCTACTATTCTGTTTTTGTAGTACCTCATAAACATGTCAACTGCAGTAAACCCTATTCCAACAATAGATAATACAGTAGTAAAAGATAGCTCTGGAATCCATGCTTTTGTGGTTTCTTCTTCATTTATATTTTCTTCCTGTTTAGTCTCAGCTTCACGTTTCATTTCCCTAGCTAACGCTTCTTTAGCTTTTTTGTTATATTCTGCTAATTTCTTACCAGCTGCAACTTTTTTAGGATCTTTCTCTTTCTTTTTATTATCTTTCTTTTCAGGTATAGGATCCATTGTAATTTGTTCAACAACTTGATCAGACATTATTATTTATTTCTCAAAGTAAAGAATCTTTAAATCAGTTGTGCTCAGTGACCTGCTCAGTTTTGATAGAATCATTAGTATTTGTGTTTGAAACTTCTTGTATTTTGTTGATTTTAATGTGTTTAGCAACCTGGAATAGTCCGCTGGCAAGTGCTACCAATCTTCCACCTTTTAATGCTAAGAGACCTACAAAGTTTGTAAGTTCACGATTAACCAACTCATCATTCATCAAATCTTTACAAAGCGCATCAATGTCATCTACAGGAACCATGTAAGAAATGACATGAGAAACTAATTGAAGAGATGAATCTACTAATCCACCACTAATTTTCTTACCTAATACTTTCTGATATCGATTATAATATTTTTCAACATCTTTTACCGATAGTTTCTTTATATCACCGAGACTCATATCAACACCTAAATATTCCTTTGTAGTTCCAAGAGATGCGAGAATAGCTAGTGATTCTTGTTTTATTTCAATATCATCATCTTTTACATCATCTTTTACCTCAGTCTTTTCTTCAATAAATTCTTCAATGCTTGTCATCTTGCAATTTTTAAAATAATACATAGATTCTTTTAAATCACCGCGGGAATCTCTAAATAACATTGGAACGGATAACGTAAACATAAACAGAGTCTCGAATATTTTTCAGTTTTCAACATTTCTACAAATTTTTTACATGTTTCAGAATCTAAATCACCTCCATAATCTTCGAAAAGCATCTTCATACCTTTCTGTGATGGATTATGGAATGTAACAACACAAGCTACATTTTCACGGAATGGTTTTGCTATGGATGTTAATTGTTGTGTGAGAACCCACACTGATAATCCATGATGTCTTCCAGAGAATGCTAGATCTATAAACTTGTTCGATCGTTTCTTTAGATCATTCGAAACAGCACAATCGTCTAAAATTATTAGTGTATTAGTACCAGAGAACAAAGTTTGACAATCAGTTAACAATTCATTAATCTCATCAATGTTACTAGCATCTGGTGATAATACAAAGAAACGTTTATCTCCGTGAGCAAATTTATGATAGGTTTTATTTTTAGAAAAAGTCGGACATATTAGAACAATGTATTCAAAAACTTTTCGGAATGGTCCTCGGAGCTGATCTATGATGTACTTTGTCTTTCCACAATTTGTTGGACCTGTTATAATGCAATTAAAAGGAACTTTATCTCGTAATTCTTCCATCTTTTAACTAATACATAATCGATCTTAAGTTTGAATTCATTATCTCCATCAACGCATCGGCTACCACAAACATGTAACAGGTCATAATACCAGATCCACTAAGATTTCTTTTAATTTCTATTTTTACACCATTTTAAGACCAGACCTCCTCCATGAATACCATTATCAGGGTGAGTTCTCAAATCGATCCACAGAGCAAACTTATTAGAATAAAAATCCTTTTCCTTTACACCATCTCTTCCGAAACGTTTCTTTACCGAATCCCATAGGTCTGACGGTACCATTCCCTTAGAGTAGATACGGTTTGGTATACCATCAACATCGATATTTATTGAGGTGATACCCGGATTGAAAAAATTCTCAGAGTCTCGTGCTCCTCCACCGTATGGTATTGTAAACAAACATAATATCCCTGTCATTGACCTTCTAGGTAGATTAATATGCTGGTTTATAACACTGTCAGAAGTTCTGGATATGGTGAAAGTTTTGTGTAGAGTGACATTCTCGTAAAAGAATCCTTTACCAACCTGATAAGCTGACTGTGCCTCACGAGCTAAGTATTCGCTTGAGATGCAAGAATATTCCAACTCAAGGTTTGTGATTTTGTAAGTTGGAGGCTTGGTCGTGTCAGAATAAACAACAATATCGTAAACTGGAGCCAGTGTAATCTCAAAGATTAGTTGATGATCTAACGCCTTTGGATAGAAAGCCCCATGATCGTTGAGAATAGGATGGTTTAGTGGGATATGGTACTTGGTGTTGTGTACTACTGCAAGAGCTACTTCCTTAGCATCTGTGTCTACCTTATCACCCGCATTTGTCCTAAGCTTCCTCATGTTTTCAGAAGAAATACCTTGTTTTAATCTATCCTCACGTTCTTCATCTGTTAAGAATAAGTCATGGTAGGTTTGAAATAGATCGTATCTTTGAGTATCCTGTAGTGTTTCACCTCCAAAAAGAACCCTGAGTCTGGATACAAGGTTACTACCTACATTATTCACGAGGGTGTTATCAGCATGGCCATCAACAGTCAAGTTAAATAGTAGATATAAACTTCCAGGTACAAGAACTAAATTCTTGGTAAGTTTTGGAATATTTATATATAGTGTTTCTCCAGGATTAGCTGATGATGGATTTAGTGTAATTCTATTCAATGATGATTCCGCTTTCAAACCTAGTGGCTCTCTTGGAATCCTGTTTGGATTAATTTCTTCGGATATAGCTTGTGACATATTTTATTTTAAGGATGGGTGGAGTATTCTTTAAATGAGTAACGAAAACATATTATCAAAAATATATTATTCAACTTATGGATATTGGAAAGGATATTCTGCAATTCCTAAATTAGCTGAGAAAGCAAAAGTTAGTGAAGATGAGGCTAAAAGATGGCTTGAGAAACAGGCTCTATGGCAAATCTATCTACCAGCTCCAAAATATATCCCTAGACCTCACTGGACTGTGGATAAACCTAATCAGATTCACCAAGCAGATTTATTATTTTTACCACATGATAGAGTTGGAAGAAAGACTTATCGATATGCTCTGGTTGTGATTGATATAGCTAGTCGATACAAAGATGCTGAACCATTAACCTCAAAAGAAAGTCATGAGGTATCAAAAGCCTTCAGTAATATTTACTCTAGAAAGTTAAAATATCCAAAAACATTAATTGTTGATCCAGGAAGAGAATTTATGGGTGATGTGACAAAACTTATGAATATACATAATGTAACCATACAACGATCTGAAGCTGGAAACCATAGAGCTCAAGCATTTGTTGAAAGAGCAAATAGAACATTAAGTGAACGATTATTTAGTCATCAATATGCACAAGAAATGATTAGTGATGATCGATCAAGAGTATGGGCGAAACGATTACCAGCTATTTTGAAAACTTTGAATAGTGTACCAACGAGAATAATTGGTAAAGAACCTGAGAAAGCTATAAAACTGAAAGAGGTTGATATTGATCCTCCAAAATATAAGCGAGTTGTTGGATATGATGAAGTTAGGTTACCACCTGGTGTTAAAGTTAGATACTTACTCGCCCCGGGTGAACTTGAGGGTGGTGAACGAAGACGAGCTACGGATCCCATTTGGAGTATTCAGGTTTATGATATATCACGTAGTGTGGTTTCATCTAATCAGCCAGTGTTGTATTATTTACTAGATGGACCAAGGCGTGGTTTTGTGAGGGAAGAACTTCAGGTTGTACCGGACGATACAGAACTCCCACCTAATTCTGTGATGAAATAAGTTAATACAAAGGCTTTGTGTGAATTCCATCTTCTGCAACAATACGTTTATCGTAGTAGGCGCTCAATCCTAATTTATTTTGAGTGTATGTTACAATTTGATTATTATTAACTCTAAAGCCAGTATTTTGGGCTTTATCTTTCACCCCGTTCAAAGCTTCGTAGTATCGATCCCATGTCATATTATTTTGCTTTCTGGTGGTTCCTTTGCAACTAAACTTTGTTTTTCCGTTCTGGTCTTCGGCGTAATAGCATTTTGGTGCAAGAGCAATCATTCGAGTTCCTTTAAATTCCTCTTTGAAGAGCCCGGGGGTCTTGTCGTGATATTTTGATGTTGATAGAAATTTTTCTTTCCCTCCACTAAAGTATTCTTTTTGTAGTTCAGGTTTGATAATATTGTCCAATTTTTCATCCGACAGTGCAATGTACAGGCTATCTGTGTCCATTTGAATAAGTTCAAAATCCCTTCGATCGACATATTTATCGATGAAGTCGTGGTAAAACTCCAACATTCGTAGTTTAGCCAGTTGATATACAGCTATACCACACTGATAAGGTCGATTTATGTTTACCTGACGTTTTCGTTCTTTTAATTCATATGTTTCATTAATTACTTCTAAATCCTCAAAGAAAGGACTTCTAAAAGCCTTATCAACCTCCTTCTCGTCTTTAGTATATCTTGTTTTTGTATGTCTTTCGAGATCTTCGATCATTTTACCATAAAAAGAGTTCCCTTTTAGTTTGTAAGTATCCCCCAGTTCTTTGCAACCTTCATACTTGGAATTCAGTTGTTCAATCAACACTTTAAGGTCTTTGTTCTCTTCAATCAAGGGGACTATAGAAGGGAATTGTTTTAATTCATTAATAGTGGTGTCAATATCATCTCTATTGTTATCATTAACGGCTTTACGTAACTTTATGGTAAGAACCTCGATATCTCCGTTTCTTCTAGCAGCGGCTATCTCTTCAGGGAACCATTTAAAAGGTCTTCCTGGTACATATTTTAAAATCTTGTGTACAGCTGTTACCTCTAAACCATGGTTAAGATACCATTTCAGTAGGGGTGTATATAACAAGATCTTCTTTGCCTTGGTCACCCCTAGCAGCTTTTTCGTGCCTTTTAGAGTTTTTCTACCCGTAGCTTTTTGGTATTCTTTCATATGTTCAGGTATTAGCTCTTCTGGAACAATGTCTACAACAAATAGGGGGGAGAACTCTTCAAATTTTTCTTTGAGATTTTCAGGGACATGAATATCCACTTGACAAAAACCAAAAACCTTGTTGGTAAGAATATCGTTACACATCTTATTGACATATTCGGGATCTGTTGGATTTTCAGCCTCAATGTATTCTTCTTTACCACACGGTATTTCTTGATACAAGGTACTTGGGTATAAACTGTTTGCATCATCACCAATGATAGACTTGCAGGTTTTTGGTTCTTTGTATTTATGGGGGCGAATCTTTGTCTTATCTTTCTCTGCATAGCGAATAAACACAATACTAGGCCCTCCAACCATACCTATTTTCAAGAGTTCATAAGCTTTGTTTTTAGGGCATACTGTACATTCTTTCCTTACCTTGGAGCACTCTTTACACGCCTTTTTACTACAAGTCTTAGCACATTTATGAAAGCAAGGTTTACCTGGAGCATATAAGCCAAGATAGCCTCTCTTCTTCATTATTACGGCTTTGTTTAGCACATACATCATTGAGATACCTGGGATAGATACAGCATCTTTTAACATATCAATTTCATCTGTGTAATATTGCTGTCGAGTTTTCTCAAGAGCTTCCACAAATGGTATGACATCTGCTAAGATATACTCCCTCAACCAATCCATCATGGTAACACAACCCCGCTTTTGGAATTCGATCTTAAATTCTTCATATTCTTGAGGAGACACTATGATTTTCTGTTGGAGGCTTGAGTAAAAGTCTTCATATTCAACAGGGCCTACGTGAGAAAGCTTCTCATAACTATCCAACCATTCGTAAGGAAATACAAGTTTTTGTACTGCACAATTATTTGCTTTACACCACTTATCAAAAGAGAGTCCGGGGGCTAAGTAGGACTTTACATCTAAAAATTTAAAATGGTTAGTTGTCAGGAACATATAGTTATTATCTTTCTTTGCCACAAAAATATCTCCAGATTGCTCGGTCATGTGTTTTACAAAATATTCTTTGATCATATTGATATCATACTTTCCACTATTAAAACCTAAAACAGGTACTTGATCACACCACTTTCTGTAATCCTCTATTACGTTCTTGGGAATAGAATCTTCATCAGGAAGACAGTATTCTTTTGCAACTTTTTCTACAATGGATTTCCGACGGTGTTCCAAATCTGTAATAAAGTCTTTGATAAGCTCTTCAGGGTTTGAATTTACAATAAAGGTAGGTTCGTTTGTAAAATTATCGTTGATAGCGACACTAACTGGAATATGTTTGGTGTTGAAAGTTAGGTCGGCAGTCATCTGTTGAGAAAGTTTGTATAGCAACGCTTCAAAATCGTAAACAATAAAATAGGGGTATGGGGTAAATTTCTTTTCAAGTCTAATATAACTTAATTCAGGTTTTTCATGTTCCCAAACCGATACAACATTATACCCCAAGTCTTTGATCATCTTTTCCATTTTGAGAGTTTCATTGTATCTAGTTTCATCGTAATTTGAACAGGTGCAGCCGTGCCATTTACACCCATAGAATTGAAAAACGGTCCTAGTCTCCGGCTCGTATCCATCAACCAAAATCTCCTTTTTACCATTCTTCACACACCGCTCGCCCCCATGCCCACAGAGAGCGTGATGAATATGTTTACCTATAATCTTAGACTGTGCTTCTATCCATCGGCGCCCCGCGTAACTAAATTGGGTATTACCTCCATAAAACACCTTTTCAGAGCTGCTCATGATGTGTTTGAACTTTTCCCCTTTACATATCAATTGTGTCTTTCCTCCTGAACATCTTTTTTCTGTGATGTGTCTATTGTAATTATCATGTCTGTTAAATCTTTGCTGACATCCAGAACATTCCCAGAGTTCAGTTAACAGATCTATATTCTTGATGTAAAAACAGTGCCCTTCATAAAGTCCGATATCTACACATGGTAAATTCGTTTTGAACTGGTCTTTCCCAAACACTAGTTTCCAAACCTTTTGATCTTTTGGTTCGTACAGACGGATGTTAACAGAAAACATCTTAGCAATACCCTCAAAATCAACAAGTTTCGTTGGTCTGACTTCTGATGGTTTCAGTGTTGGATTATCATAAAAATCTCGGGCCAGTTTTAGTGCCTTTCTGGTAGTGTCCTCGGCAGGTCTAGGAATATTATCACGATAGGCAAAGTAAATAGCGAGACACCTCCAGACACATAAATTGTCTTTCTTATCGTCGACGGAGTGAATACATTTCTTGTTATGTAACCAATCTGGTAGGGGTCCACACCCCATTAAAGGCTCGTTGCTGTGAATAACTTTTACGGTTATCTCAATAAACTCAACTTTGCCTTGGTAGACTCCTGGGGTTTCAACAACCTCTGTTGCTGGTAGGTATGCTCTACTCCACGCTTCAACATTCTCCAAATCTAACCTTTTGGTCTCACACCTTTCGATATAACCCTCTATTTCAGATAAACTTGTAAAAGTTCCCTCCCCACGAAGTGTTTGGGGATAATCAACTATTTCTCCACTCCCACGATGAATTCTAGCCGTAAAACTGTAAACAATCCTTGAACGCATCTCTATGTACGGTTTGAGTTTGTTAAAAATCATGTTTGATAAGTCATTATTAAGATCAGCATTAACCTCTTTGACATTTGTGTTTGGTGGGGTTTGTGGGGTTTCAGTTGGGGTTCCAGTTGGGGTTTCAATTAATTTTGTCTGTTCTTCCTCACTCTCAGATATACGGGTTGGTGTGATATTTGTATCTCTAACAGCAATAACCCGTTTCAATAGTTCTGATGTCTTATCCTTTATCCAACCAAAAGTTTTGCCTGGGATTTGTGGAATAGCTTTTACCAGCCGCGTGCCCGCATCTATGAAACTGGATAAGATAGATGTCCAGTCCTTTGGGGTTGGTTCTTGTGTTCGTTCAGGGATATTAGTTATAGGGGCTGGGATAGGTCTTTTCTGCTGGTTGGAAATATTAGTTCTAGGGGCTGGGATAGGTCTTTTCTGCTGGTTGGAAATATTAGTTCTAGGGGCTGGGATAGGTCTTTGCTGCTGGTTGGGGGTAGTAACTGGTGTTTTTAGTGGTCTGACTATAAGGGTTGTTGGAGGCCGTCGTTTGGTTGGTTCAGCTTTAGGGGCTTGTGGTTGTCTTAGAATTTCGATGAGTTCTGCTTTAGACATTCTAGAATATCCTTTAATACCCCTATCTTTAGCAATTTGTTTCAGTTCAATCACTGTCTTCTTCTCCAAATCTTTAGCAAGTTGTTTCAGTTCCATCACTTTCTTATTATCCATCAATTTTCTATTATATTATTATTTCTTTAAATCTGTTTTTAAAATTCATTTTTTTTAAAAAATTCCTGATAAAATCCCTGATAAATTTCTGATAAAAAAATCCAGGTATAAAAAATTTATCAAAATCCTTATAAAATCCTTGATAAAATTTCTGATAAAATCTCTGATAAATCCTTGATAAAAAATTAATCAGGGAAAATAAAAAATCCTTGATAAAATCTCTGATAAATTCCTGATAAAAAAAATCCGGGTGATTTGCCTCTATCATACTACTGCCTTTACAAGCTAGTCCCCGTAGTGCATTTACGGTACCTCAGAAAGGACCCATTTACACAACACCGATAAATACTGGTGCATCACAGAGTAAGGAAGAGACTACGGCCTATGCAGCAAGACCCCATGAACACCCCTCGAGTGTACATTCTTCATCATACCCAACTTCAACAACGACTCCTGCTGTTACGTATACTGTTCCTGATCAGGTATGGTGTCTACCACCATCACCCCCACAAGGTTGTTCAACAAGTTTGTCAGTCAAAGACAATACTTTCCAAGACATTGTGGAAATTCAACGAAAACAAACTGAGTTGTCTCAGACTATTGTTAACCAGCAAGCAAGGAGTCTTTTGCCATCGAACGAGCCTCCTATGTTTTATGGTGATGCTATGGAGTATCCATTATTCATGACTGCCTTTGAGTCATTAATTGAATCAAAGGTTGAAGATTCCCATGAGAGATTATATTTTCTGGGTCAATACACATCAGGTAAAGCCAAAGAAATTATAAACGGTTGTCTGCAAAGGAAAATGGAAGGATCCTATGAAGAAGCTAAGAGACTTTTGAAGAGACAATTCGGTGATCCATTCAAGATAGCTAATGCCCATATCACGAAATTGTCTTCTTGGCCACCAATCAGACCAAACGATGGTTTAGCCCTCCAAGATTTCTCTATTGCCCTGGATCAAGCTAAGTCTGCTATGAAAGGCATGTCTCATATGGATGATTTAAACACTGCTCATGTACTGCGTCAACTGTGGGAAAAGTTACCTAAGTACCTGCGAACCAAATGGACTGAAAGGAACAATAGGACAAAAAGTGCAAAGGGAAGAATAGCCGACTTCGAAGAGTTCTCTCAATTCGTGCGTGAACAAGCTGATCTTGCCACAGATCCTGTGTTTTCAGAGCAATATGTTAGCAAGCCAAATCATGATGAAAAGGACAGAGGCACTCATCTTAAGTTTACAAGAAAGCCGCTAAAAAGGGGAAAAGGGACAAACCTCGCTACTGGTGTAAATCGTGAAGATAGGAATCAAAAGACTGTTGTATGCTCTTTATGCAAGAAGCCTCATAACTTAAACGAGTGTGAACAGTTTTTGAAGAAATCTCTGAGCGACCGTCGAGACTTTGTAGTAGAGAAGAAACTGTGCTTCGGCTGCTTCAGCGACCAGCACATTGCAAAGGATTGCAAGGAAAGGCAAAC
The DNA here is from genome assembly GCA_949710005.1 of Ricordea florida. NCBI lineage: Eukaryota > Metazoa > Cnidaria > Anthozoa > Corallimorpharia > Ricordeidae > Ricordea > Ricordea florida. Next base: position 27,352,454 of record OX453275.1, on the reverse strand, counting down.
GTGCAAGACGTGCAACAAGCAGCATCCAACATCACTACATGACCCTGATGGAATTAACACTGCCACCTGCCACCTAATTAACATTAATTAACACTGCCACCTGCAACATAACTGAAGCTGGAGATGTGCCGATTAACATGGGTATATTGCCAGTCTGGTTGTTTCATAAGAGTAATCCAGCGAAGAAAATACGAGTTTATGCTTTAATGGACAATGCCAGCGGTGGAACGTTTGTGAATGAAAGCGTAGCTAAGGCTCTTGGCGTCGAAGGAAGTAGCACTGACCTCACTCTGACTACAATCCATGGAACACACAGTGTAACATCGAAGGCCATAGAAGGGTTAGTCGTAGCTAATGTCAAGGACGAGAGTGCAAAGTTAGAGTTGGCCAGAACTTTCACCCGAAACATCATTCCAGCGGACCGCAGTGAAATACCACGACCCGATGTAATCAGTAGGATGTCTCATTTGAAGGATGTTAGTACCGAACTTTCCCCCTACATGGAAGATGTTGAAGTGGGACTTCTTATCGGATTGAACTGTCCAAGTGCCCTACGACCAAGAGAAATTGTTTACGGTGGAGAATCAGATCCATATGCTGTACGGTCGCTGCTCGGATGGTACATAAACGGTCCTCTCTATACTTCCTGTCAGAGTAGCATCTTAACATGCAATAGAATTCACCTTGATCAGCAAGACACCTTATCCCCGCGAGGATATGTAGTCTTTCAAAGGACGGTCAAGGAACAGATAACACCGCAGGCAGTTGAACGAATGTTTGAACTTGACTTCTCCGAAAAAGAAAAAGGAATATCAATGTCGCGCGAAGACATCAAGTTCTACGAGACTGTGGAAACTGGTATCGTTCATCTCGAGGACTTGCACTATGAAATGCCCCTCCCTTTCAAACATAAGAACACTCAGCTCCCAAACAACTACGCTCAAGCTGAGAAGCGCCTGTACAGCCTCAGGAAACGTCTAGTGTCTGACGACAAGTATTACTCGGATTATTGCAGCTTTATGTCTGATATCATTTCGAAAGGGTACGCTCGGAAAGTGGATGACGATCTTAAAGATCAGTTGGGCAGAACCTGGTACCTGCCACATCACGGAATTTATCATCCGCAAAAGCTAACGAAAATACGCGTGGTGTTTGATTGCTCGGCCTCATTCGAAGGACACTCCTTGAATGACAAATTGCTTCAGGGACCAGATCTCAGCAGTAACTTAGTCGGTGTTCTTACCAGGTTCCGGCAAGAAAAGTATGCTTTTATGGCAGACATTGAAAAAATGTTCTTTCAAGTAAGAGTAAGGAAGGAAGATCAAAGTTTTCTCAGGTTCCTATGGTGGCCAGACGGCGATTTACAGAAGGAGGCCGAAGAGTATTGCATGACAGTGCATTTGTTCGGTGCAGTTTCATCCCCTGCATGCGCTAATTACGCACTTAAACGCACTGCTGACGACAACGAAGATGAATATGGGTCAGAAGCAGCCAACACTCTTAGAAGGAACTTTTATGTGGACGACGTTCTCAAATCGGCAAGCACCGAAGATGAGACTATTAAGTTAGCAAAGGATACCAAAGCAGTTTGCCGAAATGGTGGATTTAACTTAACCAAGTTTGTGGGAAACACAGAGCGTATCATCAGCTCAATCCCTCAAGAACACAGAGCAGAACAGGTGAAGAACCTCACACTTGGCCAGGACAAGTTACCCATAGAAAGAGCGTTAGGAGTTATTTGGTGTATTCAGTCAGACACGTTCAACTTCAGGATTGAACTTAAGGATAAACCTTGCACGCGGAGAGGCATCCTATCGACCATCAGTTCGATTTATGATCCCTTGGGTTTCATCGCTCCTGTAGTACTGGTCGGTAAGAAAATTTTGCAGGACATCTGTCACACTAATAGCTGGGATGAGCCAGTCGACGATGCCACCCGCAGCAGATGGGAAAGATGGCGAAATGAGCTGTACCTACTTGAAAGTTTGAAATTACCAAGAAGCTTTAAGCCCTCGGAGTTTGGAAAGATTGTGTCCACGCAACTCCACTGTATGTCTGACGCTTCGACATGTGGTTACGGTCAATGCTCGTTTTTAAGGCTCGAAGACGAACGCGGCAAAGTACATGTCTCTTTTGTTATGGGAAAGGCGCGGGTGACGCCAAAAAAGACCGTCAGCATTCCAAGGTTAGAGTTAGCTGCAGCCTCAGTCTCTGTTAAGATTGGTGATGTTCTAAAGGATGAGCTAGAGTATGAGAACATTGAGGATCACTATTGGACGGACAGTGAAGCTGTCCTAGGCTTTATAAGTAACGAATCCAGTCGGTTTCATGTCTATGTTGCCAACCCTGTTCAACTCATTCATGATCACACCACCCCCTCACAGTGGCATTACGTTGAAACCAATTTAAATACTGCAGACGAAGGTTCAAGGGGTATGTCACCTAAAAACTTTGTTGAGAAATCACAATGGTTTCAAGGCCCTAACTTCCTTAGAAAACCTACAAGCAGTTGGCTGAAAGAAAAGTCATACAAAGACACTGTGGACCCAGATTCCCCCGAAGTGAAGAGCACTAAGGTTAACACGTGTGTAGTGAAAGAGAGTGACGTCATAGTTGAGAGACTTCTCAGGTTCTCAAGTTGGCACAAAGCGAAGGTAGCTGTCGCCCTATGCCTAAAGTACAAGAAGAAGCTCAGAGAAAAGGTCATGTCTAAAGGAAAGGAGTCCAGTGCTGGATCACCAGAACAAAGGTGTGTCAGTAACGCCCCTGCAAGTGCAGAACTTAATGTCGCCAACTTACAGGAAGCAGAAGTGGAGATCATAAAACAAGTACAAAAACAAGCATTTCCATCGGAAATAAGAAGTCTCCAAATCGTTCAAGCGAACGCTAAGTACGGTAGCCGGGAAGTGGCAAAGGAGAAGAAGGCTGTGCTGAAGAAAACCAGTAAGCTTCGCACGTTAGACCCCTTCCTAGACAGTGACGGTGTCATGAGAGTTGGCGGGCGAATACGGAAGGCAACACTATCTGAGTCACTAAAAAACCCTGTCATCTTACCAAAGTCAAGCCACATTACTACACTGGTTATCAGCTACGCGCACGAAAAAACACACCACAGCGGAAGAGGAATTACGTTGAACGAACTACGTGCTAGTGGCTGTTGGATCGTCGGTGGAAATTCGATGGTCAGGCAGTTTATTTCCAAATGCGTAACATGTCGTTACCTTCGAGGTACTGTGGGAGAGCAGAAGATGGCAGACTTGCCGAAGTCGCGCGTGGAGCCAGCACCACCTTTCAGCTACTGCGGAGTTGATTTCTTTGGCCCCTGGCACGTACAACGAGGAAGGTCTGTCGTCAAGAGATACGGAGCATTGTTTACTTGTTTTGCAAGTAGGGCTGTGCACATAGAAGTTGCGGACTCCTTAGAAACTGATTCCTTTATTCAAGCATTGAGACGGTTCATCTGTAGAAGAGGACCAGTCAGAAATTCGTTGTGACAGAGGAACGAATTTTATTGGTGCGGAAGCCGAACTCAAGAAAGCTATTGACGAGATAGACGACCAAAAGGTCAAAGCAGAACTCCTTAAAGCCAAGATCGATTGGATCAAGAATCCTGCATCCGCGAGTAACTTTGGAGGCAAGTAAGTAAGTAACAAGTAAGTAACGGCTTTATTTAACGAGGGTAGTACATAATAGTACAAAAGTACTAACAAACTTGTAGCCCTCACGAAATACAGATTAAAATTTATAAACACCTAAAAATCGACTAAATACGTAATAATACAGACCTAAAAAGTATATAAAAGCTAATGCATTGCAAATCACGGACAAAAATGTACTAAAAATTTTTGTTCATCTAATAACAACTTTTCAAATTTCTTTCTAAACAAGCTAGCCGATGCCTGCCTTCTTAAATTTAATGATAAACTATTCCAAAGTTGAGCCACTGTAACAGAGAACATTTTGCCACCCTCAGTTTTCCTGTTAACCTTAGGACAAATCAAGTTTAAATTTGCATGTCTGGTATTTCTAGCATGCATTTGGCTATTCAATTTTACACTACAATTATTCACTTTAATTTCTTCATAGAAAGGAAGCCATCCCAACTTATTAAAAAGTTCAACTGACGGTGATAGTCTTGAGGAATCTAAAATCACCCTTGCAGCCCTTTTTTGCAGTTGTAATACCCTAGTTTGATTTGCTTTACTACAAATAGACCATGTAATAGATCCATACATCATAACAGGCTTAATAATAGCGTTATAGTATAATTGCCTTTGATTAACTGACAAACAGTTTCTGATCATCTTTAGTATTCCAATACGTTTCGCAAGCTTTCCACAAATGTAATCAATATGTTCATTAAAACTAAGTTTATCATCGACAACTAAACCAAGTAACTTTGTACTTGAAACTCGCTTAATGTCTTGCGGTACTGGTGGACTCAGTTCACCAATCATAGAAGCCAGACGTTTCCCAGTAATTAGTAGAAACTTTGTCTTTTTTTCATTCAGTGGCATCTTATTACCAGCAGCCCAATCTTGAACATTGACAACAGATTCCTCCAAGGATTTTATTAGCTGATGTAGTTCTTTATAATCAGCTGACTTCGATATAGTAGTATCGTCTGCATACAAATCCAGCTCAGCATTACCAATGTGCAAGGGAAGGTCATTTATGAAGATTATAAAAAATAGAGGCCCCAATATGGACCCTTGTGGAATCCCATGGCAGATTTCTCTCATAGTTGACCGTGCTCCAGACAACTGAACACACTGTTTCCTTTGATGCAGATATGACTTTGTCCAAGCAATAGCATTTTCATCAAAGCCATAGATCTTCAGCTTTAATAAAAGCAGAGAATGATCAAGCATGTCAAAAGCTTTTTGATAGTCTACCGTTACCATGCCAGTTACACGATTGTTATCCAGTTCAAACAGCAACTGATCAATGATCTTTATAAGTGCTGTTTCAGTGCTGTGATGACATCGAAAACCAGATTGTTTACTATACAACAAGCTATTCCGACTCATGTATGTGTAGACGTGTTTATGTACGTGCTTCTCAATAATTTTGGACATAACAGGTAACACAGAAATTGGACGAAAATTTTTTACATCGTCACGTTCACCATCTTTAAAGATTGGAGTGACTTTGGCTATCTTCCATCTGCTTGGGAAAATACCAGATGTCAGGGACAAATTTATAATTTTTGTGATAGAAGGAGCTAAAGCTGGAGCAGCTATCTTTAGTATTTTAGCGCCAATGTTATCAATGCCAGTAGATTTATTAGCTTGAATATCTTTTAGGATACCTAAGACATGTTTTGTTGTCATGGGTGGAATCGTAAACTTCACATCTTTGTCTATTCTTGAAGCAACAAAGGTTCTTAGTTTCAAGAGATCGTAGCAAACATCAGGAAGTAGTGATCTCAAACGATCTGCAACGGTTGTAAAATGTTCATTTAGAAATTCTGCAATTTCTTGTTTATCCTCAATAAAACCATTATCTGTTTTAAGACGCATGATTGATTCTTGTCTTTTTCCAGTTCCCTCTAGGCGTTTTATTGTTCTCCAAATCCCCTTGGTGTTGCCTTTATCTTTTTCAAATGCAGTCTTGTAAAACTTTCGTTTAGCATATTTAAGTTTGTTAACAGCTTTATTTCTTGCAGCCTTGTAATCTAACCATGAATTATCGTTCCCCGTTCGCTTAGCAATCTTTAACAGATTGTCTCTTTGTATCAAAAGTTCAAGAATTTCATTTGTCATCCATGACGGCTGACATCTGCAAGCAACACGTTTAAAACGCCAAGGAGCATGTTTATCTACAGCTTCATTGTACAGGAGTTCCCATGCAGCAACAACGTCGTCGATATCGTCAAAAACAAAAGGTGTATCCCAGGGGACGTCATTAAGAGTTGATAGAAAGTCATTTTCATTAAACCGTTTCATGTTACGGTATGTAATTCTTTTCCTCGCAATAGCTTCTTTTGAACGATGATATTTCCTGGTCACAAATACAGGCAAATGATCAGCCAATCCAATGTCACGAAAACAGACATTCACAATATGATGGGAGTGGTTTGTGTAAACATGATCAAGAATAGTTCCACTAATTGGTCGGGTGACAAAATCAACCAACTGATGAAAATGCATGCTTCTTAGTCCCACAGTAAGCCGATGTTTGTTGAATGTACTTTTCTTGTTGCTGTCAATATTAAAATCACCCAAAACGATGGTTTCCTTGTTTAGTAAATAAGCAGATTCGATGTTTTTTTCTAGGTTTATGTCATCCTCCTTAGAAAACGAGGGTGGGCGATAAACTCCAGCAATAAGTAACGATCTATTAGACTTGAAAGGACATACCTCCAACCAAATAATCTCCAAATCAGATCGTTCCAAATCAGTCCTTCTTTTTACTTTCAACTCAGCATTCACATATCCCATAACACCTCCACCACCTTTTTGGGGCCTGTCCTTTCGGAAGATATCAAAACCATTGACATTAAATAAGGAGTCAGAAACATTTGGCTTGAGAAACGTTTCATTCAAAAACATGATATCAACTTGTGGTTTACCATCCTTCCTGGATAAGTAAAGCTTAATCTGGTCCAGCTTTGCAGATGTCAGACGATTCATGTTCCAATGACCAATCTTGAGTCCAGAAGACGGCAATGCAAGATCAAAGTGAAGGTGTGTCGAATCAACATAATCACTACCATCAATGCTCGAACATGGCGAAGGACAAGAACGTGGTGAAGAGGAAATCGTTGAGAATGAACTGTCGCTAGAACTTACCAACAATTTAATTGGAGTAGGACCAGGCTGAATTTCTACATCATTAGATAACAGCACCAAATGTGCAGCCAAGGCGTATTTGAGCAAGTTAAGAGCCACCAAGAACTTGTAGTTAAAATTAGCCACCAAGGTACAACGTTTTGTGTCTTGAGGCACATTTGCACGAAAAGCAACCGAGGCATCTCCAGCAACAACCAATGACTCGACATTTGTGTGGAGGTGTGTGGGAAAGACAAATCAGGTCAATCAGAAGCGTCATGAGTGGTCTTATTAGAGAGCATGGTAATCGTCTTGACAAAGAATCGCTGAGAACATTCCTTTGCGAAGCGGAATCTACAATCAATAACAGGCCTCTGACGGTAGAGACACTCAGCGATCCTCTTTCAGAGCCACCATTGTCGCCAAGTATGCTGCTGACAGGAAAAACAAGGCTCGTGCTACCTCCACCAGGAGAATTTAAAAGAGAAGACTTATACTGCCGAAGGAAATGGAGACGCACGCAGCATCTAGCACAAGAGTTTTGGTCAAGGTGGAGCAAAGAGTATTTGCAACAGTTACAAGCAAGAATCAAGTGGACTCAGCCAAAAAGAAACTTCAAAGTTGGAGATGTGGTATTACTGAAGGAAAATCAGTCTCCGAGAAACAGATGGCCTTTGGGTAAGGTCGTAGCCACACATCCTGATGATCAAGATCGAGTCCGATCGGCGACAGTGCTGACAGGCAATGGCTCCAAGTTGGAAAGGCCTGTTAACAAGCTCGTCTTACTTTTGGAGGCGCAATGTTTTAGAGACCGGGATTCCCCGACGAGGAGCCAGAACTTTAATGAACGTTTATTCTAGGACATAAGTTTTAGGACTGTTATCGAGATAGTTATAGTTGTTGTTAAAATGTAAGGCAAGGTTTACATTTTGGGGAGCCATGTTACTGCTGGTATCCTGACCAGCGGGTTTATCCCCTCGTTTATTAAGAGTATGCGCACGGGGCCTCGGCATTGGCGGGCACGAGGCCACCGTGAAATTACCTGAAGTTGATGATACTTGTGAGTTGTTTTCAGCCTCGTGTATGTATTAAACGTTGTGTTCGAAATCTTCATCGCCACGGCTATCATTTGTGCCGCCAGTCACAGTCACAGTCACAATGTTGTTCGCTGTGAAATTCATCTAACATTATCATGACTAATAAATGATGATGATAAAATCATGATGATGGGGAAAATAAATATGATCTTACTCTTATCACTTGAACAACATCTCTGAATCTGATTTTTGAAGTCAAGGTCAATCCATGTGTAATGACTGGCTCCTCTGGTAGTGACAACATAAAATAAAGAAGAAAATTAAGAATTGCATTTGAGCATTCAAAATGCATTCTGTGACAATTTCTCAAAGGCAATCCACCTGACTCTTGAAGTTGAATGGATTTGGGTGCATGAGTTTGTGTTAATCCTATAACGTCCAAGTGTACTTAACCCTTTCAGTACCAAGAGTGACTTGTTCATAGATTTTACTCTGTCTAATGCCAGTCGATTTTACTTGTCAAATGGAGACCCCTTGGGAGTGAAAGGGTTAAATTCTTTTTTATATTCTTTGAGATATTATAGTTAGCATAAACTGTACATTAGATTTAGCCTCCAAAGCAAAACTATTGTATGTGACAATTTGGTTGTGAACATTAAAAATCGTCCACGTGAGCTAAAACAATATGGCATGGTTTTTGCTATTAATAGGTTCCTGTGCCCTGTATTTGGTTTTCCATTTTGGCATTCCACTTCTGAGAAAAAAGGTATGCAAAAAAACAACAATTTTTCCTCAATGCCAGCTGGCTGTTAATGTCAGCTTCTCAGGCTGGGAAAGGCATAATATTAGGCTTTTGGCTTTTTGATGCTACGACCTTCCCATTAAATTATAAACTTTTTACAAGAATTAACCTGATTCAGATAATTTTCAATTATACATTTTGAACATAACACATGATACTTTTGATTTGAAGGTTTCGAATAGTATGTAATGTTTTTATCTTCATTCAAGACATTTTCCCCTCTAGGTTTTGTTTACAAAACTTTTTTTCTGAAATCTCTCAACAGTGACGCTTTATAACGAATTTGATAATTGGTCTTTAATTTAATTCATACTGGATATATTACCTGGTCCATCCCAACAGTCTAGTTCTATACAGCGACAGCCATGAAGTAAGGCTCTGACGTATGCTTCAAGACTAGATTTTCCTTTAAGCTGATGTCCACTTAGATACGTGTTATGTGAGGAGTTGATGAAATATTCTGTTAAGGGCTGATCCATGTCCTGGAGGACCACAACCAAATCGAACAAATTAAAGCCTCTTCATAGCCACCCAGTCCTACTTTTTAGTTACCTTTAAGTTGCCATTGGAAATACTGTCTTTAATGTGCTGTACAATTGACAAATTTGGTTGGTGAAAGGTCAAGATGGAAAAAATTTACAATACATTCTTCTGTCTATTAACCCTGCAGGCCCCGATGTAAGGATGCAAATTTTGCCCCCGTGCATTTCACACAACATTCATTAATGCCAAAATGTATGCCAGCTTACCTGATAAACTGTGCTATGCTCTGGGTTAACTGCAGAATTATCTTTACTGCGAAGATAACTGGAAAACATGATACATACAATTAAATCTATTGAGAAAAAAGGCAGGGGTTGTGGGAGAGCAGTTGTAGAATGGCCAACATACTGTATGTGTTAGCTCTGCTGCTATACAGCGTTTGCACATGACGTCTTGGCAGCCATGTTGGTGTTCCCAAACAAAGAAAAGGTGGCCCTGTTGGTGTCCCAAACTGATCCTCCGGGAATTAAATTGTACACTTATGCAAACATCTTCCTTTGTTTCCGTTAAAAACGTGGCCACTGATCAAGGGAGTGAAAAGGCCCTATAAAGATCACCAATATCCACTTTAATAAGGGCCAAATGTGTTGGAATAGGGTAACCACTGACCAGTACCCATACCAGTTCACCAATCAATGGTTATACCAAGTTTTTTTTAATTATCCACAGATTCATTTGATTGTAGGTTCAAAGTTTTATGCTAATAATGGTGACCACTGAGCTTCAGTATTAAGCTTTGCCATAACTTGATCTTTCTTTTACATGCTGATTCTTGTTTGAGAAATAGAAGATCGTCATAACACTGCAAATAGACAGACTATCTAGACTCAACTTAAAATATATGCAAATACCTCCATTATGCACAAAACAGAATGCTAGTTGACATGAAGTCGGTATGTTGGCACTGGTTAATTTGTGAATTTATTTCCATGTAATGGTTTTTTAGGCACTGTTTTTTCGTGGCTGGGCTAAATCTGTAGTGGATTACTACAAGTTGTGCAAGTTTCAATTATGAATTTAGGGCAACATTACTAACCAGAGAATTTCATTTTGAATCAGTACCTTAAAAAACCATGAAATGACAGAAATGTCCTGCTTTGTCTGAAGGACTCAGGGTTACTTCCAGCACATTTACGCTTGTACATCACATGGAACTTGTCATGGATGGACATCAAGCGAGTGCAAGCAGACAGACTCAGTGACTCCTGTTAATCATAAAGTCGTATCAATTAACATTACAGACACCTGATTAGTTTGTAGTCTCTGTGTGTTTGGATTTATGGATTTGGATTTATCTAGCTTTTACTGGACAGCGGACCTGCCCAGTGGGGTTGAGCAGGAACGGGACTCATAGGTCCCATGCGAGGTGCCTGCCCACAGGTCAGCACTAGGGGTGGTCACAGCCAGGGTTCGTTACGTCCCTAGTGGTTCTTTAACATCCCACAGAATTAATTGTCAAGAGTTATGAGACGAGATCTCCAGTTTATCATCCTTATCCGAGAAGACTAGAAAGTCTAACCATTTGCAGATGCCATTGCAAAGGAAGCACTTTCTCCTCAGTTATTTAAAGACCCTGAGTGTTGGTCCGGCCGGGGCTTGGACCCACAACCTCCCGCACAGTAGTCCGGCACTCTACCAACTGAGCTAACCGGTCGGCGGTTAAACACAGCAGATCGAATCTTTGTCTCTTAGGGTCACAATGTTAAGACACAATATTAAAGGTAGAGAAAGACATAATATTATTATAAATTACTGAATAGTTTCATTTACAAGCCTATTTTCATGGAGACATTTGAATGTAAAATGGTAATTATAAGAAGATACTTGTAACCTTTTACCTAAATAATTAGCATTGCAAGTTACTGAACATTACTTTATTAAGACACTGAGAAGTCAAAAAAAAAATCCTAACTTAATCCAAAATCTCACCCTTCAATTCTTCAATGGAGATGTCTCTCTTTTGGGTGTTTACAGTGCATGCATATATATACATGTAGCATGATAAAATGAAATTTAGGTTGATCCCTCTGTTCAATTCATGTCAAAGGTGACTATAACTATAATTCCTTACATGCAATGAAAGCAGGAATTCAACAGACAAGGGAAGCATACCTTGTTAGCTGACATAATTTAACAACAAATACTCTACGGGAGGCCAAGACCAAAGTCTCCACACAAACAATAGGGGCCTATTGTAAGGAGACTATAGAGGCATCATGCTCTATGGTCTATAAATGTACAGGCACATCTGAGTAATAAATTTTAGGTTTACCTAATCACTAAATAGTCCTTAAAATGTTTTACAAGATGGTAGTGACAAATTGCAACACATCAAGACATAACCTAAGGTTCATTACTGTTAAGACAGACCAAAACTAAGAGTGTACATTTGATATCAGATGTATAGTACTGGTATATAGTGTAACCTGCCTCCTGTTCCCTGAAAAGAAATTCTGCAAACTCTGCTGGAGTCATACCAAGGGAAGGATATTCTTTGGCATACTTGCAGAAAATCTTGTACAACTGTTGGATAATTGCAGAAGACACATGATCATGAGAGAGGTGTATTTAGCCGATTCTAGGGCAAAATTGTTATCAGAGATTTATCAGAGATTTTACCAAGAAATTTTGTTCAGTAATTTCCAGATACTTTAATTTTATCAGAGATTTATCAAGGATTTTATCAGAGATTTTTTTTAGTTAGGACAAAATTGTTATCAGAGATTTATCAGAGATTTTACCAAGAAATTTTGTTCAGTAATTTCCAGATACTTTAAATTTATCAGAGATTTATCAAGGATTTTATCAGAGATTTTTTTTAGTTAGGTTAAAATTTTATCAGAGATTTATCAAGGATTTTCCCGTTTATTTTTTCACTTAATTTTCACACAAAATAAAAAAAAAAAAAAAAAAAAAAATAATAAAAAAAAAAAAAACTTGAATTTAAAAAATGATTTAAAAGAATGAATATTAGTAAGAAAGATGGACAAACTCAAAGTCAAGGAATTGAAACAACTTGCTCGAGAGCAGGGTATTAAAGGATGGTATAAATTGACTAAAGCACAACTTATTGAAGCTCTAGGTAATATAGGCTTCCCTAACCTAATATTTCTTGATGAACCGATACCTGAGATTAATGTTCAAAGGCCTATCCCAAATCAACTGCAAAGACTAATTCCAGAACTTGAACCGATACCTAAGATTAATGTTCAAAGACCTATCTCAAACCAACCGCAAAGACTAATTCTAGATGAACCGATACCTGAGATTAATTTTCCTATTCTCGAACCTTCTAAACCCACATCCCAATCCACATCACTTAAACATTTTGAAAGCAGAGTTGTCAAACCGATAAAGAAAACGAGTAAAAAGTTCACAGATTGGATTCTATCTTTAACCCCAGAAAATATCAAAAAGACTGTAAAAAAACGAGTAGAAAGTCAGAAGGAAAAGTTTAACCGAATATTCAAAAGCTTCATTCCAAAAGAACAACAAACAGCATTAAGAGGGTATCTGAAAACCTACAGGATAGATAGACAAAAAGGGTATGACCCCAAGACATTTATCAATAAAATCAAAACAAAAGTTCTGGATCTCATTAAGAATAAAAAGAAGCCTATCAAGGTGAAATTTATCTTAACGTGTAAGTTTATAAAAGAGAGTCTACTCACCGACTATATTGATGAAATTTTAAAATACTTTAATTCACCTGTAGAAATCATAACAGAGTCAACCGATTTATCAGACTTATTCGATACTATGATCAACCACCTACTTGGAGAGTTTGAGAGATTTGAATTTAACGGATACGGATGGAAATATAACCGAATTGAATACTTTGATATTAACATTGATCCTTTTGAACCTCTTTCTGGAAGTTCCTATATTCCACTACCATCAAAATTAGCATACAAGAAGGCAATTATTAACGTTAAGAATAAGAAGGATCATGAGTGTTTTAAGTGGGCGGTAACCTCAGCTGTATATACACAAGATGTTCATCCGGAGAGATTAAATAAACAAATGAGAAAAAACTCAAATAATTTTGATTGGTCAGGAATAGAGTTCCCAGTTTCACTAAAAGAGATTGATAAGTTTGAAAAGCAAAACCCTAACTATATGATTAACGTCTGTGGATATGATGGTGATGTATATCCTCTAAGATTAAGTAAGAAACAAGAAGGTTATTTAATCATCTTACTTCTAATATCGAATGATGAAGAAAAAGAGCACTACTGTTGGATAAAGAATATTAATAGACTTTTATCCTCTCAAGTCAATAATAATCAACACAAACGTGAATTTTGCCATAGATGTTTTAACTCATTCAATTCAAAAGACTCATTAGAAAAACATCTTGAATACTGTTCCACAAATGAAGAAGTCAAGATTGTTATGCCTAAAGATAAAGATGGTAATCCAATGTATATTTACTTTAAGAACTTCAACAGAAAAATGCGAGTCCCCTTTGTTGTCTATGCAGACTTTGAGAGCTATCCAGAGAAAATACACACTTGCTCTCCAGATGAAAGTAAAAGTTTTACTAAACAATACCAAAAGCACAAACCATCTGGATTCTGCTATTTTATCAAGTGTTTTGATGATAATATATTTCCGCCCATGCTTGAACAATACACTGCTAAATCCCCAGACGATGATATCGCACAGATTTTTGTAAATAAATTAGAGTTAGATATTAAGAAAATTTATAATAAGTTTAAATACCATAAGAAAGTTGAGATGACTCAAAATGATAAAATCAAATATAAAAATGCTACTCACTGCCACATCTGTGATGGTGAATTGGGAGAAGATAAGGTATTAGACCACTGTCACCTTACAGGAAAGTATAGAGGAGCAGCTCATAACGAATGTAACTTAAATTACAAGATTCCAAAGTTCTTCCCAGTAATATTTCACAACCTATCTGGATATGACGCTCATCTTTTTATCAAGAATCTTGGAACATCAAAAGGTAATATAAACTGTATAGCTAATAATGAGGAAAAGTATATTTCTTTCACAAAACTGATTGTAGTTGATACCTTTACAAATAAAGAAGGTAAGCAGGTTGATGTTAAGCGAGACATAAGATTCATCGATTCATTTAAATTTATGGCAACAAGCCTCGATAAATTAGTTGATAATCTTACTAAATGTGGAAAGTGTGATGTCTGTAGAGGTGTGTTAGATGGAAGTAAGTGTCTTTCTCCAACAGATAAGAACATAGATGAAACAAAAAATTATTTTAGAGATAAGACGAATATGATGTTGAGAAAGGGTGTATTTCCATACGATTGGTTTGATAGCTTTGATAAACTCAACGAAATACAACTTCCACCAAAGGATGCATTCTACTCAAAACTCAACGATGAAGATATAACAGAAGATAACTACCAACATGCTAAAAAGGTATGTGAAACTTTTAATATGAAAACAATGAGGGAATATCACAACCTATATCTTAAGTCAGATGTACTACTTTTAGCGGATGTATTCGAGAACTTTAGAGATGTTTGTAGTAAAAACTATGGATTGGATCCTGCTTGGTATTATACAGCGCCTGGACTAGCTTGGGATGCAGCATTAAAGTTAACGAAAGTGAATTTAGAGTTGCTAACTGACATCGACAAGCTACTTATGGTTGAGAAAGGTATTCGAGGTGGCGTCTCTATGATCTCTACTAGATATGGTAAAGCTAACAACCCATATATGACCAACTATGATCCTAACCAACCCATAAAGTATAACACATGTCTCGACGCAAACAACTTATATGGTGGAGGAATGAGTAAACCACTACCTACTCATGGTTTTAGATGGATGACTGATCAAGAGCTTACAGATTGGAAAAATATCCCATGCATACTAGAGGTTGATTTAGAATATCCCCATCACCTTCATGATTTACATAACGACTATCCACTAGCTCCAGAGAGACTTTTCGTTAATAAGGTTGAGAAATTAATCCCAAACCTCAACAACAAAACAAAGTATGTAGTTCACCGCGAGACCCTAAAACTTTATGAAAGTCTTGGACTAAAAGTAACAAAGATTCATAGAGGTATTACATTTGAAGAGTCAGCTTGGTTAAAACCATACATTGATTTGAATACCAACCTCAGAGCTAAAGCAGCCAACGATTTTGAAAAAGATTTCTTCAAGCTGATGAATAACTCTGTCTTTGGTAAAACCATGGAAAACATAAGAAAAAGGGTGGACGTACGATTGGTTACGAATGAAAAAGATGCGAAAAAATTAATATCAAAGCCAAACTATCAGCACCGCACCATCTTTTGTGATAATCTAGTAGCCATCCACATGAAGAAAACAAAGATAGTCTTCAATAAGCCTGTTTACTTAGGTATGTGCATTCTGGATCTAAGTAAAACAATAATGTACAACTTTCACTATAATTATATCAAACCTAAATATGGTGAAATGGCTAAGTTGCTGTTTACAGATACGGATAGTCTTGTATATGAGATAGAAACAGAAGATTTCTACAAGGATATCAGTCCAGATGTGAGAGAAATGTTTGATACTAGTAATTATCCTAAAAACCACCCATCAGGTATTGAGACTGGTGTTAACAAGAAAGTCATCAATATGTTCAAAGATGAAGCTGGTGGTAAACAGATAGCTGAATTTGTAGGTCTACGAGCCAAACTTTACAGCTACAAGATGGATGAAGGTGAAGAGATAAAAAAGGATAAAGGGGTAAAGGCATCAGTCGTAAAAAAGACCATAAGCTTTGATGATTACAAGGATTGTCTATTCAATAAAAAACCTCAGATGAGAAAGATGAATGTAATAAGAAGTCATAAGCATGATGTTTATACTGAAACTGTTAATAAAGTTGCACTATCTGCCGATGATGACAAGAGAGTTATTTGTGAAGATGGAATACATACTTTTGCCTACGGACATTATCGTTGCAACACAAAATTAGGTGGCAGCACAGTATCTTCTGGTACAAACTGAAGTTCTTCCCTCACAAAACCACGCCTCGGTCCATCTATTAAATAATACAAAACTGGCTGATTAGGTGACACCACACTCCTAGAAAGATTGTAAACCTGAATACTCCAGATAGGATCCGTAGCTCGTCTTCGTTCACCTCCTTCATCTTCTCCAGGAGCAAGTAAGTATCTAACTTTAACAAAAGGTGGTAGTCTCACCTCATCATGTCCAATAACTCGTTTATATTTTGGAGGATCAATATCAACCTCTTTCAATCTAATAGCTTTTACAGGCTCTTCACCAGTTATTCTCGTTGGTATACTATTCAGAGTTTTCAAAATATCTGGTAATCGTTTAACCCATACTCTAGATCGATCATCACTAATCATTTCTTGAGCATATTGATGACTAAATAGTTTTTCTGATAATGTTCTATTTGCTCTTTCAACAAATGCTTGAGCTCTATGGTTTCCAGCTTCAGACCGTTGTATGGTTACATTATGTTTTTTCATAAGTTTTGTTACATCTCCCATGAATTCTTTACCAGAATCGACAATTAATGTTTTAGGATATTTTAACTTTCTGGAGTATATTTTTATTAAAGCTTTTGAAATCTCATTTGATTCTTTAGAGGTTAGTGGTTCTGCATCTTTGTATCGACTAGCTATATCAATCACAACCAGAGCATATCGATATGTCTTTCTTCCAACTCTATCATGTGGTAAAAATAATAAATCTGCTTGGTGAATCTGATTCGGTTTTTCCACATTCCAATGAGGTCTAGGGATATATTTTGGAGCTGGAAGATAGATTTGCCATATCGCCTGTTTCTCAAGCCATCTTTTAGCTTCATCTTCACTAACTTTTGCTTTTTCAGCTAATTTAGGAATTGCAGAATACCCTTTCCAATATCCATAAGTTGAATAGTATATTTTTGATAACATGTTTTCGTTACTAATTTAAAAGAATACTCTACCTATCTTTAAAATAAAACATTATGTCACAAGCTATATCTGAAGAAATTAACCCAAACAGGATTCCACTAGAGCCACTCGGTTTGAAAGCGGAATCGTCACTGAATCGAATTACATTAAATCCATCATCCGCTAATCCTGAAGAAACACTATATATAAATATTCCACAACTTTCTCAGAATGTAGTGATTGTCCCAGGAAGTGTATCTCTACTATTTGACTTGACTGTTGAAGGTCATGCAAACAACACCCTTGTGAATAACGTAGGCAGTAACCTTGTATCCAGACTCAGGGTTCTTTTTGGTGGAGAAACACTACAGGATACTCAAAGATACGATCTCTTTCAAACCTACCATGACTTATACTTAACAGCTGAAGATCGTCAGAATGGAATAAAACAAGGTATTTCTTCTGTAAACATGAGGAAGCTTAGGACAAATGCGGGTGATAAGGTAACATCAGGAAATGATAAGGAAGTAACTCTTGCAACAATATACAAAACCAAGTATCATATCCCACTCAACCATCCTATTATCAGCAAGCATGGGGTTTTCTATCCAAAGGCGTTACCCCATTCACTAATCTTTGAGATTACACTGGCTCCAGTTTCTGATATTGTTGTTTATTCTGACAAGACCAAGACTCCAACTTATAAAATCGAAAACCTCGAGTTGGAATATTCTTGTATCTCAAGTGAATACTTGGCTAGTGAGGCTCAGTCAGCTTATCAGGTTGGTAAAGTATTCTTTTATGAGAATGTACTTCTCCACAAAACTTTTACCATTTCCAAACCTAATGACAGTTTCATAAACGAGTACATTAATATACCTAGGAGATCAATGAAAGGTATATTGTGCTTGTTCACAGAGACATACACCGGAGGAACACGAGACTCTGAGAAGTTTGTCAATCCAAATATAACATCAATCGACATTAACGTTGACGGTATGCCAAACCGTATCTACTCCAAGGGAATGAAACCACCAGACTTCTGGGATTCGGTAATGAAACGTTTCGGTAAAGAGGGTGTCAAGCTAAATGATTTTTATTTCGACAAGTTTGCTCTATGGATTGACTTGAGAACTCACCCCGACAATAGTATTCATGGTGGAGGTATGGCTTTGAACAACACAAGAGATGGAGTAAAACTTGAAATGAAACGAAAAGTTGGAGGAACAGGAAATATCACCTGTTACATGTTTGTGGTAGCCGATGCGTTGATGGAGATCATGAATTCAAACTTAAGATCAATCATGTATTAGTTAAAAGTATGGAAGAATTACGAGATAAAGTTCCTTTTCATTGCATTATAACAGGTCCAACAAATTGTGGAAAGACAAAGTACATCACTGATCAGCTACGAGGACCATTCCGAAAAGTGTTTGAATACATTGTTCTCATATGTCCGACTTATGCTAAAAATAAAACCTATCATAAATTTGCTCACGGAGATAAACGTTTCTTAGTATTATCACCAGATGCTAGTGACAGCGATGAGATTAACGAGTTATTAACTGATTGTCAAACTTTGTTCTCTGGTACAAATACACTAATAATTTTAGACGACTGTGCTGTATCGAAGGAACTAAAGAAATGCTCGAACAAGTTTATAGATCTAGCATTCTCTGGAAGACATCATGGATTATCAGTGTGGGTTCTCACTCAGCAATTAACATCCATAGCAAAACCATTCCGTGAAAATGTAGCTTGTGTTGTTACATTCCATAATCCATCACAAAAAGGTATGAAGATGCTTTTCGAAGATTATGGAGGTGATTTAGACTCTGAAACTAGTAAAAAGTTTGTAGAAATGTTGAAAACTGAAAAATATTCTAGACTCTGTTTATGTTTACGTTATCCATTCCAATGTTATTTAGAGATTCCCGCGGTGATTTAAAAGAATCTATTTATTATTAAAAAATTAAAAGATGACAAGCGTTGAAGATTTTATTGAAGAACAGCCAGAGGTTAAAGATGAGACCAAAGATAATGATGTTGAAATCAAACAAGAATCACTAGCTATTCTCGCATCTCTTGGAACCACAAAGGAATATTTAGGTGTTGAGATGAGTCTCGGTGATATAAAGAAACTCACGGTAAAAGATGTTGAAAAATATTATAATCGATACCAGACAGTATTAGGTAAGAAAATTAGTGGTGGATTAGTAGATTCATCTCTTCAATTAGTTTCTCATGTCATTTCTTACGTTGTTCCTGTGGATGATATAGAATCTCTTTGTAAAGACTTGAAGAATGATGAGTTGGTTAATCGTGAACTGACAAACTTTGTAGGTCTCTTAGCATTAAAAGGTGGAAGATTGGTAGCACTTGCCAGCGGACTATTCCAGGTTGTAAAGCACATTAAAATCAACAAAATACAAGAGGATTCTAACAAAACTGAGCAGGTCACTGAGCACAACTGATTTAAAGATTCTTTACTATGGGAAATAAAATAATCATGTCTGATGAAGTTGTTGAACAAATTACAATGGATCCACCTACTACTAAAAATAAGAAAGCTGTTAAAGAGAAAGATCCTAAAAAGGTTGCAGCTGGTAAGAAACTAGCAGAATATAACAAAAAAGCTAAAGAAGCGTTAGCCAGGGAAATGAAACGTGAAAAGGAACAAGCAGAGACTAAACAGGAAGAAAATATAAATGAAGAGAGCGAATCTAAAGCATGGATTCCAGAGCTATCTTTTACTACTGTGTTATCTATTGTTGGAATAGGGTTTACTGCAGTTGACATGTTTATGAGGTACTACAAAAACAGAAAACCACCAACCCAACCACCACCCTCAAATATTCCTACCCAACCCACCCAACCACCACATCAACAAACTCCTAAAATAGTAATGCTATGAGGAAAGTAGTTTAAAGATTTTCTCTAACCACAATAAAAATCATGTCAACTGAAAACAAACTTGTGAAAACTGTTACTGATTCAGCGGTTATTATCGGATTGGCTGCCGGTGTTGGATATGTAGCTAAAAAGGTTATGAAAGAATCATTTATAAACGATCCCTCCTCAAGTATTACAAACTATGCTAAATGGGTCGCTGTATTGTCAGGTAGTATGTACCTAAAAAATTATTTAGAAGATCAAAAGATTTTGCCAACTTAAAGATTTTACATATTGATCAATAAATGGCGGCAATAGCAATGATGATTGGGGGTGCTGTTTTGAATGCGACTACCTTCGTTGGTGGCTCATATCTTGCAAAATATCTCTCAGGTGATAATACAGATGCAGAGCGAATACGACACGATAAGGCAATAGAAAAATATCAAAAAGATTATGCTACATACCAGGAAAAGAGACAGAATCTCATTGATTGGTACTCTCAACAGCGGGATGCTAAACACCAGGCTTCACAAAATATTTCGAATACAGATGAAGCTTTGAAATTGTATAGTCAGACACATGAACCAAAATTCTCTGATTATTATAGACCTAGCAGCAATCAAAAGATGGGGGAGATGGCATATGTGGGTGGTGGTATGCTGGCATTGGGTTATATGGTTAGTAAATTATTTTAGGTAAGTGTGAGCAGTTTAAAGATTTCTTACTGATATGTAAAAAATCATGTCTAAATACGAAGAAATACCAGACAAAGAAAATCCTTTTGAACCAGCCGATCCAGACGATGATAATACCACAAATGGCTTCCCATTAAACACATTTTCATCCACCACTCATACAACTGACCCTTATGAGGAGGGTGATGATGATGATGATGATGATGATGATGATGATGAAGAATCCTCACTGATTAAGGAAAGTAAAAAAGAAAATAGGGCTCGCGCTTTAAAAAAGATAGAAGATAAGTTCTACAATTTCAACCCAAAAAATTCACCATTCAGTGCAAAAATCAATGATGAGGGGGTATGGGTTAGATTGACTGATCAAGTTAACAATATTGAGCATTTACTTATTGACTCCAAAGGAGATTTGGTAAATTATGACCGACTTCCTTTAACAATCAAGAAAGCAATTGGTATGGATTCTCAGAGTCTTATTCTGAATAATAATAAACTAATTACTGATTTGAATAAAGCCAATGAAGAAATTAAGGATTTACTTAATGCACTAAATGGGTTAAGAGCAGTAACTGAAACAAATGATCTGGAGAGACAAAGTTATATTGCTAATGAAAAAGATCTACGTGAATTCATTGAGAAACAACAAGTAACAATCGCGGAAAAAGATAGCTATTTGGATGCAGCCGTTAAACAGAAGATAGAAGCTAAAACAGAGGCTGAGAAACTTTCGATTGAATTAAAACGATACAAAGATGAACTCGACAAAAATAAGAAGGGGCTGTCCAATTTAAGAAAGGTAGAACAAAGTAGAGATCGGTTACTCTCCAAGGTCAATGAATTTGAAGAGATGATGAGAAAGGAGATAATCTCAAACGAAGATAAAATAACCGATCTCGATAGACGAAACGAGTTAATAAGAGAAAGACTACCATTACGAGATCGTGTGAAGGCCATCTTCAAAAAGTACGGTTTTACAGTCTTTGCCGTTGTGAGTGCTGTAGGTTTGGTCATCGGTGTTATCGTTTCTAATCTTTCTAAAAGTCTAACCAAATTGGGTAAAGGTGTTGGTAACGGTTTGAAAACGATTGGTAAGAAACTCGGTGAAATATTGCCTGGAATGGTTGGAGCTATCGTGAGCTTTCTGTTCAAGACTGCTGGTGAGGTTATTGGATTTTTAGGTAAGAACGCTTGGCTGTTGATAGTGGCTGTGGTTCTATATTTTGTGGAACAATTTAAAAAGAAGAGGAGATAAGTAAAAAAATAATGAATGATACAATATTTCTAACTATCACTATGCTAACTCCTGAAACAAGAATTTATCTGGATCCACCCTTAACCAATGTAAAAGAGATACAATTACAATTTGGTTTCCTTCGTAATGCAAACTATAATAATCCTTTATACTTAATGTGTGATCTTATAGAGTCAAAGTCTTCATATTCAAAATGTTGTAAAACCATCGGTGAAAATTTAGAACTTAATCCCTCACAAGTACTAGCTGCTATTCCACCATATGAAAAACATCCTTGTTTAAAAGTTTCACAAACCAAAAATCCGGTCAACTACTTTACTTTATGGCTTTTAGATGAAAATGGAAGAAAGCCTAACTTAGATAATGAACCTGCCCGAATTAATTTAAAGATTTCCTGTTGATCAGTAAAATATGGATGACTACAATAGAATTTATCCACAAGTGCCTATGAATGGTGACCCAAATAATTTCAGGCTACAAAAATCGTGTGAAGTAGTACATAATCTTCAGAAGGAAATTAGACATTATGAGGATGTTAGGAAAAAATACAATAGAGCGAGGGGAATATTTACCAAAATCAGTGTTGGTAGTGGGGTTGTTTCAGTTATTTTATCTGCAAGTGGGCTGGGAACATCTCTTACTGGTTTTGGTGCTGTTGTTGGTATCCCATTGGGAGCGGTGGGTGGTTTTTGTGGTGGAATATCAGTTGGATGCGGTGCTGCTTCTAAACGACTTTCACATAAAGTTAGTAAACATGAACAGACAGTTTCTCTGGCAAAAGCAAAAGTAAACACCATTCATGATTTGGTTTCAAAGGCACTGAAAGATAACACCATATCAGACCAAGAATTTTCTCTAATTTTAGCAGAGGTGGATAAGTTTGAAAAACTAAAACTCGAAATCCGCCAAAAAACCCGGAAAGATACAGAAAAAAACTTAAATATGAATCAGATGCGAGAAATATTAAAGGTGTTAACAGCTCCCGCACGTTGAAATTTTCATTTGAGAGAACGCCTGTAGGGTGGAATTATGAGGTTGGTATTAGAAAAGAACGGTGTTGATTTAAAAAAATCTTAATATCAACATAAATAATAAGATGGGCGTACTTAATGATTTCAGAAATAGATATCCAAAGGCTTATCACGGTCAATTCGAAGTTGTAGCTGATCCGTATGGTGGTTACATTAGGTGGAAAGTTGATGGAACAACAATCATGTCTTATGATGATCCCACTGGAAAAACATGGACTGATGACCTGTCTCCCCGTTTGAAAAGACTTTTATGGAAAGATTTAGGATTGGATGATGATGATGCATTGAGTTCATTCCCAAAGAGTTTAACTATGACTAATCGATCTTACCCAATACCTGCCATTGATTTTGATGACTTTACAAGTAATATCACAAAAATGCTAACCTCATTGAATATATACGTATCAAATACAAAAAAATTCACCGCTAAGATGCGTAACATATTTACATCCCAAGTTGTGACTTTCAAGTTTGGTAAACAGAGTAGAAAATGGTTGAATGCTCCTGATATGAATTATTGGCCTCAACAACTGAACTTTTCAGTGTGGTGTGCAACCTCTGGTTGTGGTATAAGTCCTTTTGAGAGTCTAAACTATCCTAAAGTAGTGAGTAGCTTTATCAAGTTTCATGTATATTTCACAATAAGGAGGATATTATATGAATTGAGTCTTCCCTTACCTGATGAGCAACCTTTTGTAATAAACAATAACCCTTACAACAAAGTCGCATATCAAAGATTGTGTGCAGAATTTGGAATTGCTAATAATTCTGATTTTAGATGGAAAGGTGGTAGAAACGGAGGATTGGGTGATATATTTATTGATTATGGTGCTGGATATAATGGAGTGGGTGGTGGATATCAAAATATACATATTGTAAGGAATTACGATGATGAAGCTGATCAGTGGCCTGGTGAAGGTGGTAAATTTGCTGATGAAGGAGGTAAGAAGGAAAAGGGCGATCTCATCTCATTCATCCGTAATGACGATTTTGCTGATTATAAATATGCTTGGTTTATCCCAACAAGTGGTCATGGACTCACTAAAGCTGGACTTGGTAGATTGAATCGATCTGCTGAAGCTTTTGTTTACTGTATATTGGGAGCGCAAGTCAACACTAGAAATTCGATTTACGGTAATGGTGGTGGAGCTATCGAGACTCAACAAGAATTCTTAGCCCTGTTTGAGAGTAGTGTGATCGAGAATGACATTTCGAGTTCGATCCAAAGATATCAATTAGCTGTACAGGAAGCGAAATTACGGCTTGATTTAGCTGTTGCTCCAGGTGTATGGCTAATGCCTAGTAATATGATAATCAACACTGAGAGCGTGACTGGTTTTAATAACAAACTTATGAAAGCTACTAATGATATGAATTTTGGGGTGAATAATTCCTTAAACACTGAATCAAAACAGGTTGGAATAAATCATAACTTAGGATCTTCAAAGGTAAAATTACCGCATAGAACTGAGACGAAACCAAAACCCTCAATGAAAACAGACTCAACTCAAACAGACTCAACAAAACATGAAAATAATATAGACTCAACACAACATGAAAAGAATATATTAACATTTATGGTTGTAGCTGGTGGATTAGCGTGGTATCTATTTCGGTAGTTCATGATTGTATGTAAATTTTGTTATGTAACACTGACTTGTGTTAGATAACTTAATGTTTTTGTTTTGTATCTTGTGTTTTGTGACATTTTTTACATTGCGCCTTCTGTCTGTTGTGTTCACATATTTGAGATCCTCCACAATCCTTACAAAACCATTTTTGTTTTCCATGAATACATATTCCTTTCCCGTTGCATTCTTTACATATATACCTCATCCGTTTATGCTTACAAATACTACCTCCATTACATTCTTTACAGCGCGTTTTCTGCTCATTATGGATGCATATTTGAGACCCACCACACTCTTTACAATAATATTTATACTTTCCATGAATACACTCATACTTATTAATTGTTGCTTTATCAATCTCAGGTAAGGGGGTATCTATATTACCTAGAGCTTCAATAAGTTGTGCTTTAGTCAATTTATACCATCCTTTAATACCCTGCTCTCGAGCAAGTTGTTTCAATTCCTTGACTTTGAGTTTGTCCATCTTTCTTACTAATATTCATTCTTTTAAATCATTTTTTAAATTCAAGTTTTTGTTTTTTTTTTTATTTTATTTTTTTTTATTTTGTGTGAAAATTAAGTGAAAAAATAAACGGGAAAATCCTTGATAAATCTCTGATAAAATTTTAACCTAACTAAAAAAAATCTCTGATAAAATCCTTGATAAATCTCTGATAAATTAAAGTATCTGGAAATTACTGAACAAAATTTCTTGGTAAAATCTCTGATAAATCTCTGATAACAATTTTGTCCTAGAATCGGCTAAATACACCTCTCTTCATGAGATGGCAGCTATATGGTTTCACTTAGAATAAATGGTTCCATTATCATAATAATATTATAATAATGATGATGGCAACATACATAACAATGATCAGGATGATAATGACAGCGCACTTGATGTTCTTTCTTTAACTTGGTACATTCTAGGATAGCTTTAATTCACACATCTACAGTGCATATGTTGTAGTTCAATTTCTACTTTGGTACAATTTGTTTTTGCACTAACACAAAAAATACTAAACTATTAAGTACAAAATATTTTGAACTGGTACAGAAGTTTTTAAGCCGGTCCACTTTTTAAAGCGGATACAAGAGCCTTTTCACAGTTATGGTTTTTTGTTTACTTTCAAAATTATTTTTCATAGCACTTGTTTACCAGATTCAGGAAAAAGCTTTTATTTATTATTTTTTTTAATGTGGTTAGTTGTTACTTACAATCATCCCAGTGATTCTTTATATGCCTGAGGCCAGGGTTAGCATTAGGGTTAGGGAAGTGGTTGGGTGACAAATGGTTTACAAGTCAAGAAACGTGACAACAATTGGGATGGCAGACTCAAGAGAGAAAAATGGCAAGGCACATACAGTGTATGGTTTAGATAAAGTAGTGTAATGAGAACAATGATATAATGGCTTTTAACTTGTTACCAACCTGTGGCTGCTCATTAAGAACATTAAAGAGCATGACAAAAGAATTCCACAGAAGATTATCAGCTTGCTGTATCATTCCACATTGGGTTTCAATGGCTTCCTGTGAAAAACAAAGACATCAATTCTCTCTAGTGATTCAGATATTACTATATTATATAAGGAAAGCATCTCAGTTGGGGGTCAGAATAAATTTTACTACAACTGTACATTCAAGTTAGTAGTTTTTAGTAGAGTAGGTTCTTGCTAAAAACTTTGGAGTCCTCTATTTAATTACTTGCTGACTTATGATATTTTTCTAGTCCCTGATAATCCTGTAAACAGTGTTAGAACAAATATTAAAGTGTCTATATTGTCTTCCATGTTTTTGTGGTTCTGGTATGTACATAAATAGTAGATAGCTGTTCATAAAGCTGTTCAAAAATTACACTGTGGTTTTGCCCTTAAATCCTTGTTCAAAGTTCCCACGTGAGCCACACCCATGGCCAGCAAACTTGACTGAGCAAGTAAGGGGCAATGGGTCTATTCCTGACTTGATGTTACAAACTGCTTTGCATGCATGCAGTTTATAAAGACTCCATGGAATGCAAATACGTTTGTGACATCAAGTCAGGAATAAGTTACCCACACTCCTTTACTAGCTTGGTCAAGTTTGATGGGTGTGGCTGAAGCTGTAGCTTTGAATGACAATTTCAGGGCAAAAACATGGTGGAATTAAAAAAAAAATCTTTTGGAACAGCTATCTACTCTTTATGTATACATACCAGAACCACAAAAACACAGTGTTAGAGTCGCAGCACAGTAGGCCACAATAACCACTGCAATAGCATCA
The DNA here is from genome assembly GCA_949710005.1 of Ricordea florida. Taxonomy (NCBI): domain Eukaryota; kingdom Metazoa; phylum Cnidaria; class Anthozoa; order Corallimorpharia; family Ricordeidae; genus Ricordea; species Ricordea florida. Next base: position 27,325,646 of record OX453275.1, on the reverse strand, counting down.
GTTGGCTAAAATAAAAGCAAGGATTATGGGATCAAGTTCATACAACCCAAGGTACACTGTACAATGTCAGTAAAATATTTTACCTTAATGCAATTTCTCAGAACTTTCTTTTTAGCACCACGGCAGCAGCCATTAGCAAAAGACAGGGCTTGCTCTAAAGAAATACCCTTGTTCTGGTGTGATACCATAACAGACCAGTGCCGTTTCAACCAACTTTACACATACATCAAGCTGAGTTATGGAAAGAAGTCTTTGAACACAGAAAATTAACTTAAATTTTTAACTTACAGTCTTATCTCTTGCTATTATTAAGAGTCATCTTTGATTTCACAACAGTTACAATAATAATAGTATCATTATATTATTCCCAATTTAAATTATAACTTGCATTGGTGTGATTGGCTTAAGAATTTGGCACTATTTTGTCAACCAATCAAAAGGAAAATAATAAAATATATATTATATATTTTTTATCAATTGAAATCGTATTAATTAAGAGTAATAATTATAAAGGTGTTGTTTAACCTAATTATTAATCTTTAATAGCTCTTTTATTTATTGAAAAGATACAGGACTATAGGATCCATGCCATCATACTTGTGTCGATTCAACCTGATATCTTTGCTGTATATTATCTCATCTACCTAGAAATCAGAATAGTAAATATATGTTATTTACGGGGCAGAAGGTCGGTATGGGAAAAAACTGTGCCCAAGGTCTTATGTATGGACCTGGGCATTCAGCCTCGGACAGTTCTCAGAACCAAGGGCACAGTTTTTTTCCTATACAGACTGACCTACTGTAGCCCAGTAAATCACTTCTTTCTTTTTTTTTGGATGCCCTCTTTTTAAGGTAAGAAAAGAGATAGGAAACTGCTAGCGCAGCGAAAAAATCTGGCCCCTGGGCAGTATTGTAAAAAGCTGGACCAGTCGTGCGTGTGATTATATTAGCCAATCACATTCGAGGATTCAGGATTCCAGCCCGCTCAGATGCTTGAGAAAAAATAAATATGCGTTATTGACCTAGTGCAAGGTCAAGATGGCTGCATAATTATTATTGGCTGATTCCAGCCACCTTGACCAAACAAGCTTGGTCAATAAAGAATTTAGTATATGGCAATTTTGCTTTGTTTTGTTTTGCAGGATAGTGTGGGAAATCCTGGGCAATGCAAGGTAGGCCCATCCTTCCAGCTCAGATAGCCAATCAGGACACAGGAGTCACCGCGTCTTGCATGCCAGCTCATGGTACCAGCCATATAATACAGTATGTTAATTCAAGGAAAATATGCATGACACAGGAAGCATACAATTATATTAATTTTATGAAAAACAATTTGCAAGGTAATATTAATAATCCCCAGCACAATTAAGCTTCAGCAAAGTAATATGATTGGGGGAATAATCATTTTTGGTCTGCTCAAGAATTTTCGTTCTAAATTTTTTCTACTGGTCAGTAGACTGTATGTAGTCATTTCTTAATTTTTTTTTTCACGAAGTAAAAATAATACAAATCATAATTATGATGACAGGAAACTTTTTCCCCTGACAACTGGCAATAACAAAGGATCATAACCTAATTAAGTCTGTCACAAAGAAACTGATTTAATAGCATCCTCCATTAGATCATTAGAAAACAGTCCTAAGAAAATATGCACACTGATTGGTTAGAATTCAAGACATGTTTCTATTAAACAATTAGATTATGAGCTCGAGATTTCTATCGCGTGATAGTTAACGAGGGCGCAGCCCGAGTCAACTATCACGCATAGAAATCGAGAGCGAATAATCTAATTGTTTTAGTATAAATCTACTAGTCGTTCAAAACTTTGTCATTTCTGGGACAGCCTCGACCAGTAAACTGTCTAAATCTTCTTCACGGACACTTCGTAAACGTGAAGAAGCGGCCGCCATTACGCTACTCACTATCTATCACAGAATAGATAGTGGGTAGCGTAGCCAATCAGAGCGCGGCATTTGTGATAGAACGCTAGTAGATTTATACTAAAACTCGATAGAAACACAGAACTGGCACAAACTGTTGACATAATGATGGTGTGACGAAACAGAATTTACATCTTGGTCATCAAAATTAACAAGTTGTTTTCCTTTTTAGTGTTGTAGTGTTTTCGTGAAAGTTTGGGAGATCTCGAAAAAGTTGTGGAAACACTTGCCTGCAGCTCGTGTTCCCACAGCATTTTTCATTCTCCAAACTTCCACTCGTGTTTCTATTATATAAACAATTAGATTATGAGCTTGAGATTTCTATCGCATGATAGTTGACGAGGGCGCAGCCCGAGTCAACTATCATGCATAGAAATCGAGAGCGAATAATCTAATTGTTTTAGTATAAATCTACTAGTCGTTCAAAACTTTGTCTTAATCATCTTCACGGACACTTCGAAAACATGAAGAAGCGGCCGCCATTACACTACTCACTATCTATCACAGAATAGATAGTGGATAGCATAGCCAATCAGAGCGCGGCATTTGCGATAGAATGCTAGTAGATTTATACTAAAACTCGATAGAAACACGGTACATGTTTTCTATTTCTTAAACATCAGTTTAAAAGCATGACGTCAAGATAGGTGCATCTTGACCAAGTTCTTTTTTGTGTTTAAGAAGGAGACCTAATTTAAGAAGGAGACCTAAAAATGTATATTAAACCAACCATCTCATCCCTTTATTGACCAAAAAAAATTGGTCAATAAAGGATTTCGTTTATGGCTTTTTCGTCATGTTATGTTTTGCAGGAAAAAGCAGGAAATTCCTAGTGGGCAAGACTGGCCCATCTTACTTACTGAGGCAGTCAATCAAAACCCTGGATTCGCCTCATCTTGCCTGCTCACGGAACTAGCCATAAAATAAATCTTTCTAACACAGGGGCGACTAAAGGGAACTAGGTTTCCAGCCATTAATTATTCTCATTCTTAACATTGCAGCAAATTAACCCTTGAATTTTTATTGATGCACAAACAAACTCACAGCCCTCCTCCATTTTTCAAATGCTTTTGCTGAGTCACATATAAGATCCAGTGAACACAGCTGACTCCATTCCCCTATAAATAGAGATGGATAGACATGTAACTGTGTCTGTCATGGATGCATGGACCCTGGTTTTGTATACAATAAGTGGTAGCAAATCTGCAAAAATGATAAATTAGTACTGCTACTACAACTACTACTACAGTACTACTACTTTATTTCATCAAATATTAAAAAGACAATTTATACAATTTGCATGAGCTAATCTTGGCAGGTATTAGTAATCAATAAACCTACACATTGTAAGCCAAAAAAATAAATACAATATTACTATATCAGTAAAAATCTACTAGTATTACTAATGCAAATGCGGCTCGTTTGAATGCCATCTTGGTTGTAACTGCAAGATTATTGACTGCTGAATATCAAAGCAGCTCATTTTCACACAGTTATGTTCAAGGCGCCTTGGCCCCAGTAATTCCCACCACTCAGCAGGAAAAGCAAGTTCCCGTTCGTTTGTAGCTTTCTTGATTCACAAGAAGAAAGCGTTTGTGTGTTTTTCTTTTTGTTGCTTTCCATTTAAAATAGTAGAGACCTTGTCTTTGTTTTCAATGAATTTTAGTGGAAAGTAGCATTTGGTTGTAGGTGGCGAAATTTCCGACTGCCAGCAAATACCTGTCATGATATCTGTACACGTATGATATCCCTGGAGAGTAGCATTTCTAATGATTTGCTATCAATCTCAGTACTTGGTACATTACTTAATTTTATACAACAAAATAAAATTACATGGTTGCTTGGAGACACAAAATTTATCTTCTCATGTTGGAAAATTGGAAAACACTGGAAGGGAAATTTCATGTCTCAGCATAGCCATTTAATATCCTCTATATAGCACCTGTACCTCATGCATCTGCAAAATTTACAATCTTTGCAAGGAGTTCAAGATTAACTCAGGTCAAGCTGCATACATGTGCATTGATTTAATTTAGTTATTCCTAGTTTGGACCATTTTACAATACAATAATGTAAAAGCCATCAAAATTGAATGCATAGTATTGAATCATTTTAATAAGACAGTCACTACAAAATTATCATAAGAACGCACCTGTAGGCATATTAACGATGTCTTAATAATTTTGTATTTTAAGTATTAGTCATGATTTATGATATGTATACAGCTGGTTTTCATTAGTGTTTATATATTTAAAAAATACATACCATGTTGCTTCTCAAAGATCAATGAGAATGACTGGCATTCAACTTCAGCATAAGGGAACTTGACAAAATTCTTCGTCTGTTGGCCACAGCGTACCTCAACCACTCTATCTAAACACACTAAATCAAATAGAAAAGTTTATCAAAACAAATGCCAATTGCCTGTGTGGCTGTCGATTTCTCAGTACCATGGTCTATGACACCACAAAAGCACCAAGAACTTTCACATTGACTTGAAAACACTTAAATGCTCTCAATGTCACGAAGTATTCTCTACAAACACAGTGCTCGAAATTAGAAAAAAATCCAGGTTTTCCTTATGGCAAATGCCGGACAACCTGGCCCTTGACTTTGGTTGCCCTGATAAGGACTTGGTTGCCCTTAACATGTTCTATGATTTTTGCCTAGTTATAGGGTTTGACCAGAGAAATAATACCCCTATCAGACTATGCCTCTGTTTTCATAGTTCTCGAAGTGCTGCAAATAATAAATATTTAATATTTCAAACAAAGTAAGTATAACCCACCCATTTACTTCATTCTATGTCAAGGTTCACTTATAGAATACTTATATTGGTATATACGCATACGGCAAAATATTTCAAGGAGGTCTGGGTTTGAAGACAACACGACAAGCTTATCGTGGCTTATTGAAGCGAACGAACAGCGTTCAATTAACGGTTACAACCTTCTGTTTCCTTTGTTTTACAAATTGTCACGGATCCTGATCCATCTATCAGTATCAGGAGATAAACCGCGCATATAGAGCTGTTTTCATGTCTCAGGTTTATAGCTTCTGTTCTTTACTCTGTTACGCATAACAGTAATAATGTAAGTACTTCAATTTTAGTAGTATGTTGGAGAAAAAATAATCCTATTTCTGATAATTTCTGATAATTTCTGTTAATTATACCGGATTTTTTTAATCAAGATTTAACCAAGGATTTATCAGGGATTTTTATCAAGATTAAAAAAATGAATTCAAAAAAATTTTTAATATATCATGTTATATCTTTAAATATCAAAATCGATTTTTTTTTAAATCAAGATTTAACCAAGGATTTTTATCAAGATTTTTTTAAAAAAATGAATTCTAAAAATGATTTAAAGATATAACATGAAATATCAAAATGGAACGGTTAACAGTAGAAGAATTAAAGGTTATTGCTAGAGAGCATAATATTGAATTAAGACCTAAAATGCGTAAGGCAGAAATAATCGAAGCGTTGGGTGAAATCGGGATCACAATACCACCAAACAAACGACAACCCCCAACAACCCTTATAGTCAGACCACTAAAACCACCAGTTACTACCCCTAGAACTAATATACCCAAACAACCCCAAAGACCCACCACACCACTTAGAACTAATATTCAAAGACCCAATTCAGAACCCAGAAAATCATTATTTAGTTCATTCAAAGATTTATTAGGAAGAGTTAACAATCCAGTTAGGAAAGGTATTAAAAAATTTTCAGATTTGATTATAACTTATCTACCAGAACCTATCAAAAATATTATAAAACTTGTATTTAATGAAGCAGAAGAAGATGAAGAACAAACTCCACCTGGAACCCCACCTGGAACCCCACCTGGAACCCCACCTGGAACCCCACCTGGAACCCCACCTGAAAACCCACCTGAAACCCCGCCAAACCAAAATACCCACGTGGTTAATGCTGATCTAAATAATGACTTATCAAACATGATTTTTAACAAACTAAAACCGTACACAGAAATGCGTTCAAGGATTGTTTACAGTTTTTCGGCTAGAATTCATCGTGGGAGTGGAGAAATATCTGATTACCCACCAAAAACACTTCGTGGGGAGGGGACTTTTACAAGTTTATCTGAAATAGAGGGTTATATCAAAAGGTGTGAGACCAAAAGGTTAGATTTGGAGGATGTTGAAGCGTGGAACAGAGCATACCTACCAGCAACAGAGGTCGTTGAAACCCCCGGTGTATACCAAGGTAGAGTTGAGTTTACTGAGATACAGGTAAAAGTTATTCACAGCAATGAGCCTTTAATGGGGTGTGGGCCTTTACCAGATTGGTTACGTAACAAGAAATGTATTCACGCCGTAGATGATAAGAAAGACAATCTATGTGTCTGGAGGTGTCTAGCTATTTACATGGGCTATCGTGATAAGAATCCTAGACCGGCTAAGGACACTACCAGAAAGGCGCTAAAACTGGCCCGAGATTTTTACAATAATCAAAAAATGGGAGTTGAAGATGTGAGGCCAAAGAAACTTGTTGATTTTGAAGGTATAGCCAAGAGGTTTTCTGTTAACATCCGCCTGTACGAACCAAAAGATCAAAATGTTTGGAAACTAGTTTTTGGAAAAGACCAGTTCAAAATGAATTTACCATGTGTAGATATCGGACTATATAATGGACACTGTTTTTATATCAAGAATATAGAGCTGTTAACTAAACTATGGGAATGTTCTGGATGTCAACAAAGATTTAATAGACATGATAATTACAATAGACACGTAACAGAAAAAAGATGTTCAGGAGGAAAGACACAATTGATATGTAAAGGGGAAAAGTTCAAACACATCATGAACAGTTCAGAAAAGGTGTTTTATGGAGGTGTCTCACAATTTAGTTATGTTGGGTGCCGATGGATCGAAGCACAGTCAAAGAATATTGGTAAACACATTCATCATGCTCTCTGCGGTCATGGGGGTGAGCGGTGTGTGAAGAACGGTAAAAAGGAGATTTTGGTTGATGGATACGAGCCGGAGACTAAGACTGTTTTTCAATTCTATGGGTGTAAATGGCACGGCTGCCCCTGTTCAAGTGGTGGTGATGAAAAGAAATACAATGAAACTCTCAAAATGGAAAAGACGATCAAAGACTTGGGATATAATGTTGTCTCAGTTTGGGGGCATGAAAAACCTGAATTAAGTGATATGAAACTTGAAAAGAAATTTATTCCATACCCACATTTTATTGTTTACGATTTTGAAGCAACACTCCGAAAACTCTCCCAACAGATGACTGCAGACCTGACTTTCAATAACAAACATATTCCAGTTAGTGTTGCTGTCAATGATAATTTACAAAACAAACCTACCTTTCTTGTAAACGCAAACCCTGGGGAGCTTATCAAAGACTTTATTACAGATTTAGAAAACCGTATGAAAGCAATTGTTGAAAAAGTTACAAAAGAATACCCATTACCTGATGAAGATTCTATCCCCAAGAACGTGCTAGAGCAGTACAGAAATTGGTGTAATCAAGTTCCTGTTTTTGGGTTTAATAGTGGTAAGTATGATATCAATATGATTAAAGAATATTTTGTAAACCAAATGACCGAGCAAGAAGGAGATATTTTTGTTGCAAAGAAAGATAATAGGTATATGTTCCTGACAACTGCCCATTTTAAATTTTTAGATGTAATATCCTACTTAGCCCCCGGACTATCTTTTGATAAGTGGTGTAAAGCAAATAACTGTAAAACACAAAAACTTGTCTTTCCATACGAGTGGTTGGATTGTTATGAAAAACTTTCTCACGTAGGTCCTGTGAAATATGAAGACTTTTACTCAAGTCTCAAACAGGAAATAACAGTGTCTCCTGAAGAATATGAAGAATTTAAGATCGAATTTCAAAAGCGGGGTTGTGTTACCATGATGGATTGGTTGCGTGAGTATAACATATATGACGTTGTACCTTTTAAAGAAGCTTTAGAAAAGACACGGGAGCAATATTACCCAGATGAAATTGATATTTTAAAAGATGCTGTATCCATCCCCGGTATATCAATGACATATGTACTTAATAAAGCCATAAAAATGAAGAAGAGAGACGAGCCTGCCTTATATGCTCCTGGTAAACCATGCTTTCATAAATGTGGTAAGAATTGTAGAAAAAAGGCTTGTAAAGAGTGCTCCAAGATAAGGAAAGAATGTACCAAATGCCCAAAAAACAAGGCTTATGAACTCTTGAAAACAGGTATGGTTGGAGGGCCTAGTATTGTGTTTATCCGCTATGCAGATATAGGCAAGACAAAGATTCGCCCTCATAAATATAAAGACCCAAAAACTTGTTGGTATATAGTTGGTTATGATGCAAACGGTTTATATCTATACTGCTCTGGTCAAGAAATGCCATGTGGTAAAGAGGAATACATTGAGGCTGAAAATCCAACGGATCCCGAATACATCAAGAAGATGTGTAACGATATTCTTACCGACAAGGTGTTTGGTTTTTGTCAAGTGGATATTCATGTCCCTGAAAATCTCAAAGAAAAATTTGAAGAGTTTTCACCTTTGTTTGTTGTAGACAGTGTTCCAGAAGATCTAGTACCTGAACATATGAAAGAATACCAAAAAGCTACAGGCAGAAAAACTCTAAAAGACACTAAAAAATTGTTGGGTGTTACCAAGGCAAAGAAGATCTTACTATATACACCCCTACTGAAATGGTATCTTAATCATGGCTTAGAGGTAACAGCTATACACAAGATTTTAAAATATGAAGCAGGAAGACCTTTTAGATGGTTTCCAGAAGAAGTTAGTAACGCTCGAAGAGATGGTGATATCGAGGTTATGACCGAAAAGTTACGTGAAGCTGTTGATAAAAACAAGAGAGATGATGTCGACACTACTATTAATCATTTGAAGCAATTCCCTGATGTAGTCCCATTGATTGAAGAGAACAAAGACATTCAAGTGTTGATTGAAAAACTGAATTCCAAGTATGAAGGTTGTAAAGAACTGGGCGATACTTACAAACTAAAAGGAAATTCATTCTATGGAAAAATGATCGAAGATCTCGAAAGACATACAAAAACAAGATATACTAAAGACGAGAAGGAGGTTGATAAGGCTTTTAGAAGTCCTTTCTTTGAAGATCAAGAAGTAATCAATGAAACATATGAATTAAAAGAACGAAAACGCCAGGTAAACATAAATCAGTGTGGTATAGCTGTATATCAACTGGCTAAACTTCGCATGTTGGAATTTTACTACGACTTCCTTGATAAATATGTTGATCGAAGTAATTTTGAACTAATTCAAATGGACACCGATAGCTTCTACATTTCACTGTCAGATGAAAACTTAGATAATATTATAAAACCTGAACTACAAAAAGAATACTTTAGTGGAGGGAAAGAAAAATTCCTATCAACCTCAAAATACCACGATAGGACCCCCGGACTGTTCAAGTTGGAGTTTGAAGGAACTAGAATGATTGCTCTTTCACCAAAATGTTATTACGCAGAAGATGAGAATGGAAAAACAAAGTTTAGTTGTAAAGGGACCAACAATAAGCAAAATGATATGACATGGAATCGATACCATGAAACCTTGAACGGGGCGATAGATAAAGCAAAAAATACCGGCTTTAGAGTTAACAATAATCAAATTGTAACATACACTCAAAATAAATTAGGATTGAGCGCCTACTATGATAAACGTATTGTTTTAGACGATGGAATTCACACAAAACCTTTGTATTAACTCATTTCAAAACAGAATTAGGTGGGAGTTCGGTATTGTCTTGTACAACCTGAAGTTCTTCTCGCACAAAACCACGCCGGGGTCCATCTAGTAAATAATACAAAACTGGCTGATTGGGTGAAACAACACTTCTAGAAAGATTGTAAACCTGAATACTCCATATAGGATCAGTAGCTCTTCTTCGTTCACCACCCTCAAGTTCACCAGGAGCAAGTAAGTATCTAACTTTAACACCGAACGGTAGTCGCACTTCGTCATGTCCAACAACTCTCTTATATTTTGGAGGATTAATATCAACCTCTTTCATTCTTATAGCTTTATCAGGCTCTTCCCCAGTTATTCTCGTTGGTGTACTATTCAAAGTTTTCAAAATATCTGGTAATCGTTTCACCCATACTCTAGATCGATCATTACTAATCATTTCTTGTGCATATTGATGGCTAAATAATCGTTCACTTAATGTTCTATTTGCTCTTTCAACAAATGCTTGAGCTCTATGGTTTCCAGCTTCAGATCGTTGTATGGTTACATTATGTATGTTCATAAGTTTTGTTACATCCCCCATAAATTCTCTTCCAGGATCAACAATTAATGTTTTAGGATATTTTAATTTTCTAGAATAAATATTACTAAAGGCTTTTGAAATCTCATGACTTTCTTTTGAGGTTAATGGTTCAGCATCTTTGTATCGACTAGCTATATCAATCACAACCAGAGCATATCGATAAGTCTTTCTTCCTACTCTATCATACGGTAAAAATAATAAATCTGCTTGGTGAATCTGATTCGGTTTATCTACAGTCCAGTGGGGTCTAGGGATATATTTTGGAGCTGGTAGATAGATTTGCCATATCGCCTGTTTCTCAAGCCATCTTTTAGCCTCATCTTCACTAACTTTTGCTTTCTCAGCTAATTTAGGAATTGCAGAATATCCTTTCCAATATCCATAAGTTGAATAATATATTTTTGATAACATGTTTCCGTTACTAATTTAAAGAATATTCTACCTATCCTTAAAATAAAATATGTCGCAAACTATATCTGAAAAAATTAACCCAAACAGGATTCCAAGAGAGCCACTAGGTTTGAAAGCGGAATCAACATTGAATAGAATTACACTAAATCCATCATCAGCCAATCCTGGAGAAACACTATATATAAATATTCCAAAACTTACCGAGAATTTAGTTCTTGTACCTGGAAGTTTATATCTAGTATTTAACTTGACTGTTGATGGACATGCTGATAACACCCTCGTGAATAATGTAGGTAGTAACCTTGTATCCAGACTCAGGGTTCTTTTTGGAGGTGAAACACTACAGGATACTCAAAGATATGATCTATTTCAAACATACCATGACTTATTCTTAGCAGATGAAGAACGTGAGGATAGATTAAAACAAGGTATTTCTTCTGAAAACATTAGGAAGCTTAGGACAAATGCAGGTGATAAGGTAGACACAGATGCTAAGGAAGTAGCTCTTGCAGTAGTACACAACACTAGGTACCATATCCCACTAAACCATCCTATTCTCAACGATCATGGGGCTTTCTATCCAAAGGCATTGAATCATCAACTAATCTTTGAGATTACACTGGCTCCAGTTTACGATATTGTTGTTTATTCTGACACGACCAAGCCCCCAACTTACAAAATCACAAACCTTGAGTTGGAATATTCTTGCATATCAAGCGAATACTTAGCTCGTGAGGCACAGTCAGCTTATCAGGTTGGTAAAGGATTCTTTTACGAGAATGTCACTCTACACAAAACTTTCACCATATCCAGAACTTCTGACAGCGTTATAAACCAGCATATTAATCTACCTAGAAGGTCGATGACAGGGATATTATGTTTGTTTACAATACCATACGGTGGAGGAGCACGAGACTCTGAGAATTTTTTCAATCCAGGCATAACCTCAATAAATATCGATGTTGATGGTGTACCAAACCGTATCTACTCTAAGGGAATGGTGCCGTCAGACCTCTGGGAGTCGGTAAAGAAACGTTTTGGGAGATATGGTGTAAAGGAAAAGGATTTTTATGGTAATAAGTTTGCTCTGTGGATTGATTTGAGAACTCACCCAGATAATGGTATTCATGGAGGGGGTCTGGCCTTAAACAATATAGGAGATGGTGTAAAAATAGAAATTAAAAGAAATCTTAGTGGATCTGGTATTATGACCTGTTACATGTTTGTGGTAGCCGATGCGTTAATGGAGATCATGAATTCAAACTTAAGATCAATCATGTATTAGTTAAAAGATGGAAGAATTACGAGATAAAGTTCCTTTTCATTGCATTATAACAGGTCCAACAAATTGTGGAAAGACAAAGTACATAATAGATCAGCTTCGAGGACCATTCCGAAAAGTGTTTGAATACATTGTTCTAATATGTCCGACTTTTTCTAAAAATAAAACCTATCATAATTTTGCTAACAAAGATAAACATTTCTATGTATTATCACCAGATGCTAGTAACATTGATGAGATTAATGAATTGTTAACTGATTGTCAAACTTTGTTCTCTGGTACTAATACACTAATAATTTTAGACGATTGTGCTGTTTCGAATGATCTAAAGAAACGATCGAACAAGTTTATAGATCTAGCATTCTCTGGAAGACATCATGGATTATCAGTGTGGGTTCTCACTCAGCAATTAACATCCATAGCAAAACCATTCCGTGAAAATGTGGCTTGTGTTGTTACATTCCATAATCCATCACAGAAAGGTATGAAGATGCTTTTCGAAGATTATGGGGGTGATTTAGACTCTGAAACATGTAAAAAATTTGTAGAACTACTGAAAACTGAAAAATATTCTAGACTCTGTTTGTGTTTATGTTATCCATTCCAATGTTATTTAGAGATTCCTGCGGTGATTTAAAAGAATCTATGTTTTATTACAAAATTAAAATATGACAGAAGTTGAAGATTATATAGAAGAACAACCAGAGGTAAAAGATGTTGTAAAATATAATGATGATATTGAAATAAAACAAGAATCACTAGCTATTATCACAGTTCTTGGAACTACAAAGGAATATTTAGGTGTTGATATGAGTCTCGGTGATATAAAGAAACTAACAGAAAAAGATGTTGAAAAATATTATAATAGATATCAGGCAGTATTAGGTAAGAAAATTAATGGTGGATTAGTAGATTCATCTCTTCAATTAGTTTCTCAAGTCGATCATTTCTTACATGGTTCCTGTAGATGATATTGATGCGCTTTGTAAAGATTTGAAGAATGATGAGTTGGTTAATCGTGAACTGAAAAACTTTGTAGGTCTCTTAGCATTAAAAGGTGGAAGATTGGTAGCACTTGCTAGCGGACTATTCCAGGTTGCTAAACACATTAAAATCAACAAAATACAAGAAGTTTCAAACACAATTACAGATGATTCTAACAAAACTGAGCAGGTCACTGAGCACAACTGATTTAAAGATTCTTTACTTTGTGAAATAAAATAATAATGTCTGAAGAAGTTGTTGAACAAATTACAATTGATCCGCCTACTACTAAAAATAATAAGAAAGCTGTTAAAGAGAAAGATCCTAAAAAGGTTGCAGCTGGTAAGAAACTAGCAGAACATAACAAAAAAGCTAGAGAAGCGTTAGCCAAGGAAATGAAACGTGAAAGGGAACAAGCGGAGACTAAACAGGAAGAAAATTCAAATGAAGAAGAAGAAAATACAAAATCATGGATTCCAGAGCTATCTTTTACTACTGTGTTATCCATTGTTGGAATAGGGTTTACTGCAGTTGACATGTTTATGAGGTACCATAAAAACAGAATACCGACTAAAGTTCCACCATCAAATATTCCCACCCAACCCTCCCAACCAACACCTCAACCAACTCCGAAAATAGCAATGATATGAGGAAAGTAGTTTAAAGGTTTTATCTACACACAAATAAAATAATGTCAACTGATAATAAACTTGTAAAAACTGTTACTGATTCAGCCGTAATTATCGGATTAGCAGCTGGAGTTGGATATGTAGCTAAAAAGGCTCTGAAAGAATCATTTATGAACGATCCCTCCTCAAGTATTACAAACTATGCTAAATGGGTCGCTGTACTATCAGGTAGTATGTACCTAAAAACATATTTAGAGGATCAAAAGATTTTACCAAATTAAAGATTTATGGCAGCAATAGCAATGATGGTTGGAGGAGCTATATTGAATGCAACTACATTCGTTGGTGGATCATATCTTGCAAAATATCTCTCAGGTGATAAAACAGATGCAGAACGAATACGACACGATAAGGCATTAGAAAAATATCAAAAAGATTATGAATCATACCAGGAAAAAAGACAGAATCTCATTGATTGGTACTCTAAACAGAAGGATGCTAAATATCAGGCTTCAAAAAATATTATGAATACTGATGAAGCTTTGAAATTGTATAGTCAGACACATGAACCAAAATTCTCTGATTATTATAGACCCAGTGACAATCAAAAGATGGGTGAAATGGCATATGTAGGTGGTGGTATGCTAGCATGGGGTTATATGGTTAGTAAATTATTTTAATTAATTGTGTGACCAGTTTAAAGATTTCTTACTGATGAGTAAAAAATCATGGCAGAATACCAAAAAATACCAGACTTTGAACCAGCTGATCTAGGCAGTGATGTTGATAGAGAAAATATGGAAATGGATCCAATATCATCCAACACTAGTATAATTAACCCTGATGGGGAGGATGAAACTTCATTTGGTGGTGTGGGTGGTTATGATGATGATGATAAAGAATCTCCACCGATTAATGAAAGTAAAGAAGACAATAGGGCTCGCGCTTTAAAAAAGATAGAAGAGAAGTTCTACAATTTCAACCCACTAGATTCACCATTCAGTGCAAGAATCGATGATGAGGGTGGTGTATTGGTTAGATTGACTGATCGAGTTGATAATACGGAGCATTTACTTATTAACTCTAATGGGGATTTGGTAAAAAATCATGACATACTTCCTGTTAAAATAAGGAGAGCAATTGGTATTGATTCTCAGAGTCTTATTCTAAATAATAATAAAATAATTGATGATTTGAATGAAAAAAATGAAGAAATTAAGCGTTTACTTAATGTACTAAATAGTTTAAGAGCAAGATTGGAAACAAATGATTTGGAGAAACAACGTTATATTGATGATGATAAAGAGAAGCGTAGAATCATTGAGCAACATCAAACCAGATTAGCTGAAAGTGAAAGCTATTTAGATGCAGCTGTTAAACAGAAGATAGAAGCTAAAACAGAGGCTGAGAAACTTCGAGGTGAATTAAATAAATACAAAGATGAAATAGACAAATATAAGAAGGGGCTGTCCAATTTAACAAAGTTAGAACAAAGTAGAGATCGTTTACAATCCAAGGTTAATGAATTTGAAGAACTATCGAGAAAGAAGATAATTTTAAATCAAGAACAAATAAGCGATCTAGAGAGACAAAATGATGAAATATTTAAAAAGATGCCTCTTCGTGATCGTGTTAAGGTCATCTTCAAAAAGTACGGTTTTACAGTCTTTGCTGTTGTAAGTGCTGTAGGTGTAGTCATTGGTGTTATAGTTTCTAATCTTTCTAAAGGTCTAACCAAATTGGGTAAAGGTGTTGGTAATGGGTTGAAAACTATTGGTAAGAAACTCGGTGAAATATTGCCTGGAATGGTAGGAGCCATCGTGAGCTTTCTATTTAAGACTGCTGGTGAGGTTATTGGATTTTTGGGTAAGAACGCTTGGTTGTTGATAATGGCTGTGGTTCTATATTTTGTCGAACAGTTTAAAAAGAAGAGACGCTAAGTAAAAAAAACATGAAGAATGATACAACGTTTCTATATATCACTATGCTAACTCCTGAAACAAGAATTTATCTGGATCCACCCTTAACCAATGTAAAAGAGATACAATTGATATTTATCTACACGAATATAGCGCGGTATGACAAGCCTTTATACTTAATGTGTGATATTATAGAGCCAAAGTCTTCATATTCCAATATAATCCCCAGCGGTGAAAATATAGAACTTAAACCCTCACAACTACTATCTGTTATTCCATCTCCAAATAATACTTGTTTAAGAGTTCCAAAAACAAAAAATCCAGTCAACTACTTTACTTTATTGCTTTTAGATGAAAATGGAAAAAAGGTTGACTTGAATAACAAACCTGTTCGAATTTATTTAAAGATATCGTGTTGATCAGTAAAAATATGGAAGACTACAATAGAATTTATCCACAATTACCTATGAATGGTGATCAAAATAATTTCAGACTACAAAAGTCATGCGAAGTACTACATAATCTTCAAAAGGAAATTAAACATTACGAGGATGTTAGGAAAAAATACAATAGAGCCAGGGGCATATTTACAAAAATCAGTGTTAGTAGTGGAGTATTTTCAGTTATCCTATCTGCAAGTGGACTTGGAACCTCCCTTACTGGTTTTGGTGCTGCTGTTGGTATTCCATTAGGAGCGGTGGGAGGTATTTGTGGAGGAATATCGGTTGGATTCGGTGCGGCTTCTAAACGACTTTCCCATAAAGTTAGTAAACATGAACAGACAGTTTCTCTGGCAAAAGCAAAAGTAAATACCATTCACGATTTGGTTTCAAAGGCACTAAAAGATAACGCTATCTCTGACCAAGAATTTTCGTTAATTTTATCAGAGGTGGACAAGTTTGAAAAACTAAAACTCGAAATCCATCAAAAAAACAGGAAAGATACAGAAAAAAACTTAAATATGAATCAGATAAGAACAGAGGTTCGAGCGGAAATATTAAAGGAGTTAACAGCTCCCGTACGTTGAAAATGTCATTTGAGAGAACTCCTGTAGGATGGAATTGTTATGCTGGTATTAGAAAAGAACGGTTTTGATTTAAAAGCATCCTATTATCAACGTAAATAATAAGATGGGTTTACTAAATGATTTCAGAAATAAATATCCAAAGGCTGATACAGGTCAATTCGAAGTTGTAGCTGATCCGTATGGTGGATACATTAGGTGGAGATTCAATGGAACAACAATCATGTCTCATGATGACCCCACTGGAAAAACATGGACTGATGACCTGTCACCCCGTTTGAAAAGACTTTTATGGAAAGATTTAGGATTGGATGATGATGCATTAAGTTCATTCCCAAAGAGTTTAACTATAACCAATCGATCTTATCCAATACCTGCAATTGATTTTGATGACTTTACAAGTGACATAACAAAAATGCTAACCTCGCTGGATATATACGTGTCAAATACCAAGAAATTCACAGCAAAGATGAGAAACATATTTACATCCCAAGTTGTATCTTTCAAGTTTGGTAAACAGAGTAGAAAATGGTTGAATGCTCCTGATATGAATTATTGGCCTCAACAACTTAACTTTGCAGTTTGGTGTGCGACCTCAGGTTGTGGGATAAGTCCTTTTGAGAGTCTAAATTATCCCAAAGTAGTGAGTTGCTTTATTAAATTTTATGTATATTTCACAATAAGGAGAATATTATATGAATTGAGTCTTCCCTTACCTGAGGAGCAACCTTTTGTAATAAATAATAATCCCTATAGTAAAGTGGCATATCAACGATTGTGCGCTGAATTTGGAATTGGTAATAATTCTGACTTTAGATGGAAAGGTGGTAGAAACGGAGGATTGGGTGATATATTTATTGATTATGGTGCGGGGTACAATGGAAGAGGTGGTGGATATCAAAATGTTCATATTGTAAGGAATTATGATGTTGAAGCAGATCAGTGGCCTGGTGAAGGTGGAAAATTTTCTGATGAAGGAGGTAAGAAGGAAAAAGGTAATCTTATCTCATTTATCCGTAATGATGACTTTGCTGATTTCAAATATGCCTGGTTTATCCCAACAAGTGGTCATGGACTCACTAAAGCTGGACTTGGTAGATTGAATCGATCTGCTGAAGCTTTTGTTTACTGTATATTGGGAGCGCAAGTCAACACTAGAAACTCGATTTATGGTAATGGTGGTGGAGCGATCGAGACTCAACAAGAATTCATAAATTTATTTGAGAGTAGTGTGATCGAGAATGACATTTCTAGTTCTATCCAAAGATATCAATTGGCTGTACAAGAAGCGAAATTACGGCTTGATTTAGCTATTGCTCCTGGTGTGTGGTTAATGCCAAGTAATATGATAATCAACACTGAAAGCGTGACTGGTTTTAATAATAAACTTATGAAAGCGAGTAATGATATGAATTTTGGAGTGAATAATTCCCTAAACACTGAAGCAAAACAGGTTGGAATAAGTCATAACATGGGATCTTCAAAGGTAAAGTTACCGCATAGAACTGAAACGAAACCAAAACCACTAATAAAAACAGACTCAACGCAAACATACTCAACGAAACAGGAAAATAATATTGACTCAACGCAGCATGAAAAGAATATATTAGCATTCATAGTTGTCTCTGGTGGATTAGCGTGGTATCTATTTCGGTAGTTCATGACCATTTCACGTGATTATCATTGTTTGTAAATTAGTGTTCACGTGTAGAACAATAGATTACATACTTTTATGACATAGCAACAAGCAAGTTGGAAAGTGGATTTGAAGTTGAAAAGTAGATTTTATGTTTACTTTAAAAAGGCTGGTTTCTAACGTCGCTCAGGAATGTGATTACGTCAATGCAAATTTTGTTTTTTTTTGTTAAGGCTCTATTATAGAAATTTAAAGATGAATATGGAGTAATCAAACAAAAATGTTGAGTATTACCATGTACGAGTCTGAAACTAGGGTTTATTTGGATCCTCCACTGGAAAATCTTCGGGAGATACAACTACTGGATTGTAATATAAAAACCAAAAGATTTATTAATTTCAAGGATCAACAGATATTATTCAATGATAAGAATCAGCCCCTCATAATAATACAGCCCGGTACATATTCGCTGCGTAATATTCAATCGATCTTTCTTAATGATACTGATAGGGCAAAGATAACAATAATTGAGACTGACACTGTTGACTATCTATATTCCAATAAGAACTTCAACATTAAACTTACGAGAGGGTTACAAGTTGGTTTAGGAATGCCTGAAGTTATAAATCCTGGTAAATTATACCCCATAAATATACAGATTAAGGAACCACTGAGACTTATGTGTAGTATAGTGGATAATAAGTCATCATATATGAATAACACTCAATATGGAGAACCTGTGAAACTCTCACCATCACACCTACTTGCTAACATACCCTCACAGGAATATCCAACAATCGCAGTTCAAAAATATGAGAGTCTCATAAACCACTTCGATTTAAGCATCTTAGACATTGAATGGAAAAAAACTTGATCTGAAGGGTTCTCCCATAACTTTAAGTTTAAGATTTAGATAAAATTTTTTGTTATGTAACACTGACTTGCGTTATATAACTTTATGTTTTTTGTTGTGTATCTTGTGTTGTGCGACATTCTTTACAATGCGCCTTCTGTTTGTTGTGTTCACATATTTGAGATCCTCCACACTCTTTACAAAAACTTCTTTGTTTTCCATGAATACATATTCCTTTACCTTTACAGTCTTTGCATATATACCTATCCCGTTTATGCTCACAAAGACTACCACCGTTACATTCTTTACAACGTGATTTCCTTTGATTATGGGGGCATATTTGTGATCCATGACACTCTTTACAGTAATATTTAAACCTTCCATGAATACACTTATAATTTTTTGTTGATATTTTATCAAGAATATTCGATAATTTGTTTGAGTCAATGTCCATATCACCTAACTCTTCAATTAGTTTAGGTCTAGTCATCCAATAATATTTTTTAATACCCTTCTCTTTAGCTATAGCTCTCATGTGTTCTACATTTAGATTTTCCAATACTTTATTAATAGGTTGTTTGAGGTTTTCAGGGGTAGATTTTTCAACAATATTAATGGTTGGTGCTTGTGCTTGTTTTATAGCTTCTCTGAGTTCTGCTTTAAGCATTTGAGAATATCTTTTAACACCCAATTCTTTAGCAATAACCTTTAATTCTTCTACTGTTAACCGTTCCATTTTGATATTTCATGTTATATCTTTAAATCATTTTTAGAATTCATTTTTTTAAAAAAATCTTGATAAAAATCCCTGATAAATCCTTGGTTAAATCTTGATTTAAAAAAAAATCGATTTTGATATTTAAAGATATAACATGATATATTAAAAATCATTTTTTTGAATTCATTTTTTTAATCTTGATAAAAATCCCTGATAAATCCTTGGTTAAATCTTGATTAAAAAAATCCGGTATAATTAACAGAAATTATCAGAAATTATCAGAAATAGGATTATTTTTTCTCCAACATACTACTATTTTTCCTGGGTTGTCAAACGAATTTTTCTTGGGCAACTAGCCCTTTATTTTTCCTAATGTAACAACAATCATGAAATATACTGTAGATTAAAACCCTGAACTAAAATTATACTCTATTTAAATGCTTCTGGTGTACTGACAAAATCGTTGTTGATCATCCTCTGCTAAACTTCAACATGTGTATTGATCTCTGTACATCATTAACACAACTAATCTATACTTGAACAATGCACAATCAGGACAAATACGGTGAACGTCCATAATAGCCTGCATGCGGAGCCATGAGTACAATTTATACCTACACCATGTAAACTTACAAGTATTACTGAAGGTAAATCCATAAGCTCGCCCTCTTTTCTTCCACATCAAGTGCTGTTAATTGAGACAGCATTATAGTTAAACATATTAATACAAATTTGAGCCCTGCAGTCTTGAACTCTCAAGGGAAACAAAAATTAGTTCAAGATAGCAGGGAAATAACCAATAGTAAATTACTGGAAAAAGCTAGAAAACAATCCAAGGAGAATAACTTTAATAGTCTAGGAGTTTGAGGTAGCAGGAAGTTCAAAATAACCAAGCTCAAGATAGCAAAGTTTGACTGGATTATAATTAAGTTAAAACAAAAATACGTAGTTTAAAATAACATTAATTAGAAACAGAGATTTACTACAACACATACAAGACAAAGTAAGAAAGTCCTTCTATTTAAGTAATCTATTACTCTTTCAAGGTGTCAAAATAGGACACTGAAATAAGATGGGATATTATAACTACGGATAATGAGTTTTAACCTTGGGTATTGCAACTCTCAGCCAGAGCATTGACCAAGGATGGCATTGTGATTGGGTCTGCCAACTCTTGGAATTATGCTATATAAAATATCCATCTTGCACACTTGAGGCAGAAATAAATTAGGCAGGGTCAAAATCTGTCATATAATATAATTCTGGGCTCTATTCCTGTTTTTTTCTTTTCTTTTTGTTTTTGTTTTGGCTCTCGTCTCTCTTTTTGTCTCCTTAAATACAAAATATGCAGTTTTTAAAGTTCTCACCAAGTTGTAATTATCCAGTTTGAACACCCTCTCATGTGGAATAGACCTCCCTCCTCTAGCATATTTGATCATTGGAAACTCGTGGTGTAATTCATTTGCAGCTAACACAAAACAACAACAAACATGGCCAACTGTTGCCAACAATCTTAACAAAAAGGCAGTATGCAAAACCAATAATTACTGATTTAATATACTTGAATTTTTACATTTACACAAAACTTTCGAAACATCATGCCCCTTCCTCCTGGATCAATGTTGTAGATGACTGGACACAGAATAATGGGAGAAACATAACTATTAGTATACTCCGCACCAACTACATGTACATCAAAAATCAAAACGAGAACTCAAGGCAACAAGACTTCAGTTAAGTATTTTTTTTTTCAAGAAAACAACACATTGTCAAATGAATCAAGCACTTTGACAATGATTGCACAGGGTTTTCAAAACGTTTTACCCCTTTTACTCTGACTGGTTAATGTCAGACGATTTTACTCTTCACAGGGAGAACCCTTATGGGTTAAAGGTTTAGAGTAGGTGGCTAAATTTGAAAAGTACCATATTTAATTGAAAAAGCACCCAAGGTGCTTATTTAAATTTTGGTCCTTTGGTTCTAAGCAGAAACATATTGAATAAAAGTCTTGATTCTAGTATTCATGCAATACAGTCTAACCAAATACTGTGTAATACACCCGATACAATCTACCAAAACATTTCAGTCTAAGCCAGTTATCACTGTGGCTCTAATAAAAATACGCAAGCACTGCATGCACGTGGCTACTGCATTTAATAATTATATCACGTTTATTCAGACCTTTTTGCAATACCTATCGCCTTTCCTCAATTTCATTAATTTTACATATTATTTTCTTCTAAGTTTAAACACAATTACAATTCTTTGCGGTGCGAGAATTGTATTGTGCATTGTGATTGGCTAAATACTAGGCACATGCTGATTGGCTCCTTCACTCACTCATTCACTCACGTTTCCTTTGACATTTTGGCTCCTGCATTATTTCATATGCAGTAGCCAAAAAATGTGATTTCATAGCAATTACAATTTTTTTTTTCGGGGGGGGGGGGGGAGGGATGCTTATTTAATTTTTGGTCTAACTGTCTAGCCAATCGAGTGCCAAAGGAGGATCTTTGGGCATGCCAAGCAGAGCAACCGGCCGATACGACGAAAAAAGCAGCGATTTTCCCTGGCAGCTGACTACGTTTGATAACCCTGATTGCTGCTTGCAAAAAAATGAAAACTTGACATGTTTCAATTACCGGTAATGTAATTTATCATATGGATGGTTCTGTGGGTGGGCAAGATGAGGCAAATCTGGAGTTCTGATTGATTTCTAAGCATGCAAAATGTAACCATCTTGCTTGCTTGGGATTTCCTGCATCACTCCACAGCACAAAACAAAGCAAAATCTCCAAATAATTAATCCTTCACTGACCAAACTTCTTCAGTCAAGATGGCTGTATATTGGTCTCGTTTTTCAGCTAATGACAGCCACCAGGACCACATGCTTGGTCAATAATGCATAGTTATACACAAGAACAGTCAACTGTATCAAGTTGTTGCACCTACTGCTAGTCAGTAAGACCAAAGTCAGGGCTAACTTGGTTACTTTATTAACTACTGTATGAAAGCATTGTGCACAGAAAAGGAGGTGTTCTCCTTCTTTGTGAATTTCTGACTGATGATTTCTTTTTTTAAAACAAACCTGAAAACAGCATTGCATCTGCACATAACTTCTCATGATAACCAGACAACGAAGGATACAGCATCTGTTATTTTTAAAAACAGATCAGATGTGAATGTTTGGTCATAGGATTTGGACATTATTTTTCTATAACCCTAGAAACACATTACAAGCAGGTACGTAGAGGGCTCACTTAATGCATTTAAACACAACAGTTACTACACCAAAATTCTCAAATATGATTGGCTATCAACTGCCCTGATTTCAGCCTTAATAGGACAGTTTAATAGGACAGTACGTGTCATGCCTAAGTAATTGGACAGCATGCGTAATCGCGTGTGTGTTTTTGAAAATGGATTTTTTTTTCACTGCCAGGGCTTTACATATCACAAAGTTTGTTATGATTAATTGGTAACAGAACTTTGTGTCGTCCAATTCAGTCTGAAATCATACTTGTGATTAAACAAATCGGACTCCTGTTATGCTGTCGTCCGATTTTGTCGATCAGTCATATGATTACAGACCAAATTGGACTCCACTCAGTCCTGTTACCATTACTAATTGGTTCAATGTGCTGTATAGTCTGAACGCAAATGATATTATTAATCATTTACACTTTTCCCCCTCTAAACTGTCCACCTCTCCACCCAAGAGTATGATTGGGTACTAGTGATAATCCTGGGAGTAGCCCTGTGTTGGACTAGCATCCCATCCAGGGGGGAGTGATAATACTTCCAGGTGCTTCATGCTACAGAAACCAAGATAAGCTCCAGCCGTGTGGGCCTTAAGTCACGTGTGCACCTTTACCTACCTTACCCTCTACACTATAAATTAAGAAAAATGTCACCATGACAGTGTTATTATCAAATATGATTTCTAACAAAGTAGAAGGAAAAATAAGCTCAAAGTACAGTGTACATGCTGTTTATTTTCAGAAGATCCAAAACACCCTTACTAGTACCTGGTTTTATAGCTGCTACATTTTGCCATCTAAAGTGCTATATCCATTGCACAAGGTTTGGTTCACCTTCTCAGTGTGTTAAGCCTATCATACTGTATGTATATAACTGAAGTAATGAAGCAGTATCAGAGGCCCATAAGACTTAGAACGTACTGTAACTCACCTTCACAGCTTCTCCAGATTCAATATTCTCCAAGTACCACATTTGGAAACTGCTTGCCCAGTCTTTGAGCTTGTTGGCACTTATTGATTCATATGGTATCTCTTGTTTTCCAAATATGGCACTTGGTGGATTGAATGTGGACAAGCTGTGGTTGAAGACGTACAAAGGCAGTTACGTGTTTCAAGTCTTATGGACTTGTGGCAGTTGCAGTCAATACCACACAGTACTGACCCTTATTTTAGGCATATTCATACAACTCAGGTTGTCTTCTTCATCTACTGTTTGCAATCCAGGTGTATTTGCATCTGAATCCAGGCGCCATTGTTGAATTCCTGAAGCAGTGACAAAAAACAGTTGTATGAGGAAACTCAATAGTGTGATTGTGGGTGAAGTTTAATCAAATATTTCCCAGTTATTTCAAGTTGAAAACTATGGTAGACAGACTACTGGTACCATCCATCTGTTGTGTTTCTCTGGTCTATACAACTTCAAATTTAAACCAATTCTGTATCCGTTTCCACATGATTGTACAATGAAGCAAGTCACCATGCAAAGTACAAGAAAGCCAATGAGTAATTAAAGGATAATAATTATCTTTAATACTGAAAAAATGGGAGACACTGCTTATCACATGAAAACAAGTCAACATATAAAAAATTGGGTTGGTGCAGCAAAAAACAAAAATTGGCCAAAAAACCAACTTACACCCCTTTCGCATACATATAACAACTATATTCAATTGTAAATAACAGGCAATTTATTGTGCTAACCTTAAAATTTGGGATTTATACACTGATCATAGTGAGTCTCCCTTACTCATAGTTTTGGTGAATATGGCACAATATTTAACATATTGTAAACCTATAGTTATCAAACATGGTCCAATATGCCTTCTCATGAAATTACAGCTCGGTTTCATGCAAAAAGTGACCCTCAAAGTAACTACAGTGTACATGTATAAACTAATGTGATTGTAATGGTTAAACTGAGAATAAACTCTCAGCTGAATGATAAATTTACAGCTACAATTTTATTTACTTCCTGAAACACCCAATGATTACAAGCCCTTGTATTGGGAATAAGATGAACTGTAACAGTCAAAGTGACTGTGCTGATGACCACACTGCATATGGCAGAATCAAGCTACCCATAAGATCACCACATTACAATTAATGGTTAGTATGCTAAACCAGAAACCCAGACTTGAGACGTGTAATGCACATTCACAGCCTGACCAGATTCAAGACTTCTCAGGTACCATATTTAACTGTTCATGCAAGTCTTTGAAAAGTTGTTGGCTCTGTCCACTGATATGTCACGTTGTAAACAACTTGCATTTGCAGCAACATATCTGCCACGTTTTGAGCAGAGGCACAAATTTCCCAGTAAAGAACGTCACACTACTGAAGCCAGTTATGGTTACTTAGATTTCTATCCCTTTCCAAATATGGTACTTAGTAGACTGAATATGGACAAGCTGTGGTATAATACATTCAGATACACTTACCGGTACACATTTCAAGTCTTACAAGTTTCTGTCTAGACTCACCATCTTCAATAGCTTTGACCCATTCTTGGCAGTCTTCTTTTCTACATGCTTGCAGAATCAGTGGATGCTTAAATGGACCAGTTATCTTAAATGCCTTACTGTCTTCACACAGCACTGCTATAGAGTCTATTGCAGCTAGAGGGAAGCTGCCCTTCAACTTGTCCTTTTTGAGACAAAATTGGAAATCATTCAAAATATACAGTAATTTACAAAGCAACTTTTTGAATAAAATTAAATTAAATTAAAATAACTTTTAAAATAACTTTTTACTGTGCTAAAGTTATAACTTTCTTATGTAGTTGTTTTCCATTATGTTGTGTGGTTTCTTCATTATGTGTTGTAGTCACTTCATCAGGTTTTGTGGTTTCTTCATTATGTCTTGTAATGTAGCCCTAACATGATGTGTTTTTATCATGATGTGGTGTAATAACTTCACTATATGGTGTGGTTTTATCGTGATGTATTGAGGTGGTTAAGTTATTCTTTGTGTTCTTGTCATCATGTTGTGTGGTTACGCTGTTATGTCACTAGTATGGTATCTTTGTTACGTGGTTCGATCATTAAGTGATGTGGTTTTGCCTTTATATCTTCTTGACCTTGAAAGTGGGATAAGCTCCGGCCATGTGGGCCTTAAAGGCTCATGTGCACCTTTACCTTTGCCTTCTTGACCTCACTTGCAATACCAAGATCTAGTACCTAGGCTTACTCACTATCACAAACTGGTTAGACCTGTTTTTAGATGGGTCCCAGTTTCTTCTCTTCCCCGGTGTTGAAGACAACAAAATGGCAGGAACAGACAATTCTGATTAGCTCGGTGAAGAAAAAAACATTATGGAAAGTATTCTGAAGGACCTTAAACTCAAGTCTCAGTTATTCCGAAATTTGCTTCGTTCCAAAAAAAGTGATCCTGAAAATGTGTCAGAGTTGCCCCATGAGGAGCTTTCACATCTTGGCCTTACTATGATCAGCAACCATTTTTGTCTCTGTGCCATTTGTTTAGGTTTCACTGGTTTAATGTACACTTTGCAGAGTGTTGCAATGCTCCTTACATTATACAGTAACTTTCTTAAAATCAATATGTCAAATCTCTTTTGTGTCTTGAAATGCAGTGCACAACTACATATTTGATTAAAATGTCCTCTCTAGGAATAGAAGGGTATGTTTGGTCGGCCAACAGGTTATTCTGGGAGCTGTTCTTCACTTACACCAGTGGAAGAACAGTAAACAGTATTTCTGGTCAATAATTTATTCTTAGCTTAACTCCCAATAACTTGAACTCTTCACGCATACATGTAGCTTGAACCTTTTTCAATTTCCCTTGAAGGTTCAAATTATCAGGAGTCAACAATACATGTAGTTTCACACATAAAATCTACTGCTCCATAATTATAACAGAAATGGTCACATTAACTTTGACTTTCACTTTGACTATTAAAAAGATCTAAATCACACTTGTTTGGCAGTAATTCTAAGATAAAAAAAAATTAATAGCTAAATACACATAGCCTACCCTGGTGCTAGAACAATGCTTAAGGTTCTGGCGAGGTCTGTTTTTTCAGAATTGGGTGCATTTAGAGAAAAAGAAAACTTGGTCATGATAGATTTTTGTTTTGAGTGGAACTCAAAAATAAAATTTAAAACATTGGTGATCTGAGTTGACAAAATTATTATTCAGAGGTTCACCAGAGATTGAGTTAGAAATACTTACTTGATGATGATTTCGAAAGTGATCCAGGGAACTTTTAGTAAGGACAAAATATCTGCTCTTTGAAGACGTCCTTCCAGGATGAAAAGAGGTCTTCCACAAGTAGCCACACTTAACATAGCAAACTCTGACTTGACTGTCAGTGAAGATGGCACGGCTCTGTTGTCTTTCGCCTCTTGAACAACTGTTATCGTCAGAACTCATTATGCTTAGAAATACACCGGGCGAGATTTAAATCTCCCAGGTAAGGTAGTTCCCTCCAAGGGAACGACCTTACCCTGATAGTGAAAAGTTGTTGATCGGTGCTTTGCTGGGGATCGCCTGAACTCTATTCGATATTTTGACATCCATGTTTCCCTTGCCAGTATGAGCCATGAATAAGGAGTACAGGTTTAATTAAAGCAAAAGCCAATTCATGGTTTGAAGAATTCAAAGAAAAAGTGGTAAAATTTGAACTAGAAAGAAGCAGTTTGACTTGAATGAATAACCTCCACATCCAAGGAACAGTAGCATTGCCAACTAACATGGTAACTCTTTTCGGGAGTGGGGTGAAATTATTCCTTACTGCTTCATTTCTTTGCAGTTTCGTCTAGTATCTAACTAACTATTTCCATACATTTTTATGCATAAATCAAGATGTTACTACGGAAGAGTCGTAAATCTAAAAATGGAGAGGTCGCTACAAAATAAGATCGGAAGGTTTGAACACGTTTTAAAACCTACCCTACCCTAAACAGGTAAAAACGCGACATTAGGAGGCCATGGTTCCTAAAGTATTCGTGCTTGTGCGGCTGCTAAGTTTCCCAATGGACGCCATGTTGCTCTGTTATTAATTTTTAGCAGAGAAGTTTGCCGGAGGAATCATTTATGACTTGTTTGTCCCTTATATCTTCGCTGTCGTGTGTTTTACCAATTCAAAATGGGGAGGAGGTCAATATCGACCACGAAAAGTGGGAAATTCATGAACCCTACAGATCAAGCAAGTGAGTTGAAAATTAAACAGTCTATAGTCCTTGTGGTCGTATCGTTCAACATTTCTTTTATTTCATCGTGTAATTTGAATTCATGCAGTCTTGGTTAGATTTCCATATAAAACTATACTTCACTGTGCATACTATAGCCGTACTGTTTCTTTCCTTGAAAACAAGAAATATTTTCACGTGCGTTAACCTATAAAGAAGGGCTGGTTCATACTTGACATAAGTATAAGAATTTTCAAATGTGAACCGGAATGAGGTAAACATAAACAGCAGCATTAGAAAATGGAACGTTCTCCATTTTTTTTGCTTATGCTTAGGCTTGCATTACTCATTTAGGTAAGATTTCCGCACAGGTCCCTACTTCATTATGCATTCTGTAACTACACTATTTCGTTCTTCGAACACAAAAAATATTTGCACGTGCATTACACCAGACAAGACAGCTTCAGCATGCATAATGAAGTAGGGAACTGTGCGGAAATCATTCCCTCATTTACAAGTGTGAACCGAGACAACATAAACATAAGCATAACTTTGCCTCCAAGACTATTTTCAGCAGAAAAATATAAAAATCCAAGCAAAAGAAAATAAACAAAATAAGGAGCAACTTCAGAATACCCGTCCACTTGTAAGGTGCCTTACTCTGAAACCTGTGGTCCATGCTACTGCAGTCAACAGGGCCGGGTTGTTCGAAGCAGGGTTAAGGTAACCCAAGGTTAGTGCGAAATTTAACTGCTGATTTGAGAGCTTCAAAGGCACATTCAGTATAATTCTTTTCAAATACAATTTGATGATTGTATGCTCTAAATAAAATAGAGAAAGTTATAGGAGAAGACGCTTTTTAACAAGAGGAAAAGAAACCCGGGTTAAAATTTAACCCTGGGTTAGCGCTAATCGGCCTTCGAACAACCGGCCCCAGATGAAAAGTAATTGACCTAATTATTAAACTGGAGTGCTACCACGGGCTGCAGTCCGGTAGTGGATGAATAAGTAATTCAACTAACAGGAGTGCTACCGTAGTCCACAGTCTGTAGTGGATGAATAAGTCATTGATCCAGAAGCATTAAGCAATATATTGTGTGTATTAACTTGAAGTGTAATGCAACAGTGACTGTGGACTGCAGTAGCTAGACTTGCTGAGAAATTTTTTAGTGGACAGGTATTCTTAAGTTTAGCCCAAAGTAAAAAAAAATCATGTGCTTATGCTTGTGTTTATGCATATGTCAAGTGGGAACCAGCCCTAAACAATTCAGCCACAGCATGCATAGCCATAAGTAAGTATAGGGTGATACAGGAAGCTAGCACAGGTTTATTATTCAATTATTATTGTTTTTCAGGAAAAGAAGCAAGGAAACGGGAGCTGAAGAAGGTTAGATAACATAGTGGAATAAACTTCAAACCTTACAAGCATCTTACAAGTGTTGTGGTTGCCGAGCATAACTTGTGTATTTGTTGTCCCACCAGTCATGTTTTTTTCTTGCAATTTTACTCTCACAAGCTCACTACTGTAATTGCTATGGCATTCTCTTGTTTTAGAATAAAAAGCAAAGAAAGATGGTGCGAGAAGCAGTGTTGAAGTCTAAAGACCCGAGGAGGATTTTGGATGAGATTGAGAAAATTGAAACCCTAGGTAACATACCTTAGATTTTCATATGATTATGCAATTTTCCCCAGAATTGAAGGTGGTATATACAGTTATTATTACCATTATTAATAGTAGTCTTAGTGCTACATGTAGTGTTAATGGTAGGATTGGTATTGGTGATGGTGTTGATATTGTCATTACATTGTTATTGGTGTTGGTGTTGGTAGTAGTATTAGTATTAGTATTGCTATTGGTATTGGTCGTGGTATTGGTGTTGGTACTGGTAATGGTACTGGTATTAGTGTTGGTATTGGTATTGATATTGGTATTGGTGGTGGTAGTGGTATTGCTATTGCTATTGCTATTGGTAGTGGTAGTGGTAGTGGTATTGCTGTTGCTATTGCTATTGGTATTGGTATTGGTATTGCTATTGCTATTGGTAGTGGTAGTGGTACTAGTAGTGGTATTGGTATTAGTATTAGTATTGGTATTCATATTCATATTAGCATTAGTATTGCTATTGCTATTGGAAGTGGTAGTGATATTAGTATTGGTATTGGTATTAGTATTAGTATTGCTATTGGAAGTGGTAGTGGTATTAGTATTAGTATTGGTATTGGTATAAGTATTGGTACATGTAGTGGTAGTGCTAGTGGTAGTGGTATTGCTATTGCTATTGCTATTGCTATTGCCATTGCTATTGCTATTGCTATTGCTATTGCTATTAGTATTACAAATAAGCTGCACCACTGTATGAATATTGTGACACTTTCATTTCAGAAAATTTGTTTATCTTGTCAGGCTTTGTCAATGGTGTCTGGTTGACAAAGAGCTTTAGATTAAATAATTGCTGTTTTAATAATTATAGTTTTTTTCTTTGTCAGAAATTGATGCTGGACCAATTCCCCTTCCCAATGATAAGGCCCTGAAAGACAAGAAAAAGAAACTCAAGGAAACTCTTGATAGATTGATCAGACTCTATGTAAGTATTGTAACGGTGACTTCATGCTATTAATTTTCATGGAGTATAATGGGACTGTAATGCTGTATTTTGCAGTTTTATCACTGTTTCACTCTGCAACAACAAAACATCAAGTTAGAAAAGTACTTATAATATAGAGACATGCAAAATGTATGATCTTTTTTAATCAAACTTAAAGCAATATGAATTGTGCTTAGCAGACGAAGCTCCTGTTTACTATAACTAAAAAAGATAAAGGTAAAGATTAACTTAAGAGTAGCTTTCAATTAGTTAAAAGTAATTTCGAGATTGCTTTAGTTTTTTTATTGTTGTTACAATAGGTTTAACAGTCTAGCTAAATAGCAATTTTTTGCCAGCATTAATTTTTTCCCAGTGGATGCTTGATTCTCCTTACATGTATTTGATTTGAACTTTGACTGGTTCACTGGACCAGTCCGCCCTCATCTGATGTAATTGGCTTGGATTCATAATTATTGTCTTGGTTTTATTTTTACGACTGTCAGTTGAAAACAACTGAACATAGTTGATATACAGTGTTGTGCATTATTTTAATAGACTTTCTTCATTCCATTTTCTGATTTTTAGGAGAAAGATGACCCTTCTCATGTAGGACAAGTTAGGAAGTAAGAATTGATTACAAGTGAATTATTATTGTAATAAAGTGGCACAGTCACTAGCTGACAGTTGCACTATAAATGTTTAATAGTCCTATTTTCACCTGTAAAATTATTTAAGTAACTTTGACTCTGATACTCAAGAATACATTGTCTTGTTTCTGGATTCATTTTAAGATGCCTCTTGCATGTCAGGAAAAATTTCCTCTACTGGCCTTTTTCAGCTAACCTGCATTGTACCTGATGTAGTTTTTGTTTGATAGTAAAAAATTCAATTTATATGTGATTTTGTCTCCATTTCAGATTAGTGGCTGACAGTGAAAGAAAAAGGCTGCAAGCACAGCTTTCTGCATATGGTAACTTCATTCTGTTGCATTCAATTACTGCATGTACAGTAATAAAAACTTGAACTTGCAGGTGTTAATGAAGATTGTGAACTATTGTTTTCATCATGGTTTGTTGTGTTTTGTATTATTTTATCCTTGCTTTAATTTTTATATCACTGTTTTAAACTCAGTACCATTCATTGCCACACCCAAGGACTAAAGAAAATAAAATTTAAATCAAGGATAGAACTGAATCATACAGTGTATCATGTACAGGCCTTCTGACAGGGTGCGCGGGTGCGGGACCGCACAATTCGATCAAAGCCGCACAGTCCCGCACAATTTCTGAAAATCCGCGAAATCCTGCACAATATGGAAAGATTTGGTTAAAAATCTAATTAAATCAGTATTCCCATCAATTGCCAAGGTTTAAAGAACCTTTTTAGGCTATTTACCTAGCAAAATAATCGAGAAATCCGCCGCTTTCCGCAATTGAACAGCTCGAGCGGATGTAAAAACAAAAAGGCGGCTCTTTATAGCTCCGTGCCGGCCTGGGCACTAGTCTCAGTCTAATCTTGTCTCGGTGTTGTGGTTTTTGCAGCAATTTCAAGCATGAAGAGTTTTAAACCTTCATGAGATAATATTCGCTCTACACATCAAAGAAAGTACAAAAATGTCGGGATTTTTCATAAAGTCACTTGTTCTGGTCGAAAACATTTTATTTCGAAGTGGAATTACGCCCGGGAATTACGGTTTTGAATAAACTTAATCGATCATGTCACGCAACATGATTTTGTTGATACAAACTTTGGCCAAAGTTGTAGCAAAATAGAAATTTGGTTTATGGTTAATGGCCAAACTAAGAGGGGAGTTGTTGCACTTTTCATTTATCCAGAAATTCCTCCATGTCGGTTTTTTTTGGGCCCGGTGATCAAATATTTGTTTGTTTACATGATTGCGCAATCCCGCACAATTCCCGCACAATCGCCGTTTTTTACCGCACAATTTGCCTCCCAAAAACCAGCACAATTTTCTTTTTTTTCCTGCACCCTGTCAGAAGGTCTGCATGTACAATGTTGTTTATGTAGATATGATTTGATTTCTGCTGGCTTTATTGCTCCTTTATTTTCCTATTTTCAATGTTATACTTTTTGAATTTCAATGACTTTGTGATGACATTTGCTAAGAGTTTCTGATTGCTTTGTTTGTTTTCTTGGCAGAGTCAAGACAGAGAACCCAGGAGCTGGTAAGGGGTTGTTCAACTAGAACTTTCCAATCAAGTGAAAATGATATAATATATTATATGCTGTGGTTCAATTTTATCCTTGTTTTAAATTTTATTTGCCCTTGTTTCAAACTCATTATCACACATTACCATACCAAAAAAAAACAAAGGAAAATAAAATTTAAACCAAGGATAAAATTGAACCACAACATATATATTGTTAATTTATAAATTGTAACAGATAAAACACAAGCTCTGATTGGTCAAGGCAAGTTCATTATACTGTAACACTGTATGGCACATTGCCTACATCACACATGTATTATAGGTAATAGTATGCATACTGGCTTTTTAATTCACACAGTCACAAATTCTTCTTCTGTGTTCTTGTACTTCATAACTCATTGATGCATCTGCATGTTTTTATGATTTTAGTAAAAATATAACTTTGACAAGATATTTGCTGTGATTGGCCTGCTTGCCATCTTTTGTAGATCAGGCTTGTGAAAAGTCTTTTAGGGTAATAAATAGACCATTCTACAGTTGTGTGCTTAGTACCCTGGAGGTGACCTTATTTCTTGTTTTTCCTTGGTTCTTTACAAACCTTCCTGTTCTGGTTCTATACATTCTTGTTCTTCATATATTGTATGTAAATAAAATGATTTGCACATGAAAGGCAAGGAGGTTTGTAACTAAGCAAGGTCACCTCAAGCCTCACTTCTATTCAAAGGCTAGGTTCCTCAGGACAAAACTGTAAAATGGCCCATTGCACCATTGATAAGTAGTGTCACAATTATTAAAACAATATTATATAAAAAAGTTGTTTATTTGACAGTAGGAAACACTCTCTGGAAAGTATAATATAAAAAGGCTGTAAAAGCCAATTAGGCGTTAATAATGGTATAGTGTAAAATCAAATTCATTTTCATTTATTCCCTGTCATTGTCTATAATTTGACCTTTATTTGATATAATGATTTTCGTTATCCAGGAAGACACTGCACCGGAGATTCCTTTACCCACCAATATTCCCCTGCCTCATGCTGGTAGGTTTATTTTTTTATGTTTGGCTTATTTTAAACAAAAACTTCCATGGTGTGTGAAATCAGCATTTAACATTAGAAGTAGATTTCTCTGTGTGTTCTTTCACATGTTGAAAGATCACCTTTCATGGCATGAGTAATTTAACCTAACGGAGGTAGTTTATTCCTTTTTTTGCGTTAAACAAGCCAAGTGTTAATGTTCGGTAATATTTTTGAGTTGATCATTTCCTCAATTCTATTTATCTGTTTGCATGATTGTACATTGTATATTGATGTTTCAAGGAGACGTTGCACACTGATCACTCATGGGAGTAAAAGAGACTGACCAAAACATGAACTGGGAATGTCATACAGAACATTTGCAAATAGATTGCTTCTGCTTTGTCTTGTACCTTTTAATATGTTAATTAATGTCTATGACCGCCTAGTTCAACCATATTTTAATTATTGTTGTGTTGTTTGGGGCAACTGTGGCATTGGTCTCTCCAGAAAGCTTCAGAAACTCCAAAATCGTGCAGCCTGTACAGTATTTTGATGTGAGCCAATTATGACTGTAATATCAATGAATTGTTCTGGGCACTGCGTTGACGTAAACTCAAATATCAAAGACTGGAATCAGCTGCTTTTATGATGCACAAATCTTTACATGGGATGTTCCCTGAATATCTGAGTTCCATGTTTGTGTCTTGAAACGACATAACATCATATCAATTAACCCCGTGCCAGTTATCTAAAGAAGAGTTTTTCTTACAGTGAAGCTGGGTTGTTGAACAGCCTATCCAGTGACCTTCGTGCAGCAACATCTTTACATGATTTTAAATTTAATTTACGTCATCACAGTTTTAAATGAGTTTTAATGTGGCATCCTTGTAAAGCAGCTTCTCGTATGTAGTTAATTGTATTTTAGACTAGTTAGTTTAGCATTTAGAATTTAGTGTAAATTCTTATCTTTTTTCAAAAATTGATCAAGAAATAATAATACACCATGCATGAAGTAGAAATACTGTACACACTGTACCATGGAACAAGGTTCAAAATAATGGTAAAAATGGGTTAGTTTCTAAAGATGATGGTGCTGGGATGATTGTAATTTAACTTCAAAATGTATGGTTATCAATCAAGTTGGTACATATGAGTTCATAGAATAAAAAGCTTCTTTTTAATATTGTGAGGGTGCACAATACATTTTTCAACTCATTCATAAACTCATATCTAGTGGAAATTACAGCAGATGGTATTTTGTTTTAATTACCATTGCTTTATTGTTATAACCTTGTAGGAATGTTGATGCCCAGTGACATTCCTCTTCCTGGACCTCTTCCTGGTCAACTGTAAGTCATCACTTTGCAGGCATTGATCTCCAAATTATTGTTTAGATTTGCAGGAAATAATTTTTTGCATTGTCACAGGGCTTGAAATTAAGAGAAACAAATCTGCAACTTCTCCTGTGAATTTAGGTAGCAAAAAATAAGAAATAAAACTACTACCTGCAAAAGATGCGCTTGTGAACACCAGTTGAAGAAACCACTGCAATTGTGAATAAATTGGATGATCGTGCCACCTAATATTCAAAGTAAATTATACTGGCATGATTTTGCCAATCATGATCAAATTCTCAGTTACAAGTAACTCATAGAGTACTCTTGATATTGAGTATGATCAAATTTTCAGTTACAAGTAACTCATAGAGTACTCTTGATATTGAGTATGATCAAATTTTCAGTTACAAGTAACTCATAGAGTACTCTTGATATTCAGTATGATCAAATTTTCAGTTACAAGTAACTCATAGAGTACTCTTGATATTCAGTAATGAAGAATTTTATTAGTTCATGGCCAGTAGGCAGTTGCTAACAATAATACCGATTGACTAGCCACTAACTAGTCGCTCATTTGTGACCAACGTATAAATTTTGGTCACAGAAGTAAAACGTTTAGTGGCTAATTTATGTGCCCATATCAGTGGCAATTTCAAGTCCTGTCACTGAAATAGTTATTGTAGGCTAAATCGTCTCATTGCTGAACTCAAAATTGGTAGCCCAAGAGATGTTTACATGCAGCCAAGTACAGTTATTATCTTGTCTGTTGCAGACCTCTCCCGCCTGGTCTTATCCCCCCTGGTCCACCTCCTGGCCCCCCACCAACCCTTTCCACTGGACTTGCTCCTCCTGGACCCCCTCCAGGTCCTCCGCCTGGCCCTCCACCTGGCCCTCCTCCCCCAAGCATCCCACCTCCCTTGCCCCCAGGTACCTCATCAGATGACATGGAGGAGTTTTATGGTGGCAATGATGATGATGATAGTGAGGGTAGCACAAGCGAGTCAGAAGGAGGCGAGGAGGGGTACGACCCTGCCGTTCCACTGGACAGAATGGAAGAGGAAGGTGAGGACCAACAAGGACAAGCAACTACCAATGAGAGGGATCAAGAAATGGCTGGGAAAGCAGGCAAGAATAAATAATGTAGAAAAGTAGTGACCAAAAGTGAGCTCAAGATTGCTGGATGATACACTAGGTTTTTTTTGTTGTGATTGTATGCACTAAGATGAAGTCATGTTCTGTAGTACGTGAAAAGGAGAGAGGCCAATAGTAAGCCATCTTGACGCAAACTTTAGGGAGCAAGTTTGAGGTAGTGGTGAGAACACTGACCTCCCACCTCCAAAACCCGAGTTTGATCACCCTCTCCTGTGGATTGACTTTGTTGGTGGTTACCTCCTTGACTCTGAGGGTTTTTCTCCAAATTGCAACTCGATCTGGACTGACATCACGTTTAACCATGAGCCTCTGGTTCGGGAGATTAGGCAACTACTCCGTACGCTATGGCCCTACATTCCATTATTATCATCATCATCATCATTATCATCATCATCATCATCATCATTATCATCATCATTATCATTATCATCAT
Source organism: Ricordea florida (assembly GCA_949710005.1). NCBI lineage: Eukaryota > Metazoa > Cnidaria > Anthozoa > Corallimorpharia > Ricordeidae > Ricordea > Ricordea florida. Next base: position 27,288,841 of record OX453275.1, on the reverse strand, counting down.
CATTATCATCATTGTCATCATCATCATTATTACCATCATTATCATTATTATTATTATTGTTCTTACAGTATTATTAGTATTACAAAAAAGGCTCGGTTAATGAAAGCTTTGCCGTATAACGCTCTGTGGGAATTTCAGGAAGCGATTATTATCACTAAAATTTACACTCAAATGCAATTTTCTGTTTCGCTTTTCACTTCGCGTGACCAGTGCTACGCGACACACGTCGATGACGCGAATGAAATTATGCGCTGTCTTTATTGCGAGCTCGGCTTTAAGACCATTGTGAAGTCAAAGCCTTTATGTAAAGCTCACCTGGTATTGGCCTTTATCATTAATATCAGAAATAGGAGAACGTCCCAGAACAGTACGATTTGCAGATGAAGTAGAAGATAATGAAGGTGAAGGTCATTCAGCTTCAAAATCCACCTCGTCGATTCAAGATTTCTTGCTTAAAATGGCGGGCCAACCCCTCCCTGCTCACCAGGTACATGTAGATGTTTTCGTTGCGCAAGGATTTAGTAACAACATTCGTGATAAGATCACCAGTGGTGTCCGGTAGTTGATGCCGAAAACATGTATTTACTTTGATTTTTGATTGGGAATTATTTCCGCACAGGTCCCTACTTCATCATGCATGCTGTAGCCATACTGTTTAATTCTGCAATAACAAGAAATGTTTACATGTGCATTACCCTAAACAATTCATCTGCTGCATGCTTAATGAAGTAGGGACCTGTGCGGAAATCTTGCCTTTCATTGCTTCGTAGGATTGTGCTTATCTGTTGCGACTGTGCAGAGTAATAAATTTGTAGTCCCCAAAGCGAAATCTTATCTCATGTCGCGATCGTGTCGTAAAAATTATAATGGTTTCAATTGAGCTTAAATTTTTGCGTGGGCTCTGCCATTTGATAGGAAACAAGTGCTCGGTTTTAAAATATAAACTTTCACTGTTAGGAACATTGAGAAGGTATATTTTCAAACTTGCAAGAATTCAAATTGATGGGCTTGGCCATCGTCTCTGTGAATCATCAAAAAATTTTCTGGTAGAACCAGAGTGTATAAGAATTCTAAAAGTGTCTTTATATTGTTAAAGTAAGTTAGCCCACTGTAAGGTAAAAGGGAGGTGCTGACGTTTCGAGCGTTAGCTCTTTGTCGGAGCGACGAACGAAGGGCTAACGCTCGAAACGAAACCTCCCTTTTACAAAGGGCCAACGCTTGAAACAGCACCTCCCTTTACCTCCTTTATTCCTTACGGTGGTATAACTTACTTAATCATAACTATAACAAAAATTCTCAAATCTGATTGGCTATCAACTGCCCTGATTTCAGCCATAATAGGACAGTTAAATAAGACAGTACGCGTCATGCCTGAGTAATTGGACAGTACGCGCCATCACGCGCGCGCTTAAATGGCTTTTTTTTGTCACTGCTGGCATAAAAAATCTTGGAATTTCATGTGCTTAGATTAAAAAAAAAAAAAGAAGTTTATACATCCCAAATTTTGTTAAAGTTATGATTAATTGGTAATAAGACTTTGTGTCGTCCAATTCGGTCTGCAATCATACTCGTGATTAAACAAATCGGACTCCCGCTACGCGGTCATCTGATTTTGCTAATCACTCGTATGATTACAGACCGAATTGGACTCCACTCAGTCCTATTACCATTACTAATCAACTCGTTTGATTATTCCAATTTCTTGTGTTTCAATTCCCCACCGACGCAGCACCAGTTTCTTTACAAACTACCCCCACAATACTCGTCACATGCGATAGTTTCGCTTCAGAGTGGTCATTTGGTTTGGGGTTTTGCGACAAACATTTGAAAACAGCTCTGGAGGAGAGACAACCAAGAAGGAAACTTTGATGAGACCAGTCCTTTTAAATTAATGGCTTTGGTACCACAATTTCGATAAGCGATCAAATGTTATTATAGCATGTTAGTATTTTATTGTACTTCGTCTTAATTTTCATTTAACTCCGAACAGACAATTAAAACAAATGCCATTAAAGGAGTGTAGTTTAGGGAAATCCCCGTCTTAATGTTCAATATAAGGAGGGTTTGTCGAAAGATGCTGACATGAAATTTGCACTTTTGAACCACAGCAGGAGTCAGAAAACCAAAGTGATCAGGCAAAGAAAAACATCTCGCCAATAGTACAGGAGATTACCCGACAGGCTCAACCACCCGGCCCACCACCTGGTCCCCCGCCCTTGCACTTGCCACCTTCCGGAAGCCAGCCACCAGGGGGCCTTCCCATCCAGCCAAACTTCCAGATCCGACCACCACCACCACGAATGTTTCCTCCTGGACCCCCTCCCGGAAGACCCCCAGGTCCACCCCCTGGTTTGCCTGGTATGGTCCCCCCTGGTCCTCCCCCTGGATTACCTCCTAACATCATGGCACACATGGCCAGGGGACCACGCCCCTTGATGCAGCAGCCGGTTCCACTCCCGCCACCCATCAGACCGGGTATGGTCCGACCACCTGGGCCGCCTCCTGGTATGATGCCCCCACCTCCCGGCCATGGTGCGGTCTTGTCAGCACCCCCTGCATTTATAAGCAAGCCGCCCGTAGCAAACCTGACAGCTGATATCGGAAAAGGTAAATTTGTTATTTGTTTATGTTCCTGTTAAATCCTGATGTGACATACTCTGTATGCTGCATGACAGACTGAAACCACACCTGTTTCGCAGTATATTAAAAAAAAAGGAGTAATGAAGGCGTTCCTGGAAGGCGATCAGTACTAGAAGAAGTAATTTCGTTAATGGACACTTAAGGTCAGCTGGGCTATCCAGTTGAGTTGGTAAATGCTATTGAGTTACTCTAAAACGTGGAAACGCTTACTGTTTCTCGTCTCTCTCCCCCGCTTCTTGCCTCTGTTTTTGAAGCTCCGTCATTTCTTACAAGCCAATGTTTTTCCGCTTGCTCTTAAAACGCCATGAAACGTTAGCTATGTACTTCTCTTAAGGGAGAAGAGTTTAGGGGAGGAGGGGGGAAGCGTATATGACTGAACTTTAGTGACTTAGTGAGATCTGGCGACGTTGTCATTTTAATTACCTCTCTAAAAGCGTTATGTTTTTATTTCTCCAAGAGCAATTTATTGATTATGCCACGTCTTAATAGCCCATAAATTATATATTCTGAGTTGTTTGATACAAGGTGACCTTAAACCATGTTTTTTAAGTGTCAAGAGCATTTCAACCTATTTTACTTCAGAATTTAACATAGTATAAGATCTGAAGAGGCGCCTTTGGAACTTCATTACTTGAATACTACTACCTTGAGAATTGTGATCGAATTTGAACTAATGATTTGCCGCTTGCGTGTCGAGGTCCCCCATTCTCTTTGTGTCTTGAACGGAACGCATGGAAAGAAGGAAATAAAAGGCGTTTGCACGCAGACTTCAATTTATATTTGCTATTTTTTTGAACTGAACAGGGTCAACCATCAGCAAGGAAGCAACGGCAATCATTAGCGCCAAACCACAGCTACGCAACACGCAAGCCGAGCTGACAAAACTCGTCCCTACCGCCTTGAGAGTAAAGCGTGAACAGCCAAAGAGCAAAGCTAAACCTCGACCATCTGCGTTTGGCGCAGAAACTGTGGACACTGCGGTTTCACATCGAGTGACGGAACCGAAAGTAGCGGAGACCGGCACAAAAGACGATGCCTATGCTTTGTTTATGAAAGAAATGCAAGGGCTGCTTTAGGCCTGCAGTTTACGGTCGGTGATGATGTCTAAACCCTCCTTCGCTTGTCCGGTCATAAAGTCAGCAGAAAGGAAACGCTGTAAAAAGAGGGTGCTTTTTGTTCCAAACAAAAATGCCGTATAGCTACTGCATGCGACACATTTTCAGAACCTTTTGTTTATCCTTTGTTGGTTTGCCTCCTCAAACACACCTTTCTTTTCGTGGAAAAACGGAGCCACCCAGTTGGAAGCTTATTTTACAATTGTACAGTGTTTTTTAATCTCTAAATGTTTTCTATAGCGCTTTTCATTTGGCCGATGTAAAACTATTTTGGGAGCAGAAACTATATGGGAGCAGGGTTGGCGCAGTGGTGAGAGCGCTCGCCTTCCACCAATGTGGCCCGAGTTCGATTCCCGGCCCCGGCGTCATATGTGGGCTGAGTTTGTTGGTTCTCTTCTCTGCTCTGAGAGGTTTTTCTCCGGGTACTCCGGTTTTCCCCTCTCCACAAAAACCAACATTAGATTTGGTTTGATTTAATGTGGTTTGATTTCATTTCATTTGTGCTTTACAGTGTCCCCAATTAGTACAGCAGTGCTAAATACAGTTGACACTTAAATAAAGTTCATTATTATTATTATTATTATTATTACTAAGGCAGTTATTTGACCAATCACAACAGTTGCGCACCGTGGAATGAACCGATCAGAGTACAAGCAAAAACAAGTCAGAAGCACTGAAAGCGGGAAACGCATGCAAACTCGTCGTAAAGCAATTCGCCAATTACAAAATAAAAACGTAGTAAACATACTGAACTAAACTGTTTGTTTTCCGATGGTCGTTTCCGCTATCTTGTGAAATTCCTTCTTGTGTTTCTTCTGCTCTTCCTTTTCTTTTCTTTTCTTTTCTAGCACTCTTTTTTAGCCTGAGAAAAATCTATCCTTCTTATTAACATGCCAATCGTGCAGAAACCAATGCTCTGACTCACGCGGCAGCAAGTGGACTGTCATGTGTTTATCACGTGCACGAGGATCACATTTGAACACAGATATAGACAGCAGGAAATGAGGGATCACCTTCACAAACAACATTTCTCATCCAGGACAGAACATCGTTCAGGAAGTGCAAGCATCTTTACTTGCCAAATTGATCGTTTGGGACGCTATCAGGGATCTCTCTGTTGTTATTTGTTGGACTCTCTTCACATGACCATCGACATCCCGCGTCCCATATACAATGAGAGGCGTGCCCGCGATAAAGGACTGACACCACCATGGAATCAGTTTGTTTGCTCTGAACTCCCAGCTCGCTCCGGCAAATTTCTCTTTCACTACTTTCAGTTCCACATAGGTTGAAGGAGGCTCTTGAGATTTCCCCTGCAATGGGAGGAAAAATTGTATTTGTGACCTCGACGATGGAGAGTCAGTAATTTCAACCTGAAATGAACGTTTCCTTGAAAAAATACGCAAAACGTGGGTTTAACTAACCAGTTATAATTAAGAAATAGAAAACATGTACCGTGTTTCTATCGAGTTATAGAAACACGAGTGAAAGTTTGGGAGAACGAGAAATGCTGTGGGAACACGAGCCACAGGCGAGTGTTTCCACAGCTTTTTCGAGTTCTCCCAAACTTTCACGAGTGTTTCTATAACTCGATAGAAACACAAAGAACATGTTTTCTATTTCTTTTAGAAAACACCGCGACGAAAAAAAGAAAAGCAACTTGTTAACTTTGAATATCAAAATGTAAATTCTCTTTGCTCGCGTCATCATTACGTCAACAGCTCGTGCTAGTTCTGTGTTTCTATCGAGTTATAGAAACACGATTTCTAACCAATCAGGGCGCGTACTTTCTTAGTGCTGTTTTCTAATGTAAGTTGCTGTATCACCCTAACCTTAAAGGTTCAAGCTTTAGTTCAAGCTTTAGACCTTTGTCATTTCTGACAAAGTCTGAAACATTTGATGCAAAAATTTCAACGCACTGATTGGCTGAGAGCACTTACTTAATCCCAAACAACGCAGAAAGTTGAAACTGAGTGCAGAAATTTAGAATTTAATTTTTGCGTTTATTTTATTAACAAGTAATCAAATGATTTTGAGTGCAAATTTGCATAAATAAGCACTCGTAAATTTTTCAAAGACAACAAATTGCACTCGCCCTACAGGTTCATGCAATTTTTTCAGTCTTTTTCCAGAAAAATGTATTTGTGCTTATTTATTCCAAATTGCACTCAAAGTAATTTGACTATCTATACAAACTAAACCCTTACCCTCTACCCTTTGTTTTACCTGGCTAATTATGGCCATTCTGCTCTCAACTGCAAGAACATGCGCTTATATGCAGCTTGAGAAAGGTTTCGCGCTCGAGTGAAACCATACCGAAAAAGATGAAGTTGCTAAGTGCACGAGGTTGTCTTCAAAAGTGAAGGACGAGTAGAGTATTACCAAAATCTCGATTTCTCATGGTTTTCCTAGTTTAACCTACTCGATAGATATGTTTCTACTATGTGCGTTGTTTAAAAACTCAACAATTTGAGTAATTTAAAATAAACCATAAAGCTATACTGCTGTTGGAACGTAACTGAAGACTTCACACTCGCAGTGTGTACACAGTTTTTGCAATGGCGATTTAGTCTTAAAAGAGAACATGGTGGAACAAGATAAGAAAACGCGAATTCGCGAATGTCGTTTGTGTTCTACCGAGTGAGCTAAACCATAGTTAGTAGAGGCTAAACGAGTTTAGTAAACGATTTTGTGTGTGTTACAATTTTGGCTCATCCTCGGAGTATAAAAAACCCTGGAGTTCACGAGTGACGTAGAACAAAGAAAACAAAGGACACAAAACAATAGAGACTAGCAAAATAATAGTGAAAAAAAAAGAAAAACTTCACAGGTTTTTACACCGAGGTAAACCCGCAATTTTCCACCAACGCAGCGCCAATCTCCTTAGAAACTAACTCCTTTGTGTTCGGGGGTGAAGAAAAATAATCGAGTGTTTATCCATTCTACTACTCCTGCACGAAAATTTTCGCTATTCCATTATTTCATTCTTTTAAAAAATCTACATATTCCGGACAATGTAATCAATTATTCCAAAGGAAGTCGTCATTACAGCTAGATAGTGGGTCAACAGGGACGGCGGAGCCGGGGGGTCTAGGGGGGCTTTAGCCCCCCCACTTTTGAGGAGGATGACATTTTATTTTGTTTAAGCTACAACTTTATACAAGCCTCGTCGGAAACTTTTCGCGTTTACGTATTTTTAACATTTTCTCAGCGTGTGCTTCCTTCCCACAGACGGGAAGCTTGTGTCAAAAAACCGCTGGTTAGCGTTGGAGACCCGAAGGCTGAGAAATAACCTCCAAAATATTGCTGTTAGCATTAAAAGTACCTTTCATTTTACGCTTTATCCAGGCTAATTATTTCAAGAAGTATGCCGCGGAGAATGTTGTAAATACGATTTCCGAGACTCTAGATTTCAAAATTTTCTGGGGGAGGATGCCAGACCTCCCTACCAACTCGCGCCTCCGGCGCTCGTTTTCAGCCCCCCCACTTCAAAATACGCTCCGCCGTCCCTGGTCAACCCAGTTTGATCCCATAGCGGGGGAGTTCATGGGCATCAGCCGCATCAATAATAATTAACTATTCGAATTCTATTATTCGTCTTCATCCTCCATTTTTGTCATTAGAAATACGTACTTTTAGATGGAGATTATGATTGCTGTCGTTTATGTCAGCCAATTTTAAAAACGGTTTTTCTGTGGATATGAATTTCATCATGTCTAAAGTTCTTCTGCTTTGCGCCAACAAATAAAAGCAAAGCTAGCAAACTGAAAAGCACTCGCATATTCACACAACAGTATTGAAACTCATTACAGTTCTTTCACCCTTTGAGAAGAACGCTCCTGTAACAGTATTTAATTTGATTTTCCCGATCTTCTCACTGCTTATGAAAGTTACTCGCTATTGCCAAGTGATAAACGGGATGCTATGTAAAAACGTTACATCGTCCTCTGGTCTGTCATACAAATGAGAGATTGTTTGCAAAATACAGGTGAAGTTGGTTTAAGGTCATGTTTGAATTTTGGATTTCAATGAGAATTGCTGTGTGTAATTATGTTTCAAATTAGTCTTTGCGAAACACCTTTGTTTTACAAATTTTATGTAGTGGTCTCAGAGGTATTTCGGGCTACACATACACATAGAAAAGATACTCGTCACAAACAGGTCAATAATCTTGTTATTTTGGGCCTGGTTCATTTGGTTTGTAAGCCCTTGTGAGTAAATATCTGCCTTGGTTTCATTAAATCCTTGGAGTCGACGTCCTTACTGCCATTGGAACCATTTGGAGAAAAAGGAAGTGCCTGCATGCCCATGTCAAACTGAGAAAACACTCCAACTGATACCATGTCTCTTTTGTTTAAATTTTGTATCCAATAATGGTATCCCTTAAGCTTCTCAGTCTTGGGTTTGTGGTAATTTTTTAAAAAAGTTAGGCAGAGAAAAATCTTCTGGCCGTTTGTTTTTACGACACATGCGATTTTCTTTTCTCGGCTGCATGTTAAGTTTGCAACCACATAGATACTCAGTTGTTGAAAGTACGAAGATACTGGAAAAAAGCGAGAACAATCTTACTTGTACGTTAGACAAGGATTTACGGAAGCCCAGGAGAGCTATTGAGCATTTCTGGTTTTCTTTTACACTTTTTGAATTTTGTTTTTCATGTTTTCGTTTTGACTTTTTTTATTTATTTTTTCTTTATACTTTTTGAATTTTGTTTTTATTTTTTTCGTATTTACTTTCCCGTTTTTCTTTTCCTTATACTTTTTGAATTTTGTTTTTCATGTTTTCGTTTTTACTTTTTCATCTATTTTTTCTTTATACTTTGTGAATTTTGTTTTTCATGTTTTCGTTGTTACTTTTTCAGTTTGTTTTTTATACTTTTTGAATTTTTTTCCATGCTTTCGTTTTTACTTTTTCATCAGTGTTTTTCTTTTATACATTTTGAATTTTGTTTTTCATGGTTTTGTTTTTACTTCATTAATTTATTTTTTCTTTACACTTTTTGAATTTTGTTTTTATCTTTTTCGTATTTACTATTCCATTTTTCTTTTCCTTATACTTTTTGAATTTTGTTTTTTATGTTTTCGTTTTTACTTTTTCATCTATTTTTTCTTTATACATTTTGAATTTTGTTTTTCATGTTTTCGTTACTTTTTCAGTTTGTCTTTTATACTTTTTGAATTTTTTTCATGTTTTCGTTTTCACTTTTTCATCAGTGTTTTTCTTTTATACATTTTGAATTTTGTTTTTCATGGTTTTGTTTTTACTTTCTTTCTTTATTTTTTCTTTACACTTTTTGAATTTTGTTTTTATCTTTTTCGTATTTACTATTCCATTTTTCTTTTCCTGATACGTTTTGAATTTTGTTTTTTATGTTTTCGTTTTTACTTTTTTATCTATTTTTTCTTTATACGTTTTGAATTTTGTTTTTCATGTTTTCGTTGTTACTTTTTCAGTTTGTCTTTTATACTTTTTGAATTTTTTTCATGTTTTCGTTTTCACTTTTTCATCAGTGTTTTTCTTTTATACATTTTGAATTTTCTTTTTCGTGTTTTTGTTTTTACCTTTTTATTTTAGTTTTGCTTTTATACGTTTTAAATTTACTTTTCATATTTCGTTTAACTTTCATTTTATTTCATTTTTTAAGTTTTGTTTTATTGGTATTAAATAAAAGAACACTGTAACTGGTACAAATCTTTTTTACCTTTTTAATTAGTTTTTTTTTCATGTCTCATATAATAACGGCAAAGGGAAAATGCCAAAGTCCAATTTTATTTAGACATAAAAGAACAAAGAAAAGGAGAAAAAAGAAGAAAGAGAAGAAAAAAAAAGGAAAAAAAGGAAGCCCTCAAGACAGTGTATATTGATTTCCTTGCGTGTGTTTTTGAACTTAGAACAATAAAAAAATTAACGGATGGAGGGGTGAAATTACCCGGCCCCCAGGCCAGATGGAGAGTAATTCCTAGACACCTGTGCAGAAACGCCAAGAGGGTGGGATGACCCGGCCCCGAAGCCAGATCGAGAGCTATCTCGCGCTTCGAACCCGGTACCTATCACATCCTAGTCGACTGCTCTATCCACCAGACCACGCCGGCTGCACCTGATATCATATGGAAAAATTAGGGTAGTCTATTGTTTTAAGTTTGATTTCAAACTGCGCATGCGCTCCCTATGACGTTATGCCCAGTTGCGCCACCTGTTCCACAAGGGATTTCAGTGCGCTTAATGCGTGTTGCTCTATACAGTACGACATGTCACGCTTTCGACGGAAGACGGTTTACCACAGTCGGACTATTTCAGGCTTCACAAAATACACTGGATCTAGCTTCCAAGGCGACGCTGTTTTAGTTGATCTTGTCCACATTTCCAAAGTAGGTGAACAACAGTGAGCCGCTTAATAACATTTACGGAACGGAATATTCAATTTCAAGAACCACCAACGCCTTTCAACGTGCGTTTAATATCAAGCTTTGATCAGACAAGTAGCCGTTGAACTACAGAAAATGAATACATTTGACACTTCTATTTGTGGGATGACGGTAGTTTGATACATCAAAGAATGGAAAAGAAGATATTCCCTCCATCGGAAAAGTACTTTTTAACCAATGTTGGATTATTGTGTTCTCAAAATTAAGTTTGCGTATTTTTCTCAGAAATTGGAGGCAAATGATTAAGGAGAGCCTTAGCACCAGGAAGTTGCAACATTGGCTGTCAAAAAAGTAAATTAATTTCACCAACCACAGCAGTTGCTCACTGTATGTAATGAACCAATCAGAGTGCAAGCAATAAGAAGTTAAGGGCGGGCGCTAAGGGCGGGAAAACAGCTGCAAAATCTCTGCGAAACAATTCGTCCTTTACATAATAAAAGCGCAGAAAACGTACTGAACAAAATGTTTTCCATTTCGGTGGCTTTTTCTGTTACCTTGTTTAGCGTTCGTTGCAATATGTCTGCCAACGTGTGCATCCCGTTCTAACATAGTATCTTGGCAACTGTGCACCTACCTCTCCCCTAACCCAACATTAACACTAACTTTTTAACTTATTATAACTTGTTGGGTTGGAGGAGGGGTAGGTGCACAGTTGGCCTTATAATTACATTGATCCCGTAAATCTTTCTTTTAAAAGACATTGAATAAACTTATGAGAATAAGGAAACTGGTCAGCTTCTTTTAGTACTACGGTCCGCTATCTGAGAGAATTCAAAGTTGGTGAAACTACAAACAAAGACAAGTTCTACTTTATCGATTTATAAGTTGTCTTGTAAAATACTTAATATACAACTCAGAAAAACCTTACCCAGCTGCTGCAGATAAAAGAGTCAATCGAACCGGCATGGGCTTAACGCAACAAACAGCAGTTGTATTATAATAATACCTCCTATTTTAATGATAACAACTTAGGCCCGATTCAAACGTCGAACTTCACATGTGCTGAATCTAATGCAAATGAGAAAAATCTATTGTTTACTCTCATTTGCATTAGATTCGACACATGTAAAGTTCGAGGTTTGAACGGGCCCTTAGCTTTTTTTCTCTCTTTTTGTAAGTACCGGTAATGTAAAAACTTTTTTTTTCAACTTAACTTATGGGAATAGAGAAACTCTTCAACTGTTGATTGTTGTCTTTCATCTCGTAGTTCGTCTGTGTTTGTATACAGTCGCGGAACAGACGGGTCCTCCGTCCTGAGAGATTGTAACCGGTGATCCATTTGTTTTGCATTGCTTTTATTTATCCAAAAACAAATTACCCGTTTTTGTTTAAATTCGTCCCAGACTAATCTTCGGTCCCAAGTGTAAATCGAGCCAATAGGCGCAGTAAACTAAATCTCCAATCGGCGCTAACACCAAGGTGATGTCACAGCTATTATCAGCTTAACTCGGCCTGACTTCACCCATAGTTAATCGAGGGACTGGTTATGAAACCCTGGAGATTTCAAAAGCAAGAACAATGCACTCGCAATAGATGTTGAATCGACCGTGACCCTGCACAATCTTTTGTTTTTGTTTCGCATGTTACTTGTTAATATATTAGTAGAAACCTTTGATTGGTTATGCTACCGAAAAAAGTGTGTTTTTGTGCAGGGTCAAGGCCAAAAAGGCTGACTGATATAAGACAACTTACAAAAAATACCCTTACTCCTACTTATCAGCGAATAATAAAATTAGAACTGTTGAGGTAATTGTCTCTGACTCCAGCGAAGCACACATGGACTGCTTTTCGGAGGTTTTCAAGGCCATTTCAATGTGGCTGCCTTTCGCTGTCTTTCAAGCAAAGTAATTTATTCAGTAGCATAAGATAAAATTTACATATTAAATGCCTCGCAAATAGCTTGAGCCAATCTAGGCGGGATAAAACAAAGCAAAAACCACATTAAACGCTTTTTACAAAAAGATTACAAAATAAATCAAGCAGAAAGAAAAACTGGACAGTTACATATAGAATTCTAGTACATTAGTTTGTTATTTAAGCTAAAGTAAACTTAAAACCAGAGATATATACAACAAAAAATTGTCAGGCTAACATAGTAAAACATCTTAACAAATGAGTAACATTCATTTAGCTATCATCACGATCTAGAACATGAAGGAGTATTTATTTTTTTCTTTTTGGAAAATTTGATTTATTGATAGTTTTCACAGAAAGTGGGATGAAATTCCAAACAGACACCAATTCCAGTGAAAGATTTTTTTCATTTTTTCAGTTCTGGAGCATTCGACGGAGAAACATTCCTTTGTAAATAATCGTGTATCATATTGGTGTTTATTACCGATTTTAGCAAACATATTTTAAAAGAAGATTTATAGGAGCTGTCTTAGCACGAACGTCATACATTAAACTGTTTAACTGCTGACAGAACAAAGACTGAAAAGGAAGGTAAGAAATTGTGTAAATCAAACTAATTGATAAAGTCTGAAGTTATACCACCGTAAGGTAAAAGGGAGGTAGTTCGATTAATTAGAAAAAGGAATTGCATGGTCTCTCTGTTTAGCAAAACATATCAAACGCAGTGTACGTTTTCGTAATTGAGGTAAGTCTAAGCACATTTACCCCATGCACAGATGCCATAATCTAAGTAAGGCGAAATAAGTGCATGATATAAATTCAGGAGAAAATGCCGTGGTCTATTATGGGGTTTACCTCGGTGTAAAAACCTGTGAAGTTTTTCTTTGTTCTTTCACTATTATTTTCCTAGTCTCTATTGTTTTTTTCTGCTTTCCTTTCTTTGTTCTACGTCACTCGTTAACGTAACAGGTTTTTACACCGAGGATGAGCCCTATTATGTCTCTATTTATAAGGCTGAAGGAGGTTTGGAGAGTACTTTATCGTATTCTTCGTCCAAGCTCTAAACCAAGCAGATCCAAATAAAATTAATAGGTTCTTCATTTCGAGCAATGAAAGAACACTGGAAACTAAACCGGAGGAAATACCGCATCTTCTTGAGCTTGTTCATCCTCTATTGGAGCGTGCACCAACAGGCTTCCCCTTTCATCTTGCGCTGCGTTTCTCTACAGGAAGTGGTGCGTGAAATCGACAAACTTCGTTTACATACCTCAACCGGAATACATCAGATGCCAGACACACCACTGAGTCAAGTTCGTGAAGCTGACAAATTAACATCTTGTTAGTCCCTCAGCCCATATTATTGACACCTGAGTCATCTCTTCTCCTAAAGCGTGGAAAACAGCCAGAATATCGCCTGTTCCTAAAGTTGACCAGCCATCATGTGAGGCGGAGGTAGGTACGTGGTGTAAGCATCGTGTATGGCTATGGAGAGCAATGTATGCCATATATTCACTAACGGGGAACCACTATATGATGCTTACACCACGTACCTACCGAGGCGGATCGCAGGTCTATCCCAGGAGGTCTATCCTGATTTCGCATGCTTTCTTTCAAAATTTTCTTTGATTTTGCTTTCGAAATCTTCACGCAGGGTCCACGGAACCAGATCTTGCATGTTTTGCCTTGTTTCTCGCAGATGATCATGAATCTGTGAAAAAAGAAGGATTTACAAATTCCGCGGGTCTTTCCCCGTGTAGTTTGCCTCGGAAGTGCAAAAGCGATCCAATGCCCCCGCCCGAGCCAAAAATTGGCGACAAAAGTCAGCAAAACCCGGGCTATTCCCCTGTATGTCCCCGGGGTCAACCCCCCGGGATGACCGCTGATAAGTGCATAACGCGACCACTTCTGGAGCTAAAAGTTTGAAATTTTCTTTCGTTTTTAAACTCCCCTGAGCGACCACTTGACAGATGATAGGTGCGGAAATTGGATAAGATGTTGTCACATCGCATTCCTGGGTAGTACGTACAAGAGACAAAAATGTCTCTAGGAAGTGTCCGGGTTTTTTTAATCGAAATCGACTTTGCACTTGAATAGAACATTTAAGGTCCGGTTCAACCGTCCAAGTTGACATGTGCCGAATCTAATGCAAATGAAGGAAAACAATAGATTGTTTCATTTGCATTAGATTCGGTACATGGGAAGTTCGACGTTTGAACCGAGCCTTAGAATTTAAAGAAAAACTGCACATACACTGTATTTTAAAAGAGACGAATTAAATGTCTACTGTATACAGATTACAGAAAATTAGAACTGATTTCCTGTGCTCATAGTCAACATGCAGTTTAACGGAAGTACAGTATAAAAATCGAAGTACAGTGCGGCGAGGTCAACGCATCCCTTACTCAGTTGAAGTCATATCCAAGGTTTCTGATTTTTGATTTTAACCAAGGTATTGATGTCTTGTTTTCTCTGTAAAAAATGTACTCACATGGAATTTCTAGTCCACAGCCGGCTCCTCTATTGACACTTTGTCCGGTCACAAACACTTTGCCTTTATTGGTTCTCCTCTTAAGAAATCTGGTTACACAAGAAGCCATTCGCAGAGGAATATGTCCAACGACTTCCACATTTGTCTGTAAAGCATTTGCATTGGTTTCACTTTGAGAAGAACAGGAAGCTTGATTCAAACCGCAATCTAGTACCGGTCTGGCCAAAGGTCGGACAACTGCCACAGCATTAGGGTCAACTTAGTTATCAGGTTCACGTCTTAGTTCTCGTTCTTCATTTAACTCGGGGTCCCAATCCTCTTTGTAGACGTGATAGCCACGAATAAAAGTTATTACAGGGGTAGGTGTAGATGAGAATTGTCCCATGGGGTAAGTCTCTGCAGTTACCATATGCTAATGAGGCAAAATTTTGACTCAATATTATCTAATTTCTCGTAAGCGACTACCTAGGCTTGACATTTTGGGTGGTCGCTTACGGGAGGTTCGACTGTTTTTACAGAAAAAAAAAACGCAATCAGGTTTTCTTTTATCTCCAAGAAGTTCTCAAAATCACAGTTTCGTGACAGACATGAAAATAGAACAAAAAGAAAAAGTTCTGAAAGTAAAAATTGTACGGATGAAGTTATTTGATTTCTGGATACTAAAGGTTTGAGTTAATTTGATGCCCAAAGAGTTAACTTCAACTTAGAGGGAGGTAGAGGTAGAGGGTGCTTGAGACTCTCCAAGGGTCCCCAGTGTCACTGTATCTTCTGCTTGGATGTAGTGATTGATCTTGGTGTTATTATTGTCGTTGTTATGGTTACGCTCACTCCAGGGGTTAACTCTGTTCATGCCGGCACCAACACAGCAACAGACCAGACCTTTTATTTTTCGTCTAAACCGCTGGTTCACAAATACGTAAATAAATGGGTTGATGGTGGAGTTACACGTGACCAGAACAATGGAGGTGACATACGTCACACCGCCGTAATTCTGATAAGTACTGAAATAGTTCAGTGCGTACATTGACAAGTTTGGCATCCAGCACAATCCGTTGATAACGCTCACTGTTAGAACCATCTTTGTAACTCGCTTTCGCACTCTCATGACACCCTAAAAGATAACTAAATAAACTTAGTATTTAATGACATAAATTGATCATCGTAGTTATGCACACAAATAAAGCAGCTGTGTAATTGAAGCCTGAAAAAAACTCAGGCCTGAACGGGATTCGAACCCATGACCTCTGCGATACCAGAGCAGTGCTCTACCAACTGAGCTATCAAGCTAACTGGGAGCTGGTCATATTGTGAGTTCGTAATATACCCGTAGATGAAGAAGAATGATGCAAATGAATATATGAAAGACCATATATTTGAACTGCGGATTAATATGTAATGATATTAATTGATCATCGCACTTAGTATTACAAGTAATTCATTAATTTAGCTAATATTAATTATTATTTTAGTCGTATGCGAATGCGTTTGTTAAGTAAAGAGATTTTACTTTGTAATGCGATTCGGTGTCTGACCAGTGTGCACCGCGGGTTCACGTTTCTCTTCAATATAATAAAAGACTTCGTCATTTTGGCGCCAAAAATTTGCAAAAGTCAGGAATGGTGTATACCACTGTCAGCTGGCAGAAAAGGAATAAAAAAAATAATCTACAATTGCAGATTTGTGTATGTTATTCATGAGTTCAATAAGCGGACCTTCCATAGCTGAATGCCATAGTTTATATGTCAGGTAAATGAAGATAGCTCTATGATAGCCAACTGTACACATAAGTCGGTATTGTAATTGCTCAAAGTCCGTAATCTTTTATTGACTTCATTGTCTTCGTCAATCCACACTCTCTTACCAAACAATAAAGAGTAGCGAAATTGGACGGAAATTTGTGGATAAGGTTCGTTTACTTCTTTACTCAGTAATGATTCAATCTCTTTGGTCGCTCAACGAGTTCGATTTCACCAGTCCTACTTATTCATCTAAATGTGATATAGTAGTTTATTTATCTCGTGTCACAGACCAATGACAATGACATTGCTTGTCACACAGTGGAATTGTTATCAGGTATAAAGGAGTCCCAGATTCGTGCACCAAACAGAGAAGTATTGCACATCCGATCATTACATTCAATCAATTGGTAGGAATCCTAAGTAAGGTATGAATACCGTAAGCAAAAGGATCAAAACCAAACGAGAGAGCTATGTCGAGACCTCAAGTATATTACCTGTTGAGTGTTTTCTGAGTCTTGCTCTCGTTTGAACCATAACGAATAAACTACCCTGGAGTAAAGTACCAGCATAAGTGATATAGGAATAACACCAGCCACAAAGAACCACGCGAAACTGTACGCCTTAGGGAGCCATTCAGCAGGCCAGAATTCCATACAGAAATCAACCGCCTTGTCGAAGTAAATGGTCAGGAACAGGGGAATGTTGAGGATCCCAGCGGAAATCCATGAGACGGGAATAATAACCTGGCAATAGAGAAAAGGGTCAAGTACGAAGGCTACTCAAATCGCTGCGTTGCATTAACGCCAGCGCGCATGCTCTCGCTTCCTGAGGCCACGATTCGTTTGGTCAGCACCAAGGGACGATGTGAATTAACGAGAGACTGCAGTGTTCGGCTAAAGAATGTGCTCGACATCTCGTGACCACTGCCGCTCGTAGTTAAATGTTGTTCACTGCTGGCAATAGCGACTGGTACTACTCGTAATTACATGTTATTTTTATTTACTGCTTTGAATACCGTTTTTGTCGTACCCGAGAAGTCTGACATTTGATATGGGGTAAGGAGAGGGAACCACTAGGTACAGTTCTAAAGAGTGAAAGTTCGACGTTTGAAATAAATGACACGAAATAACCCAAAGAGTATTCAACGCATGCACAGTGTTTGAAGTTGATTTGTAAAGGTAATCAAAATTAATTGAGAATTAATGACGCGTATTTATTCCAAATTGTACTCGAAACTATTTACCAGTCAATTTCAACTTTGTGCACTGTTTGGGACTAACTGACGTGCTCTTAACATATATATTATTACTCGCTTGGGAATGAAAACAAAGATAATATTTGCCAGTTATTAAACGAGTTTACTAAATAAGTCTTATCACCGAAATTACGTCGTACCACTTACTTAATCAACCAATTTGAAAACCATATTTTTTTAATAGTTACCTTCAGTTTGTCCAAAGTGAGCTTTCCTCTATTTCCGAACGGGTACATCACGGCGTAATATCGCTCGAACGCGATAGCAACCAGAGTGAAAACCGAGGCGGCTCCGCCAGTCCATTTGAAGGTACCTCCAGTTACCAGCTTACAAAGCAGTGTTCCAGTTACACCGTCAGGATGGTCAAAAAAGTGGATGAGAATAAATCTGGGAGCGATGAATATTGCTACCATTGTGTCAGCAACGGCTAAATTCAGCAGTAGATAGTTCATAGGAGTCCTTTGGAGGAAAAAAAAATTGTAAAATGAAAACATGAGGTGTGTTACACGGGGAATTTACTCAGTCAAACATTCTGGGCTTCGACAGACTTTGATATGTAAGGTTGTGCGGCTGACTTGAGGTCCTTTCACATTCAGGTTTGAAAAACGTGACTTTTTCTGGAATTTCAACCTTTTATAATAGTACAAAATACAAAAAAAGATTTCTAATTCCTATTTATTGGACATGTATGTCTGAAATAAGGTGTGAAAGCTTGGTTAAGGTCTGAAATGATAGCGTATTACAAATACAATGACATTTCTGGCTAGAGAAGGTTTGGGCTTTTAAGAGGGTCACCCTCACAACCCTAGCCAAACTTTTCAAAGCAGTAAGCACATCCTCCAATGGTATGTTGTTGCAAATCATTTTAAGATTCCTTTGTCTATATGACTGTTTTTCACTGAGCTTAACTCGAATACCTCATGTCCTGATAGGCAAGTATGACGGCGCACACCAAAGCGTTACCAACGATATTGGTAGAAACAAGCGCGGTAAACATGGTTGTTATTCCGATTTGTGCAGCCTTTGAATCCGTGTACAATGACATCATTACCAGATGGTGTAGATTGTCCCCACTTCTGTGAAAGCTAAAAGGAATAACACAAATGTGGGACTCACGTTGTCTTTGAAGAGTGGAGATTGCGACTTTATCAGATACTAGATTTGGTATAAAAGTGTTCTCATTATTGAAAAACCTTTGTTCAACTTTGCCCAGAAGTGAATGTCTACACTTAAATCACAATGAAAAATCAAGAATTCAGTGCTAAAAGCTTTATTGAGGTCATAATTATGCTCAAGAGGAGACTGACAGATTTCGTTGAGCTCACATCAGTTAAAAGCACTTCATGTAAGTGAACTGGCGAACGATCTCTTCCTGATTTAAAAATGTTAGAACAAAAAATTTTACAAGAAAATGAAAGTTAATTCAAATTAAAAAAAATGACTTAACAAAATTACAATTTATGAAAAAAAGTTTTTATTGTTCCCTGAATTTAAGGTTATTTGATTTTACTCTAAGAGGGAATAGTATTGTTTTTATTTATCGAGTTCGATCGTCCGGATGTTGTCCTGAAAAAGAACCGTTGTTGACGATGACTGACGTGTCGACAAGCTGAGCGAAAGTCATCAGCAGGGTCAAGTGAGTTGCGTGTCGTCAGGTGATGGCATTTTTCATGTTTTTGTTTCTGAAGTAAACAGCAGTAAATAACATGGTTAATATGTTATGTCTAATTTTGCAAAGTAGGGCTTAAATTAACATTTCATTTGTGGGAAAAGGGCAGAGGTCCTAGATAGCAATTCCCAGGGGGTCATTGAACTCTAAGGAAAAAACGACCCATTACGAAAAGGCTATGAAACTTATTTGTCCAAACGTACTATTACTGAAACCTTTCAATCAGAGAATATACACATGGCGTTGTTCGTTTGATGTGGGAGAACGGCTGTGACGGAGCCAACGAATTGTTCATACCCCGTTCTACCTTGCCATGTTGTCTTTGTCAGACTGGTGCTCTTGCTTTGTCGGGGGTAGGGTTAGGGAACTTTGGTTTTAAGGTAATTTCACATCTCAGTTGTTTCAGTGTGTAATCAGAGCTTGTATAAGGTACTTTATTTTGCATGTAAGCCCTAGAGAGAGTTAGTGACGCTGCAGGGGGGGTCGGGTGGGGTCGGCAGGGTATAGGGCAGGGAAGCAGTCAGGGGGGAGGACAGGGATGGGAGGCAGACGTGGGGGCCTAATAGGCTTTGGTTTATGTCTGGTTAAAGTAATTGGTCTGAAATTCTACACGTCAGGTGAAATTTCTATAGGTACGTTTTCTTAGAAACGGCTATATATATATATATATATACGAGTGTAGCGAGGTTACTGATCATGTCGCTTCCGGTCAGACCAGGTGGCTCGCAAGCCCGAGTAAATCGAGCCGAGAAATTTTACATATATATATATATACCTACACGTCATATATATATATATATTATATATGTATGTATGTATGTATGTATGTATGTATATATAGCAAAGAGAAATACTACTCAGAAGTCAGTAACATTTGCTTTATTTTCAAATGATCGCATTGATCACTGATAATATTGCAGAACCTGTGCTTAGTGACACTGGGTATCTATTCTGTTGAAATTGCTTAACATGACTGCTAGATCAGGAAAATTTAAAATTTAAAATATCTACTTACATCTCATCTCTACTTATTCTCTTGCAATCCGGTTCTCGTCTTCCTACTCCGTTTGTAGACTAACAGGATTATTTTCCAGGGACCTCAATCGTTGGAGTCGCTCCTAGTCGGTTTCCGTTCTAAGTCGTTTTGCTAAATTTTGTTCACCAATATATTTCGTTATGTAATCGTTCGCTCATGTCCTGTATAGCTAAAACGAGTCTTTCTCGCCGTTTCTCTGTCCCTGCTTCGAGTCGTGCTTTCCGTGTGTTGATTTTCACGCTATTCGAACTTACTCGACGACTATCTCTTGCTGCTCTTTCTTGTATATCTCGGAGATCTTCTTGCTGGGATGTACTTCCAGGACGAGTGAAATCGGTTTCCACAAAATTTACATTATTTTCAAAAAGGCATTCACCGAATTCGCAATGGCGGAAATTCAGCAATTTCTCAAGTGCGCTACTGTTGCCAGGTAACCAGGCCTGCGAACGGACTAGCTCTCAGATAGTACGCGCCCTGTGATTGGTCAATTTAGCGGGCCATACTTCACTGTGCGGCCCGCTAAATTCAAAAGTTTGTTTTGAGATAAAATAAATATCTTACAAACCTCGTTTTCTCGGTCCGTACTATAAGTTACGGATCCTGGTTTTTTCCGCTTGGATTCATGGTCCGCGCCCTTCGCGCTTGGGCCATAAATCCGTGCAGAAAAAGCTCGTTCCGTAAGTTACAGTGCGAACCTCGAACTCGGTTAGTAAAAGGTATATATATATATATGTAAAATTTCTCGGCTCGATTTACTCGGGCTTGCGAGCCACCTGGTCTGACCGGAAGCGACATGATCAGTAACCTCGCTACACTCGTAGGAATTATGTCTTTCGGATGTTGTTGTTGGTATCGATTCAAACCTTTTATACAGGAAATGTTCGATCCAAGGAATATGATGTATATTGCAAACAGACTTTTCATGCCACAACGGGTTATTTGCTCAGTTACTCCAATGTGTCAGACTAAAGGGCAAATGAAAAAAATAAAGTGTTTAACGGAACACCATCAGGCAGAAAACCAGAAAGACTTTGGTAGTTTTCTTTATTTATCCAGTTAAAATGACACGCTGTCCATAATGAAACTTCTCATTTTGTTGTTCCAAAGTTAAGGCCGGTCGAAGTGCGGCCCTTTTAATTGCCTGCCTAGACGAATTTTAGGGCTCAACATGGCAGATGACTATTCTTTTATCCTGGCTTAGGCCGACAGTTAATCACAGTTAGTGCATTTGAACGAGGATAGAGGAGTGGGATTTGCCATTTGAATTAGTTTCACGATATACATCTTCGAGTCCCTTTGTTGAGTGACAGATGAATACTTCATTGAAATGCAGCTGGTGTTCAGATGGTATGCTTGGTAAACTCAGAAAATACTAAATATATAAAGAGCTTTGATGCCCTGTTTGAAGTAGTAACTTCAAAATGCGATCTAATCAGAAAACTGGTTTTCTATTCTTTTAGTTAGCTCAATGAAAATACTTATTGCTTTCAAAGCGAGTTAAGATTCGCTTTCTTCCAATGTCCAATTTGTTGACCCTGGCAACAGTTGTTTAGATAACTTGAAAAAGTACGGTTTCGTGGCAGATCAATTAAAACGATAACCAGCCTAGTTCAAGTTATTGAATCCAGGTCCATGTGTATAATATTGATGATAAATTTTAGGAAAGCACATTTTTCTTTTTAACGCTCACGTTTAACGATAAAAGTTACACTCTGTTGATTGACAGTAATTTAAATGGAAACTTCAATAAAAGGATGCGGTTTTTTAGTTCACTGGCCTCCTTTTTAGCTTTTTCTTGACATTGAAAAAAAACTTTAAATTTTTCGTTGGATGAGAACAAAGGTAAAGAATTCAATTCGTATCAATCTCCTCTTAAACCGATTCGCCAATAACAATTTGTGGGTTTCATTAACGTGCACATCAATTCTGGTGGCAGAAGTTGAAACTGAGATAGAAGCAAGACAAACTATTATCCTGCCTGCGAGCGAGAGGACCTCAGGGTTCCTATTCAACATCACCTTCAGACGTCGAAGTCGTATGAGACACATTCAAATTTTTGGCTTTCTCCACCCTCTATAAATCGATAAATTATTAAGCGATTCATGAACAAGCGAATGTAGCAAAAATTAGATAGTTGCAGATTTTTGAACACGAAGCAGGCTTCCGGCCGGTACCCAGAACTATTTTGATTGACGACAATTAAAGCTTTCCAGTTCTTCTATTGCCAAAGTTGATTTGGTTATTTTTTTCAAAGCTACCGCAATTTACCTTATTCCATGAAATTTTCGCAACATGTTTATTTCGCGACACTTAAATTTCGAGATTTTGCGGAAATTTTATATTCTGAATCACTTTAATTTCGCGTTTTTGAGTTGGCAATCTTATTTAAAATGCCCTAGAATTTAATAAAACGTATTTATGAAGGGAAGAATAACGTCAAACTTAAGAAAAACGAAACAGCGGGACTAGATAACAGTTAAGCGGTTCTCACAATGTCCACTAGCAGTTCATCCTTGTATGTGAGTCATTGTTCTTGAGTCAACTGACTACCACAACCCTTTAAAATAAGAATTCGACATTATGTAAAACACTTAATTTTCGCGTCAAGTTATCTTTGCCACATTTATCGTTCGCGTCACTTTAATTTCGCGACTTTTTTTTTTGTATCGCGAAATTAAAGTGTCGCGACAATTTCATGTAATAAGGAATATATTTTGTGACTAGTAGAATGAGTTGTGTCTAAAATGCAACAATTATACCTTCTAGTAATTTGACCGTTTATAGTAATTTGAATCAGCGTTTAAGGCAATTTAAATGCTGTTGCATGAAATATTCTCCATCTTAAGCCACTGTACGACAATGCATAACAAAGTGTATTTTGCTTCAAATAGCAGAACGTGGTGGTTGAAAAAATAGCTCTATCTAAAATGGCTGCTAGTCAAATAAACACCCTGAATTCAACTCACTTGTTCTGTTGTCCCACAGCTCAAGGATTTCTTTCATAACAACGGTACTTTGTGTAAAAAAGACAACGAAACGTTTGGATCCAGTCTGTCCTTGCCAAAGATTGCAGGTAGCATCAAACGATGAACAATAATAACTCCAGTAATTAAGTACCACTGCATGAGACCAAATTTGTTTACTTTTCTTCCTACAGTTAGTAGTTAACTGAGAAATTACAGATCGTAATTTTAAGTCAAATGAGGACACTTCACTCCTTTGACAGGTTGAAGTACCGGTTCTGTCATCGTCGCTTTCTTGTTGGATTTAGCGCAATTGATCAAAATGTATAAAATGAAATTGTTCATTCCACTGACAACTCGTACGTTTACAGGCAATTATTGGCAAGAAAGCTCAAAAGCTTTCCCTACAAAACAACAACCATATAGCCCTGACATAATGACATGTAAGAGTCACAAAATATCATAGTCAGTATGACACTTAAGAATCTTATAAGAACTTATATTCTGATGTTTAGGGTTTTTTTATGAGGCTCATTAAAATGTGCCACTTAAAAATGGAAGATATGCTATAACGTAAAGATTACATGAAACCGGTAAGAATTCTGACCGGTACGACTCAGACCGGTCCAATTATTTTTTTTATGAGCCCGGTCTGAAAGTGATTGCATGAGACCTGTACGAGACTTCAGATCGCATGTTTCCTCGAATCCTCGTATTTCTCTGACATTGTCTTACGCAATTCCTAATACAACTTCACAGGATCTCCTTCGAAGTCAAGGCCTCTACCTTCAATACCTTTCAATCAAATCCTCAACCATCGAATCCCTAAAAATCCAACGGGTTTGGTTTTCTTTGGGCTCTTTCCTATTATCCGCCATCTTGGAATGGTTCAACAACACTCTTGCGCATCCTCAAAATAGTGATCTCTGACCGACTCTCTGACCGGTCTCAAATCAGTTCGTGCTTACAGCAACCGGAATGAGTGAAATCGGCATGAGATAATTTTTCAGACCGGCTTCATGTAAACAGAAACAAGCATTTGTGTGGAGACCGATCTGAAGTCGTACGATCCGAAGTCGTACCGGTCTCACGTAACCAGGCTCTAAGATTGCTTTCATCAGAGAAAACCAACCCCCATACGTAAACGGAAAACTGTTGACAGCTGGTTGATAGATGTAATTTCTGATTCGCAGTGTTTTTCTTTTTGTTCGAACCTTCGCTGAAACAAGAACCCCAACTGGCGGTGCATCGTCCCTGGTGACCTTCTAAATTTTTGTCCGTTAAACTAATCACTAAAGAAACAATGCCCTAGGCATGGAAGCAGAAGAATAAGCTTGATCCTGATCTGATGCTAAATGTTTGACTTCATTAGAATATAAAAACAAAGAAAAACGAAAACAAGAAAAGGAGAGACCTTCTTCAATAAATGTTTATCTTTGTGTCAGTCACGGCAGACCTTCAGGGATGTCGTCCGAAGAATCATTCGCATGCGCGCCGCATATATTATAACCATAGAAAAGTATATATCATCGTTGAGCTAATAAAATATAGAATTTTAAGATTTTTTTCAAGATTTGATTTAATGGTAAGCGCGCGAAAGCCTTCAAACACAAAACTGACACTATTTGTTAATTTCTTGAATGTTCCGAGGTAGATAGCCAATCCGATTGCTCAAAATGTCAAGGTTGCTGAGTTGGCATATATACCAATCAAAAATATCCCTTTACTCTGCTGCATATCATTTGCAAAAGTCACTCCCAAGCTCCCCATGTTGCTACTAACTACCTACAATCTTACCAAAGCATATAACAACAGTGCACATAGTGATTTTCCAAGATTACCAATGGAAGACACATTACGGTTGCCCAACACTGCCCTTTGTAAAAGTTCGGTTTGCATGCAAAAGGAATCATTCTCTGTGAAAAAAGCATGACCCTTATGAAACTGCTACTCGAAGACGAGCAAAAAATTCAGAAGTTTACAAGATCTATCTTACCTAAGTATAGTGCAGATGGAGTGCCTTTGGTAAAAGTTTAGCCTGCATGCAATGCATGCAATACAAATTATTTTCTGAAAACATTCCCTTTGCTACGAATAGACATGATAGACAAGAGAAAATGAGGTAGATCTTCTATATTCTCTTACTATAATAAGCGGACAGAATCTATTTTTAGAACCGGAAACTATTTTAAATGACCAATGGCTGATGTCCTTCTCATCACGTGGTTGTAATTTCGATGCGCCATGGGGATCTTGTTTAGTTTGACCTCGACTTTACACTTGCGGTATTGGGAAACCGCGCAGCCATGGAACGAGATATAAATTCCGCGCTAAAAATAGATTCTGTCCCCTTATCATATCAGACGGGGTTATATTCTCTTTCCTCTTTTGCTCTTCTGATAGACGAACATTGAAAGTTCCAGCCTCCAATAACTGCCTGCGACCCTTAACAGGAATAGAAATATCGCACAAAAAGTGAGTTCCCTTCCAAGATAACCAAGGTACATCAATTACCTTCCACTGTTTTTCGAAACAGCTACATATTGACGGACACTAGAATTTGGTTCATGGGTTCGTTTTCCAAAACTACCAAGTCACATTATTATAAATTGCCTTACACTAGCACCGTCTTCCGAAGGGGTTAAGCCCGCATGCAAGAGGCTAGGGCAGTTGCTAGACATTAATATCGACAGATGTGTCTCTATACAGTCTGTACTTAGCCTTTTAAGAAATAATAACCCAAGATTTAATGAGGAGATCTTGACTCGCAGCAGGGCTTGGTCGTGTCTCCTATCGTCTGCTGTACCTGGGACTCAGATTGCTATACCTGCTGCTACGATAATACCTTTCTTCACCTCGTCTCGTTCTTCGGCCCGGTGGATCAGCCTGGTAAGACCTCCGATAACTCCTATGAAATTGTTCGGGTCCTGTCGCGTTCCGTTCAAACTTCGAGAAACCCGACCGCAACTCAAGTCTGGTCGATCTCCTAACTTCAGAATGCTCCTTTTCATTTCGTCTCCGTTGAGTACGTGTTTGTTCCAAGGAGATTTGATCCTGATACGGCGAGGTTTCTCGGCGGGCCCTTTTTGCATCAAGATAACCTGCGGATTGTGGTGATCCTCTTCTTTCTTCGTCGGCTCTTCGGCTGGAAGAGCTTTTCTCGTGTACGCGCCGTCGCGTTGGATGCCCCTTTCCCTCATTATAATCCCTCCTGTCTTGAAGACGGTATTTTGGGGAATTCTCGAGGTCTGGCAAGAGGGATCTCATCGCCGTCATAGCGCCCTCCTCAACGTGCCGTCCCTCGGTAATGTTACTTCGTGATTCACCTAAGAAATACCTTCTTTGCCTTTCTTCTGCTTCCCTTTCTCGTTCCTTCTCTAGCTCTCTATCTTTGGCTGAGAAAAATCTATCCATCTCATTCACGTACCAATCGCGCAGAAATGAATTCTCTAACTCACGCGGCAGCAATTGGACTGCCACGTGTTTTTCACGTGCACTAGGATCCCACTTGAACATATAGACAGCAGGAACTGAAGGATCACCTTCACAAACAACGTTTCTCATCCAGGACAGAACATCGTTTAGGAAGTGCAAGTACCTGTCCTTGTCAAATTGACCTTTTGGGACGATGCCAGGGATCTTGTCTGTTCTTATTTGTTGGACTCTTTTCACGTGACCATCGTAGTCCCGGATCCCATACACAATGAGAGGCGCGCCCGCGATAACGGACTGACACCACCATGGCATCAGTTTTTTTCTTCTGAACGCCCAGGGTGCTCCGGCAATAGTCTCAGTCACTACTTTCAATTCCACATAGTTTGAAGGAGGCTCCCGAGCTTTCCCCTGTTATTGAGAGGAAAACAAAACTGTTTTTGTGACCTCGAAGGGGGAAAGTTTGATTTAAAAAAAGTAACCGTAAATTGGTATTATTGTGTGCCCCCTTGAAAAGCCTAGGTGATTTTGGGGCCAACAATGCCTAATATGTTTACAGAAATAATATATAGAGGATATTACACGTTGGCGCGAAGATATGAATTTTATTTTCGAGTGGCAAAACAATATTTTACGAACGAGCGCAGCGAGTGAGTAAAATATTGTTTTTGCCACGAGAAATTATTATATAGACAAAAAGAATTTCGGAGCGAAATTACCGAAATTACGTCATCGATAAATTCACGTGTGAGATTATGGAAAATAAACCACTCGGGTCCCGGATGTAGTTTTTATGAATTTTACGAGTGGTATATTTTCCAGTAAAACACTCGTGTCTATATAATAAATAATAATAATAAAAAAGTTCGCAATATTTGTTTACTTAATCCAGCGATTGTGACAGCAACTTGGAATAAATGAGCAGAAGTAAATTTTTGAAATTGTAAGAGCCTGTATAGCGAGCGCAGTTTTTTTGTCTTTGAAAAATTTAGGAGAGCTTATTTCTACAAGTTTGCACTCGAAATCAGTTGATTACTTGTTATTAATATACATGCAAAAACTTAATTTCAAATTTCTGCTCTCAATTTCAATTTTTTGCACTGTTTTGTTTCAATTGACGAGCTCTCAGCCAATCCCCGTGTTGAAACTTTTGCAGGCATATTATTAAGCAAGCCGTGAATGGACGTATGCTTAAAAAAGAATTTTTTTTGAATCCGACTAATTATAACGATTCTTCTTTTAACAGCCTGGACCTTATGTCGTTTGAGACAGGTTCCTTGCAATTGCTGAGGAAGACCATACCTAGATAGGTCTGCTAGCTGGGAGGTCCGTGTAGGGGAAAACGGTGACCAAGACTGACATAGCCGGCAATATGACGTGAATAATCCCAAAATCGAACTGTTGTTTTGATGTTGTAGGGAGCGGGATTACTGTTTTCAGTAACTGTTGACATTTTCCAAACACACTCACCCCGCTTAGCGAATGCAACACACTGCAAATAACTTCAGTGAATTTTACTGAGCGAACTGAATATTTTTATTTGAATACCATTTCTTCCTTTGTCGGTGTCCAGGTATTAGCCCTTCAAAGCCTAAATTTGTGTCCGGAAAGGTGTTCACTAACATAGGTAGAAAAAGTTACGTAAGGGTCAGCTCTAAGGACCAATCAGACGGTAATATCATCGTTGCCCTATCCTGTTAGAAGAAATACCTTACCTCGATATCAGGGACACGGGCGTCAACTTCCGCTCGCAGAGCTATCATGTGATTTCCCATCCGTAATCTCACAACTGAAAAGAAACCGGGGTACGCTCTTATTGGTTCTTGTGGAACAGCTGCCGATTCACTAGGATGGGTGGGGTCATGAGTCAACTCCACTTCGAATCTCTTGCCCCAATATAAAATCCTTTGCGCATATACAGAAGGCACCTCCCTCTTCTCTTCTTCGATGTGACTGAGATAAATTGTACTTCGATAGCGTGTCGCCAACATGGTCCATCGTCTGCCGTCCATACCATTGAGTACGTTAAGAATACGACTTAAATTACCACGCGATGTAACAAAGTCGGCATTAAGACTGGAAAAGAAACAATGAAGTTAGGGAACATGGATATAGGTAAAAATAACTCAACATTTCGAAGGAATATTATTGGTGAAACAGAGAATGGTTTGTGCGAAAATCTGGGCGGGTATATTTACGTTGGGGAAGCGCTAACGCTCGAAACGTCCAGACCCTCATTAATCTTAAGGTGGTAAAGTTTGCTTTATCAACTCGTTTGATGAACCTATTCTATTTCCCACCGAAGCAACACCAGTTCCTTTAGAAAGTAACTCTTTTATGTTTTTGTAATTAGAGATGTGTGCGCTAAGTCTTCGCTCAGATGTGAACTTTAGTTTCATCTTTTGTATTCAAATAAGCGTGAACAAATTAAAGCAAAGCCCACAAATTGTAAAGCACTCGTTGCCTTAAAGTGCGACCACCCAAATAAATTTACATACAAATTTTGAATGTCTGTTTTTGACGCTAAACAGCAGATTTGTGGCGAGTGTCTACCTACGTACTGAGATGATTCTTTTTCAGTCTTGATATGTTTTGTACCGTTATCGCGCAAATCATAAGTATTTGCCCCCGCGGAGTTTTGGCCCAGACGGCCAAAACCCGAGGGGGCACCCTAGAAGTCCCCGCGTATAGGAAGCAAAATATCGTCGTAGCAGGAAAGATCTCGTTTTTTGAGAACACGGCTCGCAAAGGATTGCCGAAGGATTCTGGGAGCGGAGTCCTTGCCACGAGGTTCTGAACTCCAAAGGTATTAAAGTGTATATAGCTTTCAAGATAAATGTAAGTTTATTTGTTGAAAAATCGCGTCGAAGTCCGTTCGAACTAGAGTCGAAATTGTGGAAACTCGCATTCAATTGCTCATCTATGTCTTTGACCGAAAGATACGGTCACACTTAAGTTTCACTTCAGAAGATATTCTACACTCCATAACATAAAAAGGCGGGGGGCGGCTTTAGTGAGAACTATGACTAGTTTCAGCGAAATCTTAGCCATTTGTAGTGATTCTGTTGTTTAGTTTGTATGAGTTGTTGTTCCAGTAGGTGCACTGGTAGGTGATACTACTCAACTCGTGAATAAAAATCGTACGCGCGCATTTTCCATGAAGCAATCTCTATGTACCTTTTGATCTGAAGTCTCGGATGTCAGTAAGCTGGGGCCTGGTATTAATGTTTTCCGGTCCCGCGCTACGTCAACACGAAAGTAAAACATAACTATCAACAACCAAAACTTAAATCTTTCACACCTGGGGTGCGACAGGTGTGTTGGAGGAACTGGAAGAGATTTGGCCAGCAGAACAAGCAGTTTTCGAATTGATAAACTTGTAACTCTTGATTATGACCATTCACGATATCCGCCATGCTGTCTTCTCGCAAATATCATCGTGAGGAACATGGCACTGGTATTGTCAAATGATACAGAAATTTCCGATCGATATTCCGGTACAACCGAGAAAAAGTTAATACCTTGGAAGGTATTACCTATTTTCCGAAAACATTCCACCGGAATAAAGCGTTCCAACTTTTTACCGAAATTTGCGGTTTTTTCGTAAAAATGGTAAGCTCCTCTAAATTGGGGCTTTCTTCAAAATGGAGTATTTCTTCCCTTGAACAATGAAAATATTTTCTCTCATAACTTGTCTTTGGCTCTTCTTACTCTCTCGGAAATTGTAATTTTTTATGATTAATTGGTAATAAGACCTCGTGTCGTCCAATTCGGTCTGTTATCATACTCGTGATAAACAAATCAAACTCCCGCTGCGAGGTCGTCCGATTTTGTTATCACTCGTACGATTACACACAGAATTGGACTCCACTCAGTCCTGTTATCATTACATATTTACACAAAACTATTTAAATAAATTTTAGCTTTTCTTCCCTTTGGGAAGAACGCTCCATTGACAGTATCAGTTTAGCTTTATTTTTCCGATCTTTAAATGACTTATAAAAGTTACTCGCAAGCGATAACTGGGATACTATGTAAAACCATTACATCGCTTTCTGATAGTGTGTTATACACCCAATAGTTGATAATATAAATTATTTTTATGGTCTCACAACGGAGTCACTTGGGTGGTGTTCGCGACGTTTCGACTGCTTACTGCTAGTCTTCTTGATCCAATAGTTGGCAAAAACTTTAGAACTTGCTCTGCGCACCTATCAGGGGAAATTGCCTTCTGTATCTCTGAATAAAGGGTTTACCAGCTAAAGTGTAAACTGAACTTAAAATTTTTTTAAGTAATAAACTGTTATAAAAGCTTCACGTGAGAACTTTAAACTTTCCTTAACCTTATTTTTCGGCGGCTGACACTGAGTTTCCTTTAGGAGGGTCAAACAGGATAAGAGTCCTTCCGGGAAGACATCTGCAACTGGCCTATAACTTATATTGTGGGGATAGTTTCTAAAGAAACTGGTGCTGCGTCGGTGGGAAATTGAAACACAAGAAATTGGATAAATCAAACAAGTTGATTAAGTAAGTTATACCACCGTAAGGTGAATGGGAGGTGCTGACGTTTCGAGCGTTAGCCCTTCGTCGGAGCGAAGGGCTAACGAAGGGCTAACGATCGAAACGTCAGCACCTCCCATTCACCTTACGGTGGTATAACTTACTTAATCAACTTGTTTGATTTATCCAATTTCTTGTGGCCTATAACTTAGTCTGACGTTTCGAGCGTTAGCCCTTCGTCGGAGCGAAGAGTGTTTCGCTTCGACGAAGGGCTAACGCTCGAAATGTCAGCACCTCCCTTTTACCTTACGGTGGTATAACTTACTCAATCAACTCGTTTGATTTACCCAGTTTGTTGTATATAATTTAGTTTGTTTCAATAAATTGTAGGGTAAATACACATCAGAAACACAACTGGAACGTATTGCCAATTCTTTGGAATACTTCAAGCGCACTAGCTATCTGCATTCGCTGTAGTATTTCAGGAAAGTACACTAGCGCTGTGCGAAGTACCTCGATTTGTCATTTTCTCGGGAGCTCCCCGGTTTCTCTGTCATCTTTTGCTTGTTTTGCAAAATCCAGTGCAGCATTGAGTCCAGATGCTGTTGAACATTCGGCAATTCCTGCCATTGTTCGAATCCCACATTCAAATCTATATCAAGCCGATCTGAGTTCGCGGGCAGTCTTAAAGTTCCAAGCTTGGATTTATCCGGTAAAAAGTACCTCCCTTCGTCAATAGAAAAATGTCCTATTTCACTATGAGTACATGCGACAGTTCTATCAGTACGATGGCGGTAGTTTGATACATCAAAGAAGCTCAGCAGTGGAAGGGAAGACATCCCCTCCATCGCAAAAGTACTTATTAGCCAATGTTGGTCTACTGTGTTCTCAGAATTAAGTTTGCGTATTTTTCTCAGAAATTGGAGGCGATTGATGGCGAAGAGCCTGAGCACGAGGAAGTTGCAACATCGCCCATCATTCACTTCGGCTTCCAGCGGAAGAGAAGCGAAACACAATTATCGAAACATTTTAGCGGTGTTTTTACACTATAAATGTTTTTGTATTGATTAGTTCTGTTTTTTTTTACCGAACAGAAAATGAACCCTTTTGAAGAAGATGTCAAGGAAGCTGTGGCAGGTATGTTTGTGTTTAAACATGCTTGTTTGTTGCGAAATTGGATCTGGATAATTGTTTACAACTGTAGAGTTGAGTATTTGCGCTGATGAGCGATATGCAAGTCTAGAATGAGAGGCTCTTTTGTACATGTGCTTTTGCACTGATGTAACACTTGTTTCGGAAATCTCCGTGTCTCTATGCATATATTCACAGCGCATTCCACCACTATTAGGTTTCCAGAAGATGCAAGCTTGTTTGCGTCATTCTCTTTCGTTTTCCCATCAGAAGGTACTAGATTTACGTGATCTTACAAGCCTTGCGGATAGTGCGAGATTTCCGCTTTACCCCATATGGCTCATTATGCATGCTGCAGTCGTACTAACTACCTCTGAGTTATAATTATAACTTCTTGGTTTTCAGTGGCGGACAAGTTTCTTTCAGTGACACTAGCTAGAGAGCCCTTATCTCCAGACGCAGAAAAAGAACGCAGTTTATTAGCAGTCTGGTTCAAAAAATTGAAAATACAGTTGGGTGCAAGTACTAAATCTACAGAAGACATAAAACCTCCACCCCGGCCAGGAAAGGGTAGGACACCAGTTGCAGACGAAGGTCAGGATCAAGGGCCTGACGACATTTATGATGACGTAAAAGGTAATTATATTTGATGTTATTGTACACAGTGCTTTAGCACTCTGATTGGTCACTTGGGCTGCTGTACTAGGAATATATACTGCTAAGGTTGTCATTGCATGCATCCCTGGTCATGCAGGGATAAGTTTGGAAATGTGGTTGTCAATTCGTGGGTGGCTCTGCATGGGCTGCTGGGATGTAGTGTTTGCAATAATCTACTCTTATTGTATCCAAAGAATATCTTAAACAGGCTGTCGAATAGAAGTATTTTTGATATTGTGCCTGTCAATCTCTGTATTGAATTGAACTTGAATATACTTTGGAATTTATTTGCTGACTACTGATGTAAATCATGTTTATAGTACACAAGGTTTGTAAGTGCTGTCCAGGTCAGATATTCAGTTCCATTGTATATGTTGTGATTTAATCTTATCCTTGGTTTATATTTTATTTTCCTTTCTCTTGGAATATGATAAAATGAGCTAAAAACAAAGGAAATAAAATTTAAACCAAGAATAAAATTAACCATAAGATATACTGATGAAGGAAATGTATAATAAGCTGAAACGGGATGTCGGAGAGTAGTGACATACAGCTATAAAGAAAGTTGTGGTCAAAGAGTCATGGAAAGCTACACTTAGCCAAATCTACCAACAAAAACGCAATTGAGCTAGCTCTTGCTATTGTTGGTGAGACTTGAATTCTATCAAGTATTTGCCATATTAATAATATAAGTTATCCTTTTGTCACACGACATACAAAAATAATAGTAATAATGAACTTTATTTGAATGTCAACTGTATTTAGCACTGACATTCTAATTGGGGACATACAAAATCATATTAAGGTTACCATAAACCTTCGCGGGTCTCCTTAGCCCAAGAAATTGTTACTTGCGATACCTTAAATACAACCACTAAAAATTATATATCAATATAAAGGTTATAGAATGCTCTATGCGATGAAAGTTGTTTTGTTTCAATTATTTTTAATCATAAGGCGAGCGTGACCTAAAAATGGAAAAGTCGTCTGACATCCCTTTGAGCAAATTTATCAGGTATCAAACTCAACTGCATAAACAAAACTACTGCATTATATCATTCACAAGGCATCTATCAATCATCAAAATGTGTGTGAGGGAATTGTATTTTTTGAAATTGATCTCCTGCAATGGCCTTCATCGTAATACATGTCACTGAATTTTTGGACATCAAACTTGAGCAAAAATTTCCAAAACGTGATTGATGCCTTGTGAATGATATAATGCAGTAGTTTTAAATAAATCAAATCAAGTCACTACAGTGTAGATGTTGATGGCAACGTTTCAACTGCTTACTGCTAGAGACTTCTTCAGGTTATAGGGTCAACTGATTCTGGCTCACCATTATATAGCTGTGTGGTCTGCTCTGTTCGCTTTGGAAGGGAGTTATGTTTATTGATTGTGAAAACCACTGGGACACAAGGATGGTGAAAGAGGTAATTCACTTAAGACTGCACCCTAATGACATCAATAGGGATAACAAATTCCAGAGGCGTGAATGCTGACAATCAAGAAACACCACAACAAACACGCAGTGAGCTAATGAAGTTACCGCTGAGGAAAACACAGCAGACAGGAACAATAGCAGGATTGTAAAGCACCAATCAGAGCAGACCATAAAGCTATATAATGGTGGGCCAGAATCAGTTGACCCTAGGCATATTGCCTAAAGAAGACTAGCAGGAAGCAGTTGAAACGTCACGATCAACATCCAGTGACTATGTCATGTGACAAAAGAACAATTCCGTGATGAACAACAACCCATTCCTTAACATTTGCCATATTGCGATTCAAATTTGTTTTGGTCCGATTTGTTTGTTCACGAGTATGATTGCAGATCGAATTGGATGACACAAAGTCTTATTACCAATTAATCACAACTTTAACAAAATTTGTGATACATAAACTTCTTTTTTTAACTCAAAACACATGAAATTCCAAGATTTTTTTTTGCTGGCAGTGAAAAAAAAAGCCACTTAAGCTCATACGTGATGGCGCGAACTGTCCAATTACTCAAGCATGACGCGTACTGCCCCATTTAACTTGTCATATTAAGGCTGAAATCAGGGCAGTTGATAGCCAATCAGGTTTGAGAATTTTGTTATAGTTATGATTAAATGTGTTACTGGATTAGGTTAAGTGAAACAGAAAAATATCTAGCTTGAAGTCATGAAGAATGGACCTTGCTGTGCTTGGTTGGCATGCCATAATGTGATGCCAAATATTTATCCCATTTGATCCTCCCATTCAGTCAATAGGTACAATATGAAAACTTAATTGTTTTGGTGTCTTTTAGATGATGATAAGGTTCAAGAAGAGTACTATTCAGAAATGGCTGAGGGCATTGAAGAAGGCCCAGGGAATGTAAGTCAGAATGCCACAGAACCCGAGGAGTATGAAGCAATGGACAAAGATGAAGCTCCTGGGGTTCAAACCCAAGACAATATCCCAGTTCAAAATTATGAGGTCATGGACAATGGGTGCAATCAAGAGTCCCAGGAGAATTATGAAGAACCCCAACAGAATCAGATTAGTGAAGATTATGAGATTTCTGGAGATCAACCGGCACAAGTGGAACAAAATTATGAGGTGGCTGATACAACGGCTGAGCAAAATTATGAAGGTAATTACTAGATATACCTAGAAGCTAGCTCCTGTTCACTGTATGGCTCTCTGACATGCCCACAAATACTTTTGAATATGTAAAAAGTGCAATATTATAAAAAGCCTCCTAGTCTCCCTAGCTTTGACGACTGTGATTACTTTGGCTTTGCATATTGCTTGAGAATCATAATCATGTGCCACCTCTTCAACCAATCAAAAGTTAAACCAAACCCGTCATGACTGATTACTGTGTTTGCACACATTTTCCTGCTCTTGAAACTGACAACTTGCACTTGATTGGTTGCACTGTGTGCATCTCGTGTCATTAGCCATTTATGATTATTAATTAGCAATTATTACTCTAATTCCAGTCATATGGAAGTCTCTCAATCAATAAATCAATAACTTATTTACCTAAGTGTTGGGGTTATTTAGCTATACAGCCAATAGATTTAAAAGACACTATAAATTTAAAACAAAATACTAAAACTGATTACTGAAAATAACTATTTAATTATATACAGGCCTTCTGACAGGGTGTGCGGGTGCGGGACCGCACAATTCGATCAAAGCCGCACAATCCCGCACAATTTCTGAAAATCCGCGAAATCCCGCACAATATGGAAAGATTTGGTTAAAAATCTAATTAAATCAGTATTCCCATCGATTGCCAAGGTTTAAAGAAACTTTTTAGGCTATATTTAGGCTATTTACCTAGCAAAACAACCGAGAAATCCGCCGCTTTCCGCAATTGAACAGCTCGAGCGGATATAAAAACAAGGCTGCTCTTCATAGCTCCGTGCCGGCCTGGGCACTAGTCTCCGTCTCATCTTGTCTCGGTGTTGTGGTTTTTGAAGCATTTCAAGCGTGAAGAGTTTTAAACATTCACGAGATAATATTCGCTCTACATATCAAAGAAAGTACAAAATTGTCGGGATTTTTCATAAAGTAACTTGTTCTGGTCGAAAACATTTTATTTCGAAGCGGAATTAAGCCCGGGAATTACGGTTTTGAATAAACTTAATTGATCGTGTCACGCAACATGATTTTGTTGATACAAACTTTGGCCAAAGTTGTAGCAAAATAGAAATTTGGTTTATGTTTAATTACCAAAC
Organism: Ricordea florida; assembly: GCA_949710005.1. Classification (NCBI taxonomy): domain Eukaryota; kingdom Metazoa; phylum Cnidaria; class Anthozoa; order Corallimorpharia; family Ricordeidae; genus Ricordea; species Ricordea florida. The sequence goes on along the minus strand of OX453275.1, from coordinate 27,252,220 downwards.
TAAGAGGGGAGTTGTTGCACTTTTCATTTATCCAGAAATTCCTCCATGTCGGTTTTTTTTGGCCCGGTGATCGAATATTTGTTTGTTTACACGATTGCGCAATCCCGCACAATTCCCGCACAATCGCCGTTTTTTACCGCACAATTTGTCTCCCAAAACCCGCACAATTTTCCTTTTTTTCCCGCACCCTGTCAGAAGGCCTGTATATACATTATTATATGATGTTACTGATTATAAAATACATATAAGACTATATAAAAGAGCCAGTGCTGCACATCAAACCATCAAGATCCAACCTACATGGCTGTCTAAGAGAATTAAGAGTCAGTTTTCTTCTGAGTTCAGCACGTGGCGTAGACCTCAGCACAGGTCCAGGTAGTCCTTAAAGTATGTTTTTCTGTACTTGATACTACATTGTATATTAAATCTGGGAATTACAAAACCACTGTAAAACATTATTTTGATCTACAAAGATTTTGCTACTTGGAGTCAGAGATGAAAAATGCAATAGCAGGTAAGTGGTACAATGGAAACCTCAGGCTGATTTTTTTTTGTCATTTTTGTGTGTCTCTCAGTGGCTGATCCGGCTGCTTCAACTGGAAATGAAGCTGGCGAGAAAGTACAGACTTATGAAGGAATTGATGGACCAGAGCAAACTCGCGGGGAAGGTCTCAGGGATAGTTCTACTTTGTCAAAATCCATTGACTGGAAAAATTTAACAAAAAATGTAAAACCTGGTGAAATTGAAGGTATCATTATCAAAGGTAATAATTTTTCCTGTTCCTTTGTGGTTGAAACAAGTTAAGGCCTCTGAAGACGTTTTTCAGCAGCCTCACTTAAATGCTCTTTGAAAGGAGATTTAGAAAGAGGTCCATAAAGGGGTACAGTGTGGGTGTCCAGGTTTTGTTCTGGTACAGTCCAGGAGATCTACCTAGTGCCCTTTGTCTACCGGTAAACCTTTTTTTTTTTACCACAATTGCTACTAATACCGCAATCTAATTGGCTAATTTGCCGTTGTCGATAAGAGTCTAGACAGCGCTGCACGCGTCCATGTGTCACGCAAAGCAATAGCCAATCAAAAACGCTCATTTTGAAGAAAAAAAAACATTTTCTTTGACGTTTTTAACGTTGCTGTTGTGGTAAAAAAACAAATCGAATGTGGTTTAGCGTTGTCCACTTATCCCATAACGAGTACGCGTTATCACAGTGGTCAAAATTTGTCGTGGACTCACTCGGCTGCGCCACGTGAGTCCGCAACATTTTGACCACTGTGATTGTAGCCGCTAAATTTCACCTGCCCACTACTCGTTTATTTACAGAAGCACACCACAAGATACTTGCTGCACGGAAAAACGGTCCCGTCCCAGCGTGACAATTCTTGCAAAATAAAAAATAAATAAATAACAACAACAACAACAAGTACTAAGAAAATGTACAAAGGCTGGAATGCAGCTAACACAGGAACTTAGAACGAACCTTATCGGTAAAACGTCGTAAGGCATAAAGGAGAATGTACGATACGACGCCACACAGATGCTTCACGATGAATACTGTAACAGCGAAGTGTAGACCGTAATAAAGAACGAAATCTACAACGACGCTAGTACATATTAATTTAAATAGCGGGAAAAACACCTACGTGCGTACGATGGAACGACAACTAAGGAAAATTCGCATAGCGTGCTAATAGTGATGACGCGTACTCGTTATCGATAACAGTACAGACAAGGCTAAACAACATTCAATAATGCTTGACGTCAGCTCCTCGAATTTATATCTAATGCACTCCCTAATCTGTGCATGATTACGTCTAATTAGTAGATTAAATAGCATCATCTTACTTAAAGCTAACAGTACCATTCTGGGGTTTTATAACCTTAGTTTTGTGATCTTTCAAGGTCTTTGAGTTTGGGACACATGATTGTTTTCATTGCATCTGATTTATTTTTCCTATACATGTATAAAAGTATTTCTTTTTTCTCAATTTGTGTCCACAAAATTTCAACACAGAAGTACTGCCCTCTTCACTTTTTTATGTTTTGTATTAGTTGCTGTTGTTGCTTTTTTTTTGCTGCCGTTACGGGAACATTTGGTTAATGTTCTTTGACGTTCTATTGCACATGTATTTAGCATTTGGCCCTCAGATCCCTCAATGGACACGCATTACAGATAAGAAAAGGGGGATCAGGAAAAAAAAAAACACTTCCTTCTTAACATGTTCCTATAAATATTTAACTTATATTTTCACAGGCACGCTATGGAAACACCGAAAAGAAGGCAAATTCTTTGTAGGGAGTAAGTGGCAGAAAAGATTCTGTGTGTTACGTAGTTCTGTCTTGTACTACTTTAAGGACAAGAGTTCTGATAAGCAACAAGGCCAAGTGTTACTTCCTGGCTACAAAGTGGAAACTGTAGACAAAAGTGATCGAGAGTTTAAGCTTACAATAGAAGGAGGCAGGTCTTTTAAGGTGAGTTTGGTGCTATTTACCGTAATCATTAACCCTTTCACTCCCAAGGGGTCTCCATTTGACGAATAAAATCGTCTGGCGTTAGACAGAGTAAACTCTATAAAGTCACTCTTGGGAGTGAAAGGGGTAAGAGAGATAGTTTTTAACCCTATCACTCTCCATTTGACGAGTCAAATCACATGGCGTTAGACAGATTAAACTCTATAAAGTCACTCTTGGGAGTGAAAGGGTTGGGATCTAGATTGTTCACTTGTACTAATATCTTGCATTGTCACGAGTAACAACGTCACAACCAACACGCGGCAAATCAGCGGACCTCTGAAGAAAACAGCAATTAACTAAAACAATAGCAATATTAAAATGCGGTGTAATCCTTGTTGACCTGCAGTAACGCTTAACATCGGCTCCCGGCCTTAACTACAGCCAAACCTCAATTACCTAGACGTTTTTCTCTGGTCCCGTTTTTTGTCATAACTAAAAATAAGATATGACGTTGGTGACGCAAAACGTTTCTTAGCACTGTCGAATTGGAAGATCATGAAAGCTTTGAAGCATCAGCCATTTGGTTACGAGAGTTGAAAGATCATCACTGCATAACACCTCCGTATTCGAGTATGATCTATTCACTATTACAGTCCGTTCTCTTTATCCTCGTTGCTTTCATTTATGTCTCATTAAATTTATATGTTCGATTATCTCAGTGGACTCTCGATTATCCGGACATTTTGCACATGGCCTAACCGTGAACGCGAGTCCGGATAATCGAGGTTCGACTGCAGGTATTCTCTTAAACTATTTTTATTTTTTAGTTAATACATTTTTTCGGCGACTGCATATGAAATAATGCAGGAGCCAATATGTCAAAGGAAACACGAGTGATTGAGTGAATGAAAGAGCCAATCAGCGCGTGCCTAGTATTTAGCCAATCACAATGCACAATACAATTCGCGCACCGCGAAGAATTCTGGGAAATATCGGGATAAATGGATAAATGCAGTAGCCACATGTATGCAATGCTTGCCTATTTTTCAGTCAGTCATACATTGACTTCGCTTGTGTGGTTGTGTTTAGTTTAATGCCAGTTCTAAAGCCGAGGCGCAAAAATGGATGGCAGCCATACAGAAAGTTGCTGATGTGCCCATTTCTGCACGACACAGCGTAACTTTGCAAGAAATCCGTGACAACGAGCCATCAGGGGATGATGACAGCATGTTCTATGAAGATGTTGCCAAAAGTGGTACTACACCGGCAGCAGAAACCACGACGACGGCAGCTCCACTCGGACGAGCAGCAGGATCAGACGAGGCGGAGGAGGTGTATGACGACACACTGGCTGAAGATGAAAACTTTTATGAGGCAGTGGGCAGTGTGCAGTCTACAGTCGCTGCCCAGCAGGGAAGCAGTACACCCATAGAGGAGATCAATTATGAAATAAGTGCAACTCAGGCATCTGGACCAACTGGTATGGTTTGCGGTAGGCAGTCGTCACTAATTGCATGCTCAAATTCCTCTTTCCCCCCTTATTAGCCTGACCTGTTCCAGACACTCAGATGTGTCTGAGTGTGTTTAGGGGAGGGGGGGGGGGGGTGTCAGGCAGAGCTCCCCTCAGGTTTTCTCCGCTGGGGCTGACGCTCACCCCTTACCATCTGAGGACTCGGTACAACTTACCTCAAATTCAATCAATCTTATCAAAGCGACAAGCAACGATGTGACAAGGAATCGTTAGTTAGTATGGAAGTACATGTGGGCTATTAGAAGTCATTGTAGAAGTCTATTTGTTATTAATTTAGTTATCTATTTTTTTTTGTTTAATATTCATTTATTTGACACAAGGTGATGAGTATTCTAAATGGCAATGAAGGAATGAAAAAGGAAACATAGGAATTAAGAAGCCATATAGCATTATTCAGTTTGGGAGTCCCAGATTACTATGCTTGTCCGAACACATTTATAAATATCTGCATTCCTTGCTACACTTGGGAAAGTAAGATCACTGAGAAATTGTAACTGAAGCGTATTGTTTTTTTTTTCTTTTTTTCACTTTCCTCTTAACATCCTTGCAGTACAGTATTCGTAATTGTGAGGTGTTCCTTGTTAAGTCAAGATTTAACGATTTGGTTTGTTTTCAAACAGAACCCGTGGAAGAAGAAAATTATGAGTTACCAGAGGAACAGAATGCTCCAGCGTTACCACCACCCCGACCATCCAAGCCCCACCCACAGCCTGGAGGAGGGGAAAACGCTAGGATTGCCGAAGACAAGGGTTCTCCAGCTCCCTCACCTCTACGACCTGCCAAAGGGCAGCCAGAACCAGAGCAGGAAGAAAACTATGAAGTACCAGAAGAACAGAGGCCTCCATCATCTCCACCTTCAAGGCCTACTAAACCGAAAGTGGTAGAAGAAACGTACGAGATAGCAGAGGAACAGAGGCAACCAACGCCTTCAGCTCCGCGTCAACACCGACCACCACCTGAACCAATACAGGATGAAAATTACGAGGTGCCAGAAGAGCAGAAAGCTGCGCCACCAGCACCGCCTCCTCCTCGACCCACAAAGCCGCAGCCACTGGTGCAAGATGAGGAGTACGAGGTCCCTGGACAGGATGAGAAACGGCCCCCTCCACCACCAGCACTGCTTATAGAAGAGAATTACGAGGTACCGGAAGAAAAACCTGCAGCTCCGCCTAGACCCACTGCGGCAAAAAGGAAGCCGCCTGCTCCTCAACCAAGTAAGTACAACGGTTGCTATCGCTGCTATATCTTGTCAGCCCGAAAGAACACCATCGCGTATGAAGAGGGCCTGAATGGAGTTTAATGTTTGGCGTTATTTTCCCATAATTTTTAGTGTTTTCTGTTTCCGAAGAAAATATTGTAAAGTGTTTGGAGGATTCTTCAGACATCTTCGGTAATGTTCGGACCTCGTCGTCAGCCTGCGAAAATTTTCCACAGTCTTCGGAAATGTTCGGCAGCCTTCGGAAATCTTCTGAAGTAATCTGGAATTGTTGTAAGATGGCCAAAAACTCCTTGCTATACGAAACAAGATAATATTGGCCTTTTTGGAGCCGTGTTTGCTTCTTTCAGGAAAAAAATTACTGTTAATGTTAGTGTTAAAATGCCTATAATTTAACTGTTTCATGTTACAAAGCCAAAAAATAAAGTGTTAATTGTTATCGAGGTACCCCCATTCAGACCCTCTAGGAATAGTCGATGCAATTTGTTTAATGCCAGTATAGTGTTTGATTTATTACCTCCATTTTCAAATGGCAGGCGATCCTTACAATCTTATTGGTCCTAAGCACCTCGCTTTAATCACGAATCGTGACATTTTTTTGCTGTAAGTCGCATACTTCCTAGCCAATGAGAATGTGACACCCAAACTTAGCAACCAATTAGGTTATCCAATAAAATTACAGGAAAGTGAAAGTCACAAAAGAAGTCATTACATGCTTGTTGAATTTGCAACTCCGACCCCCAGTGCTTCCCCTTTATAAGAAATTGTAAATTTGAGAAACCTACTATTGGATCAATAAAATACGGCCCAACATCCTTTAGTCAGGGAACTAAACTGTGCGATTTACGTTATAAAGTGTAAACTTAGTGGAGTGCTATTCTGGGGTGAAGTCAGTGATACCGTAGTTGTGATCTCAACTCCAACACCCTCACTGCTATGCTTCAGTGCCTTCTCTATGCTCTTTGTAAGGTTTGTTTTAATGATGTCACTGTCTTTAACAGAGGAAATTATCCCTGAACAACCAAAAAGACCAGCACCCAGACGGCCACAAGGGGAGCCGAAAAACTTTGGCTTGGAGCAGAACGGTGCGGCCATTAATTATGGTAACGTTTATCAAGCACTGTGGAACTGTGAACAAGATGACGACGATGAGCTGCCATTTCAACGCGGTGATCTTATCTACATTTATGAAAAACCACATTCTGATTGGTGGATTGGATCACTGTTCAAGCCTCAGGGTGATCGCGTTGGTCTGGTACCGAGCCAATATGTTATGGAGGCGTATGCTTGAATACAGAAAGTCGCTAACCTGAAACAATTGCTTGCTTGCCGTTGAATTGTTAGAGCTTTCTCGTTTGTATAGGAGAAACCCGGTCGGTGTACGCTTTAGTCATTACAAAGGTATTTCTGACCACCAATTAACAGGTCAGCTTTTTTAGTCTAAACCTAACGTGCTTACTTCTTAAATATGGATACAATTTTTCCCCGTTTGTATAGGTAATAGCATGGGTTGTAGTGATATTTGGTATAAAGACCACAAGGGATATTTCAAAATTGTTGTACGTAATTTCAAGAGCCGTTAGGCGAGTGAAATTTGAGACAGGTTTGAAATATCTCGAGTGGTATTTATGCCAAATATCACGTACAAATCATGCTATTATTTGTTTATACTACTACTGGCAAAAGATTTGTAATTTTCACATGTATTTCAAATTAAGCAGAAATACCACTGCACTTAGCCTATCAAATTACAGAAATTTGTCATGTAGTAGTATAAAAGCAGAAATACCACTGCTCTTAGCCAATCAAATTACAGAAATTTCTCATGTAGTAGTATAACTCCTGTAAAATTACGGTGCGACTATTTGAATCAAGGCCACCTTTTTCATACAACATTTTGATGTCTATTTTTGAGGCTAAACAATTATAGATTTGTGGCGAGTTTCTAGCAAGATGACTCTTTCTCCACGTTGATATGTTTCGTAGAGTTATAGGGCAAATTAAATGTATTTTAAGCGAAATATAAAACATTTGTAGAGCCTCTGTTGTTTAGATACTCGATCATGATTGGATAATTCGTATGTGGCCTTTGTTCGAGTATTCGCCCTGAAAGTGTCCTCCTTCCGGTAAATGGCCCCAATGATAAGCAAATTAATACTTTACACAAAATGATGAAAAAGTAGACGATCATCTGTCGGGAACCCGAGGAAAGATTGAGCCTAAAATGAGCCTGGTTTTATTTTTGTATTTTTGTATCTAGTTCCTATTTTAAATCCAGAGTTTTGCTTTTCGTTCAACTTTTTCATCTAAATATTCCCTAATATTGTTACACCGAAAACGATGCAAGGTTTGTTTGTAGATATAACCGACATCTTTGACGTTTACATTCATGCACTAAAATTTACACTTACATTAGAGATCATTATGAAAGAATACACGAGGACGATAAAGTACTTTAGAAATATACAATTTAAATGAATTTGAATTGCGAATTTTTAGAGCAGATAAAAATAGAAAACACGCAACGAATGTTTCAACAATATGCTATTTTTTTAGATTAGCGACACCTTGATAGTGAGTTGTCGCAGCAGATATTTTTGCTATCAAAACTGTCCCATAACTGTCGCCTACGTCGACCATTGAAAGAGTAAGGGTCATTCAGATTGACGCTAGTTTTGAGAAATGCTCTTTTTTATATTTATATACTTTAAACAAATTTTTTCACTGTAGTTCACTCAGTGGATAATTATTACAATTATTTTAAGAATTCTCCTTGTTTTATTACCTTTAAATCTGTAGTTTATTCTCCCTAGCCTGCGACGGAGGCTTCGCGATCTTCAATGTCCCATTTTTTTTTTTTTATTATTACTGTTATTCTTATTGAATGATTTACGAGGACGTCGAAAATGGTAAAATTATATTTATTTATCATTATTATCACCACCACTATATATCATAATCATTATCATTATCACTACCACTCACTATCATTATCACCATTATTATTTTTTGAGGGTCGAGTCCCATTCCAGCCTGTATTTTTATCAGCTTAAATTCGTCCCAATAATTGATAAAAATCGCGTCAAAAATCGCGTCAAAACTGCGAGAGTGAAGCCTTCCAACAAATGTAACAACTTCTAGAGATATGCGGTGAACGAACGCAAAGAGCTTCCGTGCGCTTACACGCCCTTAACTTCAAATTAATGGCGTAAGCGTTCGGATTTCAATCTCTGACGAAGGTGAAACAGATCGGGTACAACCAAACAGAAGCTAAAAATGCTCCAAGAAGTTTAATGATATTTTGTT
>OX453275.1:27226217-27238717 GCA_949710005.1 Ricordea florida | reverse complement strand
TGGCATGACAAATAATAAGATTTTGGACAAAATGCAAGTATTCCCTAATTTCATGAGTATGCCATTTGTTTACCTATTAATATAATGGGTGACAAACTACTCCTTATTACATTTCCAAACCTGGACGCCATTTTGGCACCATAGGAGAAGTTGCCATAACAACATTGTAATCTCACATGTGAAATAATAAATTAATGCTGAAGTTTCACACCAACATTAAGGAGTAATCTGTCACTCATGATATTATAATAATAATTTATTAAATTAATGAGTTTTATTTTAGTTAGTACATGACTGTGTAACGAAAGTACTGTATACCCGTATCTCCTCTAGCAGCTGGAGTCCTTCTGTGTGCTTCTCACAGGCTGCAGCAAGAGTTGTAAATGACTTCTCTGTGGGAGAAACCTTCAACTTGTCCTTGAGTTCCTGCATATGCTTCTGAAATTTCAAAGATTGCAGTTAATTTTGTCATTTCACTTGCTGATTCACAACTTTATCGCCTGAAGGGAGCGGAGGATTTAGGGGGGGAGCGGAGGATTTAGGGGGGGATCAGATGGTTATCTGGAGAACTGAGGGGGGGATCAGCCGTAATTGACAGGCGTAAAGGGGGGGATCAGACCAAAAAAAATGGAATTTCAGGTCGCGGCAGGACCCGAGGGGGGGGGGGGGTGGGGCACTCTGTAAATACTTGGTAAGGGTGTGCAGCCGGGACTCTATAAAAACCCCAACCCTATTCAAGACCACGTTTAGCTGTATTTTGTAACTCTATTCTAGCCTAGACACAAAACCCATACCCTATCCCAGACCAGCTATTTCGTAGAAACGGCATCACTATCGTAGTCCAACATACTGTACGCTAAAACAATATATGACAAAGCAACATTTCAAAGTTTTATTCATGGATCGTCATAAATAGCCATGTCAATTTGTCGCTTCCTTTTGACGTAAACCTGCTATATTTATTTTTGTCTCTGTTTCCCTTTTATATTCAGGCATAATCTATTGAAATTAGATAGGTAATCAATTTTTGTGTATGTATGTATGTATTAACGACAGTAGCTCAAACTTGTTTCATAACGTTTCAATTTTTTTCAATGGAGAATCATAATGGGCACGTTCACTAAACGCGGCCGAATGAAAAAAAAAAACTCGGCAATTTCTGATGCTCTTGTGGATGGCGCAACTCCAGAGTGGGAAAAATATAAGAGGTTTGAGGATCTTTCAGAAGAGGAAATCAAACAAATGTCTCTCCAGTCGTACGAAGAGTACGAAAAGAAACGAATGGAGAAAAATGCCTGGTACGTATGCAGTCAGGTTGCTGAGAGAATAGACGATGCCCCTGTCCTTAAAGAATACATCAAGAGTAAAGTAAGTGCGCCCCCTGATGAACTATTCTTTTTCAATTCTGTTTACCTTGATAACTATTGGGGTGCATCAGAAAGAAACAAAGCAGAAGTGCCTAGTGCAGCATACTTCAGAAAGATCGAATCGTTTATGGAAGACCACTATATTCGTGGAGAACTCTTTATGGAATTCTGTCGTGATGCCTGTAGGGAGTCAAGAGATGGAAGTTCCAATCTCTGTTCTTGGTGTTCTTACAATTGACGGATCGGACCAGAAACGAAGAGAATTCCGCAACCTGTGCCAGACCCAAACAATCCTGGACATTTCATGGATGTCTATCAAACGAAATTGACAGGCAGGACACCAGATGACTATCTCCCGAGAAAATGTCTTAAAGACCTGTATGATAAACATTCTGACAGTATTATAAATGATCGAGATACCATCAAGAGCTTCTGCACAAAATATAATGTTGATGAGAAGCATGTTATTACATATGTTAATCATCTGAAGGATATTGATATCAGAAAGGACATTAGAACAAGAGCAGCTGAGGAGCGAAGGAGGCAAGAGGCCGAACGAACATATAAGGACTTTCGATGGGACACCCTCATTGAGGGTGGCAAAGTGGAAAAGTTGCGAGTAAGAGAACTTGACTTGTATCTTAACAAGCATGGTTTGAGTACTGTCGGTCGGAAGCTTGACAAAGTGAAGGCTATTCGATGTCACTATTACCGACACGACAAAGAGGCTGTAATTACAGAAGAACTGTCGAGTGATGAAGATGACATGGAATCGGACGATGAAGAATTCGAAAGTGAGGAGGAAGAGAGCAACAATGACTTTGTTTTCGCGGATTTGTATGAACAGAGTGGCCCTTCCGCGACAATTCAGTTCATATCTGATGAGCAAATAACTGCAGCTGTTGTTCAGGGTCCGTGAGACGTAAGTACCATTATAGATATCACTTGCACATTAAAACTGTCATTTGTCGGTGGCTGGGAGAGGATGGGGTGGGGGGGGGGGATCATGACATCTTCCACTACCGATAAGGGGGGATCATTAAAAAACTTAATACTTTACGGGGGGATCAGGTAATTTCTATGATGTAGCAACAGAAATACTCCGCTCCCCCCAGGTGATAAATAATGACCGGTCCCTTACAGGGTTACATGAAATAGTAAACAACAGCATCTACAGTACAATTCAGTTGACTTTTGGGAAATGCTTAGTCAACAACAGGCCAAATATACATGTAAGTTGACAGTTACTGGTGGTCATTAACTTCTGCAAACTTAGTGCTTCCAAAGGACAGATTGCCTCATTTTAGAAAAGGTCTCAAGTACTCTAGCTGTAAGAGCAGTCAACAGTATTCAACAACTCTCTTTTGGGACATGTGGGCTATTGCTGATACAAGTAGGTATTGGTAAAACAAACTTCTATGAAAATAACATGACCAAAAAGTTTCCATTCTTCAATAGCAATGCAGGGCTGTCAATAATTTTAAAGAAGACAGCTGATAAAAAGTAGTAGGTGGTCAGACTTGTTTGGTACCTACATGTACATGTAAACTTTCGGTGTCATTTTGTGAGTAACGTAGCTGGCGATTTTTGTCAGAGTTAACCAGTGATAATTGCCAGCTGCCAGCTACTCAGGCGTGGATCCACACTGGTTTCCACCATTTTCTGGGAATCGGTCAGATTTTCCATAATAAATAATATATTTTTAATAAAAAGACAAACTTTCCAAGTTGAAATCTGAGGAGAATGGAACTGGCCAGTAGCCTGTCTGAATGACTCAGAGACCTAGGAAACAGGACTTAAGGGAGTTAGATCCAAAAAACTTCCTGGGCGAGCATGCCCCTGGACCCTCCTAGAAACTTCTACCTTCTGCGCTCGTTTTGGAAATTGGTCACCATTTATTCTAGATCTGCACCTGTTAATAGTGATAGCCCTGGAAATGCATGCACCAATTGATGCAAAAAGAAAAACATAGATGCTATGTCTATTGGTGTTGAATACCAGTTGGTAATCTGTTAGCATTTTGGTAAACTGTCACTTCACAGTCAGGTGACAGATGCATAAACATGAGTTGCAATAGCAGCTTGTTTTAGCCTGCTTAATGAATTACATGTAGTTTCTACAACTTGGAATCTCCTAGTAACAACAAGTGGCCACTTTGTGGAGGTTGTGGAACAAAGCTAAACTAGGTACATTAAGCTCTCGGTGGTCGCTTAATAGATGTGAAAAAATTCAAGAATTTAGATCAGGAAAGCCAAAACATGGCCACTACTGGTTAAGAGAGGTGGCATTTCATAGACTGAGGTTTAACTTACTTAATACCATTCTTCACTTGTTTAAGGACTTTTATTACTAGGAGGTTTATAGATTGTGGCTGCTAAATACGTGGCCTCTTAATGGGGTTCTGCTGAAATTACAGCACATCTGCATGCAAGGCTTTGGCATTGCAACTGGCTTAAAAATGTAAGCATTGGTTACACGTGTACAAAATTGGATATGCACTAGAAAAGGCTGACAGAACTGTACCTTTGCCTTCATCAAATCTCCTTGTGAAGCCTTGCGTTTGACAAGAGTATTGTAGAATGTGACATCAGGAGTGACATTACAGTCTTTCATCACTTTCATCAAGTACTCTTCCTCTTCCAAAGATGATGTTAAATACAGAAGCATTTGGAATGTTCTTACATCTGGGTTAACATCCTCAACAGCCATTAGATGCAAAAATTTCTCCACTCCAGGGAAATAATCTTGCAGGTTAGAACTGTTGCTTTGTTCTTCCACAGCTTCTGCGAGTCCTTGCAGCAAGACCCTTGAGTCATTTGGAGTCCCTTTATCTTCCTTTCCTTTATGGAGCTTATGTTCTGAATCAACTTGCTCCTTGCCTTTTTCTTTTGTTATGTCATTTTTTCTGTCAACTGAATCTTCCTCATTCATAGCAAGCTGTGTTCTTTGTTGCTGAGTATAAACTTTAAAATCTCTTATGACTTTTAGCACTGCATTAAAAACAAAAATGTCTGGCTTTGCATCAGATGCCTTCATTTCCTCAAGAATTTGGAATGCCTTTCTGGGTCCATCAATGTGATCATGGCAACAAGCACCTAGTAATGAAGCATATGCATAGACATCAATAGCAATCCTGCTAACTTGCATTTCCCTGTATAGTTCAAAAGCTTGTGATGGATTTCCACAGACTGTGAATGCTTGAATAGCAGCATTGTAGGTTATTGGATGAACCTCAAGGTCTTTTTTCCTGATTCTTTCATGGATCTCAGCCAGGACTTTCTCTACACGCTGAAGGGCATGCTCTGGCACAGGGGCTTTGGCACAGGCATTGAACAAGCTTGAATATGTATAACAGGTTGGCTCTAGCCTTCTCTTTTTCATCTAAAGTTAAATAAGAAACATTTTTAGTTCTACACAACAGATCTTTTAATTATGACCACAACTAAGGAGATGACGTTTCACTAGAGGTTTCTGTATGAAAACAAGAATTTAATTTTTGCATAAATTCATTTTTTCTTGATATGAACATCAAAGTTGATACTTTCAATGAACTAAAAAAGGATTTAGTGGCTTTAAAGTTGGTAAACTATCAATATCAGGATAGCTTGAACTTGTGTCAGAATCTAAGGTTCAAGGACAAGTTTTCTACAAAATTTAATGTTATCAAAGTATGTACAGTGTACATGTAATGTCACCTCTTTGCAATCATGGCATCAACAGCAAAAGCTCCACCTGAATTTGACATTTAAGTATAGCAGAATGGACATATCAAGAAACTGGATCATTGCTTGTTCAGGAAAAAAAACTTGCAGAGCAAACAGATGACCAATAATTACTGGCCAACAATTTACCAAAATGCTGCAAACTCTTGTTGTGTGAGCTGTCTTTCATATCATTATCAAATTCTCCAAACCAAGTTTACCAAAAGAATGTAATATACCATTTATTAACCAAAAGGAATTAAAATTACTATAAGTCTTGAGGCTAGGTTTGGGAGAATGAAAAATGCTGTGGGAACAAAAGCCGATAGAAGACTGTTTCCATAGCTTTTTCAAATTCTCGCAAACTTTCACAAGTGTTTCTATCAAGTAACACAAAGAAAATGTTTTCTATTTTTTTTAAATAGCCCTAGGGAAAAAAAAACTTTTTTTTTGTTTCTATTGAATTATAGAAACATGGTTTTTAACCAATCAGCGCACATATTTTCCTTAGAACTATTTTCTAAATAGCAAATATTATTGTAAGATCATTGTGCGGGCCTTCCCCTTCACTTAGAAGGACGTTTTGTATTAACATATAAGACATAATGTGCTTCTTCAAGTAAAAGAACTGAAACCCACCTCATTGTAAAGGTTGAAAGCCCTGCGGACCTTGCCACCTTTAGCATATGCAGATATGAGAATGTTGAATATTTCAACTGTAGGCTGAATGTCAGTCCCTTTCATTTCAGAAAGGAATTTGTAAGCTCTGTCGACCTGAAAATAATGGATACAAAGGATTTTCAAGAGCATAACTATAACATTTCTATAAATTATTTCTATGAAACAATAATCAAAATTCCACAAGATATTACTCCACTTGGAATATAACAGTTTGAGCTTGATCACTGCATACATTGTATGATAATTTACAATCAAAATCTGCGTATCAGTTGGTTTAGTTGTCATTCTTGCTTCATGGCTAGAAGCCTTAATGGCCAACGGTCAAAATATTACCAGTATAACTTAACTAAGGCAGTTACTATTGTTGGTCAATATTAAAACTTGCAACAATTATTGTTCTTTTCCGCCAGTCTTGACTATTTCACAGAAACATGAAAAGGAAAAAAAGTACTACTTCAGATCTTATAAATTGAAATCTGATGCCAAATCGCACCTGATTCTCTCGTGAAAGCCTTAATATCTGCCGCGCATACCAGCTCGCCTTGCTTTTAACATCCACAGGAGCTCGTCTTCCCATCCACGGTTCTTCTTCCTCGTTTTCTCTGACATCTCTGAACAAATATTTTGACGGTTTTACGATTTTGTTAAGAGCACTTTTCTGCTTCGATTTCGATGATGTCTCACTCTCTTCTTCCGATTTCTCATCGTCGACTGTTTCCCAGTCAGAGTCATCATCATCATCTTCTATTTCTTCACTGACAGTTGAGTGTTTGCCATCAAGCTTACGCTCTAAAACTGGGCCATTTTTGGTTTTGCGGGCCACCCTGGGTCTTGCAAAATCATGCACCCTAGACCCCGTAAAATTTGACGACAGAACAACTCTTAAACTTGGTAGCAAGGTAATTTTACAAATTTTGTTGCCATCAACGCATTTTCCCAAAGTGTAGCGTGCAATGCATGTCATGAACCGACTGAGGTTCAGCATTCTCGTCGCGACCGCCATCTTGCGCTTCTATTTTGAGGGGGTCAGCCGCTGTCCAAACGGCGAAAGCAGACGCATTTCCGGTCTTCAATCTGTGGCTTGTATTGTTTCATTGCGCAGGCACCCTCTCCCACGGGGAAGTTATTTTATCGTCCTGTACTTTTATCAAATGTGAATTTAGCGTGGTTTTCTCCGAATTTAGCCGTTTTCTCGCTGTGTTGGAGGTACGTTACTTACAGCAGTCTTTATTTCTTCCATCTTTAGCAATTTTGAACGCGTAGGAAGGAAAAAAACCGAGATTTATTACCGTATGTCCGTATTCACGTGTGCTCAAGTTATACAGAGTTATGGCATTGGCTTATTCATTAGCGAAAGTCTGCGAGCATATTTACATTATCCAGATTAGTGGCGAGTCAATATTCGGCATGTACTTTTCTTTTCTTCGGTCGATATTCCAAAGTTTGAATCTTTTCTTCGTGATAAAGCTTTCAGCAATAGTGTTGGCCATTTGAAGTCATGTAATCTTGAACATGTTTATGTTAAAACGGGGCGTTTACAGTCCTTTACTCTCCTGAGAACAACACAATGTCATGGACGGCGATTTTCGTGGTAGTGAACAGCGTCAAATATATTTTCTTTATATTTGGTAAAACGTTCAGGAAGGTTGTGAAGAATTGATATCGTATAGACTGTGATTCCATCCACTGGTCTCATTTGACATGCTCTTGCAGATTTCGAACGAATGCGAAGCAAAACTTTTTCTTATCTGATCTTTAGTCGTAAACAAACAATAAGAGAGTAATAATAAGGGGGCATTGGGGAGTAGAGGAATGGAACCCCGAAATCGTGAGCACTTTCAATTTACAGAAATGACTCGAAATTTGCGCTTCATTTGAAAGTTTTCCGGTATTATAATCGCTGAGGTGTGGAATATCGTGGCTGTAGAAATTACTGGGCTTGGTACTGTTGCTAACTGTGTGGAACGGTAAATGGAACACCGATTTCCACAACTCCGAAATACCCAACTGTTTTCCACGTCGCAATAAACTTGTTATGGCCCTGGGGTTTTTTAGCCTCTCTTTTTTTCTTACTCATCACAGCTTAATTTTTTTTTGATACGGAGGATGAAGAGGAGGAGAACAGGGAATTTGGAAGAGGGGAGAGTGGAACAAAACCGTGTGCATTTGACTTGCATATAGATTACTACTCTAAAAATCTCTCGTTTTGTTTTTTTCAATGCCATGTCCAGCCTATTGAATATTTTGGTGAGAGACATGCCGCTAACTTTTGCGGTGGTCTGTTAAAATGTTTGTAAATGATACAAACATTTTAACAGACCACCGCATCATCCAGTGCCGACCCTCTTGTATGCCTCGCTTACAGTCGGGTTTTGCGAATTCCGATTTTGTAATGCGAGCAGGTCGCGGATTGTGTTCAAAACTAGTTTTTTTGTTTTCTAGTTTTGAGTTTATTTTCATTTTACTAATGTCATTTGGGTTAAGTCTGCCCCCTGTAAAGTCGACAAGAAAATACAGAAACGGACCGCTAGTTTCGCTACGTGTCGGTCACGAGTGTCAAACTCGCGAGA
Source organism: Ricordea florida (assembly GCA_949710005.1). Lineage (NCBI taxonomy): Eukaryota > Metazoa > Cnidaria > Anthozoa > Corallimorpharia > Ricordeidae > Ricordea > Ricordea florida. The sequence goes on along the minus strand of OX453275.1, from coordinate 27,230,398 downwards.
AACGCCTTCTTACTCCACACGCGTGTCATCCAAACAACCTCAATCTGCACACTGCCCATGATTCGCCTACTACGTACGTTGATTGTTTTTGATATTTGAAACAGCAACAGCGACCCTCAAGTTCATTTTCAAAGATTGGTACTCTGCATAGGCTATGGATAAACAGCGTGTGTTTTGTCTCGTAGGACGGTAAGCTGGCTTTCTTTCCAGGCGCGTAGCTACCTGTACGCCAATACGCCATGGCGTACCTGACAATATATTGCTCGGACAATTATACATCACCCAACGAATTACTTGGACAATTAACATCCAACTTTGGCGTACCTAAAAAAAAAAATTAAAAATCCAGGCTACGGGCCTGCTTTCATCTGCTAGTAAAAATCGCCTATGAAGAAACAGTACTAACCCATATTCTTAATGAATGGTACAGTGTGTACTTTACGAAAGCAAAATTTGAATGAAGGGTGATACACTGGATTGAAGGCACGCCACACGTTTTACTGGTCTTTGTATTGCAGGAGAGATTCTTTTAGTTTCAGTTGTACGTACAAACACTATTCCAAACGAAATTTTTCGCTTTCTTGAAACTGAAATTTTGACTTTTCACATGCTGAGGTTACATTAGTAATCTAAAATTTTGAATACTTTAGCGGTTCGAATTACATCCAGAAAAATGCAGAGCGAATGATAAACTATTTTATTTTCTCTACCACACCATGGGTGAAGTAATAACAAGGACTTTCTTAAGTTTGTATTACTTTATTACTGCAGTAAACAACATAATCGCATTTGCAGGCTGTTTTGTATTCCACAGAACGCTTAAGCCAAACTTTACCACCTGTAACTGAAGCTTATGTGCGGGTATTTCTGTTCCAGGTGTTTTCAAACAAACGCGAGAATATGTTTTGCGTTTAATAATTCGGAAAATCCTGTTGACAAACTTATGGCTTTATATTTTTAGTTTTACTGTGCGCTTTTCTTGTTTACCTTAACACCCAATCTGATTTTGGCAGCTCCTCAGACGTTAACTAATTAATCAGACGCGTTTTATTTTAGGGGAACATCTTCAAATACGAAAGAAAAGAACGAAGGCGACAAATCAACCCAGCAAAGCAACGGACTGGCGGCGATAAATCTCAAACCTAGTCATGTACGGTGGAGTGATATCTCCCAGAAGAGGGACAGTTATGTTGCCGCAATAAGTTCTTCACAGTTGAACCTCACCTCGCTTGGAAATACGGACTCGATTGGAATGGAAGAAATTCCACTTAGGAGAAGGGACAGGCGGAGTTCAACAGAACTGGATGGCAGAGAATTTTCCAATAAGGTACAGCATCAAAAATTAACTTTTCAAACAGCACTTTTTAGCTTTCGTAACCGAAAAGTGAATATAGATTAAGAAAAGCGCCATCGGCAAATTGCCTGAAAGGCATTAGAATAGTCATGTATTTAAACTGATTTAGTCGATTGCAAATCAAAACCACGTTCTGTTGAATTCTAGCGCTATCTCTAAGTAAGTTAGGACAACTCTTATACCGCCGTTTCTTATCGACTCTTCAGAGCAAGTAACTTCAGAGAAAGTCAAGGAATTTATTTTTGCATGTTATAACTTCATCATTTGTTATTGTCTAGTAAATAACTTTCATCAGTCCTGACCGGTAACGATGACAACCTGTTCCTTATTGAACAGGTATGCTAATGTTTTTATCGTCAGGATTTCATTTTCACTGTCACTGATTTTTCGAACAAAATAGCACCAAACATTCTGTAAAACGGACGATTTATTTTACCTTGATTAGTTGTTACCCCTAGTTATAAAAGTAATGGTATGACTCGGCCTCGTATTTGAGACACGGATTTCATATCAGGTCAATGCTCTTTATTTCTTTATGGCCACCATTTCCGTTATTGTCTCCGCTGTACAACTCTGTCTTTCATTTAACTGGTTTCATTTTTTTCGTGCATGCATGGAATCGATTAAGAAGAGATCACTGTTGTAAATAATTTTTTAGTCCATGAAATGAATCACTAGACAATAATTGGCAACCAGGTGACACAGGCTACCAACCGGGCATAAAATCAAAATGGCTGGATAACAAGTTGCTCGAGATGCCGTAGAAGTCCATACATAGGAGTAAAATTAATAAGGCCCATATCCGTTCATTTGTAATCAAACAGGGATAATCAAGAAAGCTTTCCGGGGGGAAAGGGAAAGGTTTTTCGCGGGGGATCACTAATAGGCAAAAATTCCCCCCCCCCCCATCCCCCCAGCCCGCCCCTTCGACCATCGTACCCAAGATATTGCTTCTTCAAGCTGGGAAAAGTGAATAATGTAAACTTAATGTATGGTCCCGAGGGAAACATTTAGTTTTGTTTTCCCGCGAGTCCTGATGTTTCCCGAGACGAAGTCCGGACTCGAGGGAAAACAAAACTAACTAGTTTCCCGAGGTACCATACATTAAGTGCTTTGTTATATATTTAGATTTTCCCTTAAACAATCATATAGCAAAAACTAACAAACAAAGACGGCTCAACTGCCGAGCGGGCAACAATTGCGCAATTGTATCCCGGTCGGGATACATTTGAATTTGATCTGGGGCACGTGACCAAGAATCAATCAATCACGATGCTCGTTTTGTTGAGTGAAAGTCTTGGTGTATAAAAATAGCAGAAGACTATAATTTATGAAGGAATTAAATGAAATTTGCGTTATTGACCAAACTAGTTTGGTCAAGGTGACTGTATATTGGCAGGGTTCTTTTCACATTTTTGTTGATCGAGACGTAGAAAAACTCAAGAAAGAGCGAGATCAATATGCAGCCATTTTGACCGAACAAGCTTGGTCAGTAAAGGATTTATTGTAATGTATGGCCATTTTGTCTTGTTTTGTTGTTTGGCTTTTTATTTTGTGTGTTTTGCGGGACAAAGCGGGAAATCCAGAGCAGGCAAGACAGACCCATCTTGCCTACTCGGGTAGCCAATCAGAACACAGGATCTGCCTAATCTTGCTCGCTCGCTATATAATGATGTGCATCATTTGGCGTATCTTAAAAAAAACATTTAGCGGGCGGAGATCCCTCTGCTACTAAGGGACACCAAGCTAAACATTAAGATGGCCATGACATCATTACGTAAAAAGGAATTATGTCAAATAGTAACTTAATGTAATGGAAGCCTCTGTGTTTACTATGCTTTCGTGGTTTCTTGTTATTTATTGCACAGCTTGCTACTCGTTAGTTATTACATAGGGAATGGCATTGAGAAAACATGGCAAAATATTCTTACTTTTATCTCCTCAGAAGGTTGACTTTGTTTTGGTTTACAAAGAGGCTGAAGAAGATACCGCAGAAGAAAGGGAAAAGTCCGAGATAAGACAAAACTATGAGGAAAATCTCAGAAAGCAGGGATTGATTGTAGAACGTGTCCCACCAACTGCCCCATTGCAGGTTGGAAGATTTTGCACTCGTTATTTTCTTGCAATTCTTGTTTCTGCGGCTCGTGATTTACAAGCTCTTCTCGTGTTCTCCCAACATTCCGTGTGGTTTATTACGCCGGTAAACCCATAGAAACTGCGGTTTATTGCTTAATTATTACCTTATCCATCAAAATGAAGCAAATGTGTGAGCTCCACTGAGAGAAAGAATTATTCTTATTCTTATCCTATGGCTTAGGACCGGTGTATTTCACGTGGAATAGGAATTCCTATCATACATTGAAAGAGTTGAATTTTTAAGGCCATGTGGCCATGATCTAGCAGAATTCTTTCATTTGTGTAAAATATCTGTCAGCGCTATCTTAAAAATTGAACTTTGTACAATATAAGTAACGCAAGGATTTTGGGGATTCCGTCGCTTATAGCAGCAACACGGAACAAAAGGATTTAACAAATTTCAGGCCTCGAAAGTGGTCGCGCTTGCTTAAGAAATTTGAGAAGTGGTTGCGTAATAGAGTGGTTAAGAGAGAGTTGTCTGTAAATGAAAAATGTAGTAACTAAACGTTTAGCTAAATAGACGAAATGTCAACCTAACTATACTTTTAACTAAAAAGTAAAATGATATCGCAGTTTTGTATTGTTTTCATACTGCACAATTTTGGCTATATATTTTAAATGAATATACAGGGATTCTAAATCTTTCTGTGGTATTTAACTTTGTGACTAAACTAACATTGTTCAATTATTT
>OX453275.1:27116217-27221217 GCA_949710005.1 Ricordea florida | reverse complement strand
TGACTCTGCTAGCAGTGAAAAGAACCTGTAGGTAAATGGTCACCGTGGTTCTACTCCAAACATATAGGTTACGTGACCACATGTATAAAACAGTAGCATCTTGCATAATTACTTTAAAATGCCAATTTCTTCTCGCAGCGTTAAAGAGGTTAAAAAGTCAGTTGTTCTTGTAACAGGTACAAGGATTATTTTGAAGCAGATGGTCCAAGTTATAGATTCAGCCGGCAATACTTTTACGTGCTGGCAGCCAGACTTGGTTTCGTAATCATTTTTCAATACTTTGTGTTCTTTACCGTGGGCTTTCTGGATTGGTTGATTCCCGACGTCCCCTACGAACTTGAAGTGAAGATTCAGCGGGAAAATTTCGTCGCCAAAGAGTGCTTGTCTCGTAGCGAGGCAGAAGCGTCACAGGACCTTGATGCGTATGCAAACCAGAGACCTTCCACGAACTCCGTTCACTTGTTGTGGAACAAAACCCGTTCAAGGAATTCCAGTGCTGTCACTGGTAAAATTGGTGTTCATCAAGTATGATAATTTCAGAATCCAGTTAAACATTTTTGTCCATGTTCACCACTCTGTTCTTAGCGTTATCTACCGGATTATGTCAACTGTTAGAACTGACTGAAGCCGGTTCGAATACAAGCTACGTTTTTGTTTTGTTTTGTTTTGTTTTCTTTTCTTTTAAGGCCAAATTGCTGTTGCTCAAAATTGTGTAAATTCTACAAAAGTCAAGTTTTTCTACTTCGTTTCTATCCTCAATGCAAAGAAATAATTTATTCCTTGTATAATCAAATTGTTGAAGAAGATAAGTTGATACTTTGACGTGAGTACCGTCTACTTACAACAACTTCCCAAAGGGACGCGGTCAGGAAGGCGTTTACAGAGACTTATAGAAGTAGCGGTACTCTTAGTAATAGTGATTCATTTACAAAAACTTATGGAAAAGACTTATAGAACCTCAATTGTTTTTATTACATAGCCAATGAGTTCCAGTTGCGTGATTTATTTTCAGTGACTCCTAGTGTTCTTAACTAATTTCACGTGGTGAATAACTTAAGGTGTCAACCGCGTGCAATAGCAATAGCTTCACGCTCTATGAATGCGTGCGCCTGCAAAGCCTGTGAGTGGTAGTGTAAGGTTCCTCTTTAGTGTAGATTGCACCTTACCTACGCCTGGTTTCAGCCCTTTGTTTTAAGCACCAATGTCGGGATGCAAATTCTCCTAAGTAACCCCATACAATTCTCCAAGTGGGAGTAAGGAGATTGTGTTTAAAGAAACGGTAAGTTCATCATTGGTGTAGTACACTATAAGGAGAAATTGGGTTCTCATCACCATTTGCAATTAAAGAATGACACCATGCATAAAGCTTTCGTTGCTTGTAATCTTTGCTTGAATTCCCCAAATTAAGAAAAGGTAGTTTTACAGTTCTGTGCTCCGTGCCCTGGCCTTTGGATAGAAGCGAGGCTGGAGGTGACCTTGCGCCTTGGTACAAACTTTTCATTTGCAAATGTTGTGCAAATTACATAAGTCACTCATGAAAAGAAAGGTTTATAGCAGGACAAGGAAGCCTTCAGTCTCACATCTCTTGAAAGGTCAGGACCCTGAGCTAACAACTGTGTAATGGTCTAATATTTCTTATAGGAATCACACAAGTTGACTCGTTCTCTTAACACAAAACTACAAGACTCTTATGGCTGTTATGCTGGTTAAGGATTTCAAGCGATTCCCAGCTTGAAATAATGGCCTATGTTGCCAAAACAGAGAACATATATGTTATGCTTTTAATGACTGGTAACTGCTCAGGCTTATAAAATGTTGGAAAAGATTTTTGTCGAGTCAGCCTCTTTATTAAATCGTTTTTGTGATCGAACGTTCACAGTTTAGCGTTACTGCTTGAAAACCGTTTGGCTAATTAGTTGGTTTATAACTCCGGCATATACGTTTGTCATTTCTGTACTGATGCCATACTATATTGAATTGATAAATGTGTGTTTCTGGTGGTTCCTCTGTGTTCTCACTGCGTCAGGGGTAACTCAAAAGTGATAAAACAATAGAAACAAATAGTTTGTACTGCCTACTCTGGGGGTTTGATCGCACATATGAACAATGGGGGACAAAACTCTTGGGACGATTAACACGCTATGAATTAATTTCTCTTCCTTTCCCCCTCCCCCCAAAGCAATGTTGCAGTTTGTGCAGCTCTGTACACCTTAGCCTGTTCTGTCATCCCAACATTGTTTGGAGGGGGGAGGGGAGGGACATTCTTGGTATCCACGTGGTTAGAGAAGTGCATATTACGCTACATCTGATTATTTGATAAGTTAAGGATGTGGAAACAAGGTTTTCCATAACTGTCCCAAGGATTTTTGTCCTCCATTGCAGATAAAAACGCATAAATTTAAGAGAAATTCACATTTTGGGGAATCAGAAGCTCATAAGAAGAGAAAAATTGACTGAGAGCACGCCAATCAAACTCAAGCAGTGCAGAAAGTTGAAATTGAGTGCAGAAATTTGAAAGTAAATTTTTACGTAGATGTTGTTAGCATGTAATCAAATTTTTTTGGAGTGCAATTTTGTATAAGAAAAGGTAATCCTACGGTTTCGAGTTCAATTTGGAGTTAATTTGCACGAGTGAGCTTTTTGAAAAACTCACAAGTGCAAATTAATTTCAAATTGAACGAGAGAAACCGTATGATAACTTATTAATAATATTAACATGAAAAAATTCGCTGGAGGAAGTACCGGAAGATCTCATTGCGGACAGGAAGTGAGCATTTGACGCAGATTTGACACTTAACTTACTGATTGGCTGATGAAGATCAGCTGATAACGCTTGGAACTCAAAGCGGTTCTTTTAAAAATAAAGAATATCATAATCCAGAATATCGATGTGTAATTTGCACTGGTGTTACACTTTTTGCACTGGTGTTACACTTTTTGCACTGGTGTTACACTTGAACTTCACTGCTCTCAGCCAATCAGAATCGAGTAATTTTTTCATGTATATTAATAATCAAAATTTTTTCAAAGATTGGTAATTGCACTCACCCTGTAGGCTCGTGCGATGTTTTTGGGTCTTTGAAAAATGTACTTGTGCTCATTATTTCAAATTGCACTCGAAACCATTTAACATTCTTTTAATTAAAACAAGAAAAAAAATTCAAAATAATAGAAAGGATAACGGAAGGCTCTTCCTCAATGGATTTTTACCTTTGTGTTTTTTTATCGTTTATTTTTTTTGTGACTAAAAAGAAATAACTACTTAGAATAAAAGTGAATAATGGAGGGGAGGAACTACTCGGCCTTCGAGCCGATGAAGAGTAATTCATAGGAACTTTATAAAAAACGCAACGGGAGAGATATGGGCCTCCCCCCAAGCCAGTTTGAGAACTATCCCGCGTTTCGAACTTGGAACCTTTCGCATTCTAGTCTGACTGTCCTAACCACTAGACCACGCCGGCTTCATCTGATACCGTTAAGTTCCGGCAGGCAGCGAATGCTCACTTTGAAAAGTTAACTTAGAACAATAGACTACCCAAATATCTTCACATATCATAAGGTGTAGCACGATGGTCCAGTGGTTAGGAAAGTAGACTAGAACGTGTAACGTTCCGAGTTCGAGTCGTGGAATGGATCTCAGTCTGGCTTGGGGACCGGGCCATCCCTCCCCTCTTGGCTTTTCTTTTGGAGTTCCTAGGAATTACTTGGACAGTAACTCTGTCTATCGTTTCCGGGGCCGAGTAATTCCTGCCTTCCCTTCTTTATTTTTCAAGCATTGTTTCGAGTTTTTAGCCATAAAAATCAAGTGCAGAGGAAGAGTATGTTTAGGAAGGCCTTCCTTTTTCCTTTTTCCTTTTTTTTCCCATAGCTTTGTATTATTTTTACTTTGGAAAGTAAGTAAACTTAAGTCTATGTCTTTGTTAACATATCGTGGGTATTGTTTCCTTTGCCCATTAGTTTCGCATGTCGTTAGGAACATTTTATTTTAAGAAAAATTTTTCCCAAATAAAGAATCTATACCAGTCGAAGTGTTTCCACGATTTCATTTGACTTGTTATGAAGCCATCTGCCTCTTTGTAATGCATTAGCAATCCCTATTCCACCAACGGCTGTTCTGTGAAAACTGTTTGTGCACGTTGGGCTCTCGCGAATTCTGATTGGCTTGCTACAACACGAGGTATTTACAAGTGAGCAAAAAATGCGAAAGTGTTGTTATGCTGATTCGACCGCTGCGTGGTCGTTTTCAGCAGAGTCCAGTTGTGCTTTCAGCCGTAAAAGAAAGCGCCACGTTGCCGAAAACCAGTATGTTCTATGTCTGAAACTCACACACATTTATTGCGTTAAAGTAGAATATGATTGAAAATGGATAAGCAGAAACTTTTACAGAGGTAAGACAATTTGTTTTAATTATGTTAGCTAAAGCTTCTTCGTGCAGTGCAAGCCCAGAGCTTTTACAAACAATGCAATTACGTTTCGAATGTCAAATAGACTTCCGCGGTCTCACTTCGAACAGACAACCGTTCGGAAAAGACTTAACCAGCTAGAAAAGTACTGCAGTTCGATTATGGAGGACTCGGACCATGCTGTAGCTTAAAAAAAAATGATATCACGCTTTAAGAACCAAGGAATGTTAATGACACTCCAGCCTGAAGATTTTGTGGAAGAATTAAGGCTTCGCGAGTTTTTTATTAGCTGGTGGTATATGTGGTAAGATTTCCGCACTGGTCCCTACTTCATTATGCATTCTGTAACTATACTATTTCGTTCTTCGAACACAAGAAATATTTGCACGTGCATTGCACCAGACAAGACAGTTTCAGCATGCATAATGAAGTAGGAACCTGTGCGGAAATCTTATCGGATATGTATATAGGATGCACAAGTTGTGGAGAGAGTGAAGATTGTCAGACCCTCTTAATTAAGTTAGCCTTCAGGATAGACGCCAAATCTCGTACACATGCATATATGCAATTAATCTTGATGCGTGAATGGTAAAGCTTAAGTCAAAAGCCCGAAACATAAAATCCCTCTGCCCACAACAAAAGTCACATGCATGGGGACTAAAATCCACCTGGGTTTTGTCCTTTCCACATCCAGCTGCCATTTACTCCAAACCTCGAAAAGGGCCAAATCTACCTCAGACAATTCCTCTTAACGATCAAAAAATTGTCATCGAAAAATTCCTCACCCATCAGGCGCCCAAATAAGGGACGGACCATTAGAAAAGTGATGGGGTGGGAGGGGAGGGGGGGGGGGTGGGGAAAAAAAAACAAAAAAAAAATTCATGCAAAGGAAAATGCCAAGAAAAAAAATTAATGCAAGGAAGAAGGTAAAAAAAAAATTCATGCAGAAGGAAGGTCCAATTGTGACTTTTTCACACGTAGTAAAACAAATTCGTGCAGAGGGGTTCACCTGAAAAAAAAAAAAAACATTCCTGCACAAGCGGTGAGCGAAAAAAAAAAATTCGTGCAAGCTGAAAATTCCCCACCCCCCCCCCCCCCATCACTTTTCTAATGGTCCGTTCTTAACTCAAAAGGGAACTTCCAATATCTTTGTCATTTCGTATACCTCAGAGAAATATACCAACACAGGAAATATGAAAGGCATGTAACTGCATCAGTTTTCTTCTTTGGCTCTTTCTTTTAGTGAGGCGACCATACAAAAATATGGATCCTTGGATGTCAACATGAATTTGCCCAGCAGCGAAGCACTTCCGGGTACTCATCTTAAAAAGTCAGTACCGACATACAGTAACAATCCACGAGGTTGAGCTTAGCAAATGCGCGCGTACCATGGAGAACTGAACTTCAATAATTCGTATTTCGTTAAAAAAGTCAACATTAATAGGTGGAAGATCGTAGCAGCTGCAAATATAAGAGTTGAAAAAAAGCAAGACTTAGGCTTGAATGGGATTCGAAACCATGTCGGTCTTGTGATACCGGTGCAGTGAATTTTTTCAGGTCCCATTTCTGCAACCACTTAAGTTGCGTACATAAGCGACGATCTTTTACCAAAGCCAGACACATATACAAAAACAATAGATTGTTGAATAAGAAAAAAAACATTTTTTTTTGCGAGAGTGCCGAATTATTACACACACAAAAATATTTAACAAATGAGTTGACAAAGTAAGATTTACCACCGTAGTGTTAAATCCCGGGGGGGGGGGTACTCCCATAAATTTTGGATAGGTGTGTGCCGTGAAGGGTCTCAAACCCTGACCCTATCTAAGGATGAAGCAAACGAAAATTGATACCCTACTTATGGCCCAAACCCGAAAAATGAGACCCTATTCAAGGGTAAAACCAAAAACTAAAATAGCTAGGAACGGTCAACTTTACTTTGTTTCTGTAAGATTACTGAAAGTTAACATCAAGAGTAGTATAGTAGACTAGCTAATAAAATTTAGGCACCCTATCTAAGGATCACACCGGGACACTATACCAACATGGGCAAAAATGATACCCTATTTAAGGATCGAGAAGCTCAAAAACCATACCCTATCCTGCGGCACATACCTATATAGCCCATATATGGGAGTGCCTCCCTGGATGTTAAATGGGTTTTGACGTCTCGAGCATTGCTCCTTGGTCAAAGCCAGTGCTAGGAATCTGGTATGTGTGAAGTTTATATGGGAAGTTAGTGGAAGAAACGTGTTTATTAATGCTGTGGGTACTAAGGGTGCCTAATTAGAAGATAAGCTGTTATTTTGAATTTTTTTTCCACAGCACTAGCACTCGCCTGCAGCTGAACCAAACTTCGACGCATTCGTACTCTTCATTCGTATCAAGAATACTTTTAATTCCCTATTTGCAAGCATGTACCGTTGAACGAAATGGTAGCTACTCTGTGAAAACGGCTTTGAGCTTAGCTTTGACTCAACTGAGCTCGTTAACACTGTACATGCTATCCACCACCCTTAGCTCTCTCTTGAAACAGATCGTTCAAATTGTGTTCATCCGCTTGTAAGAAACTGGGGTAATTATTTCCTTATTTTGCTGAGTTGAGGGGCCATTGTTTTTCACTCATATTCCTTAGGAATTTCTCTTTTTACCGGATATATTTTATTTTACTTTTTTAACCCCGTGTTGGGGAGCAAAATTGGCGCAGTGGTGAGCGGACCCGCCCCGCACATCTGTGACCCTGGTTCGATTCCTTGTTTATTTTTTTTTTTTGTTTATTTTTTTTTTTGCCACAAGATTAATAGTATTACAAGGACAAGCAATAATAATAATAATAATAATAATAATAATAATAATAATAATAATAATAATATTTATAATGAAGTCATTGATAAAAAACGATGGATGTTACAATGATTTTGGCGAGGAGACCCCGAGAAACCACCGTGGTCTCATGTGGGTTGAGTTTGCTGTTGGTTCTCTACTAGTTCTCAGGGTTTCTCTCCGGGTTCTCCGGTCATCCTTCCCCCTCAAAAACAAAAAACAAAACAACAACAACAACAACAACAAAAATAACAAACTTTTCTAACCAACAAATCGACTAAGAACCAGTGGACGAGTGGCTACCTTGTGGACGTTCCACTACATAAACCAGTATTTATTTATTTATTCATTTATCTATTAATTCATTCCAATAGTTTGGAGAAATCAAATTTATTTCTTTTCAGAGGATTGGGTCTGCTGAAGCAAGATACAATTGACGAAAATATGAACGTGGTTCTGGCTGGGGAGACCGCAGCGTCTACATCGCCTTCAAAATCGGACGACCAAAAGTAAGCCTTACGAGCCAAAAGGATCGGAGAATTTTAGAAGCCCATCGTTACTGGCTCCCGCCTGATAATTTAGAAAACCATATTGTGATTCTAACTCATTATGACGCAAAGATAAAAAAAGATGATAAAGATAGTAGTAATCCCTCAATTTCTGGAAATTCCCGAAAATTCCGGTTCAAAATCGAAAGGAACAGAAAATTTCCAGAAACTCATTTCGAAAATTTCGTTCAAACTTTCCAGGTTATCCCTTTCTCCGGAAATTTGGAAATTCTGGAAATTTTCTGTTCCATTTGACATTTCTTCCCGGCATGACTCCTCCCTAGTTCCTTATAACTGTGACTGTTGCCTGGAACAAAGGTAAAGATAGATGCGTTGACAAACCGATTGTCAATGGAACGAGATAGTGTCAGTCTGGTGGAAAATACCGTTCCATTTGACATAAGAACATTTCGGTAATCCAAACCGGGATTTTTGGTCGAATGGAACGCGCCCCTTCTAACACCTGTTCATTCCCGTAGTCTCTTCCATTTTTCAAATTTCCCTAGTTAGTCACACGTGGTCACGCAGCTGGGAGATGTTCTTACTGCATAAGATTGTTTAATTATTCACAAAGTACACTGTTTACATCCAATAGTCAGGTTTGGTATTAACTTATTTGGTCTATGGTTTGACTTCATATTACTTATGGCACATCCCAGTGGAAGCGGTCTGCGTGCTCGTGTAGCCACAGCCAACGGGGATGGTGTGAAACGGCCGGAGAGTTTTGGGGATCAAACGCCGCTGTTAGACGAGGAAGCTGTTCTATCCAAGCATCAAATGATGGAAGAAAAAACGCTAGAGCTTGAGTTGGAGCACATCGACGTCGAGAAGAAGGAGAATGAGCGGTTAATGTGTTTTCGTGATGGCGAGAAATGCATCGATTTTGTTCTCGCCTTCGAGACTCCGGCCAGCGAAGATGAACTCGAGGACGAAGAGAAAGACAAACTGAAAAAAGCTGCCGAGAAAAGACAGAAATTTCAGGAAAATTTAATGAATGTTGGGTTGGAGATTGAAATCGAAGAAGAAGTTACAACAAAGGTAAAGCCTGTAAACATAAGAGAAATCTGTCGCCGTAATGATTGATAGCTAAATCTTGGACACACCAATTTGATCTTTCTTTCTTTCTTTTAACCTAGCTCATATCAGCGGTTGATTCTTAACAGTTAGGCCCAGCAGCACGGACGCTGTAATGTTGCAAACTAATCGAAGCGTTTATAGTCGTAACATGCTCGATTTTATATCCATAAAAGTTGCCCTGAGTATTTCCAACAGTATTCTTGAATATTTTGTGAAGGGTCGATTGAAAAAGCTTGAACGGTAGTGTTTGCTTTTGAAACTACCGGAAAACCATTCAATGAAACGAGTTCACGAGAAACAATATGCAAATGTTCATAAATAATATACTGGAGTAAATTATGAACAGTGAGTGACATTTATTGGACTTAATCTATCTTTGACTGGTTTTACTGTGGATTATACTTTGCAAATATTAAGGCGTTGGAAATGTCTGTTGTACACTGTCACAACAAACGCCCCAGTCACACCCGCCTCATAACGTGGTGATTCTTGGACACCTGCTTGCGATTTTTAATTGGAAGTAAAACAGATATTATTTTGATTCTAGAAATTCATTAAAAGGGTCCTGCTGGAAACAGATGAATTGTAAATTTAGCAGTGTTCTAGAATACGACCAGAAATACTACAAATATTTTGGGAAGCATTGCGGGCGTGTCGATTTTACACTTTGCAGAATGTCTTGATATTTGCCATTTATTCTTCCAACTCGGCAGATGCGCCTCGCACTTTACATCATTGCTTTGTCTCTGTCTCGATTGTATGGAAAATTTTCTTTTCAAACTAGAGTTCATCTGAACACTACCAAGGATAGCTCGCATTTTTTTTCTTTGTTTATTGTTGTCATCCCTTGTTATGGTTCGACTCTTAGATTTCAAATATTTAAAAAAGGCTTTGGGTCAACGCGTCACGCAACGCAGAGAACAGTCTGACTTGACACGTTTCTTTGTTGGCTCGCTTAGTTGTAGTCCTACTATCTTTTTCAGACTATTGATCCAACTGCTCGACTTGATTCTTTTAATAGGTCTGTGTGCTACTGCATGGGACTCTCCACTTAAAATTCTGCTTAACCCTTCAGGTCCCAGTAGTGACCAGCATCCAATTTCTCATTACAATATGCCAGGAGCCCATTACCTCCTGAATATGCACATTTCACCAGCCATTCATGTTATGAGAATAGCAAAAGAGTTGTATTGATATTTAAACAAATTCTCCTCACAAACACCATAACAAATATATGAGAGCAGTTAGAAAAGAATGAATATTAATATTGGGGCTTAACCCATTTGCTTTTAGAACTTTTGCTGAAAAAAGGTTTCTGAAGCTATTCGGATACTTTTCTATTCACTGTCTGCCCAAAAAGTACTGAAAGTTTTGCTTGAAATTTTGCTCGAAAATCAACAAGCCTTTGTACCAGATGGTAAATTACATTGTGCAAAGTTCGGTTATGTGTAGAAAGCAAAATTTCAAGATAGTTTTTGGGTTGAAAAGTTTCCCTGCCCCCACAACTTTTACTTTTCGCTCCTTCTCCATGCCGCTACTTTCATCTTTTTCACCCCATTTTTTCTTGACTTTGCTGGGTATTTAGTAAGCTTTGGTTCGGTGGGAAGCATTTAAGCAAAATCTCCAAGGATCATGAAATTACTTTGAACAAGGTCTGGGAGGGTAGTCGAGCAAAATCTTCATTGAAATTTTCGGGTTGAGGTTACATGGCTTTTTGCGTGTTTCTCTGGACTGTTTGACTGAATCACTTTTTTTATGGTATGGTTCGAAAGATCTTTACCTACTGGAAAAGTTACCTATCAAAATTGTCCTTCACTGTTAAAACTGATGATGCCACAAGTGGTACAAGGGTTGTGGTTTAGCACGGGTGGTTATGGGCGGTTCAGGGGCAAATGGGTTAAAAGGTTAAAATGCCTGAGTGAAATGTTTCCAAGTGAAAATTGCAACTCAGTTTGAATGATGTGTGACCCCTTTTTCAATGCAATTCATATACCCCTGTGGAAACAACAGGGGTCCAATTTAATGGATAAAGGTCAGGATAGTTATTGTACTGAGGACTAGTGTGAAATGAATGAAATAGGGGAACATTGCTTATCAAGCATTCAGTCATTCAAGCCAAACCTTGTAAAAATTCAGTCATGTAAATAATCTGATTTAAATATCAAGACATTTTTATGCAATTTTTTATGTCTGTTTTTGACACTGAACCACAGATTTGTGTTGAGTACCCACTAAGGTGATTTTGTCTCGATCTTGATTTGTTTTGCGCAGTTATAGAGCAAATTTATATATGCATTTAACCCTAAAAGCCCCAAGGGTCTCCCTATGATGAGTAAAATAGTCTGGTGTTAGCCAGAGTAAAATCTATAAAGTCACTCTTGGGATTTAAAGGGTTAAGCGAAATATTAAACATTTTTATTATATCTCTCAGTTAGTACGCGCGCTGTGATTGGTCAATTTAGCGGGCCGTACTTCACTGTACGGCCCGCTAAAGTTTGTTTTGGTCACCAAAATGACTCCAGAGATATAATAAATATCTTATTAACCTCGTTTTCTCGGTCCATACTGTAAAATATGGATGCTTGTTTTTTCCCGTCGATCAACGGGAAAAAACTTGGTCCGTATTTTACAGTACGGACCTCGAACTCGATTAATAAGAGGTATGTAGAGCCTCTGTTGTTTAGATACTCAGTTGTGATTGGAAAATTTGTTTGGGTGCCATTAGTAGTTGCACTGTAAAGATACTAATTGATGTTACGCTTTTGTTAGAATGACAAGACCAAGACTTATTTCGTGAAAATTCATGGTCCTTGGGAGGTTATGGTCAACACTGCTGAGGACATGATGATGAAAATGCCCATTAAGGTATGGTGCAAGACTCATTTGATTCCTTTCACTGTTTTACTTGTTTTTTTTTAAACGTTAATTTGTAACAATATGATGATTATTATAATGTATCTATCCATTGATTTGGCAATCAATCAATCCTAAATCATTGGTCAATCCCTCAAGTTACAGTGTCAATCAGATACAAATTAATGTTGAGATCAATCAGTCAATTAACAAATTAAGCCGTTAAGTAATCAGTCAACCAATCAGTTATTTAATCAAGTAACCAGCCATCAATAAATCAATCAATCCATTTATTGGCCCAGCAGGGAATTGATCAGGGTTGATCAGTGTCTCAATTAGGCTGGGGATTAGCCTGTAGAACAGGCTTCAGCTTCTCAAACAGCACTAGCTTAGCAGGCATTACTAAATTTTCATTCTTGGATATTGTGTCTTTAGCATTTTAATTGGCGCATTAAATCTTGATTATCAACTCATACATCATAGCCTTACTACATGTATATGTAAAATGATTGTGGTAATTGTTGTCAATCTGACAAATTTGTTCATGAAGAAAAATTTTCCAAGGAGAAATGGAGGAAATAAGTAGATTAAGATTTTGATGAAATATAATAAACTGATTATTCCATGCACACTTGTTTGGTAAGAGTTTAGTGATAAGGAACTATTCATTTTTTTTTATGGGGGGGGGGGGCGCTGGTGTGATTTGGGAAGCACTATTTACAAATTTCATGACCCCCCCCCCAGCTTGCCAATTTTTTCACATACCTCCCTCCCCAATCAAAAGAGTCAATTTTGGATTAAAACATTATGACACTAAAGTATTGCTAAAATATTTCACGTGACCCCCCTTTCTCTGATTTTTTCGCATGACCCCCCCAATAAAAACAAAATCCCACTAGGTCCCCTTTTTACCCTCGTAAGAAATGAACGGTCCATAATAACCTACCAATATCCAATCACATTCATGGAATGACTGTTAAATATTTACTTCTGTTCAGGATTCAACAAAAGTTTTGTTTAGTAAGTATTTTATACCAAACGGTAACCAGCCATCGGGCGTCCTTTCCTTGTTCTTTGTATGGCATAGGGCAGGAAGAACGCCTGATACATTTATATTCTGCCTGTAGTCCAGAATCTGGACTTTTGTCTGAATGGTAGTTTCAACAAAAGAGTGTTCAGGCCCGCGTCTGATTGGTCACATGATCGCATGTCGATCTTTTGAATTTCGTGGAATTGTGTACAACAATTAACGCTTCTACGGGCGCACTTTTTGCAAACTTTGCATCCGCGGAGTCAATAATTATTCCAACACTCTTGATGAAGTCCGATAAATTAAGGTTTCTGAAGTTCCACGTCAGTTCTTTATTTTAGACGGTGTAAAGAAAGGAACGGCCCCAACGGTTAAACTAGATTCACAGGAATAACAATGCTTAATTTTCTACAAGCCGCGTGAACTTCGGGTTAATTCTCACTGGCCGACAATTATAACACGACGCATGATAACATCGGTGTTGGCAGGTTGGCATCTGAGGGGCGGCAGGCATCTGAGTGTATCAGGCATATTTTATTTTTTCCCTTTCCCGTCCGCCGAAAAAAAAACGCCTGATCACATGTTAACCAAACGGTGGGACTTGACATTTCCATTTAACTCCATTTTAATCAGAATTCTGTGTTTCAGGTGAGATTTTAGTGATGAGGATACTTCATGACTGGTGTCATAAAGTCAATCCTGGAAAAATCTCGTGTCGTTATGTAGTCTTGCATTCATTTAGGCTTGGAACTGTACAAATATGTAGTTTTGCTTACAATTGATCTATTTATCTGGCCTAATTTCTGAACATTAGCTTCATCTACTCTTCACAGGAAAGTGACATCCAAACAAAAAGTTGGTATGAGAAACACTTTAGCCAGAACGTACGCAACATAGTAGATCGAAACAACCCATTTGAGATCCACGATCCCTCGTTAACTAAACAACGTAACTATTTCATGGCGTACTTCAAGAAAGACCGCTTGAACGTGTTTGCTGGTCACCAAAACAAAGATACGTTCTTCAGCAGACCAGAACGTAGCCGCATGGTACATTATATTTGCAGCCAGGTAAGGTTCGGCGATGATCGTTATGACATCGGCATAAACCGACTCATACACGATGGGAGCTATGTGGCAGCCTACCCACTCCATCCCGGTTCCGAAGTGTGTCCCGAGAATCAATCGCCCGTGAACGACAGACAGCGATTGCGGCGCGACTGGGCGAGGTTTGGCCGATGGTTTAAGTACCAACCGTACCAAGCCATCAAAGAATATTTTGGAACTGAGATCGGTTTGTACTTTTCCTGGCTGGGATTCTACACAGTCATGCTCATTCCAGCCGCCATATTTGGCCTCGTAGTGTTTTTGTACGGCATTATAAGCGCTCCGAACTTCCAGCCGGTGGTTGACGTTTGCAACAAGACCAACGAGCGGTTGTTCTATATGTGTCCGTTGTGTGACAAGCAGTGCCCCTATTGGTCTCTAGTATCAAGCTGTAACTACGCAAGAGCCGCTCACGCCTTCGATAACGACGCCACTGTGGTGTTCGCTATCTTCATGTCCATCTGGGCAACGGTTTTCCTGGAGTTTTGGAAGCGTCGCCAAGCTGTTCTCGCCTACGAGTGGCATATGATGCACTTCGAAGACTTGGAAGAGCAGTTTCGTCCTGAATTTGTGGCCACAGCCCCAACATGGCGCAAAGATCCCGTGACTGACAAGGTTGTTCCTTATGTACCCAAGGGAACCCAGTATCAAAAGTTCGCCGGTGTGGGAAGCGCCATTTCATTTATGATCTTTCTCGTCGTGGCAGCTGTCGTCGGTGTTGTAGCTTATCGTGCAGCGGTGTTTGGAAGTTTAGCAGGAACAAAAGACAAGTATACACGTGAAAACGCCAAGTACATCACCAGTGTGACAGCCGCTTTAATCAATTTGGTATGATTTTAAACTTGCTGTATTATTTTTTGAGTCTTCTCATTTTAAACAAATCTCGATTGTCTGGCTCCACAAGTAGGTGCAAAGTCTCTAGAATGTAAGTTGCTCGTCTCTATTGGGACCTGAGCACAACAGGCGCAACTCTCGTGGTTGAAGAATTTTTGTTATATTGCTGGTTCCGCAAGTTGGCAGAGTGGGCTGTCTCTTCCGCTCGGGATATCCCACTTTGCCCCGCGAAACAAAACAAATGAAAATGGCTATATATGGTAATCCTTTATTGACCAAATTTGTTCGGTCAAAATGGTGGCATTTTGGCCTCGTTCCTCTTGTGCGTTTTTATTGACTGAGACGTAGTCGATTTCAATAAAAACGCAAAAAAAAGAACATGATCAATAAGCAGCCATGTTGACCTCGCGTTCAGTCAATTCATTTTCCTTATCTTACATCGTGCATTTTAAAGCGCAGACAATCCTTCAGTGAGAATTCCTGGAAGTGACTTGAACTGCCAAAATTCTCTCTCACAATTTCTCCAACTTTACATGAAAGCTTTTAAGTAATGGTCCGCGTAAGAACTAGGCAGGTCAAACGCAAAATCGATTCAAAAGTGTGAACTCTTAATTGTTAATATCAATTAAATCGACGAATCTGATTGGTGCACGGCCAAAAATCGCCAAAAAAACAATGAAAAACCCGACATAAACAACATTTTTCTCCTTAGTTTTCCCCTGCTCCCTCCTGTCTACCTCATGGTCAAATATTAGCATTGTTCTATGCGCCAATCAAAAGTTAGAGCTATTGCACTAGCCTATTGTTCTTTTGCCTAGTTCTTACGCGGACCATTACTTAAGAAACAGTGCTGAAACAGAATTCTAATAAGAAACATTTCCAGAGTGTACAGATTGTGTTGATAATAGCATTCCAGACAGTGGCAGAATACAAAGAAAAGGAAACAAGACTAACAAAAGCTTATTGAGTTTAGGTCATTGAGAACCCCTTCACTCTCACTGGTGTGAGAGAGTCAATAGGTTTTCGATACTTGTTATAAACTTCACTGTGAATCATTATTGTAATCGATTTCTTGTGTTTCTCTTCAGATTTGTATCAATCTGTTGAAATTTTTCTATGAGCGACTTGCACTGTGGTTGACAAACTGGGAGAATCCCAGAACCGAGACTGACTACAAAGACAGCTTCACGTATAAGATGTTTCTGTTCCAATTTGTCAACACTTACTCTTCCATCTTCTATATCGCGTTCTTCAAGTTAAACATCGTGGTCGGGACCCCCGGTCACTATCGGAGGTTTGGCGGTGGGCGACTCGACGAGTGCGGATCCGGGGGGTGCCTGCTGGACTTGTGCATTCAGCTAGTGATCATCATGATTGGATTGCAAGTTATCGGTAACATCACAGAGATAGCAATTCCGTAAGTAGAACTAACGGAAATTTACTGACGTTCAGCGGTGTAAGCTTCCGCTCTTCAGTCGCCGAATTGAGACGTGGGCTAGTTTCAGAAATTGTTATTTTGCTGGTATTTTCAATGGTGTAATTTCCCGACGAAACGGATTCAACATTATTCAGTATTGTTTATACCAGCAATGTTGGATGATAGTGTAAAAAGTATTCTATTCCTTTTGATTTCTAGAGCAAAGCTAACAAAGTCATAATAAATAACCCATACCTGGGGGCCTGGTTTAGCCGTTCGCATGGTAAACGGTGAGATATGGCGGGAAAAAAGTACGCGCTGCCCATTATTTTTCCCCGCGCTTTTTTTTTCGTGCCGTATCGCGCCGCTGGTTAGTATCCAAACACTTTATAACAAGGGAATTCAATTTCTATTTAGCACTGATATGTATGTATGCATGTATTTGTTGAGGTTCAATTTTTTTTTTTTGATTATGGTAATTTGACGAGTTTGATTGAGTCGCACTAGAATCATCATATCAACTTCAAACCAAAACTAAAATGTGCGTCTTAAAATTCTGCATCTGCAGTAACATCAGTAGCCTTGCTAGCGGTAGGGGGTCGTTGGCGGAGGTCTGCGCTCTCGGAGTGCTCTCGTTTAAAGATGCAAGACTTATATTACTCGCTACTTCGCCCTTTTTTCTCTCAGTTAATCCATGTATATATTAAACGTTAGTGAAATGTTGCTTTCCAGTGGTCTAATGAAGTGGTGGAAGTTTCGACAGGCGCGGAATGAACAGGTGAATATTCCTCAGTGGGAGGAGGATTATAAACTGACGCCTTTGCCCGACCATCACATGTTCTGGGAATATCTTGAAGTCGGTAAGTTTGCAGGGGTAAACAAATGATTTCGCGTGCAATTTGAAATGACTAAGCACGCTCAGGTAAATTTTCAGAGACTGAAAAATTTCGCGAAGCCGTAGGGAGGTTGTAAACATTTAAGAGTGCTTATTGTTTCGAAATTGCACGCGAAAATGTTTGATTTCTTGTTAACGCTGTTTGGGATTGACGGACGTGTTCTCAGCCAATCAGCGCGCTGACATTTTTGCATGTTATTCTAGAGAGGTGGTACATTATTGCCATAGCGATTTGGGCATTGCAGTCCCATACCAATGTCTTTCAATATATTCATTGATTGTAAACCGAAGAAGAAAAAAAAAAAACAGATAGCTTGCTATTGACTGCAAACTCAAGATACTCCGGTTTTCTACGCAGCTTTGAATTTTGATCAAAACTACAATCTTGGAAAAACGCTTATGGGACAGTCTTTCTGTACAATTTGAAAACCGCCGATGTAGTTCTTCCACAGAAACTTGTTACAGAAATTTCCCCCATACCCCCTGTGTAGTGTGTAACCACAAAAACTGTGGTCATGTTTCACATGTGGTTGGCTTCTGGTGGTCAACATTGTTCGGGAAGGAAGTGGGGAGAGGCGGAGAGAACAGGGAATCAGAGATACAAATGATTGAACGGAAATCTTGGAAGCTGTCTCAAACATTTTGTCCGGGATTGTAGATGTCTGATTTTAACGCACTGTTCCCCATCAGTGGCGTAGCTTCATGTACACACGATACGTACGTGCGTACCTAAAAAATCACTTAAAGTCGATTTTTGACTTAAATGGTGTCACCTGAAAAAGATTTGGGACTTCGGGGTAGGAGGAGGGGGATTTGGAAAATTGCGCTTACCTCTGGAAAAATCCAGGCTACGTTCCTACCCAGTGTCCGCGCCTTTCCCTCCGGTAGGTACGTGGTGTAAGCATCGTGCATGGCTATGGAGAGCAATGTATGCCATATATTCACTAACGGGGAACCACTATATGATGCTTACACCACGTACCTACCTTCCCTCGACTCACATCACAGCTGGCTCAAACTGACTTCAACCGTTGTCCAACTGCTTTTTGATCGCGAGGTAATAAGTTCATGTTTTATTCTTCAGTTTTGCAGTTCGGATTTGTCACAATGTTTGTAGCAGCATTTCCACTCGCCCCTCTGTTCTCGCTGCTCAACAGTGTGGTCGAGCTTCGCGTCGATGCCATTAATTTCGTCTGCCAGTTCCGCCGACCTATCCCTAACCGCGCCCAAGACATCGGAGCCTGGTACCGAATTTTAGAAGGTTTGGCAAATATCTCGGTTCTGGTGAATGCATTTGTCATTGCGTTCACTTCCGACTTCATTCCGAGGCTTGTATACAAGAGCAATCACGACGGAAGTCTAGTGGGATATGTGAATAACAGTCTGTCCTACTTCAATTTGTCAGACTTCAACGAATTTGCAAAAAACGCCAAACCAGAACCGGAGTATGCATATCAAGTTCTGAACTACACAATGGATTACTGCAGGTAACCAAACCAAAGATTTTTGTGGTGTTGAAAAGAGTCTCGCAGTTTTGATGACTGGCATATTTCCATAACAGAAAAAGATTTATTTCTCGCAGTTTTGATGACTGGCATATTTCCATAACAGAAAAAGATTTATTTCTCGCAGTTTTGATGACTGACATATTTCCATAACAGAAAAAGATTTATTTCTCGCAGTTTTGATGACTGGCATATTTCCATAACAGAAAAAGATTTATTTCTCGCAGTTTTGATGACTGACATATTTCCATAACAGAAAAAGATTTATTTTTCAGTGTGCCACAGACAAACCCGGAAAACGTTCCTTCAGCGGGAGTCAAACCCGCGGTCTTCCGGTTACTAGTTTGGACGATTTTTCGTTCTAATAATAATAATAATAATAATAATAATAATGAACTTTATTTGAGTGTCAAGTGTATTTAGCACTGCTGTACTAATTGGGGACACTGTAAAGCGCAAATGAAATAAATTAAATCAAATCAAATGTTTAATTTCTTTAATTTTATTGTTCCTTTTTCCAAATATCATCTGTTGTTGTTGTTTACGACAGGTATCCAGGATACCGGGAACCATACGCACCTTACGAATTAAGCAAGGAATACTGGCACGTGATCGCCGCTAGGCTTGCTTTCGTGTTCGTCTTTCAGTACGTCGTGTATGCCATCACAAAATTTGTGGCCTGGTTGGTCCCTGACAGGCCCAAGCTCCTTGAGCTCAAAATTAAGCGCGAAGAATTTCTTGCCAAAGAAGCCTTGCGAGAGAGAAGCATTGACTTGGACGATACGGACTTACAAGTTGTTGTGTAAAGAGGTAAGCTTCGCTGTATACTTCGCTCACCAACAACGTTTAGAGGAGATTGCAAGGCACCAGAGAAATGCAGAAGATAAATTTCGTGCCTCCAAGCGATTATGAAAATTTCTTTCTGTCATAAAATTTAGTGGTATAACGGGTATCAAGTGGTAGCAGATCGAGATAAACGCGACCTTGCCAGTGATGTCAGACATACTGAGTGAAGTTAAGTTTGTATCGGCAATCATATTATTAATGAACAAGAAAGAAAGACATGAAAGTTCAGTTTGTTAAGAAAATATTTTTTTTTGGCATAAGTTTCTTAGTTTAAAGAAACTTTTGCTGCGTCAGTGGCAAATTGAAACACGGAAACAAGGTATATCAATCGAGTTGATAATGGAAGTTTTGCCACCATAAGATTAAAAGAGTCTGTGCATCTTGCATCATCAACCCGTCTGACTAATCATTTTTTTCTGGTTTCAATAATCTTTAGGAGAAGATACTAGTTGGTCAATGTGCATGTTTGCATTGGAACTAACTGTACTTTTTTTATTGTTTTTTTGTTTTTTTTAGGACATGTTGAATGTGTCTTGAGGCATCTTTCATAACTGGTGGAAGCCTTCAACAAATTTGTCCTAGCCACAACAACTATAAACACATGAAATGCGTATAAATTTATACTTAAAATCATTCTGTCGCTATTTTGATGTAGGTGTAGGCTTGATATTAGGTTTGTGGAATCCATTTTTCCTGCGAAGGTATCAAAATCCGTATTAAAACGTAGGAGAACATTTTTTCGTAAATCAATATTGATCTGTTTGACTCACGATGGGCGATTGCTATCTTGCGTGACGTCATTCTCCTTTATTTCACTCCTGGTAGTGAATATCACTGTGACTTTGTACATTTAATTCGTAGCTTCGAGCTCCGGTTTCCATCGGTTGGCTACTGCTTCATTCTCGAGACTAAAAAAACTCAGTTACTTCGCGTAATAATATTTCTATCATCCGTTCTTTTGCCCGTTTCATTGAAACAATTTCGTCGTCGAGTTTCATACTTCGTTTCCAAGAAAAAAGTTGACAAATACTTCTCTTTATTCTCTGCTGTAACCAACGGAGTTTATGAACAGATAGAAAATTAATCCATTGCGTCAAACTTTTACAAGGTTAATGTAGTTATGGTTACTGATATTGTGAACACTTTAACTGATTCATAAAACAAGATGTATAAACTCTCACCGAAGTGGAGTTTAATATTGTAATTTTGAGTAATACGTATCATATTCTTAAAATAAAGAAATAAAACTGAGCAATTGTTGTGTTGACTCGCGATTCATTTATTTGATATTCCATTTAGGGACCGTTCATTTTTTTACGAGGGAGTGGGGGGGAGCTGGTGTGATTCGGGAAGAATCGTTTTAAAATTGTGTGACACCCCCCCCCCCCCTCAGCTTGCCATTTTTTTTCACATGGCCCCCCTTGAAGCAGCGATTTCATTGATGGTCTCCTGTTAAAACATGCCATTTAAAAGTATTGCGAAAATATTTCAGGCGACCTCCCTTCTCCCTATTTTTTTGAGATGACCCCCCCTTTAATATCGTTTTTTTTTGCGTGCCCCTTCTCAAATCCCACCAGCTCCCCCCCTTCCTCGTAAAAAATGAAGGGTCCATGAGGGTACGTTACATTTTCATGGAGTGCTCGTGTCTCATCCCTGCTGTGCACTTGCACTTGCATTAGACCATTTAAATGGGTCCCCTGATATACAGTGAAGTGTTACCCTTCTGCAGTGCGAAAGAGCTTCGCAAGAATACTAAGATGATTTGCTAACGGACGTAATGTGGAAGATCTCAATTTCTCTACTTCGCCGGAGCCCTTAGTATCTAACATCATTCCCTAAATATTACAACTTTGAGACATCACTGAACAAAACTCGCGACAGAACTCTATTTGTACCCGCACTTCCTCCTCAGTAGATACTTCGTTCTTTCAATCCACTGTACCGCTTGAGGAACCCAGTAATAATAAACTATGGTTAGGGACGGACCATTAGAAAAGTGATGGGGGGTGGGGGGTGGGGAATTTTCAGCTTGCACGAATTTTTTTTTTCGCTCACTGCTTGTGAAAGAATTTTTTTTTTCAGGTGAACCCCTCTGCACGAATCTTTTTTACTACGAGTGAAAAAGTCACATTTGGACCTTCCTTCTGCATGAATTTTTTTTTACCTTCTTCTTTGCATGAATTTTTTTTTTTTGGCATTTTTTTGGCATTTTCTCCCACCCCCCCCCCCCCCATCACTTTTCTAATGGTCCCTCCCTTATGTTTGTCTGTCAAATGAATAGATAAGCAAATAAAAAAAAGATGCAGCAGTGAACAGAGGTCGACTGTACCCAAGCAGACATAAGGTGGCCAAAATAATTATGCCATAAACGTCATGCTACCATGTTAAGAATGCATAATATCGCAGTATCGGCGATGGCACTCGCTGTTTATCGCAGTGTGCCATTTTATTGATCGCGACGGAAAGCTTTATACATGTACCTTATAACCCGGTTTCTTAATGGCTCCTATGACGACACAATTCAGTCTCATGCAACCAATGCTTTGTAACCGAGGTTGGATACGGATTGTGGGATAACACAAAAAAGTATCGTAAGATGTATCTTCTATCTTCAATCTGATTGTATTTAACAATAACATTCGTCGCTGCTGATCTGTATATAGAATGTCCAAAGGGAGTCGCGTACTCTAGTGAAGCTGACAAGGGATTCGGGAATTGTCAACGGCTGATCCGCCCTTAGGCGAGTGTTCAAGAAAGACCTCATACCTTCTCAGGTTCGAAAGCCACTGAACAAAAGGGTTCTTTTCATGGAATGTCGCCTTATGGCAAAGTTCGATGGGCTAACATGTTTTTGTTCGCAAACTATAATGTGAATAAACACCTCTGTGACTGGCCCGAAAATTTTCATTCTTTCGAGAAACACTGACATGCGAGAACCAAACGTTCTCGGTGCTGCTCGAAGCGTAGTAGTTTCCCGCTTTCCCTGCAGTGTGAGAACAAAGGAGTTCACGAGCATCAACCTACCGAAGTCGTTTTCTACGTTGGTTTTCGTTCCTTTGCCCAAAAGTCCATTCCAATCAAATTTTATCAATAGTCTTGACTACCTACTTGTGTTCCATACTTATTTGACGATTTTTAATCCGAGAATACTTGTGTTTCTCTTCCACGTTCAGCGATATTCGTGTACTCTGAATTGTCATTC
Organism: Ricordea florida; assembly: GCA_949710005.1. NCBI lineage: Eukaryota > Metazoa > Cnidaria > Anthozoa > Corallimorpharia > Ricordeidae > Ricordea > Ricordea florida. The sequence continues at coordinate 27,198,678 of OX453275.1, read as the reverse complement.
AACTCGCTAATGCTTAGTCTGTAGATTTAACCCTTTGTAAACTCTATGGTTTGCTTCTTAAAAATTCAGTCAAATAAAATTTATTTTGACGCGTTGACTTTGGTTATATATGACAAAGTAAGGATATGAATTTTAAATTTTTGAAAGTACTGAAAAATGCCTACTGGAGAATACTGGAGAACTCACTATTATTTCTAGGCTGAAAGACAATTCATTAATATTCATGTTGCTAGAAGAATCGAGAGCAATTAGTCAGACTTAAACTTCGTCAGTGAAAATTTGTATTGTGCTGAGACAGCTGTTGGTGCTAAGGCTTAAGACAAACGGAAACGGAGTGTCATAATTGAGAGATGTTTTAACGCCAGTTTCAGCTTATGAATTGCTTCAGCTTTACTATAATCAAGGTCTTCTTTTTTTTCTGAATATAAATATTTGCAAATCAAATTACTGTTTAATGCAAATTTTGCAATCCTTCGTTGTCACACCCTCCCTGAAAAGGACTTGAATTGGCTATAGGTAGGATTCAACAAGCTGCTTAGCAATGGCTAAACCAATGTCCTACACGAAAACGAAGGACAATTCAGACGTTTTTCTAGAGATGGTAGAGCCTACAATTGCGAGTGAAGCAAGCAATGATCATGAAACGAGCGGCTTGTACCTAAGCGGTCAACGGCGTATTGATTACGTCCTAGTGTACGAAATATGTCAGGAGAAAGACAACGAAGACGAGGAATCCAGGAAGAAAGCCAAGGAGTTGGACAATTTAAGAAAGGCATTCGAAAAGAGTATTAGAAATGAAGGTTTAACAGTTGACCACGCAGACATCGTTTCTCCTCAGGTAAACTTGTTTTGTGACTTTCTTCTCGATGCACCAGTAATCTTAGAATCCGTAAAGAAGCCAATTTGTTTTGTACCACTTCATTTTATCAACTTGTATTTTTAGAAGTCTTCCTACGATTAGAATTCCTATAATCTGTGCAATAACCAGTAAAAACCACTCTATTTTGTCGCTTTAAGGAGAACGAAGCGAAGCTGCGTGCAATAGTAAACGGTATGCAAATTCTTATGGTAACTCTGGCGTGACTTCAAAAGAAAACATGGCTTTATCACATTTGCGTTATTTGGTTTCACTAAATCACCCAAATATTTCAGCATTGCACATATGCGGTCTGAATTTTTCTATAGATCAGAGTTGCGTCAAATTATTACGCCATTATTTTGCCAATTAGGTTAGTGGAACGTTCTGGATTTTTTAAGAAGGTATTTACGCTATCTAGATTGCCAAGTCGATCGTATAGAAACTGAGAGTACAAACGGTAGTTAATTTTATTGCCTAGAAACCACCTTTTTTCAGTTTTTTTTTTGTATTTAAATGTTATTCTGGGCTTTAAAATAGTGCACATGCGCTATACTTTTTATTTGAAACCATTTTTTGCCACGTTTGGAACCGTGACAACTTTTTGGCGCATAGCTACCTGTACGCCAATACGCCATGGCGTACCTGAAATTTGGTAGGAATATATTGCTCAGACAATCATACATCACCCGACAAATTGCTCGGACAATTAATATCCAACTTTGGCATACCTGAATTATATATATATATATATAAAGTGTAAAAGTTGATTAATCGTAAAACAGTGCTCAATACGTCAACGTAGAGCGAAGAAGTTGTTGCGGGAGAAAAAAAACACACAAACAAACTACAGGTTTATCCCTACAAGCCTGTTTCGTGGTTGCCCACTCATCAGGGGATATATATATATATATATATATATATATATATATATATATATAATTACTTGAAGAGGAGTCTTGCTTGGCAAAAAGTGCTCGATGCTATAAAGCAGAGCTTTTCTCTGACGGTGTAGTGAAGTCAAAAGGAGGCATTGGTTTGCTGTAACTCTGAGTTTCACGCCTTGTGGCGATCGTCAGTCTCTCTGACGATCGCCACAAGGCGTGAAACTCAGAGTTACAGCAAACCAATGCCTCCTTTTTGACTTCACTACACCGTATATCTATCTATCTATCTATCTATCTATATATATATATATATATGCACGACAAAAAGCAATGCCGTTCAGAAAAAAAATAATATATCATTTTAGGTATCTTTCATACTCGTAAGTAAGTCTGCTGTGCTGTATTTTGCTAAAAGAAAACAAAAACATAGGCACCGTGCTGCTAATATTTTTCATTTGTTATCCGCTGTTTAATCAGCTGTTATATTGGGTGCCCTGGCGCTTTTTAGTTCTAATCTGAATATTTGTGTCTGTGCCGTGGGTTCATTAGTACAAATACATTTTCTTAAATAATAAAAATAAATAATAATAGTAATAATCAATTCTTCTTTTTATAAGTTAAAAATCAGAATTATTTATATTTTCTCCACTGATCTTTGAATTTAAGAATTGTCCATATAGTGTAAAGAGAGTAAAGCTTTAGACTTGAAAAAGGTTATGCAAATGTGCCTGCAATCGTTTTCCCACCTGCCGATTCCTTTGTTGGATTCAGGACTGTATTTAAAATCCATGGAGATTTCTGTTATCCGTTTTATACCCAAATCGCACTTGACACGAAGCCCGAAACATGAGATGCGACAAGGATCGTCGAACTATCGTTTGAGCGGTCTCTCCATTTGAACACCTCTCAAGTCAATAAAACTATACTTGCGATGGCCCTGCTTAAACTTGTTTTGGTTTTTGAAACGTAGGTGTATAATTGGCCAGTGTTTGTTTGCAAGCACGCTCCACTGGGGGACAGTGGGACCGGATTGTATATGACCTTAATGAAAATTTTCGGAACCTGTTTTTTTTTTTAATTTTAAAACTTAGGAAGTATCCTTCGAGGGATAACAAATTTTCTATGCTGACGTTTAATTCGATCTTTACCCCATATTCGGAGGATTTGTTGTTTTAGCACCACGAGGGGTGGATTAAATTTACCTCTTTAAGCTAACCGGTCATGCTTTATATGCGACATACCAAATATTTTTAAAGGCGTTTACATATTTATAAACAAGTAAAGATCAATAACAATATAAAGACACTTTTAGAATTCCTATACACTCTGGTTCTACCAGAAAGTGTTTTGCTGATTCACAGAGACGATGAACAAGCCCATCAATTTTAATTCTTGCAATTTTGAAAATATACCTTCTCAGTTTTCCTAACATTGAAAGTTTACATTTTAAAACCGAGTGCATCTTTAATACCTGCGAACCACTGAAGCAAAAAAACAATCATATTTGCTGTCAATGTTTATGCAAATCTTGGTAGTGCTCTTTCTATGAGCCGCTGGTCTGGGTGTTACATTTCTTAAATGACGAAACGTAGAAACACCTAAATCGCTGTTCCGTAAAGAACAGATGCGGTGCACTTTTCAAAAGTTGGTGGAAGTGACACGAAAATATGCAACGAAACGGTTGTTTGAATTGCAGCTGAGGAGAGTGACTTTCAGTACCCAAGGGAGTCTCAACATGCAACGTTTATGGCCGACTCGTGTTAACTGAAGCGCTGCCTCAACATACAATGGCGAAAAGAGCATTACTTGTAAAATGAAGAGGTCCAACGTACCATACGCAAGACTTAACCAAGATGATAACGTCACTGAGGATGAACAGTTCGAGTTAAAGGATTCCTCTAAGTCAAACAATAAACACAAGAGTACTTGTGTGCGGGACGACTCGCAAGTAGAAAGACCCATTCATTATGTACTTGTTTACGAAACCTCTTTGAATACTAGTACTAGCAACAAGGAAAATCGCTTGAAAGTCAAGCGAGTCGAGTATGAGGAGAGCTTGAGAAATGAAGGGCTGGAAATAGAACACGTGTCTTTGATACCATCACAGGTGTGGTTACGGATACTGGAATTCAGTTGTGATTTGCCTATCAATTTCTTGCTAATTAGTCTTGATTATTCTTTGGTATAGACTGGATATATCATTTAAAACGGGGATGAAATGCCTTCAAAATTGATGGAAAGTTTTGGCCTGAAACCTATTCATTCACGATACAAATGTTCCCAATGGAAAACACATGCCAGGATATTGAAGGGAAAAATGACGAGGATTACAAACCTGGGGAATATCACCTAGCAATATTTAATTTGATAGAGAAACGACTAGCAGTGAACTAGTCATTACGCACCAGTATAGTGTGGCATATGAAACTAGAAAAAGTAAGATTTTGGTGCTTGACTTCCGTCTCACACTAATGTCTAGATACGGTTGGTGGGTTTGGGCAGAACCATCCATAATTATACTTCGATGACATAATTATTACAGTGCCGTAGCATGGGGAGGGGCCGGGGGGGCCCGGGCCCCCCCCAGAAATTGGTGAATTCAAAATTAAAATATTCAATTCAAAAGAAGCGCAGTCACAATTTCGTGCTGTGCCCCCCCCCCCCCCCCCCCCAATATATTAGGGAGCTTAAGCACGCGCGTTTTTGAGACGCGGACGGCAACCGGAAGAGACCACTACGCGTGTCAGGACAGTGGTGTCTCTCAGATTTTTATAGTGATCATCTCTAATGGAGAAAAGATACTAATCAATGTAAATGTGGTTGTGTGAAGACAAGTTAAAAGAGAAAACAGCTCACTTCCGGTAGCCGTCCGCGTCTCAAAAACGCGCGTGCTTAAGCTCCCTATTTAACCCTGCTACGGCACTGAATATTAGACGATAATATTCAAATGTGCACCTTCTGGTGTCTGGATCTAATAATTTTAATGTGGAATTTGTTCAATTTTCAACTCTTTCGCTCCCTGAATGGGACAACAGTTACAAAATCTCTTAAAAGGATCAGTGTATTGTCAAACTAATGCGCGACCAAAGTTAAATATGTTCAACTTGGGTCTAAGAGGACTAAGTTTTGGTTCAATTGATTTTAATGAAAAGAGAAGTAGATCCAATAATTCTCTAATTTTCAATTTTGTTTTGAGAACTCTGCGGCAAACTTAGACATGATAGCAAGCGTTTTAAACATGCATTCCATTTTTATCCTTGCCGTTCCTAAGTAAAGGCAACAATGATTATTTTCAATCTGCTACTTTGTTTGTTTTCAGTAAGTTTGGATGGCTGCTATTATATTTCTTTAAATACTGTTTCATTAACAAAAAGGAGTGTTTTATATGCCTCGTGTTTTATACTTGATAAAGCACGAAATGTGAGTTTATTGAAAAATTTTTATGTAGACCTATTCATTATTACACTACACTTTAGATTTTGGTGCATTTTAACCACAAAAATTGAACGCAAATGTTAGCCGTGTCTATATCAGATATAGAGACACTCATTGAACATTAGGTTCCTTTGTATTTTCTTTATGAACTGTTAATACGTTTTTAAATACCTTTAAGATTCCCAAAATGTAACTTTAATCGGAGACATTGATTGTAACCATACATGTACTTATAATAATGATGATAGTGCTGGTATGGATGACGAATGCTCTTGAATACTGACCATCAAAGATTCCCACTAAAAATGAACTTGACTGTTTTCTATTTAACAAAAAGGATACTTTAAGACTGACTTGAGGATCATTGGGAAATTGTTTCTGAGATATGCGCGCATGTACAGTTAAAAACACTGTCATTCTAACGAAGAGAATGGAATGCCTGAGTAAGTCGACAGTCATGTTTTTTCGTAGCCTTATTGCATGCCTAACAAAAAGCGTGCAGCACACAAGGCATTTAAAACTAAAAATCTGAACTTCTCAGAATCCTTAGTTTGTTAAAGGTAAAAATGTTTATTTTGTATCTTTCGCAGGACCCTAAGACTCGACGCCATTTTGTTCTAATCCATGCTCCATGGAAGGTAGTGGCCAAGCGAGCAGAAGCTATGAACCTGAAGGTTCCGTTCCTTGAGAACGACATCTCCATCAAGTCATGGATGGAATCGAAATTAGGTGACGATAGGATGGAGTCACTGAGACGAAGACACCCTTTGATTGTACACGACGCCACCGTTGTCAACAAGGGCAGCTACTTTATGGCTAACTTCAAAAACGACAACCTCGAAAAATACATTCACCATAACGAAAAGGATCGAATGTTCGAGAACATCGATCGCATCTACATTGTGCAGCAGATTTGCTACAATGCTCGCTTTGAAGAGGGGAGACATGGAGTAGGCTTGAGGAGGCTAATTTACGAAGGTGCCTACCTTGCTGGGTACCCTCTTCACGACGGTCCTGTAGACATGAAACCTGATGAGGTCCCCAAAAACGACCGGCAGAGACTGAAGCGGGACTGGGCAAGATTTGGAAGGATGTTTAAATTCCAGCCTTATGATGCCATCAAGGATTATTTTGGCACTGAGATAGCCCTGTACTTTGCCTGGCTTGGATTCTACACAGCCATGCTTGTACCCCTCGCCATTGTTGGACTGGCGGTGTTTCTGTACGGCGTCGGGTCCGCTGGTAGCCACACCCCAGTAAAAGATGTCTGCGATGAGAAGAATAAAGGTGTCTGGTACATGTGTCCATTGTGCGACAGAGAGTGTAGCTACTGGGATCTGGCATCGTCAACTTGTGTCTACGCATACATTACTCACTTTTTTGATAACGATTGGACCGTTGGCTTAGCTCTTATTGCTTCCGTCTGGGCGACGCTTTTTCTTGAGTTTTGGAAGCGCCGCCAAGCTACACTCTCTCAGAAATGGCACATTGACGAGTTCGAAGAAGAAGAAGAGCTTTTGCGTCCCGAGTACGCAGCCACCGTGACTACACTGAAAAGGAACGAAGTTACTGGAAAGATGGAGCCATACATTCCCAAGACTACTCTGTACAGTCGTTACGGCGGGGTTTTCAGCATCATCATCTTTATGATCTTACTGGTCATCGCTGCTGTCGTCGGAGTCGTTGTTTACCGTGCCGCAGTTTTCGCCTCCCTAAGTGGAAGTGACGACAAGATTGTCCAAGGCCGAGCTCGTATGATCACCTCAGCAACAGCAGCTCTCCTAAATCTGTTGGCGATCAACTTGTTGAAGTTAGTGTACAGTAAACTGGCCGTCTGGTTGACCGACTGGGAGAACCCACCAACTCGGACCGATTATGAGGACAGCTTTACTTGGAAGATGTACCTGTTTCAATTTGTCAATACTTACGCCTCCATCTTCTACATCGCCTTCTTCAAGTCTGGCCTAGTGGTGGGAACTCCAGGCAGATACAAGAGGATCGGGGGCAAGTATCGTTTAGATGGTTGCAGTGAGCAGGGATGCTTCTTGGAGCTCTGCGTGCAGCTTATCATAATTATGGTCGGACAGCAAATTATTGGGAACATCACAGAAATCGCGCTACCGTAAGTAGTTCAGTTACAGAGGGGCTTTTGTCGGTATTTCGTACAATATAGAAAATTTTTGGAACTAAGCTGGAATGGAGGTTCTTGTGCTGTCCTTTAAGTTTAGTCAACCTGTTTTTAAGAAATATCCATCGCGATCATTTATTACAGGATCGAAAGTAGTTGGTGGACTTGGAACTCCTGGAATTGCTTGAAACAAACATACAGGTCTTGAACTCGTCACTTCGGCAAGGTCTTGTAAATCTTTGCGATCTTTTTCCTTGCAGGTCTCTTATGTATTGGTTCAAGAGTCGCAAGGAGGACATTGAACATCTTCCACAGTACCAACGTGATTACGACCTTAGTCCTCAGGGAGACCACTACATGTTCTGGGAGTACCTTGAAGTTGGTAAGTAAGTAAGCCAACAAATTTGTATATTAATTTCAATTGACTATGGAAAGTAGTGACACGATTGCTTTGTTTTTGCATTGCTACAATAGGTGATAAGCTGGAGAATCTCTCTCCAGTTTTTCAGCTTACTAAAACCAATGCCCGCTGGCTAGCACGCGTTTTCCCGCGAACAATATTAACCAGATGCATTTGCCTTGAGTTCTGGTTGGTTCATGGGAGCCTGGGGCTATCTGCGTCTGTTGCAGCTTATTACTTTACAACCGGTTTTGGTTTTGCAACAGCCTGAAAAGAATTTAAAATTCTCTGATCTTTCAGTATTGCAGTATGGTTTTGTGACGATGTTTGTAGCCGCGTTTCCTCTCGGACCCCTGTTCGCTCTCATTAACGCCGTCGCTGAAGTTCGTGTAGATGCCATCAACTTCGTGAGTCAGTTCAGGAGGCCTGACTGCACACGCGCGGAAGACATTGGTGCCTGGTTCCGCATTCTCGAAGGCGTGACCAAAGTGTCAGTCTTGGTGAACGCGTTTGTGCTGGCATTTACCTCGGAATACATTCCAAAGCTTTTGTATAAGATGAAATACGCGTCCGATCATGAGTCGCCTGGGGGAGGCACGTTAACCGGCTACATCAACAACAGTCTAGCCTATATTGATATTTCATACATTGAAAGCCGAGAACCTGGCACTCTACCGCTGAATCCCACAGAAAATTTAAATTACACCAACGAGTGGTGCAGGTGAGTTATGTTACCCAACAAAGAAAGCATGGGTATGGTTCGTGCGAAAATTGCCGCATGCTTATAACTGAATCGGTTTATTCTTAATCAAATATTTAAACGAATGAGTCAATAAATAAATAGAGAGAAATTTTTGTCTGAAATGCTGCCTAAAAACAGCAATCATCTTTGCTATGGAATGTGTCGTGATTCATCATGGGTGATGCTGCTGTAAAATAAACTTGTTCAAGCGGGTAAGCAGTAAGCGGTCGAGAGGTCGAGATCCACGTCTAAGTGACTGCGGCCAGTCGTATGACAAATGAACACGTTCAAGTTACAGGGAAATCGTCTTTGCGTTACAATGACGAGTAGAGAGAAGTAGAACGCTTGACACTGTGAAATAAGTAACTTTGGTAACTCAAGCATACCCGAAACTCGAAGCCAGGGCCTTAGTTAGCGTGTCTGACTGAAGCATGTATTTGCTTAGAAGAGCCTTAAGAAACTCAAGTCCTGCAGAGAACCTTCTCTTTATGAAGAAAATCACGTTTATTAATTCGCTTAATGATTAATAATGATAATAATGACAGTAATGGCAAATAGTGTCCTTTTCTTATCAAGATCTTATTCATATTGCAGATACTCTGGTTACCATGACAACACGTTTCCGTATAAGTTCTCAAAGCAGTACTGGCACGTGATTGCCGCTCGTCTCGCTTTCGTGTTCGTGTTCCAGTTCACCGTCTATGTCGTTACCAGCTTTATCGCATGGGCAGTACCGGATGTTCCTAAGAATCTGGAATTGGCCAGGAAGAGAGAAAAACATCTTGAGAACGTGGCATTCGGCAAAAAACGCGGTGAACTCAATTCTGCAGGTGCAGACGACGAAATGTTGTAGAACAAGACACCAAGCTCAACGATGTAGAAATAATCAGGATCATTGACGAATTTTGTAAAAGGGTAAAGCCTAGTTTTCACAACGCTGCAAGCAAAGCAAATTTAGAAGGACGGTGTTTTTCTTTGTTTGTTCCTTTGTCTTTCCTTTGCGTATGCATTTGTCTTTTGTCGATGTCTTATGCTTATTTCGATGTCTCATGTCATACGCTTGACTTGAACATTCCTTTGTGTTCTCCTTTGTTTTCTGCTAATCCTTATACTTGGGTCGTAGTGAAAACCAGGCTTAAAAGAATAGGCACAGCCACTAGCGAACGCCGCCCTCTCTGGTTTTTGAAAGACGAAATATGCAGGCTAAACTGGAGTTAAACAGCCGTTTTATAGACGGGCGGTATGTTTAACTTATTTAACTCGATGAAAAATGTTAACGTATTTTCGAATCTATAAGCATCAACATTTTTGGTTGTCAGTTTTGCACGAGATAAGAACTACAACTTGAACTCTGACTATCAATGACAGAACCGAAATTAAGTTAGTTTGATTTCATACATTAAAATGTTATATTCGCTTAAGTTCTTTAAGAAAAATGTTCATTCCTATTTAGAAAAACGTGAACTGACTTCGATTGAACTGCTCAACTGAACGTTATAGTATATACTTTTTAATTAACAATTAGATTATGAGCTCGAGATTTCTATAGGGTGATAGTTGATGAGGCCGAAGCTTGAGCCCATAATCTAGTTGTTTTAGTAAAAATCATAACAAGCGAATAATATGTCGGTGAAAAAAAAAACACCAAAATACTAAAACTTCCTGCGAAACTTCGCTAATCCGCGAAGACGTCGCCATTTTGAAAACGATCATCAACCAAGTGTTGTCGAATGGATGATAGTCTACATTAGCCCAGCCAATTAAATTGCCGCATTTGTATTAGTATACTAGAAGATTTTTACTAATTATTAAGTTTTCTGTGAAATGTTTGTTCTGCTGTTAAATGCTTATAGCTAGGTTTTTATTCCTTCCCGATATTGCCGAGAAACGGATTAACTTTGACTTTGTTTAACTAAATGTAGTCGGCCAAAAAAGTTCTTTTTTTGTAGCATTTCCTCTGAGCAGCGGCTAAGACTTTTTCCTCTCCTGGAGAAATCTTGCATGAATTCAATGCTTGATTCAAATGTTAAATTTCTGACTATTAGTGCACAAATCGTGGTATCCGTGAAAGAAATATTCTTTAAGAATCATTTTTGGAAATTTGTACCTTTAAGTTACTTGACTAGGCTAGTGTTAGTCAGGGTCTTCTTTGATGAGACACTAGCATAGGTTCATTGAGGTTCATACTAAGAAGTTTTGTAAATTAAAAAACGATAGCATTTTCAATCTGTGTTGGACGAGTAATGATGCTATATCAGGTTTGCAAGGCAAAGTTGGATTTTATATTTTCGTACCTTTGTAATATTTTCGTTTGTTAAAGCCATGAGTACCAGGTATATTTAAACGTGAAACGCAATTTTTTGAAATAAATTTCTTCAAATGTGGATTTTTGCTTGGTTTTATTCATATATATATGATTGAAGGTATTGTCTTTCTTTGCCTTTTAGCAGGGCATTTTTTTAGCAAAAGGCGTTTGTTGCCACACAATATCATTTTCTTTAATTTTCAGATTTTACTGTGCTTGAACGAGACCGCATCTCGTCTGATCATGGTACTGATTTTCTAAATTAGTTTACTCTTTCAAAATGAAATTCTTAACTGGGCATTTTGGTTTTCGTTTTGACTTTCCTGCGCTCATCTTTATTTGCGGAAAAATTGAAATACATAAATTTAGGTTTAAATGGAGCGTTCCCTTTCGTAGACAACGTTTGCCCTGAGGACCCTGACTGCACCGCTACCGACTGGATCCGTGAAGGTACAGTTTGGATCAGAGCCCGAGTTTTACACAGGTTCACACACTGAAGCGGTTTTCGATTTTTCATGTCTTGCGGTATACAGGTCCACAATCCTTTGAAGACAGCAGTTAGGTGATTTCGTCATTTTCCCATGTGAAGAGCCTTTATAAATAGAGATTCTCTATGGGGTTAACCGTTAACCGTAAAACGGGCAAAAAAAATTAGCCGTTAGGCGTAAATATTGAAAAAATTTAGCCGTTAGCCGTAAAAAAATATTAACCGTTAGCAGTAAAACAGCCAAAAATATTAACCGTTAGCCGTAAAACAGTCAAAAATATTAACCGTTAGCCGTAAAAGTCACCATCCCATTGAGACCCTCTAAATAACCTCCCGGTATGAAAACTGAATTCGAACCGAACTAGCCTGCTCCACACACTGCGCCGGCCGGGTACAACTCGAGTCCGATACGGATCCAAAACTTTATTTGTTCCTAAAGCATTTAGAGAACTCGAACGGACAGGTGGTGTACAATACCTGCAATGGCTGCAGTTACAATGTGCCCGGAAGACCTGTCCGTGCAAATTTTATACCCGATCCAAAGTGAGAGAGAGAGAAAGCTACGGGGCTAGGACACAGAGATTAGACTAGTTAATTTTCTGTTTAAGTTTCAAAACTAGTCCTAGAATTGTACCAGAGATTTATCAGAGATTTATATGGAAATATTTCTAGGACACGGGTATTAATCTTCTGAAAAAAATTTGATTTAAACGATTAAGAAATACTTGCAAAAGTAACTATGGAAAAATTATATGAGTTGAATACAAAACAATTAAGTTCTTTACTTTCGTGGTATGGAATTGAAGGTAGAGCCAAAATGACTACTAAGGAAGTTAAAATACAAGCATTGAATGATATACCTGAAGTAATCAATAACGTTGACCAAATCGTTGATAACAGGAGAGAAATTTTTAGAACTATAGATAATATGCCAAGGAGAAGAGCAAACCAACCACAACCACCTCTCCCAATACCACAAATAAGACCAAATTTACCAACTTTAACTATTCCTAGGCCAATACCTGGTTCACCGGATCAAATTGTTACGGATAGCCCCCCACCAGGTCGGCCACCTAATCGCCGTCCAGGCACCCCACCAGCTCCTCCACCTAATCGTCGCAGAAGAGCTCTTACAGATACACCTCCGCAAAATATTAATAAACCCAAAACAAAAAGACCTTCGCCACCTAAACCAACTCGCCCACCACCCCCTATTCCAACAAGAACTAAAAAAACATCAATAAAACAAACTCCTGTTTTTGGAAATGTATTAAACAAGTTTTTGAATTTTGTAAAACCATATATTCCTAAAAAAGTAAAAAATAAAGCAGAAGAATTAGCTAAAAAAGTAAAAAATAAAGCAGAAGAATTGGCTAAAAATTTTATAGAAAGATATAAAAAAGTAAATAAACCCAAAGAAATAAAACCACCACCTAAAACAAAAATAAAGCCAAATATACCTGATAGCAAGAAAGATGAATTTAATGAAGAAGAAGAAGAAGAATTAACTATTAAAGAAAATGTAAAAAAATTCAAAAAGGGCTATTTGACACAACATACTATAGATGGGAAAAAAGGATATTCTATTGAAGAATTCATGAAAAAAATAAAAACAAAAGTTGCGGGTATTATTAATAAAGATAAGAAACCAAAAAAGGTTAAGGTTATAGTATCAGCTAAGTTTGTAAAAAACCAAATTAGAGAAGAAATCGAAAAATACTTTCATACTAAACCAGTAATAATTACTGAAGAAAGCGATTTATCAAAAGAATATGATGATATGATTAAAAATATACTTCATGAGATTGAAAAATTTCAAGAAAAATACGAGTATTCAGTTTTTGAATTTGATTCTGTTACACGTGTTGATATTGGGATAGCTCCTTATTTAGTTACTTCTGGAAGTTCATATATAAAAACACCAAAAAGATTAGCTGACAAAAAAGCTACTATTAATATACAGAATAATGATGAAAACTGCGGACAATATTCATTAACAGAGGCGGTGTTCCCAAGAAAACACCATAGAGAGAGAGTAAATAATGAATTGTTGGAAAATTGTAAAAAATTAGACTTTTCTGGTATTGAAGGCCCAATGACATTAAAAGATTTTACAAAGTTTGAAAAACAAAACCCATATATTGTTAATGTATTGAAATATGATGAAGAAGATGATAAAATATATCTTGCAAGATTAAGCGATAAATGTTATTGCAAGAAAGAAGAAAAATGTAAGAATTGTGGTTGTATGAAAAAAGAGTGTAATAAAAAACAGGAATGTAAGAAAGAAGGTTGTATAAAACATGAATGTGAAGAATGTGGTTGTAAGAAATGTGATTGTAATAATTATGAATGTAAGTTATGCGATTGTAAAGTTATAACATTACTTTTAATAACTAATGACGAAAAAAGCCATTATATTTTAGTAAAAAATGTTAGTAGACTTTTATCATCTGAAATTGATAAAAATAAGAATAAAAAACATTTCTGTCTTAGGTGTTTCAATTCATTTTATGATGAAAGGATTTTGCAAGAACATAAGGAATACTGTGATTCACATGGGGAAGTTAAAATAAAAATGCCAATGAATGAAAATGGTAGTCCAAAATTTATTTACTTTAAAAATTTTAAAAATAAAATGCGATTACCTTTTGTTATTTATGCTGATTTTGAAAGCTGTCTAATTCCAATACAATCTTGTTTACCAAATGAAAATAAAAGCTTTACTAAAAATTACCAAATGCATAAAGCATCAGGATTTCACTATAATATAAAATGTTTTGATGAAAGCATATTACCAAGCGATTTTAAAAATGAAGTGGGGTATACTGCAAAATCTGATGACGAAGATGTGGCACAGGTATTTACAGAATATTTAGAAAGAGATGTTAGGAAAATTTTTGAGTTAATAGAAGAAAGAAAGAAGAAGTTTAAAGTTTATAATAAAAAGAATATGTCGGAAATGGATAAAAAAGATTATGAAAATGCTACTAAATGTCATATCTGTGTGAAAGAATTGGGCAAAGATAGGGTAATAGATCATTGTCATCTTACTGGGAAATACAGTGGGGCGGCGCATAATAACTGCAACTTAAAATATGTGATTCCCAAATTTATTCCAGTAATAATTCACAATCTTTCGGGGTATGATTCACATCTATTTATTAAGAATCTTGGTAAAACAAAGGGTAAAATTGATTGCTTGGCTAACACCGATGAAAAGTATATTAGTTTCTCAAAGAAAATTTTAATTAATTATGATTGTGCGGGTGAAGAGGATGATGATGATTGCGATGAGGATGAAGATGGAAACACAAAACCTATTACTAGAACAATAAGATTCATTGATTCTTGTAAATTTATGCAAAGCACCCTTAGTGGATTAGTTGACAATCTTACAAAATGTGGAAATTGTGAATCATGTAAACCAGGAAAATGTTTGAAAAGATATATAAAAGATGGAAAGATTATTAACTTTAATGGTGTTGGTAATTGCGAACAATGTAAGAATTGTAAGTTAGCAGGAAGTATGTGTTTTTCTCCAATAGATAAAAATATGAAAGAAACTAAAAAACATTTTGCAGGAGAAAAGTTAAAACTATTGTTGAGAAAGGGGGTGTTCCCCTATGATTATTTTGATCACATTGATAAACTTAATGAAACAGAACTTCCCCCAAAGAAAGCATTTAAATCAATTCTTAATAATCAAGATATTTCAGATGGGGATTATGGACATGCTAAAAATGTATGGAAAACATTTGATATGAAAACAATGAGAGACTATCACGACCTATATCTAAAGGCGGATGTATTACAGCTTGCTGATGTATTTGAGAACTTTAGAGATGTATGCATTAATAATTATAGTTTAGATCCTGCTCACTATTTTACATCACCGGGATTATCTTGGGATGCAATGTTAAAATTAACCAAAGTTAGTTTGGAATTGTTTACAGATGTTAATATGCTGCTTTTTATTGAGAAAGGGATTAGAGGCGGAACATCTCAAGTAACAAAAAGATATGCTAAAGCTAATAACCCATATATGGTGGATTTTGAAATAAATAAACTTACAAGTTATATTATTTATCTTGACGCAAATAACTTATATGGGGCCGCAATGAGCAAGAAATTACCGAGAAGAGGATTTAAATGGATTCCAAATGAAGAGCTTGAAAATTGGAGAAATATACCCTGTATACTTGAAGTTGATTTGGAATACCCAAAAAATCTTCATGATAGTCACAAAGATCTACCTTTAGCCCCAGAAAAACTTACTGTTAATAAAGTTCAGAAATTAATACCAAACTTAATTGATAAGAAAAGATATGTAGTTCATCATGAAACTTTAAAAGATTATGAAAGTAAAGGATTAAAAATAACAAAGATTCATAAGGGAATTAAATTTCAAGAGTCTGAGTGGTTAAAACCCTACATTGATTTGAATACTAAATTGAGAGCACAAGCTAAAAACGACTTTGAAAAAGATTTTTTTAAACTTATGAATAACTCTGTATTTGGTAAAACAATGGAAAATATGAGAAAAAGGATAGATGTTAGATTAGTTAATAATATAGAATCAGCTAAAAAATTAATAAGAAAACCAAACTTTAATCATTTTACTATCTTTTCCGAGGATCTAGCTGCCATAAATATGAAGAAAAAAGAAATAAGATTTAATAAACCAATTTATGTTGGGTTTTCAATTTTAGATCTAAGTAAACAAATAATGTATGATTTCCATTATAATTATATCAAAGAGAAATATGGTGAAAAAGCCGAATTACTTATGACTGATACTGATTCTCTTGTATATATTATAGAAACTGCGGATTTCTACAAAGATATTAGTTCTGACGTTAGAGAAAAATTCGACACTAGCAATTATCCCAAAGAACATCCATCAGGCATTGAGGCAGGTGTAAATAAAAAAGTAATTGGGATGTTCAAAGATGAAATGGGCGGAAGTATACCTACAGAATTTGTGGGTTTGGGCGCTAAACAATATGCTGTATTAATGGATAATGGTAAAGAGATAAAGAAGAATAAAGGAACAAAGAAATTAGTTGTTAAGAAAACAATAAGTTTTAATGATTTTAAAAATTGTTTGGATACAAAAGAACCGCAAATGAGATTACAAAATTTAATTGGTTCAAAACTACACAATATTTATACAAAAACAGTTAATAAAAAAGCGCTATCTGCCTATGATGATAAGAGAATAATTTGCAAAGATGGCATAAATACTCTTCCATATGGTCATTATCTTGCCAAAACAGAATCGGGTGGTAATTGTGTATCATAAGGAACAACTTGTAATTCTTCCCTTACAAATCCCCGTCTAGGCCCATCCAATAAATAATACAAAACCGGTTGATTAGGTGAAATCACACTTTTAGAAATATCATAAACTTTGATACTCCAAATAGGATCTGTAGCCCTCCTTTTTTCGCCACCCTCAAGTTCACCTGGAGATAATAAATATCTAACTCTGGCGCCGGGCGGTAATCTATCCTCATCAAGACCAACAACTCGATGATATCTTTTGGTTTCAATATCAACCTCTTTAATTTTTATAGCTTTAATGGGTTCTTTACCAGTTATTCTTGTTGGTGTATTATTCAAAGTTTTTAGAATATCCGGTAATCTTTTCACCCATATTCTAGATCGATCATCGCTTATCATTTCCTGTGCATATTGATGGCTAAATAATTTTTCACTTAATGTCCTATTTGCATTTTCTACAAAAGATTGAGCTCTATGATTACCAGCTTCACTTCTCTGTATTTTCACATTATGGTAATTCATAAGTTTGGTAACTTCGCCCATAAATTCTTTTCCAGGATCAACCATTAATGTTTTAGGGTATTTTAACTTTCTAGAATATATTTTTTCAAAAGCTTTGGATATCTCGTGACTTTCTTTTGAGGTTAATGCTTCAGCATCTTTGTATCTACTTGCCACATCAACCACAACTAATGCGTATTTATATGTTTTTCTTCCAACTCTGTCATGCGGTAAAAATAATAAATCTGCTTGGTGAATCTGATTCGGTTTATCCACAGTCCAATGCGGTCTTGGTATATATTTTGGTGTTGGTAGATATATTTGCCATATTGCCTGTTTTTGCAACCATTGTTTTGCTACATCTTCACTTACTTTTGCTTTTTGTGCTAATTTAGGAATTGCAGAATATCCTTTCCAATATCCTTCAGTTGAATAATATATTTCCGATAAGGTAGATCTCATTTAAAGATTAACCAAAGTACCTTATAAATTACAATGACTTCTGAAAAAATTAATCCAAACAGAATTCCACGAGAGCCATTTGGGTTGAAAGCAGAATCAACTTTGAATAGAATTACATTAAATCCATCCTCAGCCAGCCCCGGGGAAACATTATATATAAATATTCCAAAACTTTCTGAGAATTTAGTGATTGTTCCTGGGAGCGTATCTCTATTATTTGATTTGGATGTAGATGGGCATGCTAATAATACACTTGTGAATAATGTTGGTAGTAATCTTGTATCTAGACTTAAAGTTCTTTTTGGAGGCGAAACATTACAGGATACACAAAGATATGATCTTTTTCAAACCTATCATGACTTATTTTTAACAGATGAAGAACGCGAAGATAGATTAAAACAAGGTATTTCTTCTGAAAACATGAGAAAGCTCAGGACAAATGCGGGCGATAAGAAAACACAAGATGTTAAGGTGGCGGCTCTTGCATCAATACATAACACCAAGTATCGTATACCACTAAACCATCCTATTCTAAACGATCATGGAGTTTTCTATCCAAAAGCTCTAGATCATCATCTAATATTTGAGATTACACTTGCTCCAGTGAATGACATTGTTGTTTATTCCGACACTACTAAGACTCCAGCATATTCAATCAAAAACCTTGAGTTGGAATATTCTTCCATTTCAAGCGAATATTTGGCTCGCGAGGCACAAGCAGCTTATCAAGTCGGCAAAGGGTTTTTTTATGAAAATGTAACTCTCCATAAAACTTTTACCTTTTCCATAGGCGGTGATGGTGTTATCAATCAGCATATTAATCTACCTAGAAGATCAATGACTGGGATATTATGTTTGTTTACATTACCATTCACAGCAGGAGCACGTAACTCTGAATTTTTTTACAATCCAGGTATAACCTCGATCAATATAGATGTTGATGGCGTGCCAAATCGTTTATATTCTAAAGGAATGATACAATCGGATCTGTGGGAGTCGGTAAAGAAACGTTTCGGAAGAGATGGCGTAAAGGAAAAAGATTTTTATGCTGATAAGTTTGCTCTTTGGGTTGATACGAGAACTCACCCAGATAATGGTATTCATGGAGGTGGTCTAGCATTAAACAATACACAAGATGGTGTAAAACTAGAAATTAAAAGAAAACAAGGCGGATCTGGAATAATAACATGCCATATGTTTGTTGTAGCTGATGCAATGATGGAGATTATGAATTCAGGTTTGAGATCAATAAAGTACTAACTGCGGAAGCGAATTTAAAAAAATATTATGTTATGATACAAAAAATCATGGAAGAACTACGAGAAAAAATACCATTCCACTGTATCATAACCGGACCAACAAATTGTGGGAAAACAAAATACATCATAGACCAACTCCGCGGCCCCTTCAGAAAAATTTTTGATTACATTGTTTTAATTTGCCCAACCTATTCCAAAAATAAAACCTATCATAATTTTGCACGAGGAGATAAGAGATTCTTTGTATTATCGCCCGATGCCAGCAACATTGATGAGATTAATGAGTTATTAACTGATTGCCAAACTTTATTCTCTGGAACAAACACATTAATAATTTTAGATGATTGCGCTGTATCCACTGATCTGAAGAAAAGATCAAACAAGTTTATAGATTTGGCATTCTCCGGAAGACATCATGGATTATCAGTTTGGGTTCTAACCCAGCAATTAACATCCATAGCAAAACCATTTCGGGAAAATGTGGCGTGCGTTGTTACTTTCCATAATCCGTCACAAAAAGGTATGAAGATGTTTTTCGAAGATTATGGAGGTGATTTGGATTACGAATTAGGTAAAAAGTTTATGCGTCACCTGAAAACTGAAAAATATTCTAGGCTATGTTTGAGTTTGCGATACCCATTTAATTGCTATTTGGAAGTACCAAACGGGGAATAAAGATTTAAAAATAGTAAATGTACCACCATAAAAGATGACAGAAGTTGAAGATTATATAGAAGAACAACCCGAGGTAAAAGATGAGGTAAAATCTGATGATATTGAAATTAAACAAGAATCACTAGCCATTCTCGCAACCCTAGGAACAACAAAGGAATATTTAGGGGTTGATATGAGTCTGGGTGATGTAAAAAAATTAACAGCAAAAGATATTGAAAAATATTTTAATCGTTATCAGGCTGTAATGGGTAAGAAAATTAGTGGTGGAGTGGTGGATTCATCCCTTCAATTAATTTCTAAAATTATTTCTTACATGGTTCCGGTTGATGATATAGAAGCTCTTTGTAAGGATTTGAAGAATGATGATTTGGTTAATCGTGAACTAACAAACATTGTAGGTCTCTTAGCATTGAAAGCAGGAAGACTGGCAGCACTTGCTAGCGGCATATTCCAGGTTGCTAAACATGTTAAAATAGGAAAAATACAGCAAGTTACAATTACTAATACAGATGATTCTAACAAAACTGGGCAAGGTGTTGATGGGTATGATACTGTTTACTAAGTATACTATTATTTTATTTACATATCATTCCTAAGCGGTCTAAAGATTTCTTAAAGATATGTAAAATAATGTCTGAACAAAATGAGCAAGTTGAACAAATTACAGCTGATCCTAAACCAGAAAATAAAGATACTAAAAAACGGGAAAAAGATCCTAAAAAAGTAGCAGCTGGTAAAAAATTAGCTGAATATAATAAAAAAGCAAAAGATGCATTAGCCAGGGAAATTAAAAGGGAAGAAGAGACACTACGGACGGCGGAGCAAAATGAAAATATAGAAAAGACAAATAACGAATCGAAAGCTTGGCTACCGGAACTATCTTTTGCAACCGTATTTTCCAATGTTGTACTAGGGTTTACAGCATTTGATCTTTTTATGAGATATCGGGAAAAAGCCAGAGATTGGCACGCTGTATATAAAAATAGGATACCTGATTTATCTCAAGTTCCTCAAATACCACAACCTTTTCAAGCCCCACCCATAAAGATTCATAATCCACAAACAAATACTCAAGAACCACCCCTAGATCGACCAAAAATTGGAATGATGTAATTACTAAAGTCATCTAAAGATTTCTTACTGATGTAGTAAAAAATCATGGCAACCGAAAATAAACTTGTGAAAACTGTTACTGATTCCGCAGTCCTTATTGGATTAGCAGCTGGAGTTGGATATGTAGCTAAAAAGGTAATGAAAGAATCATTTATGAACGACCCATCCTCAAGTATTACAAATTATGCAAAATGGGTGGTTGTATTATCCGGAAGTATCTATCTAAAAACATATTTAGAGGAACAAAAGATTTTACCAAATAATTAAAAAAATGGCAACAATAGCATTTATGATTGGAGGAGCTGTATTAAATGCAACCGCCTTTGTTGGTGGATCATATCTCGCAAAATATTTATCAGGAAATAAAACCGAAACAGAGAAAATACGACACGATAAAGCAATGGAAAAATATCAAAAAGATTATGCTGAATATCAGGAAAAAAGACAAAAACTAATGGATTGGAAAATAAAGAAAAAAGATGAAAAATATCAAGCATCAAAAAATATTTCAACCACAAATGAGCAATTTGCATTATATGAACAAATGCATGAACCTAAATTCTCTGACTATTATAGACCAAGTAACAATCAAAAGATGGGTGAAATGGCATATGTGGGTGTAGGTATGTTGGCTTTAGGTTATATGGCTAAATTTTTGTAGATACTTCACTGTGTTCAATTTAAAGATTTCTTACTGTTGAGTAAAAAATCATGGCTGAAGGAGGAGATATAATATTAGAGGATTTACCACCAAAAGTAGATGATAATGATGATGAAGATAATACAATTTACCATAGTCCAAATACATCTACATCTGTTGATCAGGGTTATCTTGGCTATTCAGAATATATGGCCGAAAGAAAAAGACTTCAATGGGAAATAAAAGATGAAGAGAAAAAACCGGCAAATATTAGAGAAAGAGATGAGGACTATGATATAAGAAGAGAAGCTGGGCAAAAACTAAAACGATATTTTCCAAATTACAATCCCGATGATAGTACATTTAATGTAACATTTGGAGAAGATGGTAGTTTAATCGTTAGATTTAGTAATAGGAGTAATGCTGCACCGCATACAGTGGTTGATAAAGATGGAAATCTTAAGATTGAAGATTTACCAAAAACAATGAGAAGGGCTCTTGGTGCTGATTATGAAAGCATGTTGTATAAATATGATGATACTTTAGAACAATTGAATGAAGCCAATGATCAACATGAGGATTTACTTAATGCAGTACAAGGAATAGAATCGGTTTTAGCAACTCATACAGATGAGATTAACCAATACGAAGAAAGAGTAAGAAGGCTTAATTCAGTAATTGAAAGTCAAAAAGCAGAAAAAGAAAATATGGAAAGAGATGCTTCGGAAGGTAAAAGACTTTTTGATCTAACCGCTGAACAGAATATAGAATTAAAAATACAAGCAGAAAAACTTTTGGGTGAAACAAAATTATACAAAGAAGAAATAGATAAATATAAGAAGGGGAAATCAAATGAGGCAAAATTAAAACAAAGTAATGAGCGATTAAAATCTGAGATTGATAAATTAAAAGAGCAAATTAGAAATAAAACAATCTCAAATGAAGAACAAATATCAGATATTGAGAGTCGAAAAGAAGAAATACTTAAAAATTTACCACTTAGGGAGAGATTAAAATACATCTTTAAAAAGTATGGGTTTACAGTATTTGCTGTTGTTAGTGCCGTGGGCGTCATTATTGGGGTTATAGTTTCTAATCTTTCCAAAGGGCTATCTACTTTAGGAAAAGGTGTTGGAAATGGATTGAAAACTCTCGGTAAGAAACTCGGCGAAATATTACCAGGAATTGTTGGTGCAATAGTTAGCTTTCTATTCAAAACAGCTGGTGAGGTTATTAGCTTTTTAGGTGAGAATGCTTGGTTATTGATAATGGCTGTGGTTCTCTATTTTGTGGAAAGTATAAAAAAGAGAAAGTAACAAATTTAAAGATATCATGCTGTTCAGTAAAATACAATATGGATGAATACAATAGAATTTACCCTGGATTGCCCAATAACCCAGATCCTATTAATTTCAGGCTACAAAAATCAAGCGAAGTATTACAAAATCTTGAGAAAGAAATTAGACATTACGAAGAAGTAAGAAAAAAATATAATAGAGCTAGAGGAATGTTTACAAAAATAAGTGTTTGTGGCGGTATGATTTCAGTTATTCTATCTGCAAGCGGTTTAGGAACTTCTCTTACTGGTTTTGGTGCTGTTGTTGGTGTGCCTTTGGGTGTTGTAGGTGGAGTTTTTGGTGGATTATCGGTTGGATTTGGTATTGCTGCTAAAAGACTTTCTGGTAAAGTTAGTAAACATGAACAAACCGCTGCAATTGCAAAATCAAAATTAAACACTATAAATGACCTGGTTTCAAAGGCTTTGAAAGATAATGTTATATCTGATCAAGAATTTTCTATAATTTTAGCAGAGTTGGAAAAGTTTCAAAAACTAAAACTAGAAGTTCGTCAAAAATTTAGGAGAGATACAGAAAAAAACTTAAACATGTCGCAGATAAGAAGAGAAGTTCGATCAGAGCTATTAAAAGAGTTAACCAGTCCCGCTCATTAAAAATATCATATGAAAGAACTGATGTGGGTTGTAATTGTTTTGCTAGCATTAGAAAAGAAATTAATTAATACTTTACATCTTATTCCAAATATAAAGATATGGTCCAACCGAAGAAAAATAAAGAATAAGATGTTATTAAACGACTTCAAAAATAGATACCCAAACGTTAATCTTGATAAATTTACATTTGTGAATGATTCATTTGGAGGATATATTAAGTGGAAAGTTAATGGAACAACAGTTATGTCAAATGATGATCCCACAGGGAAAACCTGGACCGATTATCTTCCTTCTAATTTGAAAACATTATTATGGCAAGATTTAGGGTTAAGTTCACCCGAAGTAGTTTCATCTTTCCCAAAGAGTTTATCCATAACCATTCGAACTTACCCAATACCAGCTATTAACTTTGATGATTTTACAACTGATGTAACAAAAATGCTAACCTTTCTAGATATATACGTTTCAAATACGAAGAAATTCACAGCAAAAATGAGAAACATATTTACATCGCAAGTTGTAACATTCAAATCCGGAAAACAAGGCAAAAAATGGTTGAACGAGCCTGATATGAACTATTGGCCACAACAACTTAACTTTGCAGTATGGTGCGCAACATCTGGTTGTGGTATAAGTCCTTTCGAGAGTCTAAATTATCCCAAAGTAGTGAATAGCTTCATTAAGTTTCATATATATTTCACAATAAGGCGGATATTGTATGAATTGAAACTGCCTTTACCAGATGAACAACCTTTTGTGATAAATAATAATCCATATAATAAAGTTGCATATCAACGATTGTGCGCTGAATTTGGGGTTAGTAATAATTCTGATTTTAGATGGAAAGGCGGTAGAAACGGGGGTTTAGGGGATATATTCCTTGATTATGGTGCGGGATATCATGGAAAAGGTGGAGGATATCAAAATGTTCATGTTGTAAGAAATTATGATCATGAAGCAGATCAATGGCCCGGTGAAGGCGGTAAATTCGCTGATGACGGCGGTAAGAAAGAAAAAGGAAATCTAATATCATTTATCCGTAATGATGACTTTGCTGATTTCAAATATGCTTGGTTTATCCCAACAAGTGGGTATGGGCTCACTAAAGCCGGACTTGGTAGATTGAATAGATCTGCGGAAGCTTTTGTTTACTGCATATTAGGTGCGCAAGTTAACACTAGAAACTCGATTTATGGTAATGGCGGCGGAGCAATCGAGACACAACAAGAATTCTTGGCTTTATTTGAAAGTAGTGTGATTGAGAATGACATTTCTAGTTCCATACAAAGATATCAATTAGCTGTACAAGAAGCGAAATTACGTCTAGATTTAGCTATTGCCCCAGGTTTGTGGTTGATGCCGAGTAATATGATCATAAACACAGAAAGCGTGGTTGGATATAATAACAAACTTATGAAAGCTACTGGTGATATGAAATTTGGGGTGAATAATTCGCTAAACATGGAATCAAAACCGGTTGGAATAAGTCATAACTTAGGTTCTTCAAAGGTTATTTTACCTCATTCAATAGTTGAGACAAATCCGAAACCAAAAATCCCTCCAACGCAAAATGAAAAGTCAACCAAAGGTCAGGACGTGACTACGCAACATGAAACCAATCCACAAAGCGAGCATGAATTGCGTATATTAGCATTTATAATTATCAGTGGAGGGTTAGCGTGGTATCTATTTCGGTAGTTCATGACCATTTCACGTGATTATCATTGTTTTTGGATCAGCGTTCACGTGTAGAACAATAGATTGCATACTTTTACGACATAGCAACAAGCAAAACGTAAAGTGGTTTTGAAATCGAAAAGTAGATTTTATGTTTACTTTCAGAAGGCCGGTTTCTAACGTCGCTCAGGAATGTGATTACGTCAATGCAAATTTAAAAAGGTGAATATGATGTAATCAAAACACGTAAAATGTTAAGCATTACCATGTATGAGTCTGAAACAAGGATTTATTTAGATCCGCCGCTGAAAAATCTTCGGGAGTTACAACTCCTTGATTGTAATATACAAACCAAAAGATTGATTAATTTCAAGGATCAACAGATATTGTTTAATGATGAGAATCAGCCTCTAATAATAATACAACCCGGTACATATTCGTTGCGTGATATTCAGTCGACCTTTCTTAATGATACCGATAAGGCAAAGATAACAATCATCGAGACAGACACTGTTGACTATCTTTATTCCAATAAGAACTTTAACATTAAACTTACGAGAGGGTTAGCGGTTGGTTTAGGTATACCCAGAGTTATAAATCCAGGTAAATTATACCCTATAAATATACAGATTAAGGAACCACTGAGACTTATGTGTAGTATAGTGGATAATAAGTCGTCATATATGAATAAAACTAAATATGGGGAACTTGTGAAACTCTCGCCATCAAACCTACTTGCAAACATTCCCTCAAAGGATTATCCAACAATTCCAGTTCGAAAATATGATAGCGTTATAAACCACTTTGATTTAACCATCTTAGATGTTGAATGGGAAAAACTTGATCTGATGGGTTCTCCCATAAATTTTAGTATAAGATTTAGGTAATTTTTTGTTATGTAACCATTTTGGGTTATATAACATAATTATTTTTAATTAATCTACACTCCATAACTCTTTCAAAAACTTTAACTCCTCTATATCAACACACCAATCTAAATACCTAGATGGATGCCATGCTTTAACAATTAAATCACTATGCAAGTCTTTGTAGAATTTATTTTTATGTAATACTTTATCTGTGTTTGTATATACACATGCCCAAAAAGAATCAATAATAACTTTTTTATTTATTAAAGCTTCTCCAAATTCTTTTGATTCTTCCCTATCCGTTAAAAAATCATTGCTTTTTTCATCTTTGGGGAATATAACACTCATATCAGATTTTGGGCAAAAAGCAAAACAATAATAATACTTATGACCATTAAAATTACCATTAACATGAGTGTAATTAATTTGAAACTCCACTATTTCTCTTTCACCTATATTCTCATATTTAATAGAAAGTGCTTTTGATAGAGAGTATAAACAATCTTTTTTTATTAACCTCAAAAAATCCATATTATCAATTCTTTCAGTGTTAAGATATTCAATAGTAAAAGCAAAATCCAAACTTTTTTTTATTTTTCTATTCAACTTAACATTCATTTTATTTTTCATTTTATATTTTATTTTATTTTTTTAAATCAGAAATTAATTTTTTTCGACATTCCTTACAAGAAGCTTTTTGTTTACCGTGTTCACATATTTGGGTTCCACCACATTCTTTACATTGTTGTTTTTGTTTATTGTGTTTACATATTTGAGAGCCTTTACATTCTTTACATCGATACTTAACTCTTCCATGTATACATATTTGTGCGCCTTTACATTCTTTACACCGATACTTAACTATTCCATGTATACATATTTGTGCACCTTTACAACTTTTACAAATATATTTAACATTATCATGAATGCATATTTGAGATCCTCTACATTCTCTGCAAAAATATTTATGTTTTTCATGTATGCAAATATAAGGACAAGTAGTGGTGACTTTTTCAATTAAATTAATAATTTTTTCTTCTTCAAATTTTTTAAATTCATTAATAAAATCTTCTCTTAAATATAGTTTTGATCTTCCTTTAATTTTTAAATAACTCGCAATTCTTTTCAAATTTGTTTTATTCAAAGTTTCTAATTTTTCCATAGTTACTTTTGCAAGTATTTCTTAATCGTTTAAATCAAATTTTTTTCAGAAGATTAATACCCGTGTCCTAGAAATATTTCCATATAAATCTCTGATAAATCTCTGGTACAATTCTAGGACTAGTTTTGAAACTTAAACAGAAAATTAACTAGTCTAATCTCTGTGTCCTAGCCCCGTAGCTTTCTCTCTCTCTAAAGTGGATCCGTTATAGGGTCAAAAGTAGCCGATTTAAAATTGTTTTACGAACACCCACGGTAAAATCTCGCCACAACTGAGTGTACCGTGTACCCGTTTTGTCATATTTGTTTCTGCACTCCTCGACTTCGTTTAATTTTTACTAGTTTTTTATCGTCACGGTCTGTACAGCTTTCTCCGTTTATGAGCTTCTGGTGAGATTTAGAATGATTGAGCAATTGAGCAAAATCGACCTCAGATCTAAATCGTAGCCAGGGATTGTAGCTTATATAAGAGGTACCACCAAAACTCTTACCCAAACAAGCTGCACCATGCGGTGAACCACCAGCCAAAACTGGTCTATCCTAACTAAATATGAATATCAAAGTAAGCCTACAGAATAACTCAAATTTTTGATATACTATGACTTGGGATTCAGTGCGGAAAGTCACCGTGAAATCTTAAAGATTTTAAGCCATGCTTCATGCGAGTTGCCCACCAGGGAAATTCTGACAAACTTAACTTAAACGCCTTCAGTAGAATTGTCAGTTTTATTACCTCAGCACAAACAGTTTCCTTTGAGGTTGAAGTCAAGTCATCCTGGAATAATACGTGGAAATTATTTGTAAATTGTTGACCCAAGTTTTGTTCAGTATTTTTAATTCGCATTTACAAGAAAAAAAAATAAACAAACAGAAAACAAAAAAGGTTAATTCACCTATTAAGACCTGGTTAACTTTGCTATTTTGTTATCATTTGACCGCATTCAGCTATTCATTATAATTAATTTCAGGACTAATAAATTATACTCCCTTATTTAACGCCTAAAAATGATGGAACAACGCCTTGGTTTCTTTGTTTCAAAACGTATTCTAAGTCCCGTGATGGACGCAAACTCACATCTTGACTTGATGCATTGCCAGGCATTTCCTAAATAGAAGTATTTTGAAGAATATCCAATAAAATGTCTTCCTTGCCTTGTTCCACCTGTTGTCTGTGAAACTAACAACGCCCGATTAAAATTCCACGTGAAAACGTACATTTGTGTCATCTCAAGTTGAGATAGTTTAATAGTTTTCAAGGCATTGATCACAAAGATGCGTGGTCGTTAATTAGACAAACAGTCGTGAAATGAGGTTAAAAATACTGCACCATACAGTTATCTTTTCAACAACGTTGGCCCAAGGCTTACTCAGCCATAGGTCCCTCTCTCTTGTCAATTGAATTTGAAGTTGGTGAAAGTACAGAAAATGTTTTCACCAAGGTCTTTGCCAAATTTTGATATGTTCTCAGCTATATAGCCTGTGTACAGCCGCCCCTCCCCTCAAAAAGATCGGAAAGGAGGGGATGCTGTACACAGGCTACAGCTATACAGAACATATTTTGGTTGGTCTGCGAAGTTCTAAATTGGAGTTTATAAGGTTCAGGAACCTGGAGGGACTGGCATACTTCCACTCGGCATATTTCCAGGAATAATACGCCTTTTTCTCTGGCTGGTTGTGTTTTCTTCAATGCACTGACCTACACTAGCGAACTATTAATAAATTTTGGGACGGAAAATTTATGCCTTATATTCCTTGCAATTACTTAGTGGTAATTACACTAAGAGTATATGAATGTTTCGCTAAAGTGAAGGCAGCTTTTAAACAGTGTAAATTATGAAGGTGTTATCAATTATTGATCTTATGTTTTTCATCACGAACAAGAAATATCGTAAACAATCCGCGATGTGGCATGAAGTAACAAAGCTTTTATTCTCAGCTCGTGCAGGCGAAAATTACTCGTACCGGAAATCACGTATGAAAAGTAGTTATTGCATCTTATATATATTTAGTTCTCCGAATGTGATCGTTAAAATGTAACAGAAGTTACGTAAGCCTAGCTATTGTGTTGGTTAAGCTGTCAATCAAGTTGTATCAAGCAGGCTGAAGGAAAAAGCTAGAAACAAGCCTGGAAAATGGAGAGAGGTTCTTATTCTCGGCTGGACAAGATCGACCTCGTTGAAGTAGAATTGGCAGAGACTTCATCATCATCTAAAATTCCTGCGTCGACGAAACGCATTATTGATTATGTTCTCGTTTACGAGATCTCCAAGGAAAACGAACCTGACGAGGATTCAGCCGTCGAGGCCGAAAGGCGCGCTCGATGGAGACGAAATTTTGAAGGTTACCTCACTAAAAGGCAAGGATTAATTCTACAGCACAAAACCGTGTTTCCGGATGAGGTAGGTTTTAAGCCCTATATTTACTATATTCATTAAAATCTTTATCAGTTATCAACCAGAAAAGTCGTTCAGGACAATACAAATCAATGGATGGAGAACTGTAACAGATCTAAGATGACGGCGGGCCTCGATGAATTTCAGTACTGCAAAATTTGCTATCTTCAAACACTAATATTGATTATTGCAATGAGTTCTGTCAATGAGTCAGTGTTGCAGACATTATTTTGTCATATATTGCATGCATTTTACTTTACCATCTGGACAATCAATCACAACAAAAGAATAAGTTTTGAATTGCTGGTTGTTATATCAAAATCCAAAGATATACTAAATTCATGTTAATCCTTAAAAGGACTTTAAAGAGCTGTGTACTCACACAAATTTCATTTATGTAGCGGTTAATTGTTGCGATAATTTTGCGTAATGTAGCCTACTCTTGTTGAAAAACGACAACATGTCAATAACCATAGGAAAGACAAACAAACAATCCTTGAACTCTTCTTAAAATGTAATTATATTCTTCGGCGAAGGGTGAGTTCTAATCTTGAGTGACAACCAAGGTGCGGTTTCGTTTGCTTCTGAGGGAGGGGAGGGAAGGGCGAAGGAAGAGAAAGAGCTGGGTGTGGTCCCTGAGGAGAATTCTCAGAATGTTTGACCTCACAGTCCTACGTTTTATCTTTGGGTGTTTTGTTCTGCTACAAGTTACCATAATCATGCACTGTTGTTTGCATTCAATTTTATCATATGACTGGTCTTGCGAGGGGGCAAGATGAGACCAATCCTGAGCTCTGATTGGCTACCCGAGCGGGCAAGATTGGCCTATCTTGTTCCCGCTCAAGATCTCTCGCTGTATTCATCAAAACAACAACAACAACAACAACAACAACAACAAAAATGGCCATATAATAAATCCTTTATTGACCACATCCATGTCTCCTGGTCTCAGACACTTAAAACGCAAAAAATAACCCGGCCAATATACAGCCATCTTGACCTCACGCTCGGTCAATAACGCACATATCTTGACCTCACGCATGGTCAATAACGCAAATGTACTATCGACAATTTTCATAAGGCTGATTTCCACTAGCTACGGAGTCGTAGTCGTAGTCGGAGTCGGAGTCGTAAGAGCGCTTATGACCCAGTGAAATTGCCGAATCCGAGTCGTAAGCGGAGACATTAGCTCGACGGAATCGGAGTCGGAAGAATCAGAACGGTTCCATTTTCTTTCGCTTCTGTTTCCGAGTCCAACAATGTAGTTTTCACTAGATCGTAAGCGACGGAGTCGTAGGAAGAATCAATATTTTTCTTTCGATTCCGTCGATTTGATTTTCACTAGATCGTATCGCATTACGTACGCTACTGACTCCGACTCCGACTCCGACTCCATCGCTAGTGAAAATCACCCTTAAACCTGTTGAGATGAAGCAAGAAACACAGGGGGAGTGGCGAAGGGAATGGCAGCACGATATTTAGGGGAAGGAGGAGCCCGCTCTCTTTACCAAACTCCACGCTGACATTTTTACCCGTACTGCTTGTTTATTTCGCTTCAACCACAACGGACTAAGAAAAAAGAGGGGCTGTTGGGTTTCGTTTGATTGTTTGACTCATTCATTGGTTGCAGAATTCTGATAAGGAACGCTGTTTTGTTCTACTTCACATTCCTTGGGAGGTACTGTCAGAAAGAGCGGAAAGTATGAAACTGAAGGTCCCTCTTCAAGTGAACGATGTTGTCTTCACATCTTGGTTTGAGGGAATCATTGGCAGTGCCAGGGTTGAAAAGCTGGCGAGAAAAAATCCTTTGATTGTACACGACGCCACCATTGAAGAAAAAACCTCGTATTTCATGGCCCCCTTCATGTTTGATCACCTGAATGCGTACGTTGGATCTGAACATAAAGAGGACATTTTCAGTATGGTTGATAGACTGTACGTCGTTCAGCAACTGCTACAAAACGCTCGGTTCAAACGGGGACAAGATGGTATAGGGCTCAACAGGCTATTACTTGAAGGAGCCTACATCGCCGCCTATCCAGTTCACGATGGCTCCGTTACATTAGGGCCCAATGAGGCCCCCAAGAACGATCGACAGAGATTGCGTAGAGACTGGGGCAGGTTTGGCAGATGTTTCAAGTACCAACCATACGACGCCATAAAAGATTATTTTGGCCACGAGGTCGCCTTGTACTTCGCCTGGCTTGGCTTCTACACCGCCATGTTGGTGCCACTTGCAATCGTTGCACTGCTCGTATTTATCTACGGAGTTATTTCAGCTGGCTCGCACATTCCGGTCCTTGCCATCTGTGATGAGAGTAATCGCGGGCGGTGGTACATGTGTCCGTTGTGTGACAAACAGTGTAGCTACTGGGACCTTGCCCCGACCACGTGCGTGTACGCGTACGCAACGCATTTCTTTGACAATGAAGGGACTCTAATTCTGGCGTTTGTAGCGTCCATTTGGGCCACGTTGTTTCTCGAATTCTGGAAACGCCGCGAAGCGACTCTTGCTCAAGACTGGCACACGTCAGATTTTGAAGAGCAGGACGAGCCGCTTCGCCCTGAATACAAGCGAAGCTTGCCAGGTGATCAGTTATCTTTGTTCAAAATGAATCCAGACACAGGAAAAGTTGAGCCTATTGTTTCCAAAATCAAAAAGTACCACAGGTACGGTACCATCTTCAGTGTGGTAAGCTTTATGATATTTCTCGTGGTCGCAGCTGCAGTGGGCGTGGTCGTGTATAGGGCAGCGATTTTTGCTGTGATGAGTAGCAATGATGACAAAGAAGTGAAGAAGCGCGCTCGTATAGTGACAACAGCATCAGCAGCTTTTCTGAATCTCATCGCCATAACCCTGCTGACTAAGGTGTACATCAAGCTGGCCGTGTGGTTGACTGACTGGGAGAACCCGCCAACTCAAACGGCGTACAAAGACAGCTTTACTTATAAAATGTCTCTGTTCCAGTTTGTCAACAACTACACCGCTATAATCTACATTGCATTTTTTAAATCTGAAATGATTGTTGGCTCGCCTGGGAGGTACAGACGAGTTTTAGGCAAGTACAGACTGGACGGCTGTAGCGAGCAGGGATGTTTCTTGGAGCTGGCCATTCAGCTGTTTATTATCATGGTTGGAAAGCAGATCTTTAGCAACATCTTCGAGATGGGCGTACCGTAAGACATTCAAAGTCGGAGTCTTCATTCATTTAAGCGGTGGATGGTGTTATTTCTCGAAAACACCGGCATTCGCCATTTTGGACGGCCGGGAGGGGTGGGACTGCAAGGGTGACGACACTCGGTGTAGACTAAACCATAACCAGCGGGAGTCTAATGTGGCTTTCAAAATGGCGAACTCGGATCTTTCCGCAAAAGAAACACCACCTAGCGTTTGCTGACATTCACTGACACGTCTTGCATTCATACACATTACTTTCAGTGACATAGTCTCTTAGATTGCTCGCATTCACTTAGTTACTTTTAACCAAGAGGAAAAAGAGAACATAACACCCGGGGACATTTTAGCGCGGAATCTATTTATATCTCGTTCCATGGTTGCGCGGTTTTCACATGGCGCATTGAAATTACAACCACGTGATTAGAAGGACATCAACCATTGGTCAGTTAAAATAGTTTCCGGATCTAAAAATAGATTCTGTCCCCTTATCATAGTAAGAGAACCCAGTATAAAAAATGCATTCTCGTACCTCATTTTCTCTTGCTTTAACTAATATAGCGATGGAATGAAATGGATTAATGATGAAAATAATAATAACGATAATAAATATACCATCTGCTAGCAAGTTAAAATACACAGTGTTTCATTTCATATCAAAGGCATGTAGTATTTGAAGTTGTTATTAATCAATGATTCGCAATGCAAAAGGTTGATTTAACGTGAAGCATTTTACAGCACTCCTGGTAATTTATTTTTCTTAAATAAAAGCAATAAAAGCTTGGCGGTTCTCATACAATCCATACAGTTAAAGGGTATAATGTTAGAATATAAACACAGTTCATGGTTGTAATCATAAAGTGCAAGAGTAAGTCTAAAATTTGTTTATGTTACTGTTCACTTGAAACACTACTGTGCTTTGTAGTCAGTAGGAGAGGCTGAATGGTAGTCAATGAAATAATTCACTTTGTGTTTTGATTCTTATATTCGGTTTCAATTTCCTTTTGTACAAGTTAATTCCCTTCTTAGAGAACAGTGAACTGATTTATTAGTTTATTATTGGCTGACCAGCTTAAAACTTTTGCTTTTTATCTGCAGATATTTGA
This sequence comes from Ricordea florida, assembly GCA_949710005.1. Classification (NCBI taxonomy): domain Eukaryota; kingdom Metazoa; phylum Cnidaria; class Anthozoa; order Corallimorpharia; family Ricordeidae; genus Ricordea; species Ricordea florida. The sequence continues at coordinate 27,165,170 of OX453275.1, read as the reverse complement.
AGCTAAAGAGAAGCAGCCGGAGCAAACCGGAAACCGACGATAGTCCTCAATACATCAAAGACTACGATCTGAGCGCATTTGATGAGCATAGCATGTTTTGGGAATACCTTGAAGTGGGTAGGAAATTATTATTTATTCTTTATATCACAACGATAAACGTCTTTGAACAAGCGACTTTAAGCGAAATAAAAGCTAAGAATCTAAGAAAGAACGATATAAACACGTTGCTAGAGAATACAATTTGCTGATAGGTTTCTAGTGGAGGGAAGCGTGGACAGTATGGGAATTTTTTTCCTGCGAAACTTTCTGTGTTGACGATATCAAATAAAGTGTGAATTTAAGAAAACATGAAAAAAATAGCACCCACAACAACAGAAACAAAATGAAACGAAGAAATGCAAATGTCTCAAACATGAAAATTTAAAGAAATCCAAGAATTGGGTAGTCATTCTGAAACCCTGTTAAATATTCATATGAAGCTTGTGATCTAGTGATATTCATTAGATTACATGGCGAAGACTGGTTTTGAGGAGAAAAATTTTGTTTTTACAATTTAGAATAACGTCTGGGTCTGCTCTCCACCGTTAGTGGATTTTCTCCTTCTTCGGTCACCCAAATGTCTTTTCACCCAAAAGACATATCCTTTCACGTTACCAGTGTCATAGCATTCAAAGTATTTTGTGTTTTCCTTTACCCATAGTTTTGCAGTATGGATTCGTGACCATGTTTGTTGCTGCATTTCCCCTTGGTCCATTGTTTGCGCTCATAAACAGCATCATCGAGATTCGAGTCGATTCCACTAAGTTTTTGTGCCATTTTCGACGGCCGGATACCGCCCGTGTCGAGAACATAGGAGCCTGGTACACAGTACTGGAAGGTTTGACAAGAGTGTCCGTTTTGGTGAACGCCTTTGTGTTGGCGTTCACTTCAGAGTTCATTCCCAAGCTCCTTTACAAAGCAATGTACGCCCCCGACCGACAGCCACCTTGGCCAGGCACACTGAAGGGGTATATCAATTTTACACTCTCCGCTATTGATCTGAACACCCTCTACACTTGGGAAGAAGGCACACAGCCCGAGAATCCCACAGAAACCCTTAACTATACAAGGAGCTACTGTAGGTAAGTGAGGAAGTGTTTTCGCACTTTGGGTATTTTTAAATTGTTAAACACGAGGAATGACAACAGTAACAATAACAATAACTGCAATCATAGCGATAGTAATAACGATAACGACAATGGCAATGACAATGGTAATGACAATGGCAATGGCAATAGCAATGATAATGATATTGATGATGAAGATGGTGATAATGATAACGATAACGATAACGATAAATATCACGATAACGATAACGATAACGATAAAGATAAAAATAACGATAATGATAACGGCAATGGCAATAGTAATGATAATGATAATGATAATGATAATCATGGTGGTGATAATGATAACGATAACGATAAAGAAAACGATAACGATAATAATGATGGTGATAATGATAATAACTATAGTAATAATCTACAGCAATCATCATTACTTGGAATTGCCAGTGTTCTGCGCAAAGTGCAGAGGTTAACATAACTTGAAGGAGAGTAAAACGTATACTATACAAAGAGACGATGACACTTGTTTTTGTATCAATCTATTTAGCTCTAGTTAGCTAATTGGGGAGTTGACATATAGTACAAGCTATAGAATAAAATTATGTGTGACTTGATTTTAATAGCTAGTTAAATTTTTGTTCACATTCAAAAGAATGAATTCTTATTTCCCCTCTCAACAGATATCGTGGATTTCATGACACGACTTACCCTTATGGATATTCCAGGCAGTACTGGCACATCCTTGCGGCTCGCTTGGCCTTTGTGTTTGTTTTTCAGTTAACCGTTTCTACTCTGACGGGTCTTATTGCATGGATCGTTCCTGATGCGCCTGAGGAACTTAAATTTAAAATAGAACGAGAGAAGGAAGTTGTAAAAGCAGTGCTAGAGGAACACGAATATGAAAGTGATTTTGAAGAAGAAGAAGAAGAAGAAGACCCTGCGGATTATATAGACGCCCTAGAGGAACTAAATCCTGAAGCGTAAATTTGGTTTTAAGTAGAAGCAACAGAAAATGAGGTAAGAGAACGCATCTTCCACATTAGGTTCTCTTACTATGATAAGGGGACAGAATCTATTTTTAGATCCTGAAAATATTTTAACTCACCAATGGCGGATGTCCTTCTCATCAAGTGGTTGTAATTTCAATGCGCCATGTGGAAACCGCGCAGCCATGGAACGAGATATAAATAGATTCCGCGACAAAAATAGATTCTGTCCCCCCTTATCATATCAGACGGGGTTATGTTCTCTTTCCTCATTTCCTCTTGGTAGAAGATATTTATCATGTGTGACTGGGTTAAGTCGGGCTGGACGGGAAAATCTTTGACTCATAGTCATGACGTACAATCCGTGCTCAGCGAGAAATATTTCCCATAACCCAGCCTTAAAGCATTTTATTACATGCCGCAGCTCTTCGTTTATTTTTTCCATTTTGCAGCAGCGGCATCTCGGGGACCAATACGCAGGGCCGTGCGGCTTTTAAGGCCCTGCCCGCGGCATGGCGTACGGCCATCATACGGAGATTTTTTTCATAATGTTTTTCAATAAACGTGCGCGCAGGGCCGTACCGATCATAGGTGACATCTTTTATGCCACACCTTAAAAAAATACAGCCTAACTGAAAACAGAAGAGCTGATGTCTATTGGTCAGTTTTTCAAGTTACATTTCCATTATGTATTGATCTCCGACTTCATCGGAGTCAGAAATCTGGATTCGATATAAGGAGGCATTGAATTGGCTTTTCGAAGAAAGATAGGGTAGGAAGGTGATTATGTGAAAATGTCATATCTGTTAACTGCGGAAAAAAGACTTAACAAGTAAAAGATCGTTCCAGTTATGTACGCAGCTTTAGAAGTTAAGACCTGAAAAAGTTAAGGCTTGAACGGGTAACGGAAAAAAAAATAATCTGCCTTAGTTTCCTTTGATTAGTCATTTTTTTATGATAATTAAAAGTCTAAATAGTACTAAAGTAGTATTTTTTGTGTTTTTTTTTTTTCGTTTTCGTTTGCAATTTCTTCGAGCTGGGTATACGTGAAGTGTCGAAAAACATGTTTGAATTTTCATCTTCTTTTAGGGTACTTTAATAAAAGGCTGAGAAAAGGGATAAGAGCCATTTTGTCTTCACTATTTTAGTCAGTATTTTGTATGTAGTGATTTCAAAATGCCTATCAACAAATAACGTTTTTATTTCTATGAGATTAGTATTTAGCAGGACTAAAAAAAGACGCCTATATAGCATGACTTAATAACATATTTTTCAAAACAGGCCTGTTGTTGGTGATTATGATTTTCCTTTATTCGAGTATGAACTGTTTTAAAGAGTTGAAAATGAAAATAAAATAAACTGAAGTATCACACCTGTGTCACGCAGAGGATCATCGCTCTCACGCCAAACAGTGATATGCTCCTGGGGCCGGTTGTTTGATGGCCGATTAGCGCTAATCCAGGGTTAAATTGTAATGCACCTATCAATGTTAAGCCGGCAGGGGGGGGGGGGGGGGAGTCAGGGCATGGGGTGGAGATTTGACATTTTTGAAAAATTTGCTGTCAAATTCCCTGCCCACGGGCAAATCATTCCAGTCAAATACAACCAAATTTCCCCACCCCGGGCTGCACATCGCTGTCAAATATCCCAAGGCTGGCAAAGAAAGATTCAAATATTCCCTCCCCCGGGAGAACAAGGTCAGTCAAATGCCCTACCCCAGGGCCAACAAAGACCATCAAATCCCCACCTCATGCCCTGACTCCCCCCGCCGGCTTAACATTGATAGGTGCATAACCCGGGTATCTTTTCCTCGTGTTAAAAAGCATTTTCCCCGATAACTATCTCTTTTTTTTATTCAAAAAGAATTATACTGAATGTACTTTTTAAATTCTCATAATCTAAGTTTAAATTTTGCACTAACCCTGGGTTACCTTAACCCTGTTTCAAACAACCTGGCCCTGAGCCATACTAATATGGAACTGTAAAAACAGGTCCTTCCTACTGAGCACTGTGTTTCAATTATTCAATTTTGCTCTTATTATAGTATATTATTCTATAGACGTGAGTGTTTTACTGGGAATTACACCACTCGTAAAATTCATACGAAACTGCATCCGGTGCCGTAGTGGCGTATTTTCCATATCCTCACTACAGAGGATATCGATGACGTCATTTCCCGTCTTACAGGATTCAGTTTGCGTATAAAGCTGCCAAACAAACGTCTAATGTGTTTTTGTCTCTATAATAAAACGAAAATTATACGTTAGCTCGAAGATATGAATTTTGTGTTCTCGTGGCAGGAACAATATCTCACTCGATCACTGCGCTCACTCGTGAGATACTGTTCTTGCAACTCGAACATCAATTCATATCTTCTCTCCCCAGAGTAATATCCTCGATTTACTTGGCAGCGCGGAGATGTTCAATTATCAGTTTTGCTCTCATCATATAGAGGATATTACTTGGCAGCGCCGAGATACGAAATTTCTCTCTAAGTGTCAAAAATATTCAAATAGTGGAAGCAACGAACGAGAGAGATATTCTGAGCATAAAGAAGAGAAATTTCGTATCTCCAAGCAACCATGTGCCGTTTTTATATAATATGTACTGTGGTACACCGGGTACCAAGTGATAGCAAATCGACAAAAAACGTTAACTCGTCAGCGATATCAAATGTACGGGATATTATTTCTATCAATTGGCTTCAACTCTGTATAGACCAGTCAATGTATATGTTGTAGTTCAATTTTATCCTTGGTTCAAATTTTATTATCTTTTGTTCCAAACTCATTACCTACATTACCATACCAGAAAACGAAGGAAAGTAAAATTTGAACCAAGGAAAAAATTGAACTACAACATATATAATATAACAAGGTCTGTATGAATGTACTTACCCTACGACGCCCGGTCCGTATATATGTCAACGCTCAATTTTCTTTTTCAACAAAATCACTGGGATCTCGTACTATAATTTCTAAAGTTTGACCTTCTTCGTGATCGCGGATCACAGAACGAACCGGCAAATTACCACGTTTCACGTTATTAAAACCATTAAACGCCTGCTCTTTCTTCGTATCCTCAAAAGTAGTTTGAAATTTGTTATAGAAGTAACAGAATAAGCAGCTCCCATGGATGGCACATAAAACACGTGAGAATCTCATTCAGCTGGTCTAATTATAAAAAACGAACGTCGGGCGTTGGCACCTACATTTCATGTTTTAAGTTCTATGCGACTGACAACCTATTTTGAGGTGGTTTCAGCGGCTGGTACTGCTGGATCCCAGACCAAGTGGTGTATATATACAAAACCTGAGTATTCTGGTAAAAACCTGGGAGTGGAAGCAACAAAAAAAACTAAATCGCCTGTTTCGTGGACAGGACCCGAACCACATTGATGATCGGGAGGCGAGAGCTCTTTCTACTGCGCCATCCATGCAGTCATGAAGGAAGTCATCACTGCGGCAGGTAGCTCGGTTTGTATTAGTTTCCCGTTTTGAAAGGACGGTAGGTTTTAAGAGTCGATGTAAATGTTTATTTTGAATCTAATACTTCTCGGGTAATAATATTCGGATCTTCACAATTTACATTTTCTTGCTTGCTTGGCTCTACAGCTTGCAAGATGATCTACATAAGGGACGGACCATTAGAAAAGTGATGGGGGGGGGGGGGGTGGTGGGGAAAAAACCGAGGGAAAATGCCAAGAAAAAAAATTAATGCAAAGAAGAAGGTAAAAAAAAAAAATTCATGCAGAGGGAAGGTCCAATTGTGACTTTTTCACACGTAGTAAAAAAAATTCGTGCAGAGGAGTTCACCTGAAATAAAAATTCCTGCACAAGCAGTGAGCGAAAAAAAAATCGTGCAAGCTGAAAATTCCCCACCTCCACCCCCATCACTTTTCTAATGGTCCGGCCCTAATTATTTCACTGTTTTAATCGAGTGGCTCCCAAGCCGGCAAATTGTGATCACGTGATCTTTCCTGCTCGGGATTCGCGCGGGTTCAGTCGCATAAGGAACGTGTTTCCTTGCATTTTTTTCAACGTATAATAGATCATATCAACATGTTTGCTCGGTCAAATTGGATGGATTTTGCTTTACTTATGTAAATACTAAGTTACTAAGCTAACAAACAGTTCGTTGCGATGGTGATATGTTGTCTCAAGAAATATGAACAAATTTTTGTATTGGGTATTTTAAAATTCCTTTTAAAAACGGCCTTAGAAATGCAAGAAACCTAGTAGTCGGTAGTGTGAATTTTCAAAACGGTTAGAAAGGTGATTTTTAATCATAGTTTTCAATCATAGTTCATTTTGTTTGCAGACAACGTGACAGTTATAGCTTGCAAACCTTTGCAACCATATTCATATGATTTCATTTAAATAATGTCAGTGTTGAAATGAATAATCATAATTTCAGTTGTCGTTGTCGGTTATAAGCAGTGATTAATTGAAATGTTCATAACTGTTCAGTGAAAAGGAACATCGTTTATTCACGGAGCATTTTCACGGGTTTTATGTATCGAGATATTTTATCAAAATTGTAAGTGGCCTAATAGTTGTTGACGCCTTTTCCCGAATCATAAATACTTATAATTTAATCAAACCATTATTTGAATGCAGTAACTCTGATTCACGGTGTCCGTTAGGTTAAAAGCTTCACCGTAAGCCTTAACCGCTCGAGATTCTTGAGTTCCATCAGAGGCAGACGACTCGATTAAGAAAGAGACCTACAACACTTTGGAACAGGAAGGAAAGTGTCACCTGGCTACCCGTTTTAAAGCTCAAAAGGTCTGAAGCTTAGAGGGTTAACGTTGGGAAGAGAGGAATTCACCTTGAATCTATGCTATCGCGTTTGTTCCGAGGAAGTGGTAATTCTCCGGGAATGGAGAGAGGTTCTTACAGCAAAGTCGACCAAGGTGATGATGCACAGGACATTGAGACGGTTGAGCTGCTTGCTGAGGCCAAACCTTTGACTGAGACGGTAGACGGCGCCTATATGACCGATGGCGATCAAAAGAAGCGGATTGACTACGTTTTGGTTTACGAAACGTGCGCGGAGAAAGAAGATAGTGATGATGACTCTAAGGAGGAAGCGAAGGAGTTGGCGCGTCACCGGAAATCGTTTGAAAGAAGACTTCAGAGAAAAGGTCTTCTGCTTAGGCGTCATACAGTTATAGCAGAGCAGGTAAAGCGAGCTAGGAAACTTGTAAACTAAACAGCGCTACTGACATTCAGTGTATGCTTTTTAATGAATATTATAAATTTGGTGTGAAATTGATGAATACGAATTCGAAGGCCTACCGTAGACCAGGGCGCAAAAAAGAATGGGATTCTTTTCTGCGCCCTGCGTAAACCAAAACAACTACACCACCACAGTTTCACCTTGGACTTAGGGCGTTGTTCTATTTCCAAGAAGTCCATGTTTTGAAACCTGAAACCTATCCTGTATAGAAATTTTTCCTAAAGTAGTTATGATATCCGGAACTTGCACTCTAAATTAAGTCACAATGTCTTTTCTGGGATTTGTGCAGAACTGACATGGAAAAAAGTTTAATCAAGGTTCGAATAACCTTGGACAAAGCTAAGACTAGAGGCTTGGCGGTTTCAGGGCGTAAGATATGGTGACTAAAACGTGTTTGATTTTGAGAAGACTGTGAGGGGCCAAATCGTTTCCGTTTTATACACAACCCTTCTGGAAGCGGCCATTCCACGTCATGTTTCACGGGAAAAAATATCAGAGTCCTTTGATGGGATTGTTGAGGGTATTTATTGAACACTCACAAAATTCCCAAATTTGGCAACGTGAGACAACTCCCAACCAGGGGATTCTCGACCAAGTTTCCTTGTAAGGACTTGTCTTACTCTCTCAAATTTGGGATTTTTTTGGGTATTTAAATATCCTACCATATCCCATGATGGGAATCTGGTATTTTTCGCTGTGTTTGCCATTAAGTGAGACTTGTTGTTAAACGTATTGGGTGTAAGAACAGAATGATGGCGCCATATTTTTACTTTTGTCGAAGTATTTGCAAATACTGTTTAATCACTAGCTTATGTATCCTATAATGTGAATGGCAAACAGTCTTACAAAGCTATTAAAGTACTGTTTATTATCCATAAGAGGAAGAAGGATAAATTTGCATGATCATGCAATTCCATCTTACTCTAGGCATGTCGAAATGAGTAAAGCCTGACTCAAGGCGCGTAACATAAGATTATCTATTTTAAAAGACCTTTTCATTCAAGGCCCGAGAACCCTATGTCGAGCAACGAGAGTTATTTACTACGCAGTATAATTTCTCAAGCGATTATACAGAATTTTGCCTGATTATGGATATTCTCTGGCTCAGTAAATATTGTTCTTGAGCAATTTGCTTTTGGCGAATAATTGTCAAATATGCATGTTGGATTAACAACTATGACCTGACAATAATGACTATAGATGTGGATATATAGTCTCGTGATTGTGTAAATGAAAGAAATCTCACAGCAAGGTACATTACCGGTTTCAAAAACGTTCGGTTTAACGACCATGATGCAGACATGGCATAAGTTTGGCCTGCTTTAATTTTGGATAGACATCATCACGTAGGATGAATCTTAAAAGACCCTGATACAATATGTAAAAAAGGCAGTGATGATCTGAATATTGCTATACTGATTAAGGGAGTGCAAGGAGTCAGGAACGGCATATTTGGGCAGGTTATAGAAGACATTAACGATTTATTGCAATTATTTATTCATTATCACAGGACCCAGATCGTCACTTTGTGTTGATTCAAGCACGCTGAGAAATACTAAATGAGGGCATGGATAGAAGGGTATATTGCACATAGCGCGGGAGTGAACCACACCAAAGATTTGACACATTTATTTATTCATTATTCCAGGAACCAGAAGTTCAGCGTCATTTCGTGTTGATTCACGCACCCTGGGAGATACTAGACGAGGGCATGGATAGGTTATATTGCACATAGCGCGGGAAGCGAACGACACCAAATATTTGACACATTTATTTATTCATTATTCCAGGAGCCAGAAGTTCAGCGTCATTTCGTGTTGATTCACGCACCCTGGGAGATACTAGCCAGTCGTGCCGAGGAAATGAGGCTGAAGCTGCCCCTTCAACCAAGTGACGTGCACTTTTCATCTTGGTTCGAATCTATTCTGGGGGAGGAGAGAGTTGCGAAGCTGAAGAAGTTGAATCCACTCCTTGTGAAGGATGCCACAGTAAAAGAAAAGCCTGACTACTTTATGGGCCGCTTTAAAATAGATCTTCTGACCAAGTTCGCTGGCCACGAGGACAAAGAGAATTTCTTTAGCGTTGTGGATCGTCTCTACATTATTCAACGGATGTTGCAGAGCACACGCTTTTCTTCTGACCGACAGTCCTTTGGGCTAGAGAGGCTTGTACTAGACGGGGCATACATCGCGCACTATCCACTCCACGAAGGAACTGACCAATTAGATGCGGGAGAGACTCCAACAAATGATCGTCAAAGGCTGAGGAGGGACTGGGCTAGAATTGGCAGATGCTTCAACTACCAACCATACGACGCCATAAAAGATTATTATGGTCACGAGGTCGCCTTGTACTTCGCCTGGCTTGGCTTCTACACCGCCATGTTGGTACCATTGGCCATTGTCGCCCTGGTTGTATTCCTGTATGGTGTCATATCAGCCGGATCACACGTTCCTGTCCTTGATATCTGCAACGAAGACAATGACGGCGTCTGGTACATGTGCCCCATATGTGATAAAACATGTTCTTACTGGAACTTGGCGCCAACAACGTGCTTCTATGCGAAAATTACTCATTTCTTTGACAACGATGCCACAGTCATTTTGGCATTCGTGGCGTCCGTTTGGGCCACGTTGTTCCTTGAATTCTGGAAGCGTCGTCAAGCCACTATCGCACAAGAATGGCACACACTGGATTTTGAGAAAGAGGATCAACCACTGAGGCCACAGTACGCCAGAAGCCTAACAGAAGAGGAACTCAATCCCTTCAGACCCGACCCTAAAACTGGAAAGATCGAGTTTAGGGCATCAAAGATAAAGCAATATCGTCGTTACTCTGCCGTTTTTAGCTTTGTCACATTCATGATCTTTCTAGTGATATCAGCAGTGATCGGCGTTGTCGTATTCAAAGCAGCAAGTTTCGCCGCCTTGAGCAGCAATACTGACAAAACGGTTCAAAAGCGGGCTCGTATCTTAACAACTGGCGTTGCTGCATTCCTGAACCTTGTGGCGATAACACTGCTGAAATACGTCTACAATAAACTTGCTGTTTGGCTCACCAACTGGGAAAATCCTCCGTTTCGAACCGCCTACGAGGACAGCTTCACCTGGAAGATGGCCTTGTTCCAGTTCGTCAATACGTTTGCCTCAATCATCTACATTGCCTTCTTCAAGTCTGAATTGATTGCTGGTACTCCTGGCAGGTACAAACGTGTTTTGGGAAAGTACAGACTTCAGAGCTGCAGCGAGCAAGGTTGCTTCCTAGAGCTGTGTATCCAGATCTTTATAATCATGGTAGGACAACAAATCATTGGAAATGTCATCGAAGTTGGTATTCCGTAAGTGTCAGTCTCAAATAATAATTTGCCATTAAATTACTCGAATCGTAATTCAGTATGTTCAAACTTCTGTCATGGTAAAGCTATTTCGAATGTGGCTGATTGAAGGAAACATACCGACAATTTGTAATTCATGCCTACGGTCACAAAAATTTAGAATATAGAAACGAGACCTTTCTAAGGGGAAGGGGTACATTTTTCATCTTCCCTTATCTTCTCAAATTTTCTTCCATTGATAGAGACTCTCAATGGGGTTAACCGTTAGCCGTAAAACGGGCAAAAAAAATTAGCCGTTAGGCGTAAATATTGAAAAATTTTAGCCGTTAGCCGTAAACGTCATGACCCCATTGAGACCTTCTTGATAAGACCACTTGTTCTTTAATTTTTTATTCCTTTTTCCCGGCGATTTAATCAGAGGTTTCCTAGTTCTAAAATATCCCCTGGTCCCTGAGTGAATGTTTCAGTATGTTTCCTTGTTCCCTAAAACCCGTGAGAGAGGCTGAGGAAAGGGTAATAGTGATACCGATTTTGTACGCAATTTAATTTCGCAGCAATAACCATTATGTAACAATGTCAATGCACAAGAAGGTCAATAAGTCACGCCGTAACATGGACTTTAAGATCTAAAACAGCGACGTCCATGAAAACCTCATTTAAAATTGCTACTTTACGTTTTGCAAGTTTTTCGTGATTTTTCCAGTTTGTTCAACTTCTACAAACTATTAGAACTATCTAGGAACTGAACTGGGAGGAAAGGTGCTCAAACTAAGAATGAAAGTCAAAATTCTCCGTCGTGTGCTCGCGTTTTCCTTAAAACATGAGCTTTGGTCATTTGACGTTGTAGATTGGTAGAGAACGACAAAGAAATGAACCAAAGTTCAAAACGCACGTACAAAGCCATTGTTTTGTTTATTCAAATATATTGTGTGGTGGCGTTCTCGCTGACGTTGCATCCGTAAAATGAGTAAGCGCATACGAACTGTCTTTACCTTTTAACCCTTTAAGCCCCAGTAGTGACCAGCATTCAATTTCTCATTACAATATTCACTGTTCATCAACAATTCAGGTTATGAGGATAACAAAAATGATCACCAGGAAAGCATTGTATTGATTTCTAAACAAACTCTCCTCACTAGCATCATAACAAATATATGAGAACAGTTGGGAGAAAATGAATATTGATATTGGGGCTTAGAGGGTTAAACCCCAAGCGACTGATCTAAAGCTAAATCGGCTCTTAACCAGCCTATGACACGACGTATAACGTATTCTCTCTAAAGAAAACTGCTATTTAGATCATGGGTTGCAAGGGTTAAAAATGGCTAGCAGTGGGTGATTTTATGCTGATGAAATCCAAGTTGGTATCACCTTCTCTACTAAGTAGAGACCAAAAAATGAATGAAGTCCCTTTCGCAACCGCAGCAACCTTTCAACCTTTTCATGCCAAGTGACGAATTTTTTTTCTCTCTTTATAAAGATCAACTTTGTTGTGGATAAAGCGAAGAAAGATGGGGAATCTTGCTGACCAGCCTCAGTATCTGAAAGATTATCAGTTGAGCACACTGGAGGACCATTACTTATTCTGGGACTATCTTGAGATTGGTAAGGGATGGACCATTAGAAAAGTGATGGGGGGGGGGTGGGGAATTTTCAGCTTGCACGAATTTTTTTTTTTGCTCACTGCTTGTGCAGGAATTTTTTTTTTCAGGTGAACCCCTCTGCACGATTTTTTTTACTACGTGTGAAAAAGTTACAATTGGACCTTCCTTCTGCATGATTTTTTTTTTCCTTCTTCTTTGCATGAATTTTTTTTTTGGCATTTTCCCTTGCATGAATTGTTTTTTGGTTTTTTCCCCACCCCCCCCCCCCATCACTTTTCTAATGGTCCGTCCCTAAAGAAGCATGGTGGTGTCAAAAAAATGTCCAGGAAATTTTACATTGTTACTGGGGGGTCTAAAAACACTTCTCAACAAATTTGTAACAACTGGCACTCCCGGCCTGGTTCCTGCGAACAACAACAATGAATTGAACATAAAAAAATGGTTAATAGATAGTATAAAATAACTCGGATACTACGCGCGCGCTGATTAGTCTGAAACCCACGGGTTATTGTGCCGGTAAACCCATAGAAAAGAGAAGCATTTTTTGTATTTATTTAAAGTTAGTTTATTAAAGCAATAAACCGCACTTTCTATGGGATGTACTGCGTAATAAACCACTTGGGAGGTTGGGAGAACACTCCAAGGGTTTGTAAATCACGTCCATGTGGCCCTTGATGTACAAGCTCCTCTCGTGTACTCCCAACATCTCGCGTGGTTTATTACGCTGGTAAACCCATAGAAATTGCGGTTTATTGCTTACATAAAACTGGAGAATTGCTGTTCAGGTTGGTTCAGCACATCGATTCCAGTCAATCATTGGCATAAAAATCCAGTTTAATCTATACATCAACAAAATGATATTGTTCATACTGTCAATTAATTTCTCCTTGAAGTCAACCTTCATTTTGCAGACTTTTAGCCTTCAGTCCTTTTTCGTCTGGGCATATTTTAACCATGCTATCAGGGTTATTCCATACGCAAACTATGGACACTATGATTTGGCAGTTTGTATAATGCCAAGGCAATTGACTAGGCTAATTATGTGTGCAATTAATCGCCTAAATAGATATATATCAACAAGACCTATTGTATTTTTTACGGTGTCTATATTTCCGTGGTTCCTATAAAAGGCTATTGCGGTTGTTCTATACCTAAATTATGGGCACATTTTAACCGTGCAAGAATATACTTTCTTTTTCAGTTCTGCAATACGGCTTTGTCACTATGTTTGTAGCAGCTTTCCCCCTTGCTCCAATCTTCGCTCTCATCAACGCCATCTTTGAAATTCGTGTCGATGCCATCAACTTTGTAGCTTATCACAAGCGGCCAGATACCCACCGCGTGGAAGACATAGGGGCCTGGTACAGTGTACTGGACACGATTACCAAGGCAGCGGTTTTGATGAATGCTTTCATTCTTGCGTTTACCTCTGAATTCATTCCCAAGCTTCTGTATCGTGCCATGTACGCCCCGGACCGCAATTTACCAACTGGAGCAACTCTTAAGGGATATGTGAACAACAGTCTTTCCTATATTGATCTGAACACATTGTACACTTGGGAGCCTGGAACAGAACCGAATAATCCAACTGAGAATTTGAATTACACGAGGAACTACTGCAGGTACAGTAATATGTAAATTTAGCCAAGCCTTACTTCAGGTGAAATTTCTGTCAGTATATACCAACTACGCAAACTTGTCATTTTGAGTAATCTGATTGGCTCGTTATCTCGGGATATTTAACAATACGAGGTGAATAGTACCAGGGCTTTTTGAAAAGACTCTGTGCAAGTGAATTTTCAGTCGAAGAACAAAAAATGGCCGGCGTTAATTGGCGTTTTGCGGCTGTTTGATTAAGTTTGCTTTATTGATACACACCAAGAGAAAATAATGTTCTCTTGTACACACTTAAACAATTATTGTCATCAATCTCGGTCATCGGCTCCTGTCTCGGTGAATAGTGGCTTTATTCCGCCACCATTCACCTGGGTTTCAAAGAATAATTGTTTAATCAACTGTTAATTCAACCTGAGCATAGCATTGTAGACTTCTTAAAAAGAAGTTGTCTCATTGAAGACATAGTCAACTCGACTCGATTGGTCAAACACGTGGGTGTAAAAGGGAAATGTGACTACCCAATGTTACCATACTCTCCCGCTTTTTCACATGTAAACCCGGCTGAGAGGAATTTTGGCAACGTGGAACAGACCATTCGCAAGTAGACTGAGACAGGGGCAAAAGGTTCTTTTTAAATTTATTGCCTGTGAATTTTGAGTTTAACTCCTGTTCAAGCTGGGTAAGCCTGCCTTCAGCCGGAAACATGCATGCATGATCTGTACACCGAAGGGATGGGAAGACGAGAGATCACATTATTTCCCAGTAAATACCATTTTCTCAATTTCTTCTCAAAATCATGTAATGTGAAGTGTTCGGATGTCTTTGTCAAACACTTTGTAGATTCTGATCGTGTGAATTTAAAATGATATGCAGTTTCGAGAATATATCAGTGCTGAAAAGGTACTGAGGTATAGATCATCTACAGGTCAGCACACTGAACTGGCGAAGCTAACAAACTATCACTTAACTATAGCCATTAGCTAACCCGACCAATTACTACACTCCATCGATAAAGAAGAGAGATCTTTTTTTTGAAAGGGTAAATGTTTCGCTGCCAACAGGTATCCTGGTTACCATGACAACGTCTACCCATACGGCCTTTCCAGGCAGTACTGGCATCTTGTCACTGCCCGCCTCGCTTTCGTGTTGGCTTTTCAGTTCGTCGTTTATTCGGTGACCAGCATGGTTGGGTGGATTATACCCGATACTCCTGAAAACCTGCAGTTTAAGATCGAACGAGAGAAGCAAGTGGTAAGGGACGCGCTGGAGGCATCGAGCGATGACGATTCGGACGAAGATGACGACGAAAAAGATGACACCAAGACGAAGTCGACCGACGAAACAATTATTTGAAACATCAGGACCGAAATAAGCAAAACTACTACTGTAGGGTTGAGTAACTGGTGCTCTTTGGATAGTAAAACTAGAGTACAAGACTTTTTACATTGAAGTCTCATCCGTAGAAGTGATTGTCACACCAGCTCACCATGACGTTAGGGAGTAGAAGATCGGAGCACCGGAATAACCGCTGGTCGATCGCAGACATGGAGCACAGCATAAATTTTTTTGTTGTTGACCATTTTAAATTAGTCTAAGTTTTTGTCCAATAATAACTTTGTTTTGTAGTTTTCTTTAAGTTTCCAACAGAAAGGAGATGGAAAAAAAGCCATCGGGATAATCATCAAAATAATATTGAAATAATCAAAATAATGGATTGTATTTTTCATTGGGGATGAACTTAAAGGACCATGAAGCCATTGATTTGAGCAAGAGAACATAAGGAACAGAGAGGGACACTCCCAGTAATCGATCTGTGGGAGGGTGGTGAAGGGTGAAAACATTACAGCACTGCATCCCATAGAAATACGCATTGTGATCAGGGCTAAAGGTCTCATTAGTTCTACACATCTGTATAACTCAGCTTGTTATAAAGCCGAACATATATGGGCCAAGCGCTATCATAAACTATCGCCTTTTATCAATGATTTTAAGGAAAACCAAGCTGAATGGAGATTATAAAACTAAATTAATACTAATCGTTTTTCGTGTAACGGTGTTTTTTTAACTAAGCCAGTAATGCACTAGCAACAGTAGCAGTCATTAGCTCAAGCCCGTTTAGTGTAAGGCCTTGTTACCAAATACGATCGATGTCGTGGTTTATTCAATATATTATCGAGTTGGGCAATAGCTGCGTTTTCTCGAGGCTACTTCACGTTTTGTTTCTTTTATTGCTGATCAAGCTCACTAATTTACAACCAGAATACAAGGCCCCGTCCAAACGTATAGGGATAAATTAGAAAACGCATAAATATTTATACTGTTACGGGCTCCGTCCACACGTAAACGGCGTTTTCGCTCACCGACAACGGATAAATTTGAAAACTTCGGCTAAGTGGATCCGTGTGGACGTCTTATCCGGATAAATTTGAAAACGGTTCGAAAACGATGACATAACAATTCAAACCCAGTCCAATGCGTGCTTTCGGCCGACCATAATGAAAACATGGCGAACAAACAAGTTACATATAGTTTCGATACCAATGGGTCTTCTTTCGAGCATTGTGGTTTATTTTCAGCTTCATATTGCTATTCTAAATAATTAAGCAGATTGGAGCATGCTCAGCAGGCCGCGATGTCAGCGTTTTCAAATCGTTTTTCGGGTTTACGTGTGGACGCCGAAAACGATTCAGAAACGACAACGTGTGGACGCAGACTTTTTGGAAAACGGATAAATATTTATGCGTTTTCAATTTATCCGGATACGTGTGGACGAGGCCTTATAGTCATTCTGCTAAACTAGCAATTCAACACTAACTGAAAGGACTCATTGAAAGAGTATCATTGTTAGCATTAATGATGGTTTCGAGATGCTGCCTAAAAACAATGATGGCGTTATTTTTTTTACTGCCTGAACAGCGAAGTACAAGCCAGCAAGGAAAACAGTGACTGATTGATTGATTAGCAAGTAATAATCATGGATTTGTAAGGTACTTTAATTTGTACTAAAAAATGTTTTTAATGCACTCATTGCTCAGAAATATTCAGGGAGGGTAAACTTGTGGTGCGGTTTCAGTGTCATTTCATGGGACTACGTAATCAAAGTCCTCGCGTGAAATCGAGGTAAGTGGTCAGCTAATTCAAGATGGCACCCAAAGCCTGAAAATGCACAGAAAAAAAAAGCAACACAAATACTAAGCGTTCTTCTATCTTCCCCCCCAACTAACTACTTGACTGTGATCTATTGATGGTCTTGCCCGCCTTGTAACGAGACGTTTCTTCATCTTTTGGCTGGAAAAAGAGGGCGCGCTACAGTGTCAGTTTTTTCAACTCGTCACGAGTAAAAGGCAACATCTAGACGTTTTCTTATACTCTTTGACGGCTCATCTTCGGTGTAAAAACCAGCTACGTTCAAGAGTAACGGAGAGCAAAGAAAACAAAGGAGACAAAACAATAGAGACTAGGAAAATAATAGACAAGTAACAAAGAAAAACTTCACAGGTTTTTACCAAGGTAAACCCTCTTTCACTGGTTGGGTGGTATAACTGTGACAGCAATGAACATCGAAAACAGAGCAAATTTCGGCGAAATGTTTAACGAAAGTCTTAAACAGTCCTTGCAGGTTCAGAGCCATCTTTCTTGAGAATTTGGGCCAAGATCTTGCAAAATTTTTATCCAATTCTTCGATTCAAGTTTTGTCAGGCTGAGAGGAGGGTCTCAATGGGGTTAACCGTTAGCCGTAAAACGGGCCAAAAAACTAGCCGTTAGGCGTGAATATTGAAAAATTTTAGCCGTTAGCCGTAAAAATATTAACCGTTAGCCGTAAAAGTCACCACCCTATTGAGACCCTCTGAGAGGCGGTGGATCTTGAGTTCGCATCGTGGGCTATAACTATCGTTAGAATGAAAAAAAAAGTATCAGTTATGACTTTGTAACTTTTAACTGGTTTTTGTGCTTCCATATATTTCACAACACCGACTTGATTCATAGTGCCACAGGGTTTTGTGTTTTTAATATTTTTAGTTATAGCGTATAGCATTCAAATGGACTAGTGTTTATGACTTGTAAATGAGAATTAAAAACTATATTATGTCGATTTAACACATGCACCTGTTACTAGCCAGATCTGTCGCTAGCAACAAACCTGGGATCTATGAATTAACGTATAATTAGTTCCTTGAGTGTCATTCTTGACGAGGTAACACGGAAAAGGGCACATTTCACATCTTAAAATCAAACGAAATCTGGAAGAGAAACGTAAATAAAGTGGGATTGATAATCCGGCTCATACACTAGTGGAAAGAGAGTTGTGAACGAGAATTGAGAGTTGTGAGGAAAAGAAGAGGGAAAAGAGAAGAACCAACTGTTAATCCAGTCTCTTTCGCAGCCGATTTAGGGGCATTAAGCAACCTCGTTCCCACGGTCTTTTCGGTGTTTCTTTTTCTGCTATTTTAGAATGGCAATACAAAGAAGAACCTGGGAACAAAGTTGGTGCTCAAGCAATGCTGACTCCCGTTGTTAGGGAGGGAGCGTTGCCTGGTTACCATGAAACAGCTGTGACGGAGACTGAGTACGTTTAAAGCGTTTTTCTCCTTTCTATCGTTTCCTCCCTTCTAGATTTTTTGCACTCGATCCAATCCCTCTCCACCTCTTTTGTATGTGAACATTCTGACGAATGCTCATTGGTTTCTTTTGGTTTCCTTTTTCCTATTGGTGAATTTCTAATAGTCCCATGTAAGAATTGCATTGGATAAAAATTACTTAGAATGCACAAAAGTGATTTCACACGGATTTACCACTCCAGGGTTACTTCATTTAAAAAGAAAAAGTATCCCAAAATTTTATGAGCCATTTTATTATGGGGTGCCAGTTCCGCCAAAATTATTGTTTTATTATTATTAGGCACAATGTTTTATTATTAGGCACCAGTTAATTATTATTAGGCACAATGTTTTATTATTAGGCACCAGTTTATTATTATTAGGAACAATGTTTTATTATTAGGCACCAGTTTATTAATGTTTGGAATTATTTTTTTTATTATTAGGCACCAGTTAATTATTATTAGGCACAATGTTTTATTATTAGGCACCAGTTTATTATTGTTTGAAATTATTTTTTTTATTATTAGGCACCAGTTAATTATTATTAGGCACAATGTTTTATTATTAGGCACCAGTTTATTATTGTTTGGAATTATTTTTTATTGATAATAAAACAATAATTTTGGCGGTAATGGCACCCCATATTTTATGGACTGCGAGATTGAACAGATCACGGTATCACAGATGTCTGAAGACTCGCACCTTAGCTTAAGAATGTTATCTATCATAAGGCTTTGTATATAAGCACTTTTACAGAATGCTACAGCTGGCTTCCGCCGACCATAAGTCACGCAGTGTTTCCCTGTACAAAAGATGTTCTTTACCATACAGTTTCTCTCTGATGTTAAGCGCGAACTTGTAGCAATGAATTGCTGCCTCATAATTTCCAAGATTTTCCCAATCAAGGCCTAAGTTACGGTAAACACTCGCTATAACACCATGTTCAACACCGTAGATTTTGGTTAAAATCCCCAGTACCTTCTCGTGACATTGCTTTGCTTGACTGTGTTGTTTCATCTTACCATGAAAACGTCCTAAATCATTATAACTGTTTGCTACATCAGTATGGTCTTCTCCATGAATCTTTTTCCTTAACGCGAGCGCCATTTCATAGTAGTGCTTTGCTTCACTGTACTGTGCCAGCTGATCGTAGCAGTCCCCCATTAGGACGCAACTTTTTGCAATGTCAGCATGTACGTCTCCATGAATCTTTTTTCTTAACGCGAGTGCCTTTTCATAGTAGTGCTTTGCTTCACCGTATTGTCTCATCTTACAGTAAAAAAATCCTAAGGCATTATAACTTTTTGCAACGTTAGCATGTTCTTCTCCATGAATCTTTTTCCTTAACACGAGTGCCTTTTCATAGTAGTGCTTTGCATCACGGTAATGTTGCAACTTACAGTAGAAAAATCCTAAGGCATTATAACTGTTTGCTACGTCAGCATGTTCTTCTCCATGAATCTTTTTCCTTAACGCGAGTGCCTTTTCACAGTAGTGCTTCCCTTCACCGTATTCTCTCATCTTACCGTAAAAAAATCCCAAATCATTATAACTGTTTGCTACGTCAGCATGTTCTTCTCCATGAATCTTTTTCCTTAACGCGAGCGCCATTTCATAGTAGTGTTTTGCTTGACTGTCCTGTGCCAGCTTATCGTAGCAATCCCCCAATAGGACGCAACTTTTTGCAACGTCAGCATGTTCTTCTCCATGAATCTTTTTTCTTAACACGAGAGCCTTTTCATAGTAGTGCTTTGCTTCACCGTATTGTCTCATCTTACAGTAAAAAAATCCCAAATCATTATAACTGTTTGCTACGTCAGCATGTTCTTCTCCATGAATCGTTTTCCTTAACACGAGTGCCTTTTCATAGTAGTGCTTTGCTTCACCGTATTGTTGCATCTTACAGTAAAAAAATCCCAAATCATTATAACTGTTTGCTACGTCAGCATGTTCTTCTCCATGAATCTTTTTCCTTAACGCGAGCGCCATTTCATAGTAGTGTTTTGCTTGACTGTCCTGTGCCAGCTTATCGTAGCAGTCCCCCAATAGGACGCAACTTTTTGCAACGTCAGCATGTTCTTCTCCATGAATCTTTTTCCTTAACGCAAGCGCAATTTCATAGTAGTGCTTTGCTTCACTGTACTGTGCCAGCTTATCGTAGCAGAACCCCAAGAGGACGCAATTGTATGCTACGTCAGCATGTTCTTCTCCATGAACTTTTTTCCTTAACGCGAGCGCCTTTTCAAAGTAGTGTTTTGCTTCAGTGTACTGTGCCAGCGTATCGTAGTAGTAGTACCCTAAGTAGTTGTAAGTTTCTGCTACGTCAGCATGGTCTTCGCCGTGAATCTTTTTCTCTAAGATCAGTGCTTTGTCGAAAGATTCTTTGGCTTTGCTGTACTTCTTGGTGTCGAGGCAAATAGTTCCCAGCCGAATGATACATGATGCTACATGACAACTTTCTTCTCCGTAAATATTTTTCTCTATCATGAATGCTTTTTCCATACACTCTTCAGCTTGAGTGTACTGTCCAGCTTCAAGATAAACCCATCCTAAACAAATCAAACTTGAAGCCTCAAGACTAGATTCCTCGCCATAAATGTCTTTAGTTATTGACAGCGCCTTTTCCAGGCAATCCTTGGCTTGACTGTACATTTTCATTCTATGGTATACACATCCAAGGCCACGGTAACATTTTGCAATATCGCCATTCTTTTCATCATAAATCTCTTTACTTATCATTAGCGCCTTCTCCATACATTCCTTGGCTTTGCTGTACGTTTCGCTGTCTCGATACAAAAAGCCCAAGCTAAGGTAACACCTTGCCACCTCGACATGCTTTTCACCGTAAATGTCTTTGCTTATCATAAGGGCCTTTTCGATACATTCCCTAGCTTTGCTGTACTGCTTGGTAAGCCGGAAAACACAACTAAGATTGCGGTAACTTCTTGCCACGGCCTCGTGTGTTTCACCATAAATCGTTTTTCTTAGTAACAATGCCTTTTCGTGACACTCCTTGGCCAGATCACACTGATTAATCTCATGGTAGACCCGTCCAAGTGTGCTATGGCTGGATGCAACATCTTCATGATCTTCTCCCAAAATGGTTTCAAGAATCTCTTTCCCTTGTTTACTGAAAAACAATGCTAATTGTGGCTTATCCGAACACAACAGGATTTCTCCATACGTTATGAAGACGTTTCCTTTCAATACGTTGCCCTCTTTTGTATCGCCAATGTGGTTAACAAGCAAGAGGGCGGTTTCTATAAAGTACCTGGCCAGTGGTAAAGCAGTAAGCTCGTTGCAGGCATTAGCCAGATGGAGAAGCCAGCAAACAAAATCATAGGCATTTATGAAGGGGTGCAATTCTTTAACTAACATTTCAGCTTGCTCAGAGTTGTGCAAAGTTGCATTGGTTAGAAAGGCCTTACAGTGAGAGGCCAGCTCAGTAAACAGAACACTGTCAGTTCTCGACATATATATGTTGTCTGTTGAAACGAGGGATTTAAAAATTACAATGGCTGTAACTATACACTGTCGTATTTCTGACAAATCTGAAGCCAAAGCCTTCTTAGCTCTGTTTGCATCATATACAACTTTGTGCAGATGCAAAAATCTTGACCTCTCAGCGTTTTGAGCTTCTTCGTGGGAGAAAAGTGTAAACGGACTTTTCATGATCTTCGATCGAATCTGTTCTTCGGTGAGGTTTGCGGTACGCCTTTCAATAAATTTCACAGCGGCTTCTGGTGGAAGAGATTCGGGAGCGCACAAAGAAAACAAATTGAACATCTCACGGAAGGCTACGTCCGTTTCAGTGACCCTTCGTATTGCTAGCTTCGTTGCAATTGTCATTGTTTTTGGATAAGCCAGATTTTGCTTGGCAAGGAACTCTTCCATCTCTTCTCGCTCTCCTTTAGATATGGCATATAAATAATCTTTCCAGCCGTAGGGTATAGGCTTATCCGTTCCTGTTGCAGCTGCAGTTTGCACAAAACATGCTGCAGACGCTAAAGCTAAGGGCTGATAGTCCAGAAGTTCAGCCACGTTTTGGAGTTCTTGCTGTGTACCAAGTTGAGATACTTCCTGCAGTAGTTTCAATGCATCTTCCGGCTGCATTCCTGCCTTAAGAGATTCATGTAATGTATGTGCTGCATTTTCAGGAATCGCAGCGCAATCTTGAGTCGTTATTAACAGCTGACCTTGGCCCCATTCGTTGCTGCCCGTCTTTGGCAGATAACTGCAAACCTGCGTTATCTCCACCACATTGTCAACGATTATCAGCCATCTGGTGTAAATTACAAATTTAGGCTTTATCAGGAGCTTGAGCTGTTCTAATCTTTTCTCTGGCGCCATTTCCTTGGATATTAATGCCCTGAACGTAGCATCTTCTGTGACCCCTAAATCTATAGCGAGCCTCATGTAAGACGCAGCCAATGTTCCCAACGATTCCGCGTTCAAAGTTGCAACGAATACAGGATCGGCCTGGTCGCGCCTTCCTTGTGCAAAGAATTCTTCTCCAATTTGGCGAGCAAGTTGAGTTTTGCCACAACCAGGATTACCAGATAAATAGATTGCAGCAACAGTACCGATACTTCTGTCTTCTAGTTTTTTCATTTCTTTCATGATACTGGTGACTTCAATTGAGCGACTGATGATTCGGTGTGGAGGTTTCAGAGCAAGGCGGCAAAAGGATCCAAACATAGAATCAATGTCGTTTGTTTGATTATCTACTCCTGATGCATACTGCATATTTTCTTGCGAGGGATTAATTCTCTCTTTTCCTTGTGCCGAACTCTCGTCTCCTTCTTGCAACATTACTCTATTTTCAGACCTTCAACTTGATATTTCAAGTTCTTTATCTCTAACGCGGAAAATGCAGCCCTGTTTCTTACCAAATCGATATCGTTGATTAAAAGAACCAATGATTTAAAGGATTTAATCACTTTTCCTGCACAGGTCTGGAACTCTGAATCTGTAAGCTCACCTTTGCGGATTTTCGAGATTTCGTCTCTTGCTTGACGGACATCCTCTACATATTTGTGGACGACAGAATTCAGCGAAGTTCCGATGCTGTCTGAGTACAGAATAGCAAATAATAAATAATTAGCATTCCATTCGGAACTGTTCCCGTTTGCTATGCTGTCCAAAAAGCGTGCATTCTTGGAGCGA
This sequence comes from Ricordea florida, assembly GCA_949710005.1. Taxonomy (NCBI): domain Eukaryota; kingdom Metazoa; phylum Cnidaria; class Anthozoa; order Corallimorpharia; family Ricordeidae; genus Ricordea; species Ricordea florida. The sequence continues at coordinate 27,141,515 of OX453275.1, read as the reverse complement.
TCTTACTTGGACTCTTTGCTCCAGAAGTCAAGTAAATGTAATGAACTATTATCTGTTTCTATTTGAAAACAGTAGGGAGATGAGTATACACTTAAAACTTAAATGCTAAATCTCTGAATAGTGTAAAGAACTTACAAATGAACCGACCTTATTTTTTTTAAGCTTTCAATTTCAGGTCCTTAGAGTATGCCGATAAAATATTTTTATTGGTGAAAAAACCATTTCCATGGCCAGCCATGAGTCGTAAATATTGGATCAATGTGGAGAAGTTGTTTGGTGGTGGTAGCTGCTTTTAAATTTTCTTAGTGATTACTTAGAACGGGTTCCTTTATGCTTCACTACGGGAACTAGTCTTCATTCGAGTACGTGTTCAACGACCCTAATTATATATATCGAACACAACGAGAAATGCTGCATTTGATCATGGAAAACATTTGATGTATATATAGAACCAGAAACCGATAAGCTTTCTTGGTTTAAATTCCCATTGAACATATTTCTTTCTACTATGTAAACAAGAGTGTTTTAAATTTACTAGAAAATACATAACTTGTTAAGTTCATATCAGTTCGCACAAGTAAGAATATTTTTGCATTCATGACTGATATTGATGATTCAAAACAGTATCATAATAGAAATGCACAAATGGCCACTTATAATTGTACCGAGTTGTTGTAAACAATAATAAACTAAACGCAAAAATTGAATAGATTGAATAAGATAATTTTTTCATCGATCTCACTGTTAAGCCATAGTTTAATTTCAGCAATTGGTAAAAAAAACAAAGTGGTGTGGGTAAAACTAGATTTCTATTTTCTAATCCAAATTATAACTCCTTAAAATCTAATGGACCATAACTTTGAAGCCTTTACACCCACAGAACTCAAACGTCAAATTTTTACAAAGTTTACCACCATGCTCAACAGGATCGTTTGGCGGCCATTTATGTCATTTATCCATGAGGTCCAGATCTATAGACAATACTAATGTTCTTTAAAGAACAAAAGCATACCGTTTTAAAACAATAATAGAATAAAAATATGAACTGTTGTTAAACTGAGCCTAAGAACGAAAATGGCCTACTTTTTTCTAGTAGCCACCAACTACATAACAATCTTTTGAGGTTTAAAAAGAATTTGATGAAGATATGGTTTTACAAAAAGTTCTTACGGAATTTTTACGCATCAATTACCTATCTGATTTGCTACTTCAGTTTTATTTTCTCGTCCATTTTTCTAAGAAGAGACGCAGATTAAAAGATATATCGTATCCCTTTTAAAGTTAATGTAATTTCAATCTCCTAGCAAGATAATTTAACCATAAAAAATACTAATGATTTCAAAGCGTCACAAAAGGTCCATCCTCTTTTACGCGAATGAAAATTTTTCCCACCAAAGCGCATTTTCATGTCTATTATTATTTAACAAGAAAACTATTATTATGCAAAATAATTTCCTTCTTGCCTTCAGCGATAGAAGCCTTCCAGTGTTGGTGTTGACTGACAGAGGAGTTTATTATAAGGAGAAAGATCAAATTCAACCTAACTTCAGGCCTAACTTCACGCCACTGAAGCCGCAATTAAAAAGTTGCATTTAACGATTTTTGCCCAACGAAGCAAATTCTGCAAATTTAACCATTAGCGATCAGTATCACTACTTGTCCCAGTAAACAGGTTAGGAAGTTTTGTCCACGCTAAACTCGTCTCCGTCTTTGGCTAATACTGAACTTCGACTGTATAGTCATCACAATGGCAATAATATAACCCAATTATAGGTTTCACTTAGGCAATAGATCCACATCTTCGATTTAAGAGTTAAACCTTGAACTGAGTTGTAGCGCTACGATCGGCAAGTAACAAATACTTTTCATCACAATTTAAGGAGAAATGATCATTTCAGCTATATCCAAGATGTTTACAAGAACCCCATCAACGTCTGAAGAATTAAATAGCTCAGGAATGAATAATTTTAAACATGCACAAGAAATGTGCTAGTTGTAGTTTCGTTGCAGGCAAACTAAAGAGATCAAGACTTTGTTGTAGCAAAGGGTAGTTTCTAAAAGACTGGAGCTCGTTTTTGGTGAAATAGAAAATGATAAAAATTGGGATTTATCATTGGAAAGAGTGTTTCACTGATGCATAGCATAGTAACTGACAAAGCTCTCACCATATGTGTTTCCTGACATTAAAGCCGACAGCTTCCCACGTTTTAACTACGAGTACTTGAGAACACGATCTGTAACACAAGCACAATCGTCAACCACATGTAGACAGGACGCCAACTTTGATGAAACTTAACAGACTAAAAGTGTTAAAGCTGGATAAAGTAACCTTTCATCCGTGCGGTAAGAGAACGCTATGCACTGAATTCTACTTCATACATGTATTCATTAGGTCTTGTCTGGCAAGCGGAAACCCATAAGTGAGTGATGACGCAAAGTCTAATGGTATATTGATCGAGTTTTGAACTTCTAGAACCTACTCAGGGCAGTCCGGGTAGGCTGGAGGCTGTTATTATTATTACCATTATTGTTATTATTATTATTATTATGATTTTTTAATTAGTCATAAAGAATCTTTGCCCCAAACTATCTTTAACTGAGATTTAACGTCGTTGAATGGATGACCGGCTTAAGAATAATTTGGCATTATTTGGAAATGGTTATATCAATGCCATCTTGTTTTCTTCTAAAGTTCGTGGAGAGGTCTTTTTTGAAGAATTAGCCTCTCGTTTGTTTTCAGGTTTATTGAGAAACAACGATGAAGGAGTCCTACAACCCCGATATAGATAAATGAAAATATAATTCACTGTGCGGAAAAGAAATAAATACGACAAACAAGGCAAATTTACGCACATTAAATGTTCAGGAGATACAGTGTGAATATAAAGTAATTAAAAATAGAACAAAGTGGAGAGTAATTCCGGCTAAACCAAATAACGAAGCCACCTGAAATCCAGTACTCCTGAAGACCTTAACGATAAACATTGTCAGTGGTTTAATAGTAGGAAAACACCGTGCATAATGGAATGTAGTGCCCAGGAAAAGGGCAAGCGGTTATCTCTTTACTTTTACCACAATTACTTTACCTGACGTAAATCAGGTGCAAACGACCAAGTAGTACAGTGGTAGTTGTTGAGTACCACTTCGAACCTATGCGTGGGCCTCGGTGGTACTCAACAGCTACCACTATACTACCAGGACCCACCCCTACCCCACACTCCCACCACCCACTCCAGACACAGGGGTATTTCATAAAGAACTAGAAATACGACTCCCGCAAAACCTCGCGAATTTAGTTTTTGAAGAATCCATAATGGTTTTCCCTATCAGGGCTAAAACCCCAATTATTGTAATCATCTTATCATGACATCATCATTTTCATTATTTACACTGATATTAATATTATTGGTGTTATTATTATTGTTATTATTATTATTATTATTATTATTATTATTATTATTAACATACAATATTTTTATGGGGGTGGGGGTGCATGTCATTATTTAGGACAGGTATTGTACCGCCACCATTTCATGCAATACAGTTTATCCTGAATAGGGTTTGTATCTGAGTTAGTAATAATAAAATAGCTCTATGAAATACCACATCTCCTATGGGTCTTAGAATCTAGTGCTGTCTTTCTTCGATACAGTTAGTGTACAACATCATTTTTTAAAGCATAGGGCATTTAGGGAACTTTAAATACTTGTAATTACATACAGCACACTTGCAATGATGTATGGTTTTTGGTTAACCTTCTTTGGTATCAATGATGTTCTGAGTAGTACAGAAAAAAAGTGTCCCCTTCCCCTACATATAGGTACCACATCAATGTATGTATCAGAAAGAAAGATCATAACTGATACTACCAGGACCCACCCCTACCCCACACTCCCACCACCCACTCCAGACACAGGGGTATTTCATAAAGAACAAATATTTTCTCCTAGTTTACATAGGCCGAGCCTATGTAAACCTATGTAAGGATTTGGGGAGAGGTAGGACACCGAGGCGAAGGCTACCTCACTTTTCTCAACCAATACCACCCCCAGACCCAATAGGGCTCAGAAGAAGAGGATTGAGAGATGAATGGGCTACTTAACAGATAAGGAATTGAGTATGCTAAGTATGTGTAATCACATGGGCCCGAGGGCAATTAAGGATTAATTTCACGCGTATTTTCAAAGTTTTCCCAAAATTGCCCGAGTCGCGAAGCGACGAGGGCAATTTTGGGAAAACTTTGAAAATACAAGTGAAATTAATCTTTAATTGTCCGAGGGCACTTGCGATTACTTGTTTATCACATAAAAGGGCAAAATTTTTTTGGGAATTGCATTCTCGCACGATGTCCGCGCGATGAAGCCCTTTCAATGCCGCCACAAATGTCAAAACAAACGTAACTGACCAATAGATTCAATGAACATTTTATTCTCAAAATACAGTTAACAACGTTACACGGTTTCATTCAGTTATATTGCAATCAACAGTGAACAGCAAAAAGGCTCAAAATGTATTTATGTGAACATTACACCTTAATCGGAGTCAGATTCTGGGAGAAAAATTCTTTTGTAACCTCGCTTGCTCTGGCTGAGACTTGCTTGGGAAGAATGATTTCCAGCTATGTTGAGAGTGACACTGCAATGGCTGAAATTGTAGATTTGACTCGAAGCTGAGTCGGGCTGTGTTTGCACTGAGGACAGTGGTTGAAGTACTTGTCTTGTCGTGGCATTATTTGTGAGATTGTCGATGATGTTGGACATCACTCTTTGCTCGTTTTCATCACCGGAGTCGTAGTCATTCAAACCTTGCTCGGAACTGTGACCAGTAATGTTTTTAATCTTGCATTTCGGAATGCCGGAGCTCATCAATTTCTTGACAACCGTTTTTCTGGCGCTGTGGTTAGTAACCTTCTTGTCTGGGCAGGTAATATAACTTTCAGAGGTGAGTTTTCAGCTCTGCGAAAAATTGGGCGAGCGCTTCGTTCAGCTGTGACACTTCGTAGCTCTCAATTTCTTCCTTTTTCCCCCTTGTTACAGCCCATTGTTTGAAAACGCCGGTCCAATAGACAGTACTTAGTTTTGTGTTTTTGCTCTCGCTACCGTGCTTTAGTTCCTCAATTAAGGTTCCGTCGGCTTCCACGAAACGGGAAGCCATTGTTGCAAAAAAAAAATTCATCAGCAATAACGCTTCGTTGCCAAGCAACTTATGACCAATCAGCAGCAAGTAATCATGCCCTCTTGATTACCTAAAGTGCCCTCGTGTTAAGAAAAAATGCCCTCTGTCTAAGCCAATCAGCGTTCAGTAATTTTGCCCTGCATGTGATAAACGGGGTATTCGAATTTATAGCGGAGAGTGGGGAGTCAGCTATCCGGCAATCTGAGTGTATTGAGGTGACGACGGGCCGGCGCTTCATTTGCTGGCTTATTGGCTTATTCGTGAAGGGTTGGAGGGTAATTTGACCAACCAGTTTATGAGTAAGTTTCGGGGAAGCGTTGCAACACCTTTTACAATTATCCATTATTACTACTCCTTTGGTTGAAGCATATTGAGGACGAGACTGTTATACGTTATCACGCTACTCCTACGGGCTCCCCTTGGGTTACCAGCCTGGATGTGGTGGAGGCGTGGCTAATGGATAACGAGACTAATCGCATTGGTTTGGGTGATATTTCTAAACCCGACAATAAATGGGTGTCCTTGGCCGATGTTGAAGTAAAGGTGGTCCTTGATCGACAGCCTCTATCAGGTACAGGACCATTACCAGATTGGCCTGGCAACTCTGCACGAGGCCACAATGGACCCATGATGGCAATAGATAATTATCGCGATGATATGATGCATCGCCGTTCATCGAGTGGCTTGGCGGGATAGGAATACTCAGGCTGCTAGGGCGTTGCCTATGGGTTTCCTTAACGTCAGAGAGATATTTAAATCAAGACGCGCCTTTCTCCCTGTGGCTGGGTATCCGGTTCTACGAGCCTGAGCGGTTGATGGACGGTGAGGTGGTGTGGCACTTTAGGAGGAGTCCTCCGGCTAAACTGGCGCATATCGTGACCATTGGTGTGTATGGGGGACACGCGTTCCTCATAAAAGACATTACGAAGCTGGCCAAAATATATGCTTGTGTTCATTGTCGAACCAGGTTTACACAGGCTTGCAGTCTTCAACGCCACACTGAAAGGTGCGCTGGGAGAAAGACAATGATAATCTGTAAGGAGATCAAGTTACCATAGAGACCTCGTACGAGAAAGCTTTGGTTGGAAGCTCTTTCCCAGAGACGAGGCGCTCACCTTCGTCATGCAGAAGAACTACAGTTTGTCGACTGCTTTGGCTGCAGAAGAACTGAATTTTATTGTGTTTTTATTTAATTTTATTTATTTAAGAGAGAATTGGCTAGTAGCTTTGGAGAAAGCTCTGTTTTCACTTTTGAAGACAGTAAGACTGTTTTGCAGAATGCCTGGTATTGTAACTGTGGAATAAGCGCACGGAAAGCGCGAGTCGAAGCACGGAAAGCGCGAGTCGAAGCAGGGATAGAGAAACGAAGGCAGGGAGAGTAACACCAGAGATCGCAGGCAAAGGAAACAGCAGGGAAAAGGACCAGGAATACAAACAAGTCAGGTTGGAAACTGAATGTGTTATCAATATTAAAAAAAAAACAATGGTCGCCCTCGCAGCCGTTTTTTGGATGTCACGCAACGTTCACTACTTGGGTGAACGTTGCGTGACATCCAAAAATGGCTGCGAGGGAGGCTATGAAAACAAAGACTCGTATTAGCTATACAGTACATGGGCGAACGTTTACGTAACGACTTGGCGAACAAAATTTAGCAAAATGACTTAGAACGGAAAACGAGGAGGAATTCTAATAATTCACTACTCTAGGAAAACCACATTGCACATGTGGGGAACTCCAACTTGTTTTAATTTCCTTCAACAACCTTCTCAAAACTATCGTAATGCCGTCATATCGGACGCTATGTAGGTCATTCGGCACCACTCGTTTCTCGATATCACATTGCAATTGGTATTTGTCTTTTATTCCGGGCTAGGTCGGTCCGTATAGGAAAAAAAATGTTCAATTGGCTTGGGCCGTACTCAAGACCTCGGGCACAGTTTTCTCCCATACGGACCTTCCGCCCGGTAAATAACATAATTATGTGTGCTGACAGGGGATAAAATGGCGGCGGAATTTCTACTGTTGGTACAAATGTAGTGTAGTTCAATTGTGTAAATATTATTTTTTAAGCAGTGAAAATGAGAGGAAGTGTTCGTTTAGCAGCGAAAAGTGTCACTGAATTAACTTCTCAGACAACCAAAGCCGCCAAAGGCCCTGGCGAAGTAGACAATACCGCTGCAGGACAAACTTCAACTTATGAAAACAACTTGAAATCTAAGCAAAAGTCGAGGACCAGCCAAAAACGTACGGCGGTAAAACGGAAACGCAAGGGTAGCAGCACGGAAGAGGAGGAAAACAGAGAGAAAAAAGGTACAGAAAATCTTCTTAAAAAGACTACGACAACACCATCCAAAACTACAAGGAAAATTACTGATGAGGGTCTTTCATACCCAGCTACAATGCCTGCAAACAAAGAATCTGTGATCGCTCAAGAAAAGTACCTTGGAGCTCATGTTTCCATTAGTGGTGGGTTACACAACGCGGTTTCTGAAGCTTTGGAGATAGGAGCTAAGGCGTTTGGACTGTTTTTGAGGTCGCAGCGACAGTGGTCTAGTAAACCTCTGCAGGATAAAGATGCCGAAATGTTTCGTGAAGCTTGTATCCGTGATGGCTTTCCTCCGCACACAATACTTCCTCATGGTATTTATCTCATGAATTGTGGCTCTCCTGACGAGCAGACGCTCTCTAAAAGTCGTTCTACCCTTGTAGATGAATTAAACCGTTGTGAAAAATTGGGCCTTTGCATGTACAATTTTCATCCTGGTTCAACTTGTGGAAAGATCCCAGTAGATGAATGTCTTGACAGGATTGCTGACAGCATTAACCAGGCGCATAGACAAACGAAATATGTTATCACTGTTCTAGAGAATATGAGCTGTCAAGGAAATACTGTGAGTACACTGCTAGCTACAAGTCTTTTAAGTAGATTACTTAGTGTAGATAATCAAATGATTTTAAGTGCAATTTGGAATCAATAAACACAAGTAAAAAAGAAAAAAAAACACTTGCTCAATCCCATTGGCCGGTGAGCGTAATTTGTTGTCTTTGAAACATTTATGAGTGCTTATTTATTCCAAAGTGCACATAAAATCATTTGATCACTTGTTAATAATATACATGAAAATATATTATTTCAAAATTTTACTGTGAATTTCAACTTTTTGCTTTGTTTGGAGTTAATTGGCAAGTTCTCCAGCAATCAGCATATCGGCATTTTTGTGTGTATTTTATTAATAATTATTATTAATGAGTAGTATTGTTTTGAACCAGGGCTTGGAGGTACATAATTATTGTAAACAGGCTATTTAGCAGAGAGTTGTATGGTTTCAGAGCTCTGTCTATTTTTACCTGCTCTTTTATGTGATTCAGAATGCGCAACAGTATCATAGAACGCTCTGTTGATTAAATAAATTTTATAGTTCTCAACATTCAGAATGAGTGGCTTATAAAAGTGTTCACAACCAGTTCACAAGCAGTGCAATATGGTCTCATATTCATGGGTGGCAAAAATGCAAATTAGGCCATGTATTCTTTGTAAAAGTGCATGTTTTTCTAACTGGCATCATGCACAACAATAGTATGTTTGACAGTTTGTGAATACTGTATCTGAATATTTTACAATAAATGGTAAGAATTTTTATAGAGTTTCACAAATGAAGGCTATGGTAGTCCTTTCTACTGTAACATTTCCCTCCGCGGGTATAACATCTGTTAGTATATGTGTCATTGTGTGGAGATTCAGTTTGACAGCAGTCTTTGTGAACCTTATCAATTGCAAGATCCACAGAGTAATTTTCCTTAGTGAATGTTTCTTTCACTGGGAGAAAGTCAGTTTGTCAGTCAATAAGTTCTCTCATTGATCCTACTAATATCAATGAATACTTTGGCGAGATAAACTCAGATCCCAACTACTACCCCCATGGGATGTTTAATATTCCAGAGGGCACAAGGGTACCTACCTTCACTGTGCATGAGGTCACGCAACCTCTAATTGAGATTAAAAGGACTGCCTCAGGTCCTGATGATCTCCCCCCAGCTATTGGCTGTTTTGTGACTTTGGGTACCACCTGGCTCCAGTTATAACCGATGTATTTAATGCCTCCCTTCTGCAACATACAGTTCCATTGTCATGGAAGGAGGTGAAGATTAGACCAGCTCCTAAAGAACTGCCACTTAGTTCCCATAACCAGCTAAGGCCAATTTCTCTGACAAATTTAATCACGCGTCACTGTTTGAGTGGCTAGCATACAAGAATGAGTAGTATGTAGGAGGAAAAATACCCGGATTTTCTTTTTTTCTTTTTTTCAGAAAATTATCAGAAAATTTATCAAGGAATTTATCAGGTATTTTAATTTGCATCATTATTTTATCAGAGATTTATCAGAGATTTATCCAGATATTTCTTGGTTAATAAAGTATCAACAAATAAAAAAAAATTAAATAAAAAATTTGAATTTCTTAAAAACAGATTTAAAGAAATAATAATATAATAGAAAATTGAATGATGGAAAATCTAAAAGTTGTGGAATTCGAGAAGCTAAATGTGATTCAACTGAAAGCCCTAGCTAAAGAGCATAATATTAGAAGATATTATTGGATGACTAAACCCAAACTAATTGAATGTTTAGGTGATATAGACATAAACCCAAACACATTATCAAATATTATTAATAAAACAAAAACTAATAAGTGTTATTACTGTATTCATGGAAAGTATAAATATTATTGTAAGGAATGTTTTGGATCTCAACTATGTCCTCATAATGGAAGGAAAGATCGATGTAAAGAATGCTGTAACGGTACTAGTCTTTGTGAGCATAAAAGGGTGAGGTATATATGTAAAGACTGCAATGGGAAAGGAATATGTATTCATGGAAGAAGAAAGGCATATTGTAAAGAGTGTGGAGGATCTCAAATATGTATTCTTGAAAGAAATAAATCTTATTGTAAAGAGTGTGGAGGATCACAAATATGTATTCATGGAAGAAGAAAGGCTTTCTGTAAAGAGTGTGGAGGATCTCAAATATGTGAACACAACAAACAGAAGGCGCAATGTAAAGAGTGTCACACAAAACAAGAGAAATAACAAAAACATTAAGTTATATAACGCAAGTCAGTGTTACATAACAAAAATTTATCTAAATCTTAAACTTAAAGTTATGGGAGAACCCTTCAGATCAAGTTTTTTCCATTCAATGTCTAATATGCTTAAATCGAAGTGGTTTATGAGGCTCTCATCTTTTTGAACTGGAATTATTGGATAATCCTGTGAGGGTATGTTAGCAAGTAGGTGTGATGGTGAGAGTTTCACAAGTTCTCCATATTTAGTGTTATTCATATATGACGACTTATTATCCACTATACTACACATAAGTCTCACTGGTTCCTTAATCTGTATATTTATGGGGTATAATTTACCAGGATTTATGACTTCAGGAACACCTAAACCAACTTGTAGCCCTCTCGTAAGTTTAATGTTGAAGATCTTATTGGAATATAGATAGTCAACAGTATCAGTCTCAATGATTGTTATCTTTGCCATATCAGTATCATTAAGAAAGATCGATTGGATATTACGCAGCGAATATGTACCGGGCTGAATTATTATGAGGGGCTGATTCTTATCATTGAACAATATCTGTTGATCCTTGAAATTAATCAATCTTTTGGTTTTTATATTACAATCCAGTAGTTGTATCTCCCGAAGATTTTCCAGTGGAGGATCCAAATACACCCTAGTTTCAGACTCATACATGGTAATGCTCAACATTTTGTTTGATTACTCCATATTCACCTTTAAATTTCTATAATCGAGCCTTAACAAAAACAAAATTTGCATTGACGTAATCACATTCCTGAGCGACGTTAGAAACCAGCCTTTTTAAAGTAAACATAAAATCTACTTTTCAACTTCAAATCCACTTTCCAACTTGCTTGTTGCTATGTCGTAAAAGTATGTAATCTATTGTTCTACACGTGAACACTAATTTACACACAATCATAATCACGTGAAATACTCATGAACTACCGAAATAGATACCACGCTAATCCACCAGCGACAACTATAAATGCTAATATATTCTTTTCATGTTGCGTTGAGTCAATATTATTTTCATGCTTCATTGAGTATGTTTGAGTTGAGTCTGTTTTCGTTGAGGATTTTGGTTTCATCTCAGTTCTATGAGGTAACTTTAACTTTGAAGATCCCATGTTATGATTTATTCCAACCTGTTTTGCTTCAGTGTTTAGGGAATTGTTCACTTCAAAATTCATATCATTGCTCGCTTTCATAAGTTTGTTATTAAAACCAGTCACGCTTTCAGTGTTGATTATCATATTACTTGGCATTAACCATACACCAGGAGCAATAGCTAAATCAAGCCGTAATTTCGCTTCCTGTACAGCTAATTGATATCTTTGGATAGAACTAGAAATATCATTCTCAATCACACTACTCTCAAATAGAGATAAGAATTCTTGTTGAGTCTCTATCGCTCCACCACCATTACCATAAATCGAATTTCTAGTGTTGACTTGAGCCCCTAATATACAGTAAACAAAAGCTTCAGCAGATCGATTCAATCTACCAAGTCCAGCTTTAGTGAGTCCATGACCACTTGTTGGGATAAACCAGGCATATTTGAAATCAGAAAAATCATCATTACGGATAAATGAGATGAGATCACCTTTTTCTTTCTTACCCCCTTCATCAGCGAATTTACCACCTTCACCAGGCCACTGATCAGCTTCATCATCGTAATTCCTTACAATATGAACATTTTGATTTCCTCCACCTCTTCCATTATATCCAGAACCATAATCAATAAATATATCACCCAATCCTCTGTTTCTACCACCTTTCCATCTAAAGTCTGAGTTTTTTGAGATTCCAAATTCAGCACACAATCGTTGATATGCTACTTTACTATAGGGATTATTATTTATTACAAAAGGTTGCTCCTCAGGTAAGGGAAGACTCAATTCATATAATATTCTCCTTATTGTGAAATACACATGAAACTTAATGAAGCTACTCACTACTTTGGGATAATTTAGACTTTCAAAAGGACTTATACCACAACCTGAGGTCGCACACCAAACTGCAAAGTTAAGTTGTTGAGGCCAATAATTCATATCAGGAGCGTTCAACCATTTTCTACTCTGTTTACCAAATTTGAAAGTCACAACTTGGGATGTAAATATGTTTCTCATCTTTGCTGTGAATTTCTTAGTATTAGAAACGTATATATCCAATGAGGTTAGCATTTTTGTTATGTCGCTTGTAAAGTCATCAAAATCAATAGCTGGTATTGGGTAAGATCGATTAGTCATAGTTAAACTCTTTGGAAATGAACTCAATTCATCATCATTCAATCCTAAATCTTTCCATAAAAGTCTTTTCAAACGGGGTGATAGGTCATCAGTCCATGTTTTTCCAGTGAGGTCATCATAAGACATTATTGTTATACCATTCACTTTCCACTTAATGTATCCTCCATACGGATCAGCTACAACTTCGAATTGACTGTGATCAGCCTTTGGATATTTATTTCTGAAATCATTTAGTAAACCCATCTTATTATTTACGTTGATAATAGGATGTTTTTAAATCAACACCGTTCTTTTCTAATACCAACCTCATAATTCCATCCTACAGAAGTTCTCTCAAATGACATTTTCAACGTACGGGAGCTGTTAACTCCTTTAATATTTCCGCTCGAACCTCTGTTCTTATCTGATTCATATTTAAGTTTTTTTCTGTATCTTTCCTGTTTTTTTGACGGATTTCGAGTTTTAGTTTTTCAAACTTGTCCACCTCTGATAAAATTAACGAAAATTCTTGGTCGGATATGGCGTTATCTTTTAGTGCCTTTGAAACCAAGTCGTGAATGGTATTTACTTTTGCTTTTGCCAGAGAAACTGTCTGTTCATGTTTACTAACTTTATGGGAAAGTCGTTTAGAAGCCGCACCGAATCCAACCGATATTCCCCCACAAATACCTCCCACCGCTCCTAATGGGATACCAACAGCAGCACCAAAACCAGTAAGGGAGGTTCCAAGTCCACTTGCAGATAAAATAACTGAAAACACCCCACTACCAACACTTATTTTTGTAAATATTCCCCTCGCTCTATTGTATTTTTTCCTAACATCCTCGTAATGTTTAATTTCCTTCTCAAGATTTTGTAGTACTTCACATGACTTTTGTAGTCTGAAATTATTTGGATCACCATTTTACTGATCAACACGATATCTTTAAATAAATTCGAGCAGGTTTGTTATTCAAGTCAACCTTTTTTCCATTTTCATCTAAAAGCAATAAAGTAAAGTAGTTGACTGGATTTTTGTTTTTTGGAACTCTTAAACAAGTATTATTTGGAGATGGAATAACAGATAGTAGTTGTGAGGGTTTAAGTTCTATATTTTCACCGCTTGGGGTTATATTGGAATATGAAGACTTTGGCTCTATAATATCACACATTAAGTAGAAAGGTGCGTCATACCTCGCTATATTCGTGTAGATAAATATCAATTGTATCTCTTTTACATTGGTTAAGGGTGGATCCAGATAAATTCTTGTTTCAGGAGTTAGCATAGTGATATATAGAAAAATTTTATCATTCTTCATGTTTTTTTTTTTTTACTTATCGTCTCTTCTTTTTAAATTGTTCCACAAAATATAGAACCACAGCCATTATCAACAACCATGCGTTCTTACCTAAAAATCCAATAACCTCACCCGCTGTTTTGAAAAGAAAGCTCACGATAGCTCCAACCATTCCAGGCAATATTTCACCTAGTTTCTTACCAATCGCTTTCAAACCATTACCAACACCTTTACCTAATTTGGTTATACCTTTAGAAAGATTAGAAACGATAACGCCAATGACCACACCTACAGAACTCACAACAGCAAAGACTGTAAAACCATACTTTTTGAAGATGTACTTTATCCTTTCTCGTAATGGTAGTCTTTTTATTATTAACTCGATTCTTCTATCGATATCAGCTTTTTTATCTTCATTTGAGATTATATACTTTCTAACTATCTCTTCCAATTCATTTTTCCTGGAGAGTAAAAGATCTCTACTTTGTTCTACCTTTGTTAAATTGGAAAGCCCCTTCTTATATTTGTCTATTTCATCTTTGTATCGATTTAATTCACCTTGAAGTTTCTCAACCTCTGTTTTAGATTCTATCTTCTGTTTAACAGATGCATCTAAATAGCTTTCAATTTCCGCGATTCTGGTTTGATGTTGCTCGATGATTCTACGCTGCTCTTTATCATTATCAATATAACGTTGTCTCTCCAGATCATTTGTTTCCACTACTGCTCTTAACCCATCTAGTGCATTAAGTAAATCATTATTTTTTTCATTATTTTCATTCAACTGAGACTTAAGCTCTTCATTTCTTTCAAGCATGGTTTTATAATCAATACCTAGAGATTTTTTGATATTTTTTGGTAAATTATCATAATTGATTACCCCATCTTTATCAATCAATGTATGCTCTTTGGCATTACTCTGAGTACTCAATTTAACCTTCAAATTCCCATCCTTATCCCATTCTGCTGTAAATGTAGAATCCAAAGGGTTGAAATCAGGAAATATACGTTTGATATATTGTAGCGCTTCTCTCCTATCATCATATTTCTCACTAAGTGGTGGTGTTCTATCCTCCTCCTCGTCCTCCTCTTCATAAGCAGGATTTTGATAAGTGGTTGATGAAAATCTGTTTAATGTGTCGTCATTTACGGTATCATCATCACCATCACCTAGATCATCTAGTGGTATTTCTTCGTATTTTGACATGATTTTTTACTCATCAGTAAGAAATCTTTAAACTGGTCACACAATTAACTAAAAGAATTTACTAACCATATAACCCAATGCAAGCATACCACCACCTACATATACCATCTCACCCATCTTTTGATTGTCACTAGGTCTATAATAATCAGAGAATTTTGGTTCATGTGTCTGACTATAAAATTTCAAAGCTTCATCGGTATTCGAAATATTTTGTGAAGCCTGGTGTTTAACATCTCGCTGTTGAGAGTACCAATCAATTAGATTCTGTCTCTTTTCCTGGTATGTAGCATAATCTTTTTGATATTTTTCTATTGCCTTGTCGTGTCGTATTCGTTCTACATCTGTTTTATCACCTGAGAGATATTTTGCAGGATATGATCCACCAACGAAGGTAGTAGCATTCAATATAGCTCCACCAACCATCATTGCTATTGCTGCCATAAATCTTTAATTTGGTAAAATCTTTTGATCCTCTAAATATGTTTTTAGGTACATGCTACCGGATAGGACAGCAACCCATTTAGCATAGTTTGTAATACTTGATGATGGATCGTTCATAAATGATTCTTTCAGAGCCTTTTTAGCTACATATCCAACTCCAGCTGCTAATCCGATAAGGACTGCTGAATCAGTAACAGTTTTAACAAGTTTATTATCAGTTGACATAATTTTTATTGATGATATAGAAAACCTTTAAACTACTTTCCTCATATCATTGCTATTTTCGGAGTTGGTTGAGGTGGTGGTTGGGAGGGTTGGGTGGGAATATTTGATGGTGGAACTTTAGTCGGAACGTGAGATAAATCAACTATTCTATTTTTGTAATATCTCATAAACATGTCAACTGCAGTAAACCCTATTCCAACGATAGACAAAACAGTAGTAAAAGATAGCTCTGGAATCTAAGCTTTTGTGGTTTCTTCTTCATGTTTAGTCTCCGCTTGTTCCTTTTCACGTTTCATTTCCCTGGCTAACGCTTCTTTAGCTTTTTTGTTATTTTCTGCTAGTTTCTTACCAGCTGCAACCTTTTTAGGATCTTTCTCTTTCTTTTTAGAATCTTTCTTTTCAGGTATAGGATCCATTGTAATTTGTTCAACAACTTGATCAGACATTATTATTTTATTTCACAAAGTAAAGAATCTTTAAATCAGTTGTGCTCAGTAACCTGCTCAGTTTTGTTAGAATTATCTGTAATTGTGTTTGAAACTTCTTGAATTTTGTTGATTTTAATGTGTTTAGCAACCTGGAATAGTCCGCTAGCAAGTGCTACCAATCTTCCACCTTTTAATGCTAAGAGACCTGTAAGGTTTGTCAGTTCACGATTAACCAACTCATCATTCTTCAAATCTTTACAAAGCGCATCAATATCATCCACAGGAACCATGTAAGAAATGGCATGAGAAACTAATTGAAGAGATGAATCTACTAATCCACCACTAATTTTCTTACCTAATACTGTCTGGTATCGATTATAATATTTTTCAACATCTTTTACCGTGAGTTTCTTGATATCACCTAGACTCATATCAACACCTAAATATTCCTTTGTTGTCCCAAGAGATGCGAGAATAGCTAGTGATTCTTGTTTTATTTCAATATCATCATTATCTTTGGTCTCATCTTTTACCTCTGGCTGTTCTTCCATATAATCTTCAACGCTTGTCATCTTTTAATTTTTTAATAATAAATAGATTCTTTTAAATCACTGCAGGAATCTCTAAATAACATTGGAATGGGTAGCGTAAACACAAACATAGTCTAGAATATTTTTCAGTTTTCAGTAGTTCTACAAACTTTTTACATGTTTCAGAGTCTAAATCACCTCCATAATCTTCGAAAAGCATCTTCATACCTTTCTGTGATGGATTATGGAATGTAACAACACAAGCCACATTTTCACGGAATGGTTTTGCTATGGATGTTAATTGCTGAGTGAGAACCCACACTGATAATCCATGATGTCTTCCAGAGAATGCCAGATCTATAAACTTGTTCGATCGTTTCTTTAGATCATTCGAAACAGCACAATCGTCTAAAATTATTAGTGTATTAGTACCAGAGAACAAAGTTTGACAATCAGTTAACAATTCATTAATCTCATCGCTGTTACTAGCATCTGGTGATAATACAAAGAAACGTTTATCTCCGTGAGCAAAATTATGATAGGTTTTATTTTTAGAATAAGTTGGACAAATTAGAACAATGCATTCAAAAACTTTTCGAAATGGCCCTCGAAGCTGATCTATTATATACTTTGTCTTTCCACAATTTGTTGGTCCAGTTATAATACAATGAAAAGGAACTTTATCTCGTAATTCTTCCATCTTTTAACTAATACATGATTGATCTTAAGTTTGATTTCATAACCTCCATCAACGCATCGGCTACCACAAACATGTAACAGATCATAATACCAGATCCACTAAGATTTCTTTTAATTTCTATTTTTACACCATCTCGTGTATTGTTTAAGACCAGACCCCCTCCATGAATACCATTATCAGGGTGAGTTCTCAAATCTATCCACAGAGCAAACTTATTAGCATAAAAATCCTTTTCCTTTACACCCTCTCTTCCGAAACGTTTCTTTACCGAATCCCATAGGTCTGATGGTACCATTCCCTTAGAGTAGATACGGTTTGGTATACCATCAACATCGATATTTATTGAGGTTATGCCTGGATTGAAAAAATTCTCAGAGTCTCGTGCTCCACCGCCGTATGGTAATGTAAACAAACATAATATCCCTGTCATTGACCTTCTAGGTAGATTAATATGCTGGTTTATAACACTGTCAGAAGGTCTGGATATTGTGAAAGTTTTGTGTAGAGTGACATTCTCGTAAAAGAATCCTTTACCAACCTGATAAGCTGACTGTGCCTCACGAGCTAAGTATTCGCTTGATATGCAAGAATATTCCAACTCAAGGTTTGTGATTTTGTAAGTTGGAGGCTTGGTCGTGTCAGAATAAACAACAATATCGTAAACTGGAGCCAATGTAATCTCAAAGATTAGTTGATGATCTAATGCCTTTGGATAGAAAACCCCATGATCGTTGAGAATAGGATGATTTAGTGGGATATGGTACTTGGTGTTGTGTACTACTGCAAGAGCTACTTCCTTAGCATCTGTGTCTACCTTATCACCTGCATTTGTTCTAAGCTTCCTAATGTTTTCAGAAGAAATACCTTGTTTTAATCTATCCTCACGTTCTTCATCTGTTAAGAATAAGTCATGGTATGTTTGAAATAGATCGTATCTTTGAGTATCCTGTAGTGTTTCACCTCCAAAAAGAACCCTGAGTCTGGATACAAGGTTACTACCTACATTATTCACGAGGGTGTTATCAGCATGACTATCAACAGTCAAGTTAAATAATAGAGATAAACTTCCAGGTACAAGAACTAAATTCTCGGTAAGTTTTGGAATATTTATATATAATGTTTCACCAGGATTAGCTGATGATGGATTTAGTGTAATTCTATTCAATGTTGATTCCGCTTTCAAACCGAGTGGCTCTCTTAGAATCCTGTTTGGATTAATTTCTTCGGATATAGCTTGTGACATATTTTATTTTAAGGATGGGCGGAGTATTCTTTAAATGAGTAACGAAAACGTATTATCAAAAATATACTATTCAACTTATGGATATTGGAAAGGATATTCTGCAATTCCTAAATTAGCTGAGAAAGCAAAAGTTAGTGAAGATGAGGCTAAAAGATGGCTTGAGAAACAGGCTCTATGGCAAATCTATCTACCAGCTCCAAAATATATCCCTAGACCACACTGGACTGTGGATAAACCGAATCAGATTCATCAAGCAGATTTATTATTTTTACCACATGATAGAGTGGGAAGAAAGACATATAGATATGCTCTGGTTGTTATTGATATAGCTAGTCGATACAAAGATGCAGAACCATTAACAACAAAAGAAAGTCATGAGGTATCCAAAGCCTTCACTAATATTTACTCTAGAAAGTTAAAATATCCTAAAACATTAATTGTTGATCCTGGAAGAGAATTTATGGGTGATGTGACAAAACTTATGAATAGATATAATGTAAACATACAACGATCTGAAGCTGGAAACCATAGAGCTCAAGCATTTGTTGAAAGAGCAAATAGAACATTATCAGAAAAACTATTTAGTCATCAATACGCACAAGAAATGATTAGTGATGATAGGTCTAGAGTATTGGTGAAACGATTACCAGCTATTTTGAAAACTCTGAATAGTACACCAACGAGAATAACTGGTAAAGAACCTGAGAAAGCTATAAAACTGAAAGAGGTTGATATTGATCCTCTAAAATATAAGCGAGTTGTTGGATATGATGAGGTTAGGTTACCACCTGGTGTTAAAGTTAGATACCTACTTGCTCCGGGTGAACTTGAGGGTGGTGAACGAAGACGAGCTACGGATCCCATTTGGAGTATTCAGGTTTATGATATATCATGTAGTGTGGTTTCATCTAATCAACCAGTTTTGTATTATTTACTAGATGGACCGAGGCGTGGTTTTGTGAGGGAAGAACTTCAGGTTGTACAGGACGATACAGAACTCCCACCTAATTCTGTGATGAAATAAGTTAATACAAAGGCTTTGTGTGAATTCCATCTTCTGCAACAATACGTTTATCGTAGTAGGCGTTCAATCCTAATTTATTTTGAATGTATGTTACAATTTGATTATTGTTAACTCTAAAGCCGGTATTTTTTACTTTATCTATCGCCCCTTTCAAAGCTTCGTAGTATCGATCCCATGTCATATCATTTTGTTTTCTGGAGGTTCCTTTGCAACTAAACTTTGTTTTTCCGTTCTGGTCTTCGGCGTAATAGCATTTTGGTGTAAGAGCAATCATTCGAGTTCCTTCAAACTCCAGCTTGAACAGACCGGGTGTCTTGTCGTGGTATTTTGAGGTTGATAGGAATTTTTCTTTTCCTCCACTAAAGTATTCTTTTTGTAGTTCAGGTTTTATAATCTTATCAAAATTTTTATCCGAAAGACCTATGTAAAAACTATCAGTATCCATCTGAATAAGTTCGAAATCCCTTCTATCGAGATATTTATCAAGAAAATCGTAGTAAAATTCCAACATGCGAAGTTTAGCTAATTGATATACCGCGATGCCACATTGATAAGGTCGATTTATGTTTACCTGACTTTTTCGTTCTTTTATTTCATATGTTTCATTGATGACATCTAAATCTTCAAAGAAAGGACTTCTAAAAGCCTTATCAACATCCTTCTCGTCTTTAGTATATCTTGTTTTTGTATGTCTTTCGAGATCTTCGATCATTTTTCCATAGAATGAATTTCCTTTTAGTTTGTAAGTATCGCCCAGTTCTTTGCAACCTTCATACTTGGAAGTTAGTTTTTCAATCAACACTTGAATGTCTTTGTTCTCTTCAATCAATGGGACTACATCAGGGAATTGCTTCAAATGATTAATAGTAGTGTCGACATCATCTCTCTTGTTTTTATCAACAGCTTCACGTAACTTTTCGGTCATAACCTCGATATCACCATCTCTTTGAGCGCTACTGACTTCATCTGGGAACCAATTAAAAGGTCTTCCTGCTTCATATTTTAAAATCTTGTGTATAGCTGTTACCTCTAAACCATGATTAAGATACCATTTCAGTAGGGGTGTATATATCAGGATCTTCTTTGCCTTAGTCACCCCAAGTAATTTTTTAGTACCTTTTAGAGTTTTTCTTCCCGTAGCTTTTTGGTATTCTTTCATATGTTCAGGGACTAGCTCTTCTGGAATACTACCCACAACAAACAAAGGTGAAAACTCTTCAAATTTTTCTTTGAGATTTTCAGGGACATGGATATCCACTTGACAAAAACCAAACACCTTGTCGGTAAGAATATCGTTACACATCTTCTTAATGTATTCGGGATCCGTTGGATTTTCAGCCTCAATGTATTCCTCTTTACCACATGGCATTTCTTGACCAGAGCAGTATAGATATAAACCGTTTGCATCATAACCAACTATATACCAACAAGTTTTTGGGTCTTTATATTTATGGGGGCGAATCTTTGTCTTACCTATATCTGCATAGCGAATAAACACAATACTAGGCCCTCCAACCATACCTGTTTTCAAGAGTTCATAAACCTTGTTTTTTGCGCATTTGGTACATTCTTTCCTTACCTTTGAGCACTTTTTACAAGCCTTTTTTCTACAATTCGTAGCACATTTGTGAAAGCAAGGTTTACCGGGGGAATATAAGGCAGGCTCACCTCTCTTCTTCTTTTTTATAGCTTTATTAAGCACATACATCATTGATATACCTGGGATAGATACAGCATCTTTTAATATATCAATTTCATCTGGGTAATATTGCTCCCGTGTCTTTTCCAAAGCTTCTACGAAAGGTACAACGTCAGCTAGGTTATATTCCCTCAACCAATCCATCATGGTAACACAACCCCTCTTTTGAAATTCGATCTTAAATTCTTCATATTCTTCAGGAGACACTGTGATTTTCTGATGGAGGCTTGAGTAAAAGTCTTTATATTCCACAGGGCCTACGTGAGAAAGCTTCTCATAACTATCCAACCATTCGTAAGGAAATACAAGTTTTTGTGCTGTACAATTATTTGCTTTACACCACTTATCAAAAGAGAGTCCAGGGGCTAAGTAGGACATTGCATCTAAAAATTTAAAATGGTCAGTTGTCAGAAACATATAGTTATTCTCTTTCTTCGCCACAAAAATCTGTCCAGCTTGCTCAGTCATGGGTTTTACAAAATGTTTTTTGATCATATTGATATCATACTTACCACTATTGAACCCTAAAACAGGAACTTGATTACACCACTTTCTATACTGATCTAGCACGTTCTTAGGGATAGAATCTTCATCGGGAAGCTGGTATTCTTTTTCAACTTTTTCTATGATGGTTTTCCAACGGTGTTCTAAATCTGTAATAAAGTCTTTGATAAGCTCTTCAGGGTTTGAGTTCACAAGAAAGGTAGGTTTGTTTGTAAAATTATCGGAGATAGCAACACTAACTGGAATATGTTTGTTACTGAAAGTTAGGTCTGCAGTCATCTGTTGAGAAAGTTTGTATAGCAACGCTTCAAAATCATAAACAATAAAATATGGGTATGGGGTAAATTTCTTTTCAAGTCTCATATCACTTAATTTAGGTTTTTCATGCTCCCAAACCGATACAACATTATAACCTAAGTCTTTGATCGTCTTTTCCATTTCAAAGGTTTCATTGTATCTCTTTTCATCGTAACTTGAACAGGGGCAGCCGTGCCATTTACACCCATAGAATTGAAAAACGGTCTTAGTCTCCGGCTCGTATCCATCAACCAAAATCTCCTTTTTACCACTCTTCACACACCTCTCACCCCCATGCCCACAGAGAGCGTGATGAATATGTTTACCTCTAGTCTTAGACTGCGCTTCGATCCATCGACACCCTGCGTAACTAAATTGGGTATTACCTCCATAAAACACCTTTTCTGAACTGTTCATGATGTGTTTGAACTTTTCCCCTTTGCATATCAATTGTGTCTTTCCTCCCGAACATCTTTTTTCTGTAACGTGTCTATTGTAATTATCATGTCTGTTAAATCTTTGCTGACATCCAGAACATTCCCAGAGTTCAGTTAACAGCTCTATATTCTTGATGTAAAAACAGTGACCCTCATAAAGTCCTATATCTACACATGGTAAATTCGTTTTGAACTGGTCTTTCCCAAACACTAGTTTCCAAACCTTTTGGTCTTTTGGTTCATACAGACGGATGTTAACAGAAAACATCTTAGCAATACCCTCAAAATCAACAAGTTTCGTCGCCCTCACGTCTGAAGGTTTCAATTCTTGGTTATCATAAAAATCTCTGGCCAGTTTTAGTGCCTTTCTGGTAGTGTCCTCGGCAGGTCTAGATTTCTTATCACGATACCCCATGTAAATAGCGAGACACCTCCAGACACATAGATTATCGTTCTTATCATCTACGGCGTGAATGCATTTCTTGTTACGTAACCAATCTGGTAAAGGTCCACACCCCATTAAAGGCTCATTGCTGTGAATAACTTTTACCTGTATCTCAGTAAACTCAACTCTGCCTTGGTATACACCAGGGGTTTCAACGATCTCTGTTGCTGGTAGGTATGCTCTACTCCACGCGTCAACATTCTCCAAATCTAACCTTTTGGTCTCACACCTTTCGATATAACCCTCTATTTCAGATAAACTTGTAAAAGTTCCCTCCCCACGAAGTGTTTGGGGATAATCACGTATTTCTCCACTCCCACGATGAATTCTAGCCGTAAAACTGTAAACAACCCTTGAACGCATTTCTATGTACGGTTTTAGTTTGTTAAAAATCATGTTTGATAAGTCATTATTTAGATCAGCATTAACCACGTGGGTATTTTGTTTTGGTGGGGTTTGTGCTTCTTTTTCGTTCAATTCAGCTCTCACACTCTCAGATATACTTACCTGTCTTCTAGGTTGGGGTGGCCTGTTATTAGTAAGTTCGGAGATATTTTTATTGATGAGATCCGCAAGCGCTTCATGAACAGACTTAACTCGGTCCACCACTTTCAATGTCTGATTCTTTATCCAATTAAACTTGTTGTTCGTTGTTTGGGGGATGGCGTTCGCTAACCGCTTGCCACTATCCAAAAAACTAGATACAATATTTTTTCTAGGGGCTGGGATGGGTCTTTGCGGCTGGTTGGGGATATTTTTTCTAGGGGCTGGGATGGGTCTTTGCGGCTGGTTGGGGATATTTTTTCTAGGAATAGTAACTGGCGGTTTTAGAGGTCTGACTATAAGGGTTGTCGGTGGTCTGCGTTTGGTTGGTGGTGTTGGAATCGAATCATCATAGAATATCAGCCTGGGTTCTTGTGCCTGGTTGGGAATCTCTTCAGGTAAGGTGTTTGGTGGTGTAGTGATGCCTATTTCACGCAACGCTTCGATTAGTTCTGCTTTACGCATTTTAGATCTTCCTTTAATATTATGCTCTCGAGCAATAGCTTGCAATTCTACAAATTTTAGATTTTCCATCATTCAATTTTCTATTATATTATTATTCTTTAAATCTGTTTTTAAGAAATTCAAATTTTTTATTTAATTTTTTTTTTATTTGTTGATACTTTATTAACCAAGAAATATCTGGATAAATCTCTGATAAATCTCTGATAAAATAATGATGCAAATTAAAATACCTGATAAATTCCTTGATAAATTTTCTGATAATTTTCTGAAAAAAAGAAAAAAAGAAAATCCGGGTATTTTTCCTCCTACATACTACTGAATGAACTATCTACTGTGTGCACTAACCACATTGATCTAGACCAGTTTGCTTATCAAAAGGGCATAAATCCATCGTGGCATTACCGAAGGGCCAGCATCAACTGGCTAAAGTGGCTTGATCGAAATGCAGATCTTCTCATTTGACTTTAGTAAGGCGTTTAACTCAGTGTCACACAGAATATTTTAGTAAGCTTAGGGATGTTGATATCAATCCATATATTCTAAACTTGCTTATCGGTTTCATTAGTAATAGAAAGCAACAGGTAGTTGTAGATAACATCACTGCTGAGTATCTAGATATAACCAGGGGAGTGCCCCAGGGGACAGTGCTAGGTCCAATATTGTTTTCTCTGATGATAAATGATATAAAGCCAGCAAGCTCCTCTAGCGGATTAGTTAAATATGCAAATGATATCACAGTCAGCATTCCTGTTTGTGCTGAAGATAGCAACAAAGCCGAGCTTGAAGTCAATTCAATAATAAAGTGGACTGAAAAGAATCAAATGACACTCAATCTGAGTAAGACATGGGAAATGTTACCAAAACGTAGTAGCCCAAAATTCCCACCAGCTCCTCTTGCTATTGTGGAGTGTAAAACCAAGGTCAAGTTACTCGGTGTTACATTTAAGGCTGACCCTATGAACTGGGACACACATATTGATCATGCGCTTACTATAAAAGCCAGCGGTCATTTGTATATTTTAAGCATTTGTAAATTTTATGGCTACCTTAAGGAGCAATTAGATCTGCTCTTCCAAAGTCTAATTATCTCAGTCTTCACAAAAGAGAATAGACAAACTGTTTGCTAGGGCTTTTAAGTCTGGATACTGTTTGACGAAATATAGTACTTGTGATATTTTAACCACCAGAGACAGCAAATTATGGAAGAAGATCACATCTAGCTAACACCACTGCACTTGGTGATCTCTCAGTTACCACCGAGACATATTAGGCAATTATGCAACAGGGGCCATGATTACATCTTACCTGGAGTTTGTACGTTTTGA
>OX453275.1:27008717-27108717 GCA_949710005.1 Ricordea florida | reverse complement strand
TAATTCGTCTTCATTAAGAAGGTCGAAAACCTCTGTTGTGTAATCATTTTGCTGAGAGCAACTTTGAATACCCCCGACCAATTGCAGCTGCAAAGGCCAAACTAATTTTCTTTTCCTGTATACTGCAACCTATGAGACAGCCAGAAAATTAACCATTACATTTACTTCGTCAATGGACAATTGCTTTTTGGGCCGGATCATTGACGCCATCATACTGGCGATAACTAACCTCGCAAGGACAATTGGGCCAATACGAAATGAAGAGATATTGTAAATGAATATCATACTCGCCTTCACTTACCTGGAAAGAAATAACCAGTAAACTGACAAAGTCGCTTCTACTTGAAAAACAAATCTTATGTATCCCAAGCATTTTATTTAAAAAGGAATAAACAACAAAGATGAACCATGACGATCATTAAAATTAGTCAGGCTACCCGTAGTTTTCAAAATCATACTTAAATCCGTTTTGATCTTCTCCAATTTTGTCCATCTGCGTTTTCTAATTTGTATTTGCAGTATTATTTTTCCTTTTATGTAATTTTTGAACACATGTTTTTGTTCCAATAAATTAGTTCTCGTTCCTTTGAAATGTCGAATCTAACCGAAGACAATCGCTTTAGACAAGCTGTCTAAAATGTAGCAACGGTTCTTTTAGAAAGTAATGAATTTCAACTAATTTTTTGCATCTGCCTGAGTGCAAAACTAAAAGCTTAAACTAGTTCGCCCGAGCAAAGTGTTTTCCAACAAATACAATTCTTACGGCTAAATTGGACACGCCAGTTCATTGAGGCGTTTTGAATTTGAGTACAGTCAAATAAATTTGACAGTAATGAATAGCTTTGAACATGAACTAATGAAGTAATATTTCTTATCTCAGTAAACAGAGCTTCTTTGATTTGGAAAATTGTGTCAGCTGGTAAAGATAATTCGCACGTTGCAAGGCGTAAATGTTGCTTTTCCGAAAGTAGCCTTAATTCGTACGCTTTCATTTTTGCCTTCTGCCACACGCGAGTACGTGCTACTCGCCCACGCGCCAAAGGCAATTTACCCTTCCGTCCGGCATCAGAAAATGTAGGTTCGTGGGTCAATGAACTACAGCAAGAAGTATCAAACACGTCGACATTTTACTCTATTCAAAATAGTTCCAATTCAAAATGTCTGCATTCAAAACAAAAAATTGCCTATGAAACAGCGACCAACCCAACCTGCTTTGCGTGACTTCCTTGCAAAAAAAACTTTCATCGCCTATTTTGACGGTAAGAAGGTGTCGCTAGGAAAATCGTGAGGCAATCACTACGAAAAAATGAACTTTTCCTCTTCAGAAGGCGTGAATAGCACAATAACTTTGTCGTTCGCCCAATTCCGCCCATAAAATTAATTTGTTAGCGGGTACATTCTGTAGTTTTCTGTTGTTGTTATGCAACCTACCATTTCCGAAAGCCTACAGCAGCTCAAAACTGTAAACAAACGTTTTGCGTTTTGCATTCTGAAATAAAACACGTTTTTAGTCTTAATATCTTCCTTATCTCTTGCTATAAACACCAATACCTTATTTATGCGATACTGTGAAATTGGGTTCGTTTATCAGAGGCAAATTCCATCATGTTTTTAATGAATTCTTACTCCGTAGATACATAATTTTGAAATGATGAAGTCACGACCTCTCTAAAAATGAAATCTATCGCCCTCTACCCTACGATTGCTGGCACTATATAATCTTCTATTTCAAATATTGACGAACAAAAGCCGGCTGCGTGCCCAAAAGTGTTTTGACTTGCATTTTAAAACGTAAGTAGCTTTGCCTTTGAATGTCTTATATCACTTCAGGCTCTGCGACCACGGCCGTGATCTCGAAAATGAAGCATTTTTTCCGTTTTCCGTTTTTGGGACTC
This sequence comes from Ricordea florida, assembly GCA_949710005.1. NCBI lineage: Eukaryota > Metazoa > Cnidaria > Anthozoa > Corallimorpharia > Ricordeidae > Ricordea > Ricordea florida. Next base: position 27,106,822 of record OX453275.1, on the reverse strand, counting down.
GGTGATTGGTTTCGTGATAGCGCTGTAACTTGACTTAATGAATCTTCACAAAGTTCGCATATCACAACCGGATATAGCCTTTTTTTTCAACTTGAGCGACGCACGATTACGATTCAACACGTGCAACACTAGTTGCAATTCCACAGATGAAACGTTTTCTTGTAAATTGATATGTGTTTTGATGGATAATGTAACACGGCTTAAAATTTGCCGCTCCACTGTGGTCACGTAGAAGACTTCTTGTTCTAGTTTAGCGCCCTTCTTTGGAGACTCAACATTCCTTCCAATCTAATTTATGCTTTTAACGTTTCCAACAAAAATCAGCAGAAATACCGAACTAGGAAGTTTTCTGCAGCACTGTTTTTAAAACGCACTATTATTTTTATTCATTTTAAACAGAAAACGTAATTCGCTTTTTCTAAAGGATGTAAGAGTCGGCGTAGAAAATAAAATTGCTAAATTACACGGATTTGTGGAAACGTGTTTACTGTACACAGATCCAGAAGTCGTTTTCTGTCCACTTTCCATGAAAAATTAGAGGTGAACAATATTAAGCTCTTAGTCTGTCTCCAAATAAAATATTTCGTGAATTATTTATAAGCGTTTGAAGATACTTTGAATATGTTCGAGATTCTTGAAGTTAAACTGATTTGACCTGACATTTATTCCTCTGTGTGCAAAACTTCAGGACACTATTAATGCTCCAAAAAAGTCTCAATTTTCATGTATCGCCGAGCTCATGTTTTACATATTCAGTACTCGTACGTGACTGTGTGTTTTGCTTTGAATTCACACAAAACCTAGACCTTACTTTATAACTTTTAAGAACGGAACTTAAAACCCAACATGGTGTCTATTTTTATCACAGGCGGTAAATTAAAGATTGGTGACTACAATTAGCCTTGAAAAGGGAGTAAACCGAAGAAGGGATTAAAATTATCATATTTTTGTATGGCTGTTAAAAACATTGCTCCTACGTGGGATTTTTCCAGTGTTACATTTAGCTAAACATTTTCAAAACAAAAAGAGCGAAAGAAGTACTTTGCGTCTATTTTTAAACCGCCCGGAAGTATTACTCAAAACAAGAATTTTTATGGATTTAAATGGCTCAAAAAACGGATGCTTTTTCCATAGAAGCTGTAATAGGTTTGCGAGCAACAAAGCAGAAAGCAGAAACAGAGGGTTTGTTTTGCAAGCGGTGATCTTGACATTACACGCTCAGATACTAATAGACATCTGTCATTACTAGATTAGTCGATGTGACAACTAAACAAAACGACTGAACCAGAAAATATACTATCACTCGCCGGAGGCAACGAGGTTTATCACGTCCGCCGAGTTGAATTCCCCCCTAAAGAAAATCATAATCAAGCGAAGTGGTGCCAAGCTGAGGAAAAAAATTGCTACCTCTACAGGTGAGAAATTGCTTACACGTTCTTGTTAGGATCTTGTGTTCGAAAACACTGCATCGGATTGCCTGCGTGAGTATCTCAGTCTCTGCAGACTGTTAAGTCCAATATTTTATGCCGGGTTTAAACTGTGACATAATCAAATCGCAAGTAACTCAGAAATGCAAGCTTTATTCCGCCTTTTTCACTGTACTAAATCCGGTTGAAGGCCCAAGCTTTCGTTTTCTTTTTTTGAAGTACCGGCGCGTCTTTATGTATATACGCAGACGAAGGCTCGACAATGCTTATGTGCCCAGGTAGAAAAACCAACGCAACCACAACAGTTGTAATGCGGTCACAGAAAATCATATCACGCCATCAGCACGACTCAACGGGAAAGCAATAGTCTCCAAAGGCTCTTGTCGCAAAAAGCTTCGATTAATCAAGTCGTACAAAGAAAGAATTATTTCTCCGCTTGTAGGATGTCTTGGTTTTTGTTCTTTGTAAATGGTGGAGGAAGATGTAAATTTTTCTAATGCAAACACCACATGTTTGGTTTTCTTGACAAGAGAGTTCCCTTGGAGGTAAGGTAATTATTGTCTGCAATATTCTGTCTTTTCATTTCGTTACGTCCAAGTAATGAAAGATGCCTTTCATTGCTATTATAGGTTTCGGGTTTTGATGATTTGAAATGTAAAGCGGCCTTCTGTTTTGCATACAGACGTTTCTGTCCCTCTGTCTTGTTAGCAAATATCTATCTCCGATGAACATTTTGCGAAGTGAAACGGTAGCTGTAAATTTAGAACCTGCCTGTTTCGACTTACAAACGTTCTGCTCAGCGTGTTATGTCCGCAGAAATACAATAGATCTGAACTCTGGGTCACTTATCCCGAATATTGGTAAAATGATCGATCGGTAATGCGCTCCGCTGAACTCGGAAAACTCACGCGAGATTTCAATCAGTCGGCAGAAAATCCCAACGGGCACTGAACTGGTTTTCAGGTAAATTTCTTTTTCTGTTGCAATTGAAACGTAGATTACCCCTTTTTTCATCTTATCTGTCTAAAACAGCGACTGCCAAAGTAAACTAGTCTGTCCGCATATTCCGTTATTCTGACTTCCGTTGTTACCACTAAAATCATGTAACAGTAATGGCTTGGTACAAATTCTATTTTAATATTTTTGTTTGTAGTTTAACCATTTTTAGCTCTGCCATTACTGTCCAGTATTTCAAACATCTGGTAAGAATATTAATGTTTTAAAGTTTTCTTTGTTTGTTTTTCCTTTCTTGTTGACTTAAGTAAACATTTTTGACATCTTTGTGGGTTGAAATTTGAAACCTTGCAAAATTCTTCATAAAGCGGCACATTCAACCTTCTCAGTTTGCATATTCCAATTTTTTGTTTTGGATTCTAAAAACATAGTAGATTCATATTCACCTTTAAATTGGTATTTGTGATAACAAAAAGCGAAATCCGGAAGAAAAATAACCAACCAGCAGGATTTCCATTTTTTTGAGACTTTCAATTCTCTCAGTGATCTCAAGTCATGTCCTGGCGAAGGTTCGGTGGAATACGTGGAGTGCGGAGTGCGGAGTGCGGAGTGTAGAAAATGCGGAGTGTAGAAAATGCGGAGTGTAGAAAATGAGGAGTGTAGAAAATGCGGAGTGTAGAAAATGAGGAGTGTAGAAAATGCGGAGTGTAGAAAATGCGGAGTGTAGAAAATGCGGAGTGTAGAAAATGAGGAGTGTGCTTATTCGTTACTGTTCTTTAGAGCTACAAAAAAATATTGTACGATTTAGCCATGAAAATGTAATGATGCATCCCGTTTTTAAAGAACATCGACCGATTGTTAATATCGTTAATTCACAATAATGCTAAGCGCATTGATTTCAATCTTTTATTTACCTATTCGTTACTGTTCTTTAGAGCTACAAACAAAATTTTGTTCGATTTAGCCACGAAAATGCAATGATGCGTCGATTTTTTAAAAGAACATCGACCGATTGTTAACATCGTTAACTCACAATAAATGCTACGCGAATTGAATTCCTATATTTACCTGTTCTTTTTTGTTCTATTTGTCAATTTCCATATTACACACGCCTCGTTTTCCACACTGTGGGGAATGGGAAATTGAAAATGGGAATTTTTTTAGATTAATTAATATTGTTGATAATGCGGACAAATTTTTTTCACAGCGAAAACTAAACTTCTTTTTTCATTTTCCACACTTCAGATTTTCCTCACTCCACATTTTCCACACTCCGCATTTTCTACACTCCTCATTTTCTACACTCCTCATTTTCTACACTCCGCATCTTCTACACTCCGCATTTTCTACACTCCGCATTTTCTACACTCCGCACTCTACACTCCGCACTCCGCGTATTCCACCGAACCCCTGGCGAAGGCTATCACTCGCTTTATCAAGTCTAGGCGCGGCTGAATAAAACTTTTTTTTCCTTTAGTACTGGGGTGCGTCTTTTTTTGAAACACCCGAAAAGTTCCCATAATGTTCCGTTTCCCGTCGCCTTAACTTTCGTCTGTTCCTGAGAGTGAGAGTTGGTCATTCGTTCGGGCAAAAAAAAAAAAAAGAATTAAAAACTTGACGAAGGAAGGCAAAGTTTAGGAACGCCAAATTGCTGGTATGAGGACCTGTTTGCCTGTGCGTATTTGCTCACAGGTCTGCCTCTTCTCCAGTTCTCTCGCCAGTTCGTGTAAATAAATCAGGCGATTTGCTCGCCGAGTTTACAGGAGAACAAGAACCGGATCGTAAAAAATACATGATAATTCTTAAACTTGTTGCTAGTGTTTTGTGGGAAGAGATCATTTTTAGAAGTGCGTTTTACGTTTTTATTTATTTTATTTTTCTCATTCTACAGCAATGGAACTTTCCACTCTCGATTTTCCTGAAGCGGTGAAGTCCCTGAGCAGCGCGTGCTGTTCAAAACGAGACTTGTCTGTCAAGAGAGTCGTCCCCCTGTACCAAGGAAGTCACAAGACCACCTTACCCTACCCATGCCACGTTACACACCAGGTACAGGTCAACCATAAAGCAATGTATAAAGGAAAATACTGTCGTGATCGATCATATTCGTACCCAATGTCTAAACTGCTCCACCCGCTACCAAGACTTATGGAAGTAGATGAAACACTGAGCGCGGATGATCAATCTCAGCAGCAGCCACGACTCCCTCGTGTCCAAGAACTTCAGTGGACTGATAATCAACTCTCCCCCGAATGGCTTGAGCGAATCAACTTGTTCAAGGCATCGCTGATGGCCATGCATGCCACTGAAAAGAACATTTCAAGCAATGGAAAAGAGGCATCTTTTCAATACTCACTGCAAACGACTTCATCTAACATTTCGAATCTTCTCCCAAACAGAAACGCCAACATTGTTTCCGATCAGTCTTTCAACAGCGAGAAATCTGCCTTTAAAAGTTTCCAGAGACGGAAGCCTGACTCAACATACATCACAATGATCAGCGGACTTACCCATCACACCTGTCAATCAAAATTCAACGGTGCATGCCCAAATTCGACTAAGACAGCTGACCAAGGAGATCGTATCGCTGGCGCAAAATTGAAAAGTAAGGGGAAAGGGTGTCGAAACTTGAAATGTGTACTTCTGAATGGACTTGTTCACCGAAAGCTGTTCCGTATTTCTCCGGCTACCGATCCTTTTTATCGATCAAACAGTTCAGAATACGTAACACAGATCAGCAACATGGCATATTAACCTCTAAACCTTCACTTCCCTTTATATTTTTCATCGTGAGCATAGAATGAAAACTTATCGACAAAGGAAAGCAAATGAATGATAGTTGCTCAGTTTGAAGTAATGCAGTGCGTGATTCTTTTTACAATTGTCCGAATGATGTTGCGTGTCGTTCGATTTTACTATAAAATACCCGGATTTATTTAGTAGAGAATAATCACTATCGATGTTTTATCTTGCTGGTTGTACAGATTCTCCTATGTGTACAGAGTATTATAAAATTAAAAACGAAATCGCATGTGCACTGTCATTGGTTTTTAGTTGTTTTACATTGTTGCATTACAAATATAGTTTTAGTGTCACCTTTGAAGCGACCGGCGGTATAATTAAATCTTAATTGTCCCAAACGTACCGCATGGTTTGTACAAGCCAGTACAGACACAGAGGATGAGTTTTATTCCTTAAAAAAAGACCAACAAAAGAAATCTATCAATTGATTTTAGGGACGGACCATTAGAAAAGTGATGGGGGGGGGGGGTGGGGAATTTTCAGCTTGCAGGAATTTTTTTTTTCGCTCACTGCTTTTGCAGGATTTTTTTTTTCAGGTGAACCTCTCTGCACGAATTTTTTTTACTACGTGTGAAAAAGTCACAATTGGACCTTCCTTCTGCATGAATTTTTTTTTACCTTCTTCTTTGCATGAATTTTTTTTTTTGGCATTTTCCCTTGCATGAATTTTTTTTGTTTTTTTCCCTACCCCCCTCCCCCCATCACTTTTCTAATGGTCCGTCCCTAAGATGTTTTTTTTTTTCACTCTTGATATGTTTTGTCAGGGCTCCTGGTTTTGTACAGTTCAGTAATGCAAATCATATGCATTTTAAGTGCATCTAAAACATTTGTACAGATTTTATTGTTTAGATACTCGATCGTGATTGGATAATTTGTATGAAAATTTGTTTGGGTGGCCTGGGTTCGAATAGTCTCCCTCGCAGCCGTTTTTTGGATGTCACGCAACGCTCACCTGGGTGAACGTTTCGTGACATCCAAAAAACAGCTGCGAGGGAGACGGATCATGTGTACTAAAGGTACCCGCGGTCGAGTGGCGATCGCTGGTATCGATCGACTCTCGACCGACATATCGATCGAGTGTGGTTGACACGCGATCGACATGTCGGTCGAGTGTCGATAGACAATCAGTCCATATGTCGGTCGACACATGATCGACACTCGCTCGCCAAGGGTCGATAGTCGGTCGAGTGGCGACGGACTTATGTGTTGGCCGGGGCAGCATCCTTATCGCGACGACTAGACTGCCAATAGACTGTCGACTCTCGGCCGATACTCTAGCGACGCTCGGCTGACTGTTATTAGTTTTCAACCTTTATATCTTTTTATCTTATTAGTTAATTATTGTATCTCTCAGTCTTACAAACCTCGTCTGGCCGGTCCGTTATATGGCCTTGCGCGCTTTGACGGCGTATTAGACAAGATAGCTGCCGTTTGAGGAGGGATACTGCCGAGACTGAAAATGATTTGCTACACTGATATATCATCGACAGACGACCGACATCAGGTAGCGGTCGATGTATCGACCGAGTGATCACCGCCAGTATCGATCGACACTCGATGGAGTGTCTGCGAAAAGTAGGAACCTATTCGTTCACCGACTATCGACCGACTGTAGACTGACATGTCGACCGAGTGTCGATTGACAGGTCGATCGAGTGTCAAACACACTCGATCGACTGTTGTCGGTAGAGAGCCGATCGATACCAGTGATCGACACTCGATCGCGGGTGCCTTTAGTACACATGATCTGAAAAATCTTATCAGATATTTTTTTTTCATTTTTTCTTGTCTTACCGGCGATTTAAACGAACACAACACTGATCCACGGTGAGACAAATAAGACAACCAGGGAAGGGGGGAGGGGGGAGGAAAGGAAGAGACAAAGCGAGATCGATGGGGCCAGGGTGGTGCTTAAGTTTTCACAAACCTGCGAGAGCTCGAAAATTCAAAATGACCTCTTAGATCGGTTCAAGCCATCTTAGTAATGATCAATAGGAAGGATGGTTCTCCGCACTTCACTCCTGGGCGTTATTTGATGACCTTGTTTCTTTGGAGATTAGGGACGGACCATTAGAAAAGTGATGGGGGGGGGGGGTGGGGAAAAAAAAACAAAAAAAAATTCATGCAAGGGAAAATGCCAAGAAAAAAAATTCATGCAAAGAAGAAGGTAAAAAAAAAAATTCATGCAGAAGGGAGGTCCAAATTCCCCACCCCCTCCCCATATCTTTTCTAATGGTCCGTCCCTTAAATAGCCAATCAAGAAACACCACACTTTTGGCGGGAGATTTGCAATGCAAATGTGTTTCCATTGATTAATTATTCATTCTATTTTCACTGTCACCTCTTGCAACCGTGAGACGAGATCAACGAGAAGAAACGGCTTTTCCAACTTCAAATTGTCCGGTATAAGCCCAAAATATAACAGAGGTTTCTAAACAACCACTAAGGAGAGAATGAGTTGTCCAAAGTGTCAGCCAAGTGAGATTTTTAAGCTCAAAATACAAGAAAACGGCGACACGAAGAAACGAGCAGCCAGAGCACGTGGCTTGAGTTGGTTTGCTTCTGCTCTCAAGGTGAGCTGAATTATATTACAGTTAATCATAACTGAACTGAAGTTTATCTGCCTAGAAAAGTCTGCAGTTTGTTTGGAACTAGACTTCGAACTCGTTTTTAGCGAGTCCACGTCAAACATTGCTTCTCGCTGGTTCACTCAGTTACAAGGCTTTCAAACGTAAGAAACTGAATATCATTTCAAAGCTTTTGTGGTAACAAAGTTTCACAAGTAGTTTGCAAACTGTAACGTAGAAGTTTTCTTCCTTTTAACAGCGCTGAAGTAAGAGGAATGAAATCCTTTCCCGAGTAAATCTGACGGTCTTTGAAGCAAACACTCCAGAGGACGTGAAGACAAGACGAGGATGACTGTAAGGTGAGCATCAGCGTTTCTTATTATAACCCGTGTCTCCTCATACATGTTTTTAAAAAACGTTGTCTGAGAACTTGAACTAAATAATATAATCGCCTGCAAACTCTGACAATGGGAACTTTTTGTTTTTCAACAACAAAACTGTTTAACTCCTGCATGAATAATGAAGTATGGACTAGTGAGTCTAGCCAAAGAACCCACAACCCAAAATCGAAGTTTGCCAAACATTTTACATTTTTTAAAGAGTCGGCGTCATGGGCGGAATGATTTCCGCACAGTTCCCTACTTCATTATGCAATAACAAGAATTGTTAACATGTACATTACCCTAAACAATTCATCTGCTGCATGCATAATCAAGTAGGGACCTGTGCGGAAATCTTGCGTCATGGGCTTCCTGTCATAAAGGATTAGTTTCGCGGCCCTGTTGTTGATTAGAGCAAAAAATACACAGGAGTTATCAAACGGGTTGATAAGGTCGGTTATGCGACTGTAAGATGGTCTGGAAACTTCTTTGTCAACTAGCGATCGTAGAACTGTCCTTATCTACTTGTTTGGTAACTCCTGTTGTTTAAACCGGCTTGATACTATCTCGTTCTATGAAATAAAAATTTGTATTACGAGTCCCAAATATCGTTTACAAGATCGTTTTTCCCTTTAAAGCCTTCTTTTTTTCTCTCTTACAATCCAATTTCATTATACCCTCCATAAAAATCTGGAGCACAAAAAGTCTAAAAGTGGGACTCTGCCCGAAAAAATTAATTCCCAGGGGAACCACCCTTGCTTTGTTTTTCTCTGTTAAGTATGCAAATTAGCCGCGTCTACTCATGGGAATTAGCTCTAATAAGCTGGACAATTGATTCAATTTGATTTTCAGACACTAGGTGTTTTGTTCAGAGGCTTTCACTCTATGAGAGATATCACCTTTTGTACAAGCTGGGGTGTAAATATTTTGCGCTCAGCTTGAAAAACTTAGCATTGATCAGTAAATTAAGAAATATTGTTAATAAGGATGTGTAAAACAAATCATTTTAAATTAAATTATTTCTCATTTTTAACTCGTGGATACGCGAAGCGTATTTGCGAGTTTTTGTGGGGACTTCGATATGCAAATTGTCACTCACTCACTCACTCACTCACTCACTCACTCACTCACTCACTCCAGTGTAGACACACTTCGTAATTAGTCGGATAGAACTCGGGGGCACCGATATGAAGACGACAATTGTCGTGACCGAAGTCACGGAAGTCTGTTGATGAAAGTTCACGCTGAAAGTGTATCGTACCGTTGCCAGAGTTTGTAATGATTTTGTAGCTTAAGAGGACGATTAGCGAGGCCCTGTTAGGGGTAAATTTCGACAAGCAACATGGCCTTGAAACGGCGACATGAAGGACCTGAAATGACGACGAACGACGAGCCGCTCACGGGAAATTACGACAGCGACCTTCGACCTTCGGAAATTGCGACGTGAAAAGGTTTGAAACTCAGACGCGCGACATAAAGAACCTCACTAACAGGGCCTCATTAGCGGTCTTACTAAAATCAAAAGGAGTTTAAATGTTTCCAGTTACGACAATGACCAAATTGGAGACTGAATTTCATGAGCCTTTTACTCGGCCAGGCGCTAAACGTGAACAGATGATAACTATTCGCTTTTCCGACATCGACCGCCATCGACCGCCCCCAAGATTACAAGCAGTATATGAATTTCAGTTGGCTCGAAAGTGATCTGAAGATGAGAAAATCTCTTGCTAATGTAGTAAGCTTTGGTGAGAACTCATAGAGCGAAATTAGCACTTGAATGAGAACTTATATGAGCGAAATGAGTACTCGTTATTGCACGAAACTACTACTGAAAACAGAATAAATTGACGAATCCATGATGTGAAACCGAAGAACTTCTGTGGCCAACCTGGATAAGAAACATCGCATGTAGGACTTTTCTACTGATTTAAGTGTTAGTACTAACAGGAATGGAGTTGTAGAAGTATTGGGACGGCCAAGAAGTATGTCAACATTTACTTGTAAATATGGAGGCGGCTGCCGTGACGGAGAACCACGAAGGTTACAATGTAAGAAAGTCATTGAAGGGTTCGAAAACAGTAAGTCATGTAGAAAATGCATTAAGTGTTATATTATATACAATACACCACAAGCCGTTACAATGAAAAGTTTTCTGTGTATTGATTTCCGAATTTACCTTGAAGTGAACTAGATTGTGTTGAAGTAGACATGTTGGAAAAATAGGCTAACCTGTTTTGCTTACTGTTGTGTGACTCACATTTACATTGTAAAAACAAGAAGTTATAAGGATAAAAACAAATATGTATTGCTGTATTAATGATGGCAAGTGTGATTTTTTTTAAGTGAGACGCTGAATATATATACCACTGATAACCTAAAATGAGATGGTAATGTAAATAAACTAATTCAACTTGATAAAGGATTGAGAGTCTTAAGGATTTTAAGATCATCACTAACATACTTTGCAAAAATGCAAGAAAGACTTGTTTGGTATGATTCGTCAGCTGGGCTATCCTACATGGTTTTGTTCATTATCAGCTGCAGAATCAAGGTGGATATTTCTGTTGAATACATTGAATAGACTTGTAGACAACAAAAACTATAATGATGATAAAATTGACAATGTCATGGCAACAAAATTCAGACCTTATTCAGAAGGACCCTGTTACATGTGTTAGAAACTTTGAACTCACAGACAGTGAGCAGCAGGATACGAGAACTACATTTGGTTTCGGTGCCATTTAATCCTGTACCCTTATGTTAAGTTATCAAATTTTTTAACAACTGTATGCTTGCCACCTGCCTTATAACTGATGCCTAGTGTAGTCAAATGATTGGCGTCATGTACTCACTGTATGTTTATTTCAAAAAGCTACTCAGCTCCCTGGTCACTTTTATGTTGTGATTATAGATTATTAAAATTATCTTCAAGTTCATTCAATCACAACTCTGAAAAAACACCTCTGTAATTTTTAAATTATTTCTTTTTTCTCTGTTTTGTAAACATATCCACGAGTTCACCATAGTCCTACTTTGATTATTTTAGGCTTCACTTGAAAATCCTTCCAAGATAATGCACAGAGAAGACATGACCGGCAAAGCGTTCCCTTCTGGACACAAAAGAAGAATCTAACTAAAGCTTCACAAGGTAGAAATTTTCACTGAACTTGAAAATATCTGTACTGTGGAAGAGGAACTTGAGGAAACTACGACAGCGTTCAAAGTCTTGGTTAAACTTAAAAATCTCCGACATCAATACCATGAACAGAAAACCAAAAGGAAACTGTCTAAGCATTAACATTAGCATTAACTCCACAACTTGTAGCTAAGTGAAAAAGAGATAATTAGGTTTTGAACATGACATACACAAGACAGAAGCAAAATTTGAAATTTTTGACTTGTTGATTGGCAATTTAAAACAGTTTCTAAAGAAACAGTGTTACGAGAAGCATGTCTCGTGATCCTAAAAAAATTGATTTTTAAAGGCCTGTATAGAAACAAATAAGGCAAAAGCATGTCCGTGGGCAGTCAAATTGATGGCAATAAAAAATCCACAAAGAGTACATCGGAGTGCTCACGAGTTCGTAATATTTGCATGCCAACGTCAACCAAACTGCCTTTAATTTTTCTTCCATTTTTCTTTTATTGTTTTCATTTTCTCTTGCCATGATCATTTTTTCTGACTTGTTTCTCTGCAGTCAAATATTGTGACTTGGCGTTTATAAATTTTCTCTCCAGTGCGACCTGGTTGAAGCTAAACCGAATAGTTAAACGGAGCTTAATTGTGCGTGAATCAGTCGTGTTTGCGTAAGTGTTCCTCTTCTCCTAGTAGAGAAATTGTACTAACTGGTGTCAAGAATCTAAGATCAAGAAGCGTGAATGAGAACGGCAATCTATGCTACTCAATTTAAAAGTTACAATATTGTAAGAACTAATTTTTTAACCAGCAAAAGTTCAAGGCTGTGTATAATTTTAGTTCGCCGCAATGTTTTCACTCACTCAGATCATATCGCTTAATTTGCGCTATTTTTCCTTGTATTGGCTTTTTTGCGGGCTTAATTTTTTTTACTAGGAATTCACTAAAACTGACATAGACGAACTGTGGATAGCATAGAGCTTACTGTGTGCAATTCACGCTCCTAGATCCTCGGTTCCTTTATTTAGTGTGGAAGCCTCAACGATGGACATCCGAATTCTCCTTGACAGAACATCCAATGAGAAAACAAGATAGACAAGTCTCCTAAAATGATTTGGACGTGATATTTGCTTTGGATGCAAACAAAGTAAAACTTAGTTGAAATATGTTTTCCTTTTTACAAATTCCTTCAATTGCTGCTAGCATTGGATGCGAAATTAATTTGATAATTCCTTATCAACAACTTCTAATAATTACAAAAAGGTCAGTATGGAGAATTCAGATAAATATCTCGGGGTTTACAGTATTATGGTGTGCCACGTGAAGTGTAGTTTCTGGAAGCTTAAATCAAACGTGAGTCGTACAATGTCGTTATAACGTTACAAACTGTCGCACAGTTTATCCACACGAAAAAAAACTAGAACAACACTGCATGAAGATACAACAGCAAATCAGACAGCACTGTTCAGTCGCTTTCTATAGAGTATCGACATTGCCAAGTTTGATCCACAAATGAGAAAAAGTTAGAACCCTATTGTACAGTAAAATAAACAGTACCACAGTACACTACTGTTCAGTAGTTTTCCATAGAATGATCACACTGCACGGTTTGATCCACAGAGGAAAAAGTTAGAACCTCACTATAGGGTGTGCTTCTACCACTGTACAGCACTGTTTAGTAGCAGTTCCAATGAATGGTCACACTGCATATTTCGATCCACAGATGAAAAAGTTAGAGCCACACTGTATAGTAAAATATGATAAAACTTTTATCCAAAGGACTAATGTCCAGTTTTTAACCTCATTGTGCGATTCACCTTGTGATGTTTATCATGAGTTTGTATCAAGTGTTGTAATCTTGGTTTAGTTGAATGAAGTTTCTTTACGTGGCACTCCTTAGTTATCGTGGTCTATCTTGTTGTACAGAGGTTTTAAGAAATCACCATGGGAACCATGCCGAACAGCGTTAGGCCAAAATCCAAAAGAATTTTATTAAAATATGATTCGCTTCTAAACATTTGGCAAGTCGTCGTCATGGCAAAAGTTACTAAAATTGCTACGGACTTTTAGTGAAATAATAATCTAGCCAAGAACCCTTTTCCAAAATAGCATATTAGATGTTTGGCTCCCACTTGGGAGAATTACTATCCAGATCTTGAGCAAATGTTCAAAAACCAGTATCTAAAATAACATATAGGAAATGTTTGGCTTTCATTATAGAGAATTAGTACTTAAATGTTTGGAGTAAAACGGTTAATGAAATAAAAACTTGATGGACTTACCAACTGAATTGTTCAAAAACCAGCTCTAGGGAGATATACCAGTAAGATCCGTAAGGGTAAAAAGGTTAATCAAAATGGCTTTTAAAAGCGCTGGTTGGTTTCGTTTAAGCAGCTCTCATCTGCATGGCGAGGTTCCCGCCTGTGATTTCTTAAGCTCTGATAACTTTATTAGCGATACACAGTGAATCCTTCCACTAGTATTTACACTGCATGTACTGTCACAATAAAGCGCTACAAATTCAATACGTTTTCAGCAAGCTAAATTCGCGCGTTTACTGTCTTCTTTCGGGCCAAATTAGCAATTCGTTATTCCATACATTTACTGTTACAGTTCAAAACATGTGCACCGTGGAAGGAAATCATCGTGTAGGAAATTTAGAAATGTGACTTGAAAGCTTCGTTTTGTCTGCGAACCAAGTTAAACTTCGATTTATGGTGGAGTACTTGAAGGCAAAGCAAAACACTCCAGTGTAAATCGAGGATTTTGCTTGATAAGCCGACAAAGCAAAGTTTGTCGTTGTAACTTAGGATTGTAGACACGATTGAAGCTTCACTTTGTTTGTGAGCCAATTTACATCTTGACTTACACTGGAGTACAGTCAAAAGATCACTAGTCGGACATAAACTCTGGTGTAAATTAAGCATTTTACTTGGCGGGTATACGTACACGAAGTGAAGTTTGTATTCGCGTTGTATACTTGTAAATGTGAAGAGCAAGCTTCACTTTGTTTTGCGAGCCAAGTTAAACCTAAATCTATGCTGGAATACTTGAAGACAACAGAACTTCAAGTAAAAATACTCCGGTGTAAATTGAGAATTTATCTTGGTGAGAAGAACAAGTGGAGCTTGTCATCGCATCGTACACTTAGAAATGCGAAGTGCAAGCTTCGCTTTGTTTGCGAGTCAAGTAAAACCTTAATTCATGCTGGAGTGTTGGCGACAACAAAGACTCCAGCATGAATTGAGGATTTCACTTGACCTGCAGACAAAGCAACGCTTGACACTTTACATTACAAAGAGGCTTTGTAAATAGGACGCATAAGAATTAGAACAACACAAGTCATGTAAATCAGATGCTTTATTCAAACAACTACTTAGAAATACACGAGATGCAAATAAAGAAATGAAAGAGAAGAAAATGAGTTGTATTTTAATGAACATGACTCTGGAAAAATTAAAAAAAAACGGCGCATGCGTATTTGGCACGCCGTATTTTTCTAAGTCTTTTGGCGGGAAAATTGCCAACATTTGAACAGGGGTCATCCTAGAAAATTGACGCATGCGTATTTGGCGCTCTGGTATTTTTCTAAGTCTTTTGGCGGGAAAATTAGGACAATTTGAACAGGGGTCTGCTAGAAAGACTCATTATGCAAATAGAGAATGCAAATATTAAACCAGTGCAAGATTATTAAAAATTCGCGCATGTGCAGAAAGGCAAAATAGAGACTTAGTTTTTTTCGAACATAATTTTTGACGCATGCGCACTAACCCAAAATCGAGACTTACTATTTTGCGAGCTAAATTTCTTGCGCATGCGTATTGATGCAAAATCGAAACTATTTTTTTGGAACAGGCCGTCGCCACTTGAAACGCAACGCTTGTGCACTGGTTTAACGTCTACAAACTCTGTTCTGGTTCAACATTCTTTATTGGGTTCAACAGTGTACAGTCTGGTTACATTTCTTCTGTTCTTTGGCTTGCGGTTCTTGCTTTCACATCTGAAAGTACAAACAAACAGCAGTTAAGCACTGACTCGTTTCCTGTTACTAGACACTTGATGGAAGGCTTTTAGATTCACTGTTGATATACAAGGACGATTCCAACTTTTCATTGACTATTTGCTTTTAAGAAATACTTAAAACATAGATTTGCCTTGCGCTTGACATGTAGCGAGCGGCAAAGCTGACACAGCCGAGTTCTCTGGAAACGTTTCAACCGCTATCAACTTGTGGATAAAATCGTACTCATACTAACATGTAAACGTGAACGACGAGAATTTTTTGAGGTTAGCGCTAACCAATGCAATGCAATGCAATCTTGAAGAAAGCTAAACCTTTTCCCGAGAAATCACCTGTGTCAAATTAGAGCGGTTTTCAAATGGCTGTCCTAGATCAGAAATCAAATCCAAGGTAAGTGCTCTAGCCGATTAATACAAAAACAGTTCTATGCACTAATCAGAGATGTCGCCAGCCAGTCAAACTTCCCCGTGTAAAGAGTATTTTTGCTTATGTGGCTGCCATGGAATTCCGGCCTGGTGAAACTTGAGGTTTCCAAGAAGTCTATAAGGCCATTTTAATCCCCATACAGGTGTACAGTACAGAATTTAAGCAAGTTTTCAGCATATTCCATAAAAAAGTCTCAAAGGGATATATTGATAAATTTTACATACGTGGAACTTTGAACTTCGATCAAAATTTTTTTCTTGGAAGTTCTATCTCACTTGAAGTGGATCAAACCTTTCAGCTTTCTCTTCTTTAATTTACGTTCAATCCTTTCAGGCTCAGAAAAGTCAACAACAGCCACATAAACAGTCAATGTACAGTAAAAACAGTTGGAGTCAAATCTTACCTTGGATCCAAGATCAGCATGTGAGGAGATGGTGCAGTTCAGTACTCGTAACTAAATTCCATACTCCTAGGAGATAAAAATTTCTTGCGCATGCGTATTGATGCCAAATAGAGACTTTCTTGGAACAGGCCGTCACCACATAAAGCAGAACGCTGGTGCACTGGTTTAACGTCTACAAACTCTGTTCTGGTTCAACACTCTTTATTGGTTTCAACAGCATACAATCTAAAACGTTTTGTTTTCTTCTTCTTTGGCTTCTGCCTTTGGCCTGAAAAAGTAATACAAACAAACAGCAATGACACTGGGACTGGCACAACATGTCAAACTACTAGCGTTTAATGCAAGTTTTTCTCAAGCCAAATACCAGAACCACGAATTTTGAATTTGCCTGAAAAATGTAACCCTGTGTGTGCAACAAAGTTGAGTTCACTGACAAATTTGGTCACCATCATGATTGCAAAGAGGAATGTGTAAATCAAATCTTAAAATGCAGTCAAGAAAATGGCTTTTCATTTTACTCAACTCTATCAACTTTGACACACACAGACTGAAATAAAGTTTAAGGCAAATGTAGATTCTAAGGTTAATTGAACAAAACTAGCTGCATAAAAATTAACAATGATCACAACTGCTTAATATCAGATGCAATACAAACAACAGTTGAAGCCTCTAAATTCCAATAGCTAAGTAGCAATTCTCCTAAGTCACTTTCATACACAGCTGTACTCATTGGTTGGTAGAATCTGGCATCTGATCAATGTTTAAGTCTTGCGTCAATAACTCTCTTAATGTTCATCATCTGCTTAGTTGGCAATGCAGACATCTGTAAATTCATCAGTTTTGGCAGTGAAATGCTTAACTATAGATCAAACCTCGATACTGTTACAAGCAGAAGCCTCTAACACTTCAAAAGCTTTGTGCTGCTGGCTTCATTATGTATTCTGTTATGTATTGATGCTGACAACCTACATCAGCTAATGATTGCAAATGGGTAATTTGATTTTAATAATTATATCCAATCAACAATACCCTGTTATAATTGAAAAGCACAACACTTGTACATAATCTTTAAGCCCCTTAATACATGGACATGATATTTTAAAGATAGAAATTAAATTTGAACTTAAAAAAATTTGGGCTCAAACTTCCATTTTAGTCACTGTTCTTCAAGTATCACCAACTGAAATGAATAACATATGATTCCTTTTCCTGTGAAAACATACTTGACTTCTTTGTTTGGGTGCTGTAGATCAACTTTGGGTACTGTACTGTACTGTACTGTACTGTTCTGTACAATTAGAACTGCATAGTCAGAATATTGGGACAGTAAAGACTGAAAGCAATCAAGTCTCTGTGGAATACCAAAATTCTTTTCTCTATCAAAGAATTTTGCAATATATTTGCATTAGTTGAAATAGGGTGCCACCTTCAATAATCACAAACTAAACTATCGGTACTTGCAGTGCTCCAAGCTAAGTGATTTTGTAAGTCGCCTTTTGGCGACCTTCACTTCTAAAAAGGCCGCAAGGGATATTATTTTGGTTGTCAATTTTTTCTTATTTTTTATTAAATTTTAAAGAATGGTTTTCATTTTCATTTTCATACACATAGTGCCATATTAAATGAATGGGAAACCACAGACCATATTTTATCAAAATTGAGGCGAAAAACAATATTTTTTTTAAATGACGAGAGTAGAACTAAACAGTTTTGTGTTCATAAATTTTTGTCTGGATATCAAAACAAATCGAATGGCCAGGAGATACCTCATCCTTTCTTGTGAATTTTCTGGACCTTTAACCCTTTGAAATCCAAGATCTGATAAGTATTCCTCTTTTATATTAAAGTGCTATACACTTTTTTACATCATAATTTTGAGATTTTAGAATTAAAATGCCTTGATGTTCTCGAGTTGGGAATTTCCTCTAACAAAAAAATCAACTTGGCTAAGCACTGTCCAATGATTGAGTGCGCCTACTGAATCTCTGGGCTAAATAACTCAATACCAAATTCTCAAAGCTGGAATCTCGGAAATGTATTGTAGTCACTAAGGAGAATTGTTACTCAGATCATGGAAGAGTCAGGAAATCTACAGTACAAGAAGTCAGAATGATCTTACCTTTGATCCTAGGTCAGCATGTGCCAGCCAGGTTTAGTGCTTGTCTAGGACTTGACTAGGAACATGTCCATTTTTCTTGGAGATAAAATAAAAGCTCTGTAGCCATTTATACATCACTTCCTGTGTAATTCAAATTATGGTGTTCCTGTAAGAGGACTTAAGCTTTTGAATAAAACATTTTTGCATGATAGCAAAATAGGAGCATGAAACTACAGGTGTACATGTATAGTTTGTTTATCCTGTTCAAAAAAAATATTTTAAACAGAAAAATTAAATATTTTTGTTTCTATAATTTTCAAGTTCAATCAAAAGTAACTGTTGAAACTTGTTCACGTGTCATATCAGGGCATACACTGTACGATTTCTGTATGAGTGCTTCAGAAAACATATGGTAATCATAAGTGAACAATATCCGAAAAACTAAAAAAAATGATAAAAAAAAAACTAGAAAACAATCCTATTTCCTTGAGGCAAATTGTCCATTCACACAAGCGTAATCACGAGCACGAAATTATTTGGGGAACCAGCCTTTACTTGACTCATGTGAATATACTTCCAGTAGACAAGGAAATAGTCAAGTTGGAGTAATATGCAAATTACTAAGGACCTATTGAATGTTTGAATTTACCGCCAAACGTAAAATTGGTTCTGAGTGGCTCTGTTTGTAAACCCAAGCAACGGTAAATCGAGAAAAATACAAGGAGATGATATTTTGGCAAGACGTCTCCTAACCAAAGAATTTACCCCAGATTTACGTACCTTCGAAGGTCTCAAGGTCTGCAAACTTCACACGTGGTGGATACTTTGACAGACATGACGGTTCCAAACAACCTTTTCCACTTGAAAAAACAATATCCCTAAGTAGGTAGAAGTAACATGATCAAAACGTCTGCGATGGAAGATACAGGGAAAACACAGATAGCGGTATAAATGTGCAACAAATGTAGCAATGTTATAGAACACACCTTTGCTCGGACATGGCTTCCACACGACGAAACCGAGGTGCATGGTGGGGTGTGTGCCAAATTACTTACCAGGGTAGGGTAGGCAAGTTGCCTTGGCCATAAGTCCACTCAAGAGAACATTTTCTCTTGGTCCACTTTACTATCGTATAGATTGAGACAAAAAAACTACTTGAACTGAATCAGTATGTAACAAAAATATAGCGTGGGTAGGTAGCACTAGGGTAGCACTAAGGGCTTGTTAGACTTGTCATGATTGGCTTTGCCTGTCTGAAAAACGCTCGTCCTATTTTGGCAATCCTGTATTTCAACCAACAGTCACTCTTGGTTTTGTCTGCTGATCCCCAATTCAACCGGTCCACTAAAAAAATCACGGGTCACTTAAGTTGTATATGCCGCTTAATACATCTGAGCTTTTGGAGGGTGAGGAGAATGGGTTCAGTGCTTAACCAAACCTCTTTTTAACCAATTTGTTACACTCCGAATACATCCACATTTCTATGATTGTTTTTTAACTTTCCGTTACGTGAGGTCGATCACAGCCCTGCAACTAAATAAAGAGCCAATGAAATAAAAGCAAACATAGCAAGTAACTAAATTGTTTTAGGAGCAAGGAGAGGGAGAAAAATCTGGTAGAGGCTATTACGGGCATATAATTCATGGTAGGCCACCATATCAGTCACCATATATGGTGTTTACAGGGGTATACAAGGGTTTACAAGGATATACCTTTGTAAACCCTTGTATACCCCTGTAAAAACTGTATATGGAGGCCTACCATGAATTATATGCCCTATTATGTACCGGTCAAATCGAAGCTCCAAAATCCCCCAGGCATACCCCGGGCATTTGATTGGTTGGCCTTGCCGGGAGGTAGGGAATTTGACCACCAATGGCAGAAGCCGTCAAGTACATGATTTCAAAGAAAAAGGTTGCACTTTCGTTTAAGCCTGGCTGACAAAGAACGGGTTAGAGAGCTGCTCTGTACATGTATTTAACAAATAAAGAAGCCTAAGCCGTGTACTGACACTGTGATAAAACACGACGGGCATTTGAGAACACGAGTGAAATGTGGAAAACACGAGCCCAGGTGCACGAGCCGCAGGCGAGTGTTTTCCACATTTCTCGAGTGTTCTCAAATGCCCGGAGTGTTTTAATCACAGTGCAATACACGGCTTAGGCTTCTTTATTCGCAGTTATGATATAGATTTTACACGCCGCGAGTAGAAACAACAAAGCACACAGATCGACAAACCGACGCCATTGAAAAGCAACTTCTCGACTGTTTTCGCTTCTTCTTCTTTATTTGTTTTATTATTCTCAGCTTCAAAACTTTCTGCTGCTTCGCAGAGAACTCCATCATCTATTTTTTTCAAAGAAAATGTTTTTCGCCGTCTCTTACAGAATTGTTGAGTAGAGGTAATGTGGCGAAATATAGTCTCCCAACCAATGGAGTCATACAGATATAATAGGTATTATTATGGGATAGCTGGGAGACTATGTGGTGGCCCACCATGAATTATATGCCCACGTGTTCCATATTCATCATTTGATCAAAAGAAGCGGACCTATGGTGGGGCATTGGAACGGCTCTTAAGCCCGGAGAGGAGAGAATTTGAACAGTCAAAAGCAGCAAAATTCAAATGCCCGGAGTATGCCCGAGGAGACGGAGGGTGAAAGATGCTGAAGCTTCGATTTGACAGATACCAAAATTCAAATGCCCGGAGTATGCCCGGGGGGCGGGGGGTGGGGGGGGGGTGAAAGATGTTGAAGCTTCGATTTGACAGATAACTAAAGTCGTTATTGCCTTCAGGACGAGCACGAAATGACGCCATGTTATAGCTGGCAAATCTTAAAGCAAACATCTATGTGCCAACTACCTAG
The DNA here is from genome assembly GCA_949710005.1 of Ricordea florida. NCBI lineage: Eukaryota > Metazoa > Cnidaria > Anthozoa > Corallimorpharia > Ricordeidae > Ricordea > Ricordea florida. The sequence goes on along the minus strand of OX453275.1, from coordinate 27,085,744 downwards.
AACAGTATCCCCCCCCCCCAAACACACATACAATTTCCAAACATAGAGCAAAATAGCCTCTCAGTAGTATAGAGGGAGCAAACAAAAAGGATTTCTGACCATCAACACAACATATCTCGTTTTATTTATCTTATTTACTGATTCTTTCAACTACAAGCGCAGACAATCTCTGGTAGTTACTTTTGATTCAGCTATCCAAAGTACATTTCGCACTTTGTATTATTCATGTCTGCGAGCAATATTGCTACAGATCTTATGATATCAAATACATAATCTTTAAGTGGCGAAATTTAATTTCTGTCTTTCATGTTTTTATGAATTATACTTCGAAAAGGCAAAATGTGCAAAGGCGTGAGTATATTGTATTATTTAAATAACAACAGCTGATACATTAGCTCAACTGTCCGGTCTCTAAACAACACATGAATCAAGGCATCTAAGTCAAACATGCTTAGAGAAAAAGCCTCGACACATTTATCAAGGGAAAACACAGTTCTGTGGTGCTCGCACAAACACGAACTTGGACAAATGCTGTCGCGTTGCCTGAAAAAGCGCTTGCTGTGTTGCTTGGGTTAATTCACTGTGACTTTCTTTCATTTAAAAAATGAAGTTTCAAACGAGCTTTCAAAGCTTCAAACAAAGCGAAAGTCTATAGTTACGGCGTGAACACGATGTCCATGTAAACTACTTTACAGGTTGTGCTTGGAAGTGAGTTGAGTGGGAAGAAACGACCACATCTGCTTCGGTGCTTTATACTTCAAACAACGGTTTCACTTTGTGAAGCTTGGCATAGGTTATTGATAAAACTGTTTTACTTCGCGGATTTCACGAAAGCGTTTGAAGCGGATGCGTCGTAGTCCTTTGAGAAGGAGACATGTGACGGGGTGTTAAAGGACGGACTGTCGGGGTAGGGGACGGGAATGTTCGACCTCTTGATATTAACCAGCCTCGTATCCATGACCTGGCAGTCGATTTGTATCATGGTTACTACGTCGCTATTCGCGCTGCCTTGTCCCCATTCCGTCCCTTGGATAGTGACAAATAGATACACGTTAGAAACACACCCCACAATTCTAATGAAGTTGCAACTCTTGCAATTCGTTGATACCAATTTGCACTTGTGTTTCAGATCTGCATCCGCGTTACATGAAAACAACACTCCTTTTAGCCAATCAAAGCCGAGTATTTCTTTCATAAGCATTATCAAAATAACAGGTGATAACGTACGGTTTGGAGGTGCCATGATCATGAAAGACACTTTAGGTCTTTGAGTCTCGTTGTATTCTGTGGGAGGAAGAACCAAGTGGTCCTAAAGCGGAAAAAGGAGAACGTTAAAGAGTCTTCTGGGAAACTATTGACCTCTTTCATAAAGGCAAATATTGCGGATCACGTATCTTATGAGGGGCCCTTGATCCATGTATCGACCGAGTATCCACCATTACTCGATCGATACTCGATCAATACTCGGTCGATTCTCGGTCGATACATCGGAAGATATATCGACCGATGTGACGATCGAGGCCTCCTATAAGAAACGTGATCCAGCGAGACTATGGTTCGAGTCGCTTTGTAAAAATCGTGTTAGACACAATCGAGTACATAGGCGCTGGTTATGAAACCCGGCTTTGACAGTACGCATTTTGCCGGTTTCGCGACCTCATTTTCAAATTTGATTGCATATGACTACGGCTGCTGATACTATTTTCGCCTTTCTTCGAACTGTCGTCCTCGATCCTTCGACTGAACACCTAAATTTCATCAGCTTAAATTAATTGCAGTTATGTCTGTCATGAAGTTTCCACCAGTCGAGTATAGGTGGTAACAGAATAAGTAGGTACAGTGCGAGTCAGAAGAGAAAATTCACCGATTTTTATTATACAGTTATCAAATTCCCTACCCCCGGTAAGGACAAGCGATCAAATGCCCGGGGTGGGGAAGGTGGGGGGGGTTGTTGAAAAAGCTTCGATTTAATAGGGATAATTTCCTGGAAATATAGTGTCCTCGTTTTACGTTTAGTGGAAAAGTCTGAAACACAGGAAGAAAAGAACCGTCATCAGCCTGATGTCAGCTATTTCGATTTTCCGAGAAACTAACTCGCTGAAATCACTAAGAATTGGACACCATGAAAAAGCACACATGAACAAATGAAGTCAATTTCATTGAAAAAGATATAATTTTCTTCTCAAAAAATATAAAAAAAAAAACAAATTAAAACCGCGCTGCCTTTTTCATGCAAACTCTTTCAAATCGAGAGCTTGTGCTAGAGGCACCCAACGAGTAGATTGAGCCAAAAGCCGGCCTCTGAGGGACATTTCTAGGCTCCTTGTAATGTTTAAAGACTGTGTAAACAGATGTTTTTAACATCTGGACGAATTTGATCATGATCTGTTCGGATATCTTAGCTTCAAGATTGAAGTGTTCGAAAATTTTAGGGAATGATATCTTCATGTCAGAAACTGCTAGCTGGACGCCACCTTCTAAAAACTTCCCAACGAACCACTTGTTCATCCGAAAGTGCCAAAAATTGCAAAAATATACCTTTTCCGAAAATGAAAGGGACTACGTTTCCCTTGTGAATCTTTTAGGCGATATTTTAGGGACTGAAAGTCTATTCAGAGACACGGCTCGAAAATCCGGTGGCCTGCGTGTTCGATATTCGAAAATTCTAGCTCACCTTGCTTCCGAACAGATTTTTACCGAAAATAGTCGTTGGGTGCCTTTGTTGTGCCGCCTTTGATGCATATAATTTAAATCAAAAGCGAACCTACATTATTTTACCTTTTTTTGCGGCCTTTAGACAAAGATCCGATAAATCAGGCCGAGCCAGAATTTCCCTCTTGCCTGTCGCTCTGACAAAGATTCAAGTTATCGCATTTTATGAGTAATTTCTTCTATTACAAATGCTTACCTCGAACATTAGAGAATAAACAATCGTATTTTTAAATCTTGTTTTTTTTCTTCTCAGCATAGAACCTTTTAAAAACCTTTATAGGTCCTATGGGGTTTTGACCCAGGGGTTTTGAGACCAGTAATCGCTTTTGTTGCGGCTCACTGTGTGTAGCTGTAAATCCTTCGATCAGAATTAAGTAAGTTAGCGGTCGATGCACCAAAAACCTAGTAGCAAGTCTTACTAGCGAAAAGCTCAGAAGGCCCTTAAATTCTAATGTCTTTGTGGCCTCGACAAACATACCTTAATGGCTTTCATCAAAGTACAAAACAAATATTTTACAATCAATAATGCAATGTGTTAATTAAGTCTGTGATATGATAGCAATTATCGGAGCAACACTTCGAAGTCCATCTGTGACGTAGATGTCAGCGGGATGTCTGTAATTGACACTGGAAAACTGCCCTTTGGTCCTGGTTTTGAACTTCATTCAGGGACGTACCATTTGGATTATAACCGCACCAAGTTACTGGAAAAGAATATTACAGTACATTCATTCCGTGATAAGGGAGGGTAATTAAAGCTACACCTTGAATATTCCGATTTCCTCGTGGTGGATGCAACTATTGTAGTTTTTACCAGGCACAGCTACGTGTGTTTCGTTCCTACATGTTTCGCGGTCGGGCGAGTACAGATCCTTTGCCACAGATAAAGGAAGACGATCATGGTGCTACGAAGCTGGAAAGACCATCGTTTAAGTCGACAGACTTCAGAGTCCAAAGACTTCCGTGGTCAGAAGACAAAGGCTTAAGCACTTTGCTGAACCGAATCAACTCTGCGAAGTTGTCTTTGTCTTCGATGCATAAAACAACATTACCGAACATTAGTGAAAACCCAAGGCATGAGTTGATCACGCCCAGTGTTTGTGATTCGCATCGAGAAGTATCTGAAGATGGCGGAAATGCACCATCAACATATACAGATATCGATATCAACCAAATTCAAATTCGCGAGAACGCTACCCGCTTTCGATCATTTTCACTCGATCGCGCAGTCATGACTTCACAAGCGACGGAAGGACGAAAACCCGACTCCAAGTACATAGGTTTGATCAATGGAATTACAGACGATATGTTGACTTTTTAACACCGGCCAATACACACACACACGTGAACTAAGTCCCTCACTTAAATCTGCCATGCGTTTACCCTGGTCACAGTTAATTTACATGGTCCTCGGATCTATTGAAGGCAACTGAAGTGAATGCACTGTGGTACTGATCTGTGGATGAAACCATGCTGTGTGACCATCGCCGCTTTGGAAACGCACTAAAGGGTTTCACACCATGGTGTTGTTCTCTTTACTATGTTCTATGGTTCAAACATTTTCGTCTGGATCAAACCATGCAATGTGATCATTCTTTGGAAACGCACTGAACAGTAACTCTAGCATATTATGGTACTGTTTGTTTTACCACACAATGTGGTTCAATTTCTGTGAATGAAACCATGCAATGGGACACTGTATTCTCAAGTAAAATACTGAACGGTAATGTGCTGAGGTATTGTTTACATTTCTCACGGCGGTATAGTTAAACGTTTTAAACTTCGGATGGAACCATGTAAATATCATTCTAAACCCATCGCTCAGAATGCTTATATCTTTTGCGACATGTTCTTACTGTGGGGGCAGTTTCTAAAGAAACTGGCGCCGCGTCGGTGGGAAATTAAAACACAAGAAATTGGGATAATCAAACAAGTTGATAAAGTGATTTGTACCACCATAAGGTAAAACAGGGGGGTGCTGACGTTTCGAGCGTTAACCCTTAGCTTCGTCAGTGTGCAGAGGATTTCAATGGGCGGCATAATAATTTGTTTATTCATAACTAGTTGGCTACGATTGGTCCGACAGATTGAGGCTTGGGAATATTTGAGTCTCCTTTGGAGATTTCAGCAGCTGTCGGTCAAACGGCTGGCTGTGTGAAAGTTAACAATAGCGTACCGCCGTCTTTAAAAAGTAGTTGAAGGGTACCGTGGGGCAAATTTGCATGTAAGTTCAGTGTTACCGGAGTGAGTTTTAGAAAAGCTGAAAACGAGAATACTTCCAAGCGTCGGATTTGCACAAAAACTCGGGAAATTGGTGTTCAGTACATTCCGAACAAAAATAACCATATGAACACTAACTTGCTGGCTTCTTATTTCTCGAGATTTTCTTTTACCTGAAAACGTTGAATTTCCAAGTGGACTCAGGGGCGGATCCAGAGTAGTTCAAGTGATTTCTAGAAATCACTCAAATGTTTCCAAACCTGGGTTTGTTATTTCTCATGTTGTTTCTTGAAGCTCAAGAAATCAATTATCCTTCTTGTTGCAGTGTTTATTATGAAATAAAACAAAGAAAAAAATCGTCGAATCTCGTTATACCATCGATTACACAGCAAACCCAGTCCTTTCTAGCCTCCTGCGCAGACGTCCTTAGGGCTCGTTTCTCCCCCACGTGGGGGAGAAACGAGCCCTAAGGACGTCTGCGCAGGAGGCTAAGTCCTTTCCGAACGAATTTGATAAATCTCCGTTCGCGTGCTTTCGTCCTTTGTCGAGACTTCGGAGAACAACACGAAAAAATTCGTAGGCACGACCGGACAAAATTTGTACGCAGTGGGTGGGAGTGGTTAGTTTATCGATCTTTCCACAAATCACTCAAAACCCTCCTCTATTGGCCAGAATCACTCGCATTGTCTTGCGAACTACTCAAACTCGGTTGTGATTGGCTATCCAGGACGCAAACTACCGTGCAAACTACTGACAATCGTATATAAAGGGAAGCCTCTCCCCGAAAGTCCCTCGTTTGTTCTTGCTCCGATCAGAGTTCATTGTTAACGTAACTTGCGACGGAGGAAGACAAGGGAAATTTTAATTATAAATGATGGTTCGAGGCGATCCAGTTTGTCGGAAGGAGGACTGTTCACAATATGATGTTGGCTTGGTTTTCAAGGAAATCAACTCGTATTCGGACCAGGACAAGTTCAAGTTCATAGAGAATGTGTGGAAACCAGGTGAGCTATTTGATTTCCCAGCGTCAGTGGAATGTTCGAATTCTAGCCGTCATTTTGTGTGGAGCTGGCTGAAAAGATTTCCCTAGCTAGCATACTCTAAATATGTCGATGGTGCATTTTGTTTACTGTGTGTTTGTTTTGGAGTCCAGTGTGGGCGAAATACGAATAAACTAGACAAATTGTTCAAGTCTCCACTCACACTTTGGACGTCCGCCGTTTCACGTTTTACCAAACACGCCAGCGGGAAATGTGAGATGCATAATTTTGCAGTGATCGCAATGGAGAATTTTCTGAGAAACATGAGAAGAGAAGCGGTTCCAACTGATCAGCAGATCAACAATTTACTTCAACCGCAAATCAATAGAAATCGCGAAATTCTGAAATCCCTTTTTAAAACAATAATTTTCTGCGGAAAAACAACATAGCCCTTAGAGGTACACGAGATGATGATCGAGGAAATGGCAGTCTTTCCGGTAATTTCCATGCACTGTTAGAATTTCGAATTGACAGCGGCGACCAAACATTTAAACATCACCTGAAAACCGCTCCCAGAAATGCGACTTATATTTCTAAGACCATTCAAAATGAGATGATTACAGCTGTGGCTGCTATCATAGTGAATAATTTGTCAGAGGAAATCAGGGACAGCAAATATTTTTCTATTATGCCTGACGAAGCAGCTGACATATCAAATAAAGAAAACCTTTCAGTGGTGATCAGATTTCTCGATTCGACCAAAACAGTCAGAGAAGAGTTTGTAGGATTCTACCTTTGTGAGGATGGAACAACAGGAGCAGCTATCAAAGATTAAATTGTATTAATACTTATATCTGGACAAAAAAGTCATACTTCAATAGTTTTTAGAGTTATTTTTCCACTGACACTGGGTATTTGATAAGCTTAAATGGTTTTCACATATTCCCTCAGTCTGAGCTCATTGGACCACATCAATTTATACACTGATCTAAAAGGCTGTTGGCACCCCTACAAGCATCCAAGACAGCAATCCAGGCAGCCGATCTACTACATTTTCAAAGGCAGCCCTCAATCTTAATTGACATCCTAGACTCCTTAGACAACAGAAAGGCAAATTTCTGGACAAAAAAAAATTGTTATTCTGGTTTGTCTGTGTAAATACACAGAATTGATTTTTTTGTACAGAATTGTGCCTTTCTGAGGAAGTACTGTTAATGTGTCTGAATGGCTTAAAGTGCTCTCAGAATGCAGGAAAATTGCATTCTGGGAGCACTAAATTTCAAATTTTCTTGGGGGAGCATGCCCCCAAACCCCCGTACTTAAGGTGCTGCAAATCACTCATGTAAAATCCTGGATCCGCCCCTGGTGGTGCTGGCTGATTTCGGTCAACTTTCTTTGTAATTCAATGTACTTTTGTTAATGAGCTTTCAAATTCAGCGCGCGTGGGTGCGTACAAACTCCTGGGTGTGTCGCGGCATTCTGAGCGATGTCAGCAGTGTTGTTACTTAACGGTAATGACTGTGGTACAATCTGGCTATTGCACAATGTGGTTCGACCTTTGTAATCGGTGGGTAAAAACCATTCAATATGAAACTTTCTGGAACTACATCGGTTAATGTACATTTGTATTGTTTGTCTTATAGAAGCTACTGAATAGTGTTTAGCCGTAGTATTGATTGCTCTCGCCGTACAACGTCGTCCTAACTTTTTCTTTTGTGGATCAAACCTAGCATCTCACGCAACCGTGTTTTGTAGGGTCGTATTACCATCTACTAAAACCAGCTACTCGGGAAACTGACTGTTTCAAACTATGCAGTGTGACCGTTCTTTTGAAAGCCTATGAACAGTACTGAACTGTGCAGTTAGTCTGTGCCAGGCTCCCGGATTGTGGGCACGATCGAAAAGCGGGAGAGCGAGAGCGCAAATCGATGGAAGTCTCTGCTTTCCCCCCTTTTTTTCCTTCCCAGACTCCCGCCGATTTTGGCTCGATCTCGCTCGCCCGCTCTTTCGATCGTGCACACGAACCGAGAGTCTGGCATAGCCTACTGTGCAGTGTGATCGGAAAGCTACTGAACGGTACTGTATTGTGGTAGTATTTGTTATCCTCTCAGTGTGGTTCCAACTTCCTCGTTTGTGGATATAATCATGCATGTGACCATACTTTAGAAAGCTACGTACTAATCAGTACTGTACTGTGATAGTGTTTTGTTGTATAATATTGCACAGTCTGTACAGTGTACTTCTAAAGCTCTTGAACAGACGAGGAGTTCACACAGTTTCTGGTTCGCAACAATTGTAAAGTAATTGGATTAAAGCGTTTTTTATTTGTGGAGCTGAAAAATTATACTGTGATTTAAAACGGCTGCCATGGGTGCACTACAGGTCATGGCAAACAATGTCCAGAAACTCGACCCAGACCCCACCTGGTTTAATCAACAGTGGATCATGTGACTACTGAATGAATGACTAGTTAAATAAATAAATAATTAATTAAATAAATAAATAGATAGATAGGTAAATAAATAAAAGATGTACGCTATCTGGACTAGGCAAGGGTAAGGCTGTATTGGTTGGAGGGACATCTTGTTCGCCGCAACAGGGAAAGTCGCAAAAGCGTTAGACAAGTAACGTACTTTGATTGTGTTCCATTTATACCTTGCAGTGCTGAAGCATAAATTGTCTACAATACTTATAGAGAACTTTGCAAACCTTGCTCGTTTCGTCTTGCTAACATTATAGGCTACAGTAAGAATATGCATGAACTTGGCATAATAAACTTTTTGTACTTGCCATAAGAAAAGGCGTCATATTACACCTCTAAATACCTATAACGGCCTGCGGCCACCTCTTCACAACGGACACCTTCGGTCTGCACTCAAGGTATCCGTTGTAGAGAGGTTCAACAGTACTTCAATTACAGTTGAACGAGAGTCATAAGCGTCAGTTCAGCATTTATGTAAAGTAAAAAGAGGCTTGCTAGAACAGTTTGTCCTTTCTCCTCGCAAATTCCTAGAATTTTAATGGCACACAACTTTGTAGCCAATAAACTAACCAAAGGTACTCCATGATGACAATGCAAGTTTTAGCACCACTATATCACTATATTATTTCAATGTCGATATGCATTTTAAATATTTTAGAGCAGTGCGCCAAGGACAAATGTCCTGGAACCGACGGACTTTCAGTAGAGTTCTATTTACATTTCTGGCCGATGCTGGGTGAAGAGTTGGTACAAAGTCTAAATTACGGGTTCGAACATCAGCATTTAAATATAACGCAAAAGCAAGGAATTATCAAAGTAATACCCAAAAAACGAAAGGATAAATCATACCTTGAAAATTGGAGACCGCTAACACTACTTAATGTTGATTATAAAATTGCAACTAAAGCCATAGCTCATAGGATTTCCAAAGTTCTTCCCAGAATAATCAATCACGATCAGACCGGCTACGTAAAAGAGCATTATATTGGTCAAAATATTAGACTCATTATGGATATCATTCAGGTAACTGAACTAGAAGACATCCCTGGGATGGCAATATTCATTGATTTCAAGAAAGCCTTTGACACTGTCGACTGGAATTTTCTTCACAAGACCTTACAAGTTTTTAACTTCGGTCCAAGCATTCAAAAGTGGATAAAAACCTTTTACACGGATTGCTCAAGTTGCTTCACAAACAATGGTTATGCGTCTGAGTTTTTCAAACCTGAGAGGGGCGTTCGTCAAGGCTGTCCACTCTCGGGTATTTTATTTGTTCTATGTGCTGAAATTCTAGCCACTGCTATTAGAAATGATAAATCTATTCAAGGAATTAATATACATAACAAAGAATTTAAACTTTCTCAATATGCCGACGACACGACTGCCTTTGTTTCTGACTTAAAATCAGCAACTAATTTGTTCCAATTATGTTAAACTTTCAGGAATGCTCAGGTCTAGAAATTAACAAAAGCAAAACTGAAGGATTGTGGTTAGGCGCGAACAGAAACAATACAACAGAACCCCTCGGAATAGCTTGGCCTTCCAACTCAGTACTCGCTTTAGGTATTCATTTTTCACACGATGAAGATGTTGCATATCAGAAAAACTTCGAACAAAAGCTGAACTCAATGAAAAGCCTTCTTAACTTATGGTACCCTAGAAACCTCACTTTGTATGGCCGTATTACGATTTTAAAATCTCTCGCGATCTCTAAACTTGTATATAACACATCGGTGCTCGCTTTTCCGTCGAAATTTATCACGATGGTAAATCAAGCAATTACCCAATTTGTGTGGAACAAAAAAGTTAAAATAAAGTAAAAGACTATGATCGGTCCGAAAGAAAAAGGCGGACTGAATATGCCTGATTTCGAAATAATCAACGATGCACTTAAAGTTTCTTGGATAAAAAGACTTAACGACAGTAATGAAACTTCAAGTTGGAGCCACATACTTTTGAGCTACCTAAGGGATGTCGGAGGTTTTTTCTTACTTCAATGCAATTTTGACTTAAAAGCAATTAATTTTAAAATACCACTCGCCTTTTACAAGGAAGCTCTCTACGCCTGGGGGAAAATAAATTGCAGCTCTCCTAACACCAAAGAGCAAGTTTTGAATGAAATCATCTGGAACAATCGCTTCATTAAAATCGGAGGTTTTTCTGTCTATTACAAAAAATGGCACGAAGCTGGAGTAATTACAATCAGAGACATTTTCCAAAACAATGCCTTTTTACCTTTTCCTGAGTTCTGCTCTAGATTTAAAATCAAAGCTAACTTTCTTATGTATCATGGCTTATGCCACTCAATCCCTAGAGAATGGATCAATATCCTAAAACGAAATATCCAGGCGCCTCTGGATGTCAAAGATAACGATCATAGATTAACTTTAAATAAGCTCTCTTGCAAATCAGCAACACAATTCCTTGTTAAAAATAAGTTTGTAACGCCTACTGCTGAAAAAAGGATGGTAAAAGCAAATTTGAATGAGAAAACAATACATCTCATTTATAGCCTTCCTTTCAAAGTCACGAAGGACATCAGACTTGCCATCTTCCAATTTAAAGTTATTCATCACATTCTGCCAACCAACGCAACACTTTTTAGAGACGCACTTAAAGAAACCGACAAATGTCACCTATGCTCTGAAAGACAAACACTAACCCATCTTTTCGCAACCTGTTTGAAAGTTAAGAGCTTTTGGTCTCAGTTTACTAACTGGTGGTTTTCCAAGAACTCTGAGCCAATAACTCTTGATGAAAACATGATAATATATGGTGTTACCAATGACTTCTCTCGCCGACTTGGTTTAAACCTCTGCTTGATTATTGCAAAACACTATATCTACAATGCCTCTAGAAAAGAAGAAGAGTACTACTGGGAAGTTTTCGTGGCCATCCTTGCAAGTAAACTTCAAATAGAGAAGCACAAATCTAAGAAACGGATAAAGTTGTAACGCTTAACAATAAATAGAATATCAAAAATGGATATAACAACAAAACCAAAAAAGCAGCCACATCACTGACCATTGTAGATATTAACTCTTTTACTTTAGATAAGGGAACCTGTTCTCCATTTTATTTTCTTTCTTGTATTTATTTCTTCTTGTACCTTTATCTCTTTTCTTGTAATTTATTGTAATGTCTGTGGTTATAAATAAAAAAAAATATATATATACACCAAATCACCAATCCGTTGGCATTTTGACTAATCTGATTGGCTTACAATCTCGTGATACTCAACACTATTTACCTCCTACGAGGTGGAGAGTCCTGGAGATTCTGGGATAGTCAGTTTTGAAAGGGAGTTTTGCTGATGTGTAATGACATACTTTTGAAATAGAGTTTCACCGTCACTTTGATGCAACTGAGGTCGCTTCAGTGGTATGTACTGAAACAATCATTGTCTTAGATCACCGTAATAGCGGCAGAATATTTACCTTGATTTCAAAGAATAACCGTTAAGTATTCATAGTTAGACATGTTTTGAACACTAAAGTAATCGGTTTGTATTGACGCGTGTGGTAAATACTGTATTTGACTTCTTTGCATTCATTCCTTAGTTGTTATAAACAGTTCGTATTGCCACGGTACTCACTGACACACAGCCAAAATACACTGATCAATTAACACTGAGGCTGCACGAGAACTTAGTATACGGTAATTTCGTTATCGAAGTGTTCCTAGATCGACAAAAGAAGGCCATGTAGTTTTCTTTAACATTTGAAGCCACTTGGAAATTTTACAAAACAAGCGCGGTCGCCTTCCTACTAGCATGTTGTGTTTACGTGCTTGGGAAAATTCTTCTTAAGTTATTAAAAAAAAAATGAAACAATTACTTTCAAGATTAATAACTTGATTGTTTTATATTGCCTTGGTTGTTGTAATAACCGCTTTGTTTAATGACCCCGTGATCGTGAGCGTAACCTCTTGGCTAACAATAGTATCATATATGACTAAAACAAACTTCGCCAAACATTTTCTTTTAAAGTTTCTCTGACTAAAAACTTCTAAATGCTTTAAGGAAAACTGAAGGTGAAAAAAATATTTGAGGTCCGTTAAAACCATGTAGCAAATGACAGATAAAATAAAGAGTAACTTCTAATTTTCAGTACTTTTAAAATGCGGCAATATTTTTAAACAGAAAACTTATTGCTAATGGTTTGACGCGTGGGGGAACATCTCAGTCATCCATAGAAAATTGCTCTTGTCAGCTATTACCAACCGCCTCTATTGTGCACGGCAACTTCCGAAAGCGAACCTATAGAAGAAAAAGGTCGAACTGGCGGCACGTAGTCTCCAAAGGACGGTCATGCCATTAATAAGTTAATATCTCCTTCAATTAAAAGCGTTTTTCGACGACAGAGGAACGCATGAACTTGTAAAAAATATCTTAAACACAAGAAGTGCTCTGTTGCTATTCTGGCAGAACGGTGGACACGATAAACTACGTAAGAATTGTAAGTAACGTTAGATTCTCTGATTGCAGTTATACAGTACGCAAATGACTTGTTCAAACTCCACTACTCAGTATATTTATACATGCACCAGACTGTACAAAGATTCACTGCTGCTGAGTGGTAAACAATGATATAACTTCTTCAACCTTGTATTACACACTGGCAAATTTGGATCGTTAAACTTCAAGACGTAGCATTTGCGGAAGAGGAGAAAATTTTGTTTGAATTCTATTCAACTGGATTGAAACGCTAGGTAGATTAGAAAGCACATCCTGATCTTTATTTTGCGGGAACGTTGGCGCAATTTTCGACCCGCTCAATCTGTACGTAGCAATTATTTTCTATAAACACTGAGACAGTAGCGAATTTAGATTTTTAACTAGTAGTTCATGGCTTCAAACATATCCCACACAGATTTGATTGTCACTTCTCTGCAGTTTTCTTCACAGAGACAAATCATGGCTTAATTAAAAAAGCTGGGAAAGCTAGTATTTATATTTTTATCTTATCTTTTGCTTTGTATTTCAGCTGAAAAACTTCAAGATGTGCAAGCGATTTGTTCTATGCTGACTTGTTTTGATGACTAAAATTACCGTACAAAGACCAGACATTTCTGCACCAGTGGCCTGGGTTAAAACGGAAATGGTATCATCTTAAAGTTCAAAGCCATCAGTTTACATTGCTGAAAATGAAGGGTGCTGTGCGAGAGGAAACATATAATGCCATCATCATTCCAGTAGAAACAGTGCTGTACCCGCAACCACAGATATTAGAAGAGGACGACATAAGCGTACCTAACGAGCATACCCAATGGTCAAGAGTTCCTCGCGTTCACAAATTCCAGTGGTCCTTTGATAAGCTGTCATTTGACTGGTTAAATCGCATAAGTTCACTCGTTCTACCTGCCTACAACTTTCATCGCACGTCGATATCTTCTAAAATCGGCCTTGAAGAAAATTGTACAGTTCTACAGAGGAAATCAAGTGTTGGGTGCGATGAAAGGCCATTAGAGTGCACTGCAGCATTCAAGGAGCGAATATGTGAGGTCAGTGAAGCGGAGAGTGACAAACGAAAACCCGACTCTGCCTACATCAGTATGATCAGCAAATTGGCTTGCAACTCGCCAAACAATCTATCGAGATGCAAAGAAACATTGAATTTCCACAATTTTCTTTGTGCTTGGGACTCCAGCACTAAGAGAGAGGAGATAGAAAAACAGAAATCACCAAAAGATGACTTCTTGTCCCTGAAAGAATTAGCTGCTCAGAGAATATATTTTTTCTTCGAGCAAAAGAGCTCGGAAAAGAAACGTAAAACCAGTTTTGAGTATATTCAACAAATCAGTAGTTAGGAGCTAGTGATGTAAGACTGCTGGTTACTAAATATGCGTAATTTGGTTTATATTAGACATGAATTAGTGCACTCTAGTTACCCAGGATACCCGACGCTCTTTAATGTTCCTGTGATATGCCGCTTAGCGTTTACAATGAGTTTATAATGACTCTCACTATTGGTTTAGTAAGAGGTAGATTCTTTGTAAGATCGCTAAAAAAGGAATACGGTAGTCTTTCCGAAAAGTGCAGTTCGGTTTACACTCGTAAGAACCTACAGTTTGCCCCGGGAGTTTGCCAACCTTTCGTAAACGCTGATTCTTTGGCACGAGTTTATGCGTGCTGTTTGAAACATGGGGGCTGTAAATGGCCGGTAACCTTCCTATGACCCTTAGCCTATCTGACACCAAGTTACGTGATTTCAGTCAAGACCTCAGCTGGACACGTTTGCAAAAAGCTGAAATGAGGGATAGTGGTTATTATTATGACGATCCACGACCGAAGGTTCGTGGCTTCGAATCACCGCGACCCTTAATGCAAAATGTACGAATCACGTTCCTCAAAGTGAGAAAATCCTACATCTCAGGAGCTCTTTTCCATCGAATCGGCTCTTTGCCAATCATCAGCTTTTTCCAGGTTTCCTGAGCTGATAACTTGTGCATGATTGAACTGAAAACTGTCCAACAATGCATCCAAGCGGAAAAAGCGTTGAATACCTATTTTTAAAACGTCATCTATTTATCATTCATGTAAAAATAAAGCGAACCGACGTCATCACATACGCATCACCACTGTTGTAGTGACAGGTTACTTTTAGTGAACAACAGTGCTGTTACTCAAGTCACGAACAAGAGGAAAAACAAACTGCTACATAACTGGGTAGAATACGTCTGACTGAGGAAAGCAAGGTTTGAATTATCGTAATGAAAAGTTATCGTGATATTGTGGGTTAATGCAAGGAAATATTCGATTACGCATGGAACCCTCTTTAACTACAACTTGAACCTTAAAGGTATTGGGACGTTTGAAGCAGAAACGTTTCTAAGCGTCTTCTACACGAAACACTGAGGCATGGTTCAAAATTGATTAACTAGAAGTCGTGCCAACTTGAAATTAGATTAAACTGTTTGTAAAACCAAACTAGGGCGGTTGGTCTTTTAACCGTGCTTATCTGACGCTTGTATGAGCTTCGCCGAAACATTGATCATTCTTAAGTAAATCATTAAGCTGAATATTGAAGATGAGTATTCGATCCTAATTCCAACGGAATTGCACTTCACGCAGTGAGAAAGTCTGTAACGAAATATATTCAAGATCTAGTGCTGTGGCATAGATTTGAGTTTTTAACTTGATTATTTATGCTCTCATTAGACTTAGTCAGAACATACTACCCACGACATCTCTTTTGCCTCGTCTGAGTAAGTTAGTTGGGAGCACCAATCCTAAGGCTTTATTGTTGCTGCCGCAGTGAGTGAGCCTGAAGCGAGCGAACGAGGCAGCTCTCTAATCGGCAAAAAATCACATTACAGTATAGGGGCTTTGAATCACTTTTTCTTGCCAAACGCAAGGAATTGTGGTTATGTGCGAATGAAACATTTAGGATGCGCAATGGACTCGCAAGGAATTTTGGTTATGCGTGAATGAAACATGTAGGATGCGCAATCTACTCGCAAGGAATTTTGGTTATGTGCGGATTAGAGATTTATGATGCGCAGTAGGCTCGCAAGGAGTTGTGGTTAGGCTCAAATGGGCAGTCTTACACCGGTACTACCCGGGACATATAATAATGCGCAGCAGCTTGCCATGTGCGTTCTTCTTACACTGATATAATGGAGGTGAGTTCTTTTGTGTGTAAATTGCTCTTGTTTTGCTTCTTGCTGTTTTTTTACGCTTCTGTCATTTTTTATTAACTTTATTTTTGAAAACTTTGCCTTTCTTTTACTTCAGAACCAAATTGTCATCGATTATTAACGTTCCCTTTTCTTTATTTCAGGACCAAATCTTGCTGCTTGCGTGCTTTACCCAGCTGAGCTTAGTTCTTCGGTATGTAAATTGATGTTTCTTACGCTTATTGCAGTTTTTTACGTATCTGTTATAAAAATACAGCTTCGTGATAAACAAATATGTCTGCCGAGGGTTTGGCAAGATTTCCGCACAGGTCCCTACTTCATTATGCATTCTGTAACTATTCTATTTGGTTCTTCGAACACAAGAAACATTTGCACGTGCATTACACCAGACAAGACAGCTTTAGCATGCATAATGAGTAGGGACCTGTGCGGAAATCATTCCGAGGGTTTATATCCAGCGTTACTGTGAACGGGCATAAAGCTTTGAAGAGCGGTTAGGTTGAAGGTGAGGGTAACATGTTTTTACACCGAGGAGGATCCAAAACCGCCATTGTAGTCCACGTTTTTTCCGATTCTTGTTCCCTTTAGCATTGAATGAGTTGGTTACAATGTAAGTCATCCTAGCTTGTTTCAAGTGGTTAGTTTTACGGTTTGCTTATTTTCATGGCCAGTTCTCAGTCAGTCCGAGTCACTTGGGTGGGTCGAGTGCATTTGTCCAAAACACAAATAATTAGGGTTGCTTTGTAAGGTTGTGTTTCTTACAAGGATGCATTCTTTAGCATTGAATGATTTGCCTTTCCTTTACTTCAGGACCAAGTTGTCATCCATTGGCTAGACTTCAGAATACCCGTCCACTTATTTACATACTGATGAATAACAAAAGAGTCCATTGTGATATACCTCGTTCTTCAAAAGCCCCCGACACATGTAAATGAAGTGGACGGGTATTCTGAAGTTGCTCCCATCCATTATTAATGCTTCCTTTCCTTTATTTCGGGACCAAATATTTGCTGCGTGCGTGCTTTTAAGTTGGTGTTTTTAAGACACCTCGTTCAACACATTGTATTTCATTACATGGCGTATGACATTTGGATAGCCCTCTTAGCCTCGTGTCACCTTCTAGTAATTAATTCACATTTAATCTTCCATTTCTTCACTGTTCCTTGCCCACGGCAGCAGTTCTACCCTTTAGGTATACTAGTATATATGTATGTGATTAACAAGGACATAAGACGAGAAGGAGATCGATATCGTAATTTATAGACTTCAAATATTCTATTAAGACAGCCTTATCTTTTGAATAATTACTGGTATCACTGAGCAATTATGAAAAGCTAGAAGCAGGTCATTTATTCGGGAATAATTAAACTTGAAGACTTAACCTCTTCGGCTCTCCTCTTGACTCGTATTCAAAAGACCTTGGGCTGAATCAACAGTGAATTGTCAACCAAAACTTTCCATTCTTTTTTATTCTCTCACAGTCATAGGGAATCATCAAGCCTAGGGCTAATCCGTTGTTTACTGTAGTCTTTTCAGCGATGAATTAATGTTAAAAAAATTGTGAAATATGCCTTTTGATCTTATGACAAGTCAGAGGTCCACCTCGCCTGGTTGGGGGCTTTTCTGAACATTAAAGGTTATGACATTGCCTACCAACTATTCATATAATGAATCTACAAGGCTACTTTGAGGCTACATATATATCAATATGACTGCGTCTAAAAGTTTGTTGTCGATAAGATTGCAATTAATAAAATCCTCACGCTTTATGGCCTCGAGAAAAAAATCAAATAACCGGAAGCCTTATAATTAACTTCATCAGTATTCCTAAAAACGAAAACCTCTAACTAGCAAAATACATGAATAACAGCACTTTCACTGCAAGAGCCAATTGGAACTTTTTATCGTCACACATATGGCACTTAACAAACATTACAGACTGTCGTTAGATATGAAAGTGTTTAGCATTAATAAATAAATCCTTATTTATGATTAATATATTCTACCTGACACCTTGTCGCAATCTGTATACGTAATGAGAATCAAATCAGCCGAGAACCGAGCTCAGGTCTAGTTGCAAAAAAAAAGAAAATTGGGTAAATGAAACGAATTGATAAAGTAAGTTATACCACCGTAAGGTAAAAGTGAGGTGCTGACGTTTCGAGCGTTAGCCCTTCGTCGGAGCTCCGACGAAGGGCTAACGCTCAAAACTTCAGCACCTCCCTTTCACCTTCTAGTTGAAAAGCGTTCGTATTTACAGATCGGGAGGGGGGTATTCCCTTGTATGGGCTATATAGGTATTTGCGGCCCCAATGGGTATAGTTTTTCAGCCGTTTTTGTGATAAATAGGGTATCGATTTTCGCCATTTTGCCGCCATTTTGGTAATAAATAGGGCCTTGATTTTTGCACTCACGTTATAGTATGGAATTCTGAGCTCCAAGCTTTGTCCATGCAGACTTGTAACCTACTAGTAATAAAAGCAGATAAACATGGTCTGTACTAGGGAAGCAATTATAAGTCTGGTCTGAAACAGGGTATTGGAGTATTTAAGGGTCAGGTCATAAATAGGGTAACAAATCTTTGATCAGGCCATAAATAGGGTAACAAACCTTTGATCAGGCCATAAATAGGGTAACAAATCTTTGATCAGGCCATAAATAGGGTAACAAATCTTTGATCAGGTCATAAATAGGGTAACAAATCTTTGGTCAGGCCATAAATAGTGTAGGGAAAATCACAGAGTTTGGTCATACATAGAGTGACGGTTTTGGGAGGCGGGTCGCAGACCCCTACCCAATTTTTCTGTGAATACCTCCCCCCCCAGGGTTACAGATATATTTACTTGAATTGTAGTAAGTTCAATGGATGATCAATCGAGGAGGGACTGGTAAGCATTCTTCCAGAGATCTTTTTGGCATCGATTTTTCACTACTTTCCGGCTGAATGGTATACGCAGAGTGCTGTTCAGTTGTTGTAGAGTGAAAGCATAACTGTAGGAGTTTTGTCTGCCAGGGAAGTGTTCCTTTCTAATGTTTGCAAAAATTGAAGTTGTCAAAAACTAAAAGACTTGTCCAGAGGTGTTGCCTCTAGTCCATAGCTTATAGGACAGTGCTACACGACAACATTTTTCTGTTCCAAAACCACCTCTTTAATCGCTTGACCAACTAAAAATATTACAGAACAAAACCATGCGCTCTCCAATCCGGGTACAAAAATCATAGGCTCCTTCGAGCTACCTCATGGTATGTGGTAATTATTTTATGAAGTGCTGTCCTTTGTCTCTTTTCAACTAAGGAGTGTTCCACTTGTAAATTATTTTAGTTGAAAAGTGCATCATGTTAATAAGCCATTATGTTAGTTGTGCATATGTATAGAAATAAGGTCTTTACCTATATATATAACGTTTTGACAGGAAACATAAACCTTAAGTGAGGAATGTTGGGTTGTCTTCAGTTGTCATGACCGTAGAGATTAGACCGGATTACGAAAACATACTCTAGCACACACACGCCTCGATTAAAAACTGTCTTGCCCCGAACAGAAGAACATTCGAAGGGGTTCCTTTTATTTCTTATTTTAATTAATTCGGTACAACAAATACTTCATATATGAGATCATATTTGTTATATCTTACAACAAGGAAGGAGTCTAGATTTAAACGTTTATGTATGTGTCGTTTATGTTCAACTGTTTTACAGTATACACTTGGAAACATATTGACAGATATTGGCCGCCGTAAGCAACAAGCGGCACTTTTCTCTGGTGTTAATCCAATTTGGTATAAATGAAAAAGTACCTGGGAATGTGACGCCTGTAAAAATGCAGTATTTTTCCTCGTTAAAGGGAGCTACGTCACGATATTTTGAGTCATTTCTTTGACGGCCTAAATTACGGTTAGAGTGTTGGGAAACGTAAATATAATGGTTTGCTTAGGAACAAAAGCACCAAAGGGTTAATTCTAAAGCAAAAGGAACAAGGATAGCTGAGGATGGAGAAGATTGAAAGTTATTGGAAGTGACGATTTTGAAAAGTTTACCTATTTTTTTCAAAGTATACGAACGATGACGCAGCTCCTTTAAAACGTGTGTGGCGGATTTAGAAATTTACGTTTCGTCTACTGAGTACAATTTGGAAAAACAACAAACTTCAAAATGCAATACAGTAGAACTGAGGAGTGTAGCTTACCTTTTTCCCCAAACCACTGAATCGTCACTGTTAAGACTTTAAAACCCATTTATTTCCACTCGAGCATTCTCAAAAGCATTTCCTGTTCGTTCGCGAGATCTTCAAAGGTGTATTTTGATCAAAGATGGAGCGAAAGGAACTAAACCCGCCTTGACAACTTTGCGTCGGGCTCGACACAACCGACGCCATTTTGTAAACATGTGATGCCGCTTTGTCTCACCCCCTCCCCCCAGATATATGAACATAAGACAATTGCACAACTTTGTGGACAAAACCAAACCTTGTACGGGACACAGGGGAAAACCCCGGGGGGGGACTCCCATATGGAGTGGACGGGGATGCTCGTCGGAAATTTTGAATTTAACCCCTAAAAGAGACCAATCTGGGCGTGGCCGAAGCTTATGCAGATCCCTAAAAGAGACCAGTTTCGACGAGTTTCAGTTCGTCAAGTTTCGTATAACACTCTCGTAAAACAATAGACAAAGACATTTTGTTACAGTGGACTTTGGATATTAATGGTATGGAAAACTTTGTTTATATAAATTGAGCAAATATAAAGAATCAAAATTCTTTCTGTTTTGTTCTTAGTTCGCGTGCAACCCTTAACGAGACCTTGACGGTTAAAAATAATGACATTTTGCCCAGAACACCCTAAGCGAGACCAAAATCCGAAATTTACACCCCTAAGCGAGACGACGAGCATCCCCGTCCATTCCATATGGGAGTCCCCCCACCGGGGGGAAAACCTGTTTAATTCACATTTATTGCATAAATTAATTGTCTAACGGGAATGGAGTGACCAATCCAACCATCACTATACCTCATGGTATGACATACATACCATTGAGATAAAAAGGAAAACTTTAGTACTTCGTGTCCATATACACAAAAAATAACATTAAAAAATTCTCAAATAAAATACAGTTCTCGAGCATTAACAAGTGGCTATATAATGCCACTTTACTGGTAGTTTTTGTTCGTAACGCATGTGCATAAGTGAATTTCCTCTCTCTTAACCTGCAGTACACAAGAGTCAACGACACACATGGCGAAGGTGGACGCGCGAAACACAGGTTCGTAAGGGACGGACCATTAGAAAAGTGATGGGGGGGGGGGTGGGGAATTTTCAGCTTGCACGAATTTTTTTTTTCGCTCACTGCTTGTGCAGGAATTTTTTTTTCAGGTGAACCCCTCCGCACGAATTTTTTTTACTACGTGTGCAAAAGTCACAATTGGACCTTCCTTCTGCATGAATTTTTTTTTACCTTCTTCTCTGCATGAATTTTTTTCTTGGCATTTTCCCTTGCATGAATTTTTTTTGTTTTTTTTCCCCACCCCCCCCCCCCCCGCCATCACTTTTCTAATGGTTCATCCCTAAACGAGTACGCATAGACAGTTTTGTGAACGCTTCTGTAGGACACCGTGAGTGTATTAGTGAGAGTGATATTCGGAACTCTTCGGTCAGTTTTCATATCTTGAAGTCGAGACTCTTGCGCATCAAAAGGATATTCCCGAAGTATTTGACCTTCGAAAAAAAATCTACCGTTTGTCTCTTGATTAAATTGAAGCAAAAGAAAATGATGTAAGAGAACGCATTTTCCATACTGGGTTCTCTTACTATGATAAGAGGACAGAATCTTTTTTTAGATCCAGAAACTATTTTAATTGACCAATGGCTGATGTCCTTCTCATCACATGGTTGATTTCAATGCGCCAAGTGGAAACCGCGCAGCCATGGAACGAGATATAAATAGATTCCGTGCTAAAATTAGATTCTGTGTCCTTATCATATCAGACGGGGTTATGTTCTCTTTCCCCATTTTCTCTTGATTGAAGCGAGACAGGAGGAAGATCTGGTCGGTACGTCGAGTCAAGAAGTGCTTTAAGAGCATTAAATTGATGTGCGTCCCTTTTTTGAATGGTGAAACAGAAAATAAACGTTGAGTGAAATTTTGAATACTTTAAATCCCTTCTTGAAATTCCCTCTGAGCGTAGCAAGCAACCTCTTCCGATTTTAAACTAATATTGATTTAATTTTCATTTTATATGGTATAATATTTGGTTTGAAGCGCGGACCTTCATGACTCGCTCTCCATAACTAAATATGCAGTGAGCATGTCCACCAATAAGATTGCAGAATTCGTGGCACTGTGCGAGTTAGTTACTCCTTAGGGACGGACCATTAGAAAAGTGATGGGGGTGGAGGGTGGGGAATTTTCAGCTTGCACGAATTTTTTTATCGCTCACTGCTTATGCGGGAATTTGTTTTTCAGGTGACTCCCTCTGCACGAATTGTTTTTACTACGTGTGAAAAAGTCACAATTGGACCTTCCTTCTGCATGAATTTTTTTTTACCTTCTTCTTTGCATTTTCCCTTGCATTAATTTTTTTTTTGTTTTTTCCCCACCCCCCCCCCCCCCCGGGTTACTTTTATTATGGTCCGTCCCTTATAGATAAAGGGCTTAATTTCTAAAGAGATTGGCGCTACATTGGAAATTGAAATTTAAAAAGCAGGATTTATCAAACCAGTTGATAAGTTAGGTTGTCCATTAAATTATTTGTTAAACCTCCTTCTAGCGTCAGGATTGACATTTTTTTTCAAATCGGTTGTGGTATACCTTTAAAGAAAGATTTAAAGTTGATGATAAATGAAACAAATACAAGCATGCTTTCTTTGTAAGCTTGCAAAGAAAGCATGCTTGTATTTGTTTCATAGAGACTGGAACAGCTTGCCATGACCAAATGCAGTGTCAGCGATGAGAGAGCCGAACAAACCTTGAAAAAAGTTGGTGTGATTAACACTCGGAATTAACTGACTTTGACCACATCACCTTCACATCGGCCACCATAGGCCTTTGCAGGTTACAAAATAAGAATTAAGCTTATCATTGATTTGTAGATCATTGAATGTACGGTAGCATAATATTAGTTGATATTATTATTGCATCTTATTATAGCTTCTACGGCAGATATCATGATCCTGGAAGACTTGGAGGTCTCAACGAAACCTTTGAAGCGGAAAGAAGCCTTCCAGGGAGATACTTCAAAAGATTCAAGACAGTCCATCCCAACAGCTTCGAACATGTGGTCCGAGTTTGTCGGCGGTGTCTCTCTCCATGGCATACGTTTTGTTTATCTTAGACGTCCTCTTTGGGCGCGAATCGGATGGCTAATTGTTCTCCTTGCTTTTTCGGCCTACTTTTTGTACACTGCGACGAGGTCAGTGACTAAGTATTTGAAGTATCCCATAAATACCGTTATAACTCAGAAATACGTGTCAGAGTTGGAATTTCCAGCCATCTCAATTTGCCCATTAAACTTGGTAAGCAAGAAAAAACTTCTTGCCTCAGACGGAGATGCAACGTTTGTCAAATACGGCTTAAACGACCGCGTCTGTGAAGTAACTGCTTCTGTTCGGGGAGCAATATCTTGTGGTTTAGCTATGGTTTGCTGCTGTTTAGACTTTCTGTTGCTTGATGTATCGACACTTCTTCCAATTTGTACCAATCAGTTCAAACAAGAACTCATAAAAGCACAAGCCGACGCTGAAGTTTACTTCAACGCTAGTAAATTTTATCTGCAGTACGGTCAGAACATTGAGGAAATGCTAGGTCCGCGTTTTTGCGTCTTTAACAGAGACTTGCTGCACCCGTGCAACGCTGGAAACTTTACGGCATCAGTAACGGACTTTGGTTCATGCCAAACATTCAACGCTGGACTGGAGGGTCCAGACTCAGTAAGAAAGGTGACTTTGTCCGGGCCAGGAGGTGGATTGAACCTTTTATTAGATGCAAAAAAAGACGATCATGTGATAGGAAGGTTGTCAGAAGGATTCAGTGTCATCATTCATAACCAGGGAGAATTTTTTACTTCTTGGGATGGAATCAATGTTGGGCCAGGCACTCTGGCAACAATTACCTTACATCAACAAAGAGTGAGTAATGATGATGAGAATGACAATGATAATGGCAATGACAAGGATAATAATAATGATGATGAAGATGATGATGATAATGGTGATGATGGTTATGGCAATGGCAATAATTATACTACTACTACTAATACTAATAATAATGATAATAATAATAACAATAAAGGATTCTTATCCATATCCCGTAGGCTCATGGCGCTTTAGAGCGTAGTAGTTAAAAAAGAAATTGACTGATCCACGGCTTGGGTCAGCGACGAAGCAACAATGCTCTTCTCCAAATACGAATTTTTCCTCCCAAACTGAAGTTGAGAACTTTGTAAACTGACTCGACTGAAAAATCCTGTTTGGTCCACGAGAAAAAAGAGCCACAAGAGAAGAATTGCGAGGTATCACGCTTGTGTCCGACCCTCATCATTAATCATATGATCAGTAAAGTGCTTGAGTAGTTGTTTAAATTAACAAATAAATAGGCGTTATTGACCAAGCGCGAGGTCAAGATATCTGCATATTGGCCGAGTGCTTTTTTGCGTTTTTATTGACCTAGAGGTAGTTGAGGTCAATAAAATCGCAAACTGAGAACGAGACCAATACTAATATCCAGCCATCTTGACCGAAGAAACTTGGCCAATTAAAGGATGAGATTGTTATATCATGGCCGTTTTGCTGTGTTTTGTTTCACGGGACAACGCGGGAAATCCCGAGCGGGAAGTATAGGCTCATCTTGCTCGCTCGGGTAGCCAATCAGAACCCAGGATTTGCCTCATCTTGCGCGCTCGCGCAACCAGCCGTATAATAAATGTCAATATTAATTCTTCTCAAAATGTTTGCTATCAAGAAACTTATTACCCGGAGCGACCGACTCTTATACTTTCTCTTCGAGTAAACATTCCTTAACACTTTGAATTCCCGCCAATTTGGTTCCCGCTCATTTCCCGACATCCACCTTGTCCATAGACAAGAATAGAAAGAATCATTGAATGCACATGGAAATACATCTATTCGTTAACAAGTCTTGGCAACATGCAGCTTTCAGCCAATCAGTAAATAGAGAAGGGGTGAACTATTTAATAATATCATAGATGGTACGTAAGTCGACATGGTAACGGGCTCCTTTATACATTGCGCTCTATTCTTTACTATCTGCTTTAAAAGTATTCACAAAATGAGAAAACAGAGATTACTTCTACTGTTCTTTGTCAGATAGCCAACCAATGTGTGTGACCAAGCGAAGCAGGAAATCAGAAAATTTCTGCTGTAAGTCAAATGGAATGGTCTATTTTGGTTCGATCCGACCGAAATATTTATGACCACTTTTGAAGGTGGTCCCGAGAGACCAGTTGTTCTGCCCACCGAAATGGCGCGTTCCATTTGGTCATTTCTGTTACCTTTCTCTTTGTTTCGAAATGGCGCCGGTACTGGGAACGCGCGTTGCTATGGAGCGGGTTTGTTCATCTGAAAGTACCGTTTCATTCGGCAAAAGAAATTCAGAAATCTAAAAGGGAATTTTTGTTAAATGGTAAGTGCCCAGGGAACCCCAAGTGAATGTCCTGTTTAATGATACCCGTTGCTGACTATTTTCCTATTTCACAGATTAAGAACCTCGAGTCGCCTCACGAAACAATGTGTCAAGAGAAACAATTGAAGACATATCGAACCTACACTATAGGTGGCTGTCTATACGAATGTGTGATGGAAAACGTGTTAAAAAACTGTAAATGCCGAGGAACAGGATATTTGGGTATGCCATTCATATTTCTTTACTCTGTTAATCCTAAGCCATTCCGTTCTCTTTGCCTAATATGCTCCATCACGTTCAACCGAACTTTATATTTCACAGGATGAACATATAAGCACCAAATACTCGCAGAAACGATGACATTATGTACGCCGCTCATACTCTGATAGCTTTAATTTTTCATGGCACATCTAAGCTCATATATATTCTAACCCTTTGCTTCCTTTACAGCTGATTCCTCCGTACGAACATGCCGTCCGTCTGACCAAGCGTGCGTTCTCCAGGAAACACGTATGTAGTCATATTACTGATAGTCGTTTGCGCCAGCTATAAATTAGATCTGTCAGTAAGATGTCTTAAATTTACTGTGAAAAGTTATCATGAGATTACTTCGGTTTTGCCTTAAAAAGTCTTGCGCTTGCTTCTCAGCCAATCAGAATCAAGTGTTAGCTTTGCGGTCAAGATCTGATTGGTTTTGAGTTGGCCGTATTCATCTGCTATAATTGGTTAAAGTAATTGCTTTGGTTTTGGCTTTACGACAACCAATTGGAAACCGTTCAAACATGTGACGTTGCGGAGTTGATCATGGAATTGAATGAAATATCTTTAAAATGACTAAATAGCATCACAACCGCTCATCTTCCAAACTTTATTCCAGAATGTATCTCTTGTATTAGTATTGCCGCGAAATAGCCGTTGAAACATTTCCTACCAAATTATGCTGGGGGCAAGGGCCCTAGTAGGGAAGAGCAACGCTCATGGTATTGGAATTAGTATGACGTTTTCTTCTCCACGAAACTTCAAATTTTTCTCCAATTTCTACCGAAGAGATAATGTCGTCGAACAACTTGTCCAAATATGTTTCCGCGTTAAATTTAAGTTAAAATTTGTCATTATGATTTCATGCAGTTCAACACAACATTCAAACAGGCTGTGACTGCCCAGTACCCTGTAATGAGATAAGATATACCACCGAAGTGTCCTATTCCAAGTTTCCTGATGTTGGCACTGCACAAGCCGTTATACTGTCAGGTTTTGCAAGCTCATTGGAACAAATAATGTAAGTGGACGGTTAACAGGCACCCTTTTCTAGAGATGCCTGGTTACTTATTGGACCCGGAAAGGTGCTTTATGATCTCAATGTTTAAAACGAGAATCACAAAAGCATTCGCCGTGTTGACTCCGACAAAAAGATGGAACTCAAATCCAAAAAGTGACCTACTGATTTCAAAAAACGGGGCCCTGGTTACAAAATTGTTCACACACATAAATATGTGTTTGTCAGGTATAGGCGACGATTTTAAAACTATTGTCGTAACTAGCAGTAATCTCAATTTTACTTTAAACAATCAATAAAACACCCCCCCCCCAAAAAAAAAAAATATATATATATATATATATATATATATTTATAGATATATTGGCAGAATAATATGGTTTTCCAAGCGATGACTTCCAGTAGAAGGATCAAAAGAGGTACCGTGCTTCAATGTGAATTTTAGTTAAGTGTAAAATGAGGCGTCATGAAGCAAACTTCTAACTGTTCCGGCTTTTAATGCAACGTTTCCGCCTTCGGCCTTCTTCAGAGTGGAACAATATTTACACCAATATATATATATATATATATATATGTATGTATATAGGCGACGGTGTATAGAGCATTCCGTTTACAAAGCAACGCCGACCAAAGGACATCAATGTTGTTTTGCAGAGATCGGTTAAAAATTTAAGAGCATCACTTTTCTTTGATATGCGTACAGCTGGTGACCGCCAGGGTGGCTCGAAGCTCTAGTCGTGATATCTTTTTTAGTATATACTAAGGCAGTGGATAGCGTTGAAGGTGCGCTCTGATTGGCTAGTCAAACTCCGAATATCCTGTGCTATTTACCTCCGAGCAATATGGCGTCCCGGATTGCATCCATGACAAGCGAAGAAATCATCCAAATTAACAACGAAGCAGTTCCTGAAACCTCCAAGAAAACGACTAAATTGGGATTGGCCTCGTTCAGGGGTAATGGCTTATGTTTTTAACCCGGAGTTTATCGATAAAACCCAAAGAGAAAGGTCTTGTTTACAAACGCAAATTAATCTTGCGTAACCAAATTTGATGTCACTTGTTCACTTGAGAACCAAAGTTGAATTATATTTCTTACAGAATGGTTTCAAATACAGAAAGAGTTTGCAACTCCATTTGAAAAAATGTTGCCACTAGAACTAAACAAATTTTTTTTCCTGTCAGCGAGAAAACGAGACGTACGGCAGTAATTACAACAAAAAATATTCTTACGGCGACCCGCGCTGCGTTGGATTGTCACTTGAGAAGTCCTCCATTTTCCAAGCCATTTTCTTTTTCTGGTGTACATTATCTCACTGTTTCAGTATATACTAAAACAACTATTCACCTCAGTGTCGGTGGCTAGCGGTGGATATTTACCTCGTCGCTTCGTGGCTCGGTAAATATCCACCACTGGCCACCTCCACTTCGGTGAATCATGGTGAATAGTTGTTATAACTAGCCTGATTCACAGAAGATCCGAGGTCGCTCTATCTCACTCCCTCCCTCCCTCCCTTCCCTGAGCAGGGAGTGAGAGCTAGCGACCACGTACCGTCTGACAATCAGGCTTAATTCTTACATTTTTTTTTTTTATTTTTACATGCGTTTTTCGTTTTTGTTGTTAAAGTTGTAGACACGTATACTTAGTTTTGCTTTGTTACGTTGTTTTTTCGCAGCAATAATTCTGTTTTTCTCCAAATCGGTTACCGAGGCCTTAACTACGAGCTGCATGAACAGGAAGAGGCCTTTGGTATCGAAGCTTTGCTAGGTACTGGTGTAAACTCCTATATGTTTATAATTATATTATCTATGCATCAGTCAATCCGTTTTCCGAGAGCCCGCGTTCCCTTTACCAGCGGTCAAAAAGGACGACTTCTGGGCGTGACAAGGGAACGCAGGCTCAAGAAATGAGATTGTTTATGAGCGTACTTACCTGGGCGCCAGTTCGCTGGTTCAGTTACCACACACACACAATTATAAGATCCTCGCTGTCTTCTGTGGAAGGCGCTTAGCCTGATGCTTTACCGCTGCGCAAGTGTAGCTACCAATGCAAGTGATTTGCCTCAGATGTCGTCTTGTACAAGACTGACAGAGAAACTTTACCAGGAAATGTTCAAGGAGCACGTCCACACCTATTTACACAGAGAGACCTTGGCTTTAATACTGAGTAGTCGTTTGTGTTCGTTTGTATTAAAATAGTAGCGATAAAATAACCAGTGCTTTATTATATCATAATACAGGGAATGTTTAAGGGTTTTCGTGTCTATAGCTGTTAGAGAGTACTACTTGTTGGAATTCGTATCACAACATTCTACTCTATCCTTCAGACACCATGTGCTAACTGGCTCTTGTTTACTCTCTTGATATTCTCACTTTCGAAATGTCTCCATACGTTTGTCTGTGTTTATTTTCTTTATTTGTCTGTATATATTTATCTGTTTTTGTTTACTGGTTTTGTATTCCTCGATATAGCTATTTCAGTTGTCGTGTTTGCCTGTGCTGATAAGTTTTCAAGTCTCTTTTTAGTCAACACCGTATGGATTGTATACCTATCTCTTTTCTTGTCTGTATTTCCGAGTAGCACTCTGTTCATTATTCGCACGCCTTTTCTGCTTGTCTATCAGTTTGTTTCTCTACCTCAAGGCGTAGTTGACATGTAACTCAATGTGTATCATGCTGTTTATAATTTTCTGTTACAGGAGAGGTTGGTGGTAACCTGGGCCTATTCCTCGGCTGCAGTCTGATGACAGTTTTTGAATTTGCCGACTTTCTTATCGCCTTGATATACGTCCGTAAATTACGGAAACATTACCCGTTGTAATACTCTCATCGTTTTTCCCGCTAAAGTTTAAGTTACCAAAGTGCCTCAATAGCCATTTCCAAAGGGAAAAGTATATTGCTGTAACTCGCTTTGAACTCTTCACAAGAAAGACACCAGGATGACCGTTCGCATTTTATTATTTATACTGAGATGGGAAATGAAAGGATGTTAGATATCTTAGATAACTTATTGATTGGTGTAGCGGGTTTGAAACTAAATGTTTTTGTAAGTCATGACTTAAAGCTACCTCTGACCTTGGTGGGATAAAGACTGCGTGGACGCGGGATGCCGGCGCGAGGTCCCTCGGAACCTCCACGGATATCAGTCCTAAGGGCTTACTTTCTTGGGAGGAGAGGGCTTTTGTAATGCTACAAAAATTCGCAGATCCACAGTTTTGCTTTCCGAGACCTGTCGACGTCATGTTGTATTTCTCTTGTAGGCCAACATTTTTATTCTTAGCTTTGCACCGTTTTTCCTGACCCTTAGCTTATTCACGCTAATGAAATTAAAAGAAAACCAACTTAGGCCTGAACTTCATGGTTCAAGTTTGAAGTCCATTTGCTCGTCATTGCTTAGTCCAAAAATAACGCATATTGATGTGTTTCCTCGCATACGAAAAATAATTTTATAGTCGAAGAATTCATTTTATCAAGAAACGGATAATTGAATTATTTTTTTTATTTTGATTTGCAACGCTCTGTCGGTCAATAGGATTTGAGCTTAATACCTAAATAGTTTTGTTTTTCATAAAAAAGTCAACATTCGCCAAGTTTTCTAGCCATTCGGCACATCACTGAAGTGTACATAAAAATATCCTTTTCAGCTGTCTTTAAATTGCGACACCTTTTTTGCTTTCCCTGTGTTCATCAAGATAACATATTCATCCAAATTAAAGCTTCCGCAATGACAATTAACAAAAAAATAAAATCGGACGAAACCGTTTGCAATCTTTCATATGGTGCGATTCTTTTCTGTTTTAGGTATTTTGAATTTAATTCTCCTTGTACTCAGCTAAAACAACACACGTTTTCAGCATTTTCAATAATCTCTAGTACGTCATTCGTTTATCTAGTGTATGTTGTTATATATGCAGATCACAAACAGGAAATAGGACTCAGATAATGTCGTAGCAAGCTGAGTAGTTGGTAGTGCATATTGTATTCAAGATTTCCTGCAACGTAAATGTATGGTAATAATTGTCTTAAGATACTGTTTATTTTTCGCGGCTAGTCTCTTCTGGAATCTTCGTCGGACACTGTCATTGCTGCAATACCGCAATTTGCGCTCATTCAATGACTTTTTTAATTGGAAGTTCTTTAAAATTTGAAATAATGATATTAGTAGAGAGATTTGCGTGCTTCGTTAACTGTCAGAAGTTTATTTAAGGAACAAAGTGTTCAAGATCACTTTATGGCAATTTGCGGGAAAGTTTGATGATCAAATATCCAAAACATTCCTGCCAGGGGCCATCGTTTAGCCGAGTGAAACACTGCTTCTCAACCTTGCCCGAAAACGTGACAAGTTTTGAAGCTTTTATATCTTCAACAGAAAGTGAAATTCGGTGAGAGTATAGTCGTAAAATACGCTAATATTCTTGACGTAAAAGCAATTAGCACTATTCCCATAAAATATTTTTTTTTTCTAGAAAAAGACGGTTTGGGAAACGCGTTATCTTTCAATGTCTGTGCAGCGCGATAGGCGGATTCAGAGTCTAAACAAAAAGTCGTCGACAGATAATTTTGGCCGTGAAAATGTATATACCCTCTTGCTATCATATCCATATCCAAACGCCTCACAAAATGCAACCTGCATTGACTATTAAGTCACCCCAAGAAAAAGAAATGTACATAGTTGACTTCGTGTCATTTAATAAAAATCAGACAAGCTTAAAACCCTCAAGCCCTTGTGATTTGTGGATTGATAATTTTAAATTTGGGTTTATCTAAAATTTCTCTCTCAAATTTCACGTTGATAGAAAATTCCAAACTTCGTAACAATCTCGCTAATCAATTTTTATTATTGACTGTCTCGAACATTGCGATCAATGACATCCAAAAAGCAAGCATGGCTTGATGGAAATTATTATAAACAAAGGTAGATTTAAGAGGCTTTACACATTTAAAATGTAAATGTCTGAGAGGGGATCGGAAGTCAAAAAATGCATTATACTTTGCGATCGCCATAAAGGTAAAAACGCGCCCAATCTGAGTCGATAGGCAGTCTGCGTTTGTTCCTCGCCTGAACAAAGAAAGTTCCGAACTAAACTTACCGTAAAACTCGCAGAAAAAAAATTCGTAAGAGTCCAGTCATGAGTTTAGCAACGGTGGAAGTTTTGCTAGCTTTATCATTTGGTGTGCTGGTTTTGATCGATCTGGTAGGGAACACCTTGGTCATACTTGTTGTCCTTGGTAACCGTTATATGCAGTCACCGATGAACTATCTGCTCGTAAACCTGGCGGTCGCTGACATTGTAATCGGTGTCTTTGTAGTACCTCAGTATGTTCTCTACAAAACATTTGAGCATCCGCGAGGAACCGCAGGAGACTGGCTTTGCAAGTTTGTCACCGGAGGAAATTTCATTTGGGTGGGAGGTGCAGCTTCGCTGTTCACTCTAATTTCAATTGCGTTTGACCGTTTCTTTGCTATTTTGTACCCCTGCAGGGCTTTTGGTAAAATAACCACCCGAAAGCTTAGGTTATTGATAATCGCAAGTTGGGCTTTTGCGGTGCTGAAGGACGCCACCCCCTTTTTCATCATGAACTATGATGTGGAACTGGACTTCTGTATGGAAAGATGGTCTGATCTGGCGTCCGCACACGTCTTCACAGGTGTTATCTTTGTCATAAACTCCTTAACGGCTTTGTCTCTGATGGGTTATCTCTACGGAAGAATTGTTTACGGTTTGTGGTTTCGTGCAAGTTCTGAAAGAGACCCGTCCAAATCCGCTCTTTTACGGGCAAGGAAAAAGATCACAAAAATGATTCTGATTGTAACTGTGATATATGCTTTGTTTTGGACTCCCGTAGTCGTGCTTTATTTTCTGGCCTACTATGACATACCTAATATTGGTTACGGCTCTGTCGCTTATAACACTTCTGTTCTCTTCGTTTGTCTCAACTCGTCAATAAATCCTTTTGTTTACAGCTTTCATAATGAAAGATTCCGTACCGGCCTTCGGGACTTGTTCAAGCCACGAGGGGCGAGTACAAGCCCTGTCTCAATCGCCCGGGACGTGTTAAACCACAGAGGACGGAGAAAAAAGCACAGAAGTAAGAAGAGAACTTCATTCTTTATTCGTTGGAGTGCCAAGGTTGACGTCGAAGAAAGGGCATAAAATCGCAAGAAACGTTTATGGCTACACCAGAACTTGACGAAGGGGGTAGGGGAACAGCGGTTCTGTTTACTGTGAAGGGTACAAATTAACAAGTTGGCCTTTGACACTCCACTCGCCTTGCACCCAAGATCCTAGAGACATTTTAACTGCTTGATCATGAACCGTCAAGAGCCTCGAAATACGCACCACCTTAAATTAGTACCCAACAACTTAGCAACTTTGGCATTTTGAGTAATCTGATTAGCTTAGTATCTCGGGATATTCACCTGTGCCTGTTAACCAAAATAGAATATAACTTAACACAGGAGTACGTTGGTGAAATATTGTAGAATTTTATCAGCAATTTTTGTCTTTACAAAACTGTAGTAATGAAGGTAGAATATCGTGTATGAGGTTTATAAAGCCACCAAATTTATAATTTTCTCAACTTTAATGATTATAGTATTATGTTGGTTTTCCTGAGGGTTCCCCGTAGGGCATGTAGACATCGATTCAAAACAATATATTTATATCAACAACCGAATTAAGGCTTCCGCATTCATGAACTATCTATTCCTTTGATGTTGCCCGCGGCAGGTTGTTGGGGGGCGAGACAATGAAACAAGAGAGTAAGTGTCAAATAAGAGGAAAGCTTTAGGGACGGACCATTAGAAAAGTGATGGGGGGGGGGGGGGTGGGGAATTTTCAGCTTGCACGAATTTTTTTTTTCGCTCACTGCTTTTGCAGGAATTTTTTTTTTCAGGTGAACCTCTCTGCACGGATTTTTTTTACTACGTGTGAGAAAGTCACAATTGGACCTTCCTTCTGCATGAATTTTTTTTTTTTTACCTTCTTCTTTGCA
Source organism: Ricordea florida (assembly GCA_949710005.1). Taxonomy (NCBI): domain Eukaryota; kingdom Metazoa; phylum Cnidaria; class Anthozoa; order Corallimorpharia; family Ricordeidae; genus Ricordea; species Ricordea florida. The sequence goes on along the minus strand of OX453275.1, from coordinate 27,051,810 downwards.
TGGATTTTTTTTTTGGCATTTTGCCTTGCATGAATTTTTTTTCTGTCCTCCATGCGAAGCGCGCGTGGAGCAGAGCCCCATACTCATGGAATATGGTCAACCTCTTTTCTTTTGGTTGTCACGTGACTGACCGAGCGTACGTACGTACGTCCGTACGTACGTACGCGTCTACAGATTGTACGGGTAGGGTAGGGGAGACTATCAAAAGGAAGGGAGGGGTATCTCAGGCTTGTCTTGGGAAATCCACATCTTTTATATTGGACATTCACAATATGGTCAATTGACAGCTGTCAAAACGGGATAGCTACTGACCAGCATCACATGACCATATTGTGGGCTCATGTATCAACTCATCGAAGTGACGTGATTTATTTGGAAGCTGTTCTGGTAGCCCGCATATTTTTGGCGGGAAATTGCGTTGACGACTGAAAAAGAAATTTTCAGTTCATTGTCTTTTTGAGACACAATATTACTACTCTACACTGTTAAAGTTTTACTAAAGGATAAACGAAACAATTTCTATTGCTATGTCAACAAACAATAGCAGAGAAAATATAATTTGCAGAACACAGGGTTCAGGTGAAGAGCAACGGGAAAGAGAGCAAGAATTAACTGAGGAAGAATGAGCGAAGTAGATCGCCAAAGAAGGCGCGCTCGGGAAAGAGAAAGGAGACGAAATTATAGCGAAGAACGCCGACAAGCAGAAAGAGTCCGGGCTCGAGAAAATAGACAAAATGTTAACGAAGAACGCCGAGAAGCGGAAAGATTCCGTGCTGTGGAAAACAAACAAAATTGTAGCGAAGAATGCCGAGAAGCGGAAAGACTTCGTGCTGTGGAAAACAGACAAAATTTTAGCGAAGAAAGCCGAGAAGCGGAAAGATTCCGTGCTGTGGAAAACAGACAAAATTGTAGCGAAGAAAGCCGAGAAGCGGAAAGACTCCGTGCTATGGATCACAAATTTGCATAAGTTTTGTCTGCAAAATATTTGCTCACTGATGCGTGACTCAGCACTCGCACTTTCCACTTTCCCTTAAACTTGACACTTGACTTGGAAAACCGACTTCTAAACAAACCTTCTTCAGAAAAATGATCTTCTGAATGCACTACTTTTGAATGAGAAGCAAACTGATGAAAGATTTCAAATTTTTATGTCCTTTAATCATATAAACATCTCCCCTGTCGACGGCTAAGAAATACTCCCGCGGGAATTTTCTGTTGGCGGCAAATTGCAGAATGTAGCGCTTTCACTGGCAGCTTTTCGCGTTGTCGACGTTGTCATTTAGTGCGTCGATTGAGAACTTTGGTTTCAACGCCGTTGTTTTCGTAAAAAATGTTCTTCTTAATTGTAAAATGTCTCAAATGTATGTTAGTCATTCACGTGTTGCGTTGGACCAGGTCTACTTATAGTTCACACTTTTACGGTTATTTATTTCTTTTGTTAAGTAACTACAGCTGATTGTAGTGAATAAATGAGGGCCGTAATTTTTTAAACTTAGAATGTAATTAAGAAAACATTTTTCATTCTCGTGAAAAATTTTTTTCGGGCTGGTAGATGTTGGTTACAGCTTGCCCGAACGGCAATCTGTAAAATTAATTTTCTTTGCACCCTGCTTGGAGTAAACATTTATTTTGCCGAGTAAACATTTATTTATTTATTTTGTTCGTTTTAACACGAAAATGACAAGAGTTGTGTCCTGCATTTCCCAGTAACGTGTACAAATCTTTTAAATACATTTACGCAAATAGAATGGTTAATTTCATCAGGAATAGAATACAGTACATCTCAGGTATATTAAGGGCTGGGTCATCTTTTCCCTAGACAAAAAGTGAGGGGGTGGTCAATCTTAGAAACAGTTCATACAATGTGGACAAATCTTGGCTGCAGGTTACATCTCCACTTAATAGATAACTTGACGTTGTTGTTTTACTTGAAATGTGTCACGTGACCAAACAGACCACTTCCGGTTAAATTTTGAGAGCTTCTGCAGACATGGGAAAACGTTTCTTTATCAGCGTATTGTTCTGTAGTTTTACTATCTGCCCAAGAACCGTACCCATTGTAATTGGAACGGTTGTCAAACCTTGCTGAAAGTCTCTTTAAATAGCGTGTGTAAAGTTACATTAGTAACAGTTCTTTGGTCACGTGACTTGGACATCCATTCCAATTACATTGGGTATGGTACTTTGGTAAGTAGTCAGACTACACAATAAAATACTGAATAAGTATTGTTCTTCTCTGTCTGCAGAGGCCTTAAAATCTTAACCGGAAGTGAGCTGTTATTTGGTCACGTGATTGGTTGCCATGGCAACAACACTATTAAATTAAGTTGTTTTGAGCCGTCGTTTACCATAGCTAAGTTAGAAGCCTTCTGTGCCCATGGTTCTCCAGATAGACCACCCCTGGAAGTTTTACACTAAATAACAACTGACCCACTCCTTAATATACCTGAGATTGATAATTTGTGTTTTTTGTAGAATATACTCCATGAGTTTGTAGGTAGAAAGACCGTACTTATGGCAGACGAAAGTTTAGACAAAAATCATAGCAAGTTAACCGACCTCGACACTTTCAATATTTTAGAATGCTTTTACAGTTTAAAGTGAAATGAAAGTGCTAACGGGAGCCCCGCTTTTAGGCTTGGCTAAATCTATATATTAACTTAAATTATTGACGTGAATGTTGGGTTAGGGGAGGGATAGGTGCACAGTTGCTCAGTTACTGACATTGATCCCGCTCAACCGCACACTTTTTAACACTCCGGGATATTTATTTATATTTGTCCGTTGATTTTGTCTGCTCTACAGACTGATCAATAAACGCATCGTTCATCTTTCCCTTCGGTAACGTTTCTAAGGAGTTCTCGCCGATTATGAGAAAGCTGCAGAGCTGATCTGACGAGCTGTTATGCATACTGCAGCTGTACATACCAAAAATCAGTAGTGAAAGAGCAAGCATATTTCGTTTTTGTGACTACTGCGTTTGCGCAGCAGTCACTATTGCGATCGTCTGAGTTTTCCGAAAGTAAGTAAGTAACAATAGAGTATACTTCGGAGCCAATCAGCACAACAAATATATATATCTTGTGGTCTCTCGCGAACACTTCGTATCAACGATGGTGTGCCGATGGTCCTCGATGACAAACGAAAATCTCATCTGCCTCGTGGTGTGATTTTCATCCGATCTCAGCTTTGGGAAGGAATTTCTGCAATTGATCGAGGTGAGTGTATTTAACATTTACTTCTCTCACAGCTTTCATATTTTGTTTCTAACCGATCAGATGAAAGGTTTCGTGAGTATTTTTCCGCTTTTAGGTCGATATATACGACGAATTTCTATGGTATTTCAACCTGATTTGACGACGCGTGATAAACAACACGTACGGTTGCCGATACTCGATAAACAACACGTACGTACGTACGCTTGCCGATACTCCATAATTTGGAAGTACACAAGCCTCGTATGAGGAAAACCTACTTGAATCTTTACTTAACTGAGTCTCTTCGGAGGATAATTGAGCCTCTTCGGAGGAATATTGAGCCCCATTGTGGGATAATTGAGACTCTTTGGAGGAATATGAAGCTCCATTGTGGGATAATTGAGCCTCTTCGGAGGAAGATTGAGCATTTAAGGATTAAGGGAAAACATGATCGTCTTTGCCATTGTGGGAATATTGAGTCCGTTTACGGCATAAACAAATCCTTTTCGGTAAATCATAACCCTACATTACAAGGAGAAAGTGCTTGTCAAACTACTCTACGTAAATATTTTAGTGATCGATATGAAAGCTGTGGTAAATGATTACGAAAGGTCTTATGAAATAATTATTCCAGGTAACTGTGATATGTTAGATGTAAATAATGATGGTACTGTCTCGATTATCCGGACATCGATTATCCGGACTTTTTCTCTGGTCCCGTTTTTTTCATGAATATTTATTACCTTAGATGTTAAAAACTTTAGGACTTCGCCATGCGATCTCGTTATAAGACTTTAAAGCAAACTAGTATGTTTCAGTTTTTTAGAAGGGATGAATAGGTTCTCATTTATTAACACTGAAGGTGATAGACCTTCACACATGTATTTGCAGGTATGAAGCAAACTTTTAGAATTAAAAATGTGTTATCTTTATTTCTTTTGTTTACATTGTCTCATTAATATTCATATTTTCGATTATCCGGACTCTCGATTATCCGGACTATTTACCCTAGTCCCACCGAGTCCGGATAATCGAGGTTCGACTGTAGTTCAAAATTGAGCCTTCATTACTGTGTACAGACTGACTGTCGGAAAGCTTTGTAAACAATCGAAAATCAATGGGCACATGTATTCTAGAGACAGGGAACCATCCAGAATTCCTGTCAAATTCCTGGCAACTGGTATCTTTGTATACCACTGACAACAAAACAGCTATAGACCCTATTTATACCAACCTGCCAGAATCTCAAGTACAGTTACACATATTAAGAAACATATTTTTCAGACCACAAATCAATATGTGCATTAATTAACTGTTTCAACACAGAAATATAACTTCACTAGAGACTTTGTTGTATCTTATGGGAAGAAGGATGCAAGCACACCTAGATGTGATATGATAGATACCAAAGACTAGTACATAATGCAATCACTACAAAGATTTAGTGATGTTCAATAATGTCCCAATCCCAGTGCCCCTCTCTGTCCTCTTACAGTCATTGTCAGGTAAATATCCACCATTTAATTTGTTATAATGTAATTGATTTGACTAATATTGTATCCGCTATTTACTAATCAGCCATAATTCTTTCTTTATTGACAGTCATTGCAAGTCAATCTATTTACAGGTGAATTAATAACTTTTTCTTTTCTTTTTTCAGTCATGGAAGATTCCTCAAAACCAGCTACTAACACCACTAGTGCTGTGACACAAAACAATGAATTTGTTGGTTATATACATAATGTTTCCCCTGTTAATGTCAATTACAAGGAAAAGATCTAACAATAACTAGAGCAGTGTGCTTCTCACCAAGAAAGAATAAGATTTTCGAAGATTACAGTGAATAGAAGAGCCCCATCAAAGTTAAAAAGTTCAATGTCGATACCTCTTCAAACACCAATGATATATTGATGGGAGATAGTGTAGTACTTGAATGCTATCCACAACTTGACTTCTCAAGATCACAAATTAAATCTTCAACCACGCTTTCATCAGTCAAGTCTGTCCGAATTGGTCAACATGTAACTTTCAAGGCCAAAGTTACCAACATGTCCAAAGAGGAAAAAGTAGGAGATTTAACTCTTCTGAACTGTACCCTGCTTGTCCCTTCAGCTTCAATCAAAATGGTATTGTGGGAGAATTTTATTAACCAAGTTGAAAACAACCGTACATACATGTTCCATAATGTAACAGTACAATAGGACAAATATCATGACAATGTTTATTTGAACACAGCAAAATATGGAACAGAAATAAAGCTCACAAAAGATTTTACTGAAGTCGTAGCTGTGCCACTTACTCAAGATACCACACAATTTGTATCCACAACCATTGAAGGAGAAATATTAGGAATCACTACAATCAACTCATATTTCTCTTGCTTTAAGTGCAACAAGAAACTGCAACAATCTACTTCAGCAACCTATTTGGAGTGCAACAATTGCCACTTAAAGCAAAAACGTAAACCTTCATCTAAACATTGGTATGCCCAAGTACTGGTGCAGCACTCTAATAATAAGAAAATATCACTAGCACTTTTTGAGGAGCCTATTAGGCAAATACTGGCCATTCAAAACAAAGAAAGCCTCATGCCAACGATAAGTGAGGAAGTCCTCACAGATGTTTTGTTCAATCTTCCATCAGTTAAGTTCACATGCAACACAACATCCAGAGTAGTGTTGAAGATTGCTGCAAACATGTAACTTATCTGCTTTTCACAAAGAAAAAAAAAAAATTTTTGTTAACATCATAGTACATCATAGTTAACATCATAGTCTTACATCATGTAAGACTTAGTTACATGTATGACTGTAGTAAGTTGTGTTTCATTAAGTTTTGCTTGTTTACTTTGTCAGTATTCTTTCGAGCAAACCAAACACTAACTTGAATTGTTGCACAATACATTCAGTATGTTTTGTTCTTGTTACTTATAGCTTTACAAAATAACGATATAGCGACTTCTGTTTAATAGATCTCACAAAGTTGTTCTATAATTAAATAGTTGCCATGATCCGTTACCATGATCTGTACCATTCTCCTTGTTTAATAACTCTTGGGTGATAAGTTGAGTAAAATAATCAAGTGTTTTTGATTGTCCAATCATTTTTGAGTTCTATTTTGGACATGATTAGTCATTACTGGTTAACTTTCACACACCATACACTCTACTTACTCTCAGTTTGACATTAAATTACCGGCAACGCCACAGTGTACTAATGAAGAGCTTTTTGTCTCTCTTTTGGGTGAATTTCAACATTCTTCAACAATTGCTTACAAGCATTAGGTAACGTCTCTAATTACCAACATTCATTGTTTAAAATAGTTGCATGCATTCTTATCCACACAACTGCACATTTACGACAATTCTACTCTTCATATTTTCACCTTCTAAGCAGTAGTCACATGCGCCTCTAGGGCGCCTATTTTTAAAGTTCGTTTTCAAAACGAAAAAATCCAGCTATAGCGTGCATAACAAATAACAGGGTTATACAAGAAAATCTTATCTTACACTGAGCCAAGAGTTTTACCTTGTGCAACAGAAGAGTTCTCTTCTTCAAATAAAGATCTTTGCATGCCAACCATTCTTTACAATACAGCTACAACATGTCTGGGGGACGTGGAGAGGGAGGGACTATGTGGGCTTTACCCCCCCCCCCCCCTCCCTCCTCACCACCACTTTTTCAGTCGTTATGGTTATTTTCTTGTTATTTATTTATTTTGAGAACTAATTCTTTGGATACAACGGCCTCGCGATTCGTTTCAGTGAGACCAATGAAAATCGCAAAAGAAACTTAAGGAAATTCAAGAAGCAATCCATTTTGCTTCGTAGTTTACAGTAGCACGCTTTTTCGGTCAAATTTGTAGTTATCAAATAAATTCCTAGGATTTTTTTTGCAAGAACGTTTGAAAAAGCCGTTCATCCTACACTCCTGTCTGAAACTAAATTCACCTTCCTCGAGTTGTACAGAATTTACTAGAATAGCTTAGCAGAATCTAATGCAAGTCTTGGGGATGTGTACGATTTTAATACGAACGCCCTAATGTGCCAACCAAACGGTACCCCCACCCCACCCCACTTGCTCCCTGAGCCAGGCAAATGACCTTTGGCTGTCAAACGTTCGTCATGTGACTCTGAAATCACGGTCACGGTAGATTTATGTGATTTATGTAACTCACCTTAGTTTGTGTTGATATTCAACTGATTTTGTTTCCCTAGGTACGTGGAACTTACTACAACAACTACAACAACTTCTAAGTTTCCAGGTCTGTGCTAATTCAATGTAATTTTTAAATCACAATCTAACAATGAGGGCAAATATTTGTGCTCACTCTAACAGGGCAACTGCGTTGTCGAGGCGTCATCGAACTTCTCAAGTAGCACAAACTAGGGAATCAGTGAGTAGACAAATTTAATGCCGAGTTAACTTTTACTTTGTCATTAGAAACCGTTCTTAATTAAGGTTACGAGAGCTCCCTAAGGGTAGTTGTCATTAATAAGGCAATATGCAATTTATTATGCCGACTGTTCCTTATATACCCGGCGAAAACTGAAAGCGGAAACTCGGATATGGCGTTCCGTTACGGACAAAATTACGAATAAATTTGTTATCAAGTTTCGAGATTGATAGTCGTAACTTCTTTAACGAGATCGAACGGTTCAAACTCATTTCCAAGCCGTTTAATATGCGGGAAAGAATGCTTTCGCAAATATATAAGTTCAAAGCTGCGCCGTTTTAGTTTTACACTTTCAATATTTCATCGAATGGCTCAAAATTATTCCAATCCCCCCCCCGGGGGGGGGGTACTCACATAAATTTCGGATAGGTGTGTGCCGCGAAGGGTCTTAAACTCTGACCCTATTTAAGGATGAAGCAAACGAAAATTGATGCCCTATTTAAGGCCCAAACACGAAAAATGACACCCTATTCAAGGGAAAAAAAACTAAAAATAGCTTGAACGGGTCAACTTTATTTTGCTTCTGTACGATTACTGGAAGTTAGCATCAAGCATAGTATAGTAGACTGCCTGATACAATTTAGGTATCCTATCTAAGGATCACACGGGAACACTATGCCAAGATGTGCAAAACTGATAACCGCAAAAACCATACCCTATCCCGCGGCACATACCTATATAGCCCATATATGGCAGTACCCCCCCCCCCCTCCGGGTTCCAACCCTTCGCGAGCACGCTGAAAGCGCGCTCTAAAATTGCCAGAGTTGCTGCAATGCAACGAAAACGTTTCGATGTACAAATACGTAGCGCTTACAATGAAACGTAAATTATATATGCTCGCGCGAATACCGAAACGGTAAGAAATAAATCGAAACGCTAAACAGTGGATCGAACTGTCACAAAAATGGATCGAATCGTCACAAAAATCAACTTGACCCAAAGCGGGAGTCTCTAACAATTCCCGGAAGTGGCGAAAATTTTCGCTGTAAATTTCCACTCAACGAATAATGTTCAGAAACCAACTTAGCGATTTTGAAGTAGAAGAATTTTCCCGGTCTTTGCATCAGAGCTTCTGGTCTTTTCTCAATTCTGCCATAACATTCGAATCGGCCGAATTCCTTTCACGACCCTTTGATGGAAACGAAAGGAGGCTCGGTGCATTATTGTCAAGGATTCGCGAATCCCACCCATAAGAAAAACCACTAATCTCAAATTTAGAACTGCTCCTACTAATTGTTAATCAATGTAGGCAATATTGTGAGACGTTTTCATTTCGCAGCCTATGCGAGGAGAGAAAATTACGTTGTTTACGTTCAAAATAGAAAATCCAACGGAGAAGTTATTTTGTTTAGTTTCAGTCAGTCAGGTTAATGTCCCAGTTCATTGACCGTAACACGCACCTGTTGTTGTTCTGTTGTAGATTATTACTGTAACTAGCGTTGAAGTGTAACTGAAACCTACACTAGCCCTTTGTTTAACTGTAAATGTAACCTGCACCAAGCTGTAATCCACCTGCAAAGTTCTGGAAGTAATAGGCCCTTTGCAGCTGGGGTCACGTGACCAAATTTTTCCGAGAAAATTTTCATATTATGGGCTATAACTTAAAGAATGCCAGAAATGGAAAGAGCGCATCGAAAATACTAAGATGGCCACGTCTGAGGCCCTTGGCATTAAAGAGTAAGTTTATACGACAGCTTGAAATTTCGGAAAATTTAGAGGATTTGTATGGAAAATGTTGTTGGAGAGCAAGGTCTTTGGTCATTATTCTGCCTACTTTGAACGCGTTATTGGATTAAACTCAGCTGTGGAGCTAAGTAACTGTGTATTCTCTGTCATCCCGTAAGATCGTTTTGCTGTTATAGTTCCCTTAACCTCCAGAAGTCTGATGAACTCTGTCGCTGCAAGCGTGGTTTCCCCCTCTGGTCCCTGATACCAAGGAGAACAGCTAAAGAAGCGTTCATTTTTTATGAGGGACGGGGGGCTGGGGTGATTCGGGAAGCACCATTTAAGAATTGCATGACCCCCCTTAGCTTGCTAGTTTTTTCACATGACCCCCCCCCCCCCCAATCCAAAGAAAGAGGAGTCAATTTCGCATCAAAAAAAATGAACGGTTCCTAAACAGCACAAAACCTATTACCACACCTGTTGGAAGAGTAACAGCAGACAACTACGTGTTAGAGTGGCTAGATCTGATGTTAGATCTGTACCCTCGGGGTAGGATTTCCCTAATCAAGAGAACCTGTGAGTGTGATTGTCATTCCTAGCCCTTTCCTTGTATGTTGCCCAAAAATCAGATGCTGAAGGGTTGACGACTGTGCGCACCGTCTGTTACACAAAGACTGAACTTATTCCTCTTACCACGACGCATTTGGGCAGGATACTGAATAGCGCCACCTTATGATACTTCTTGATCTCCTAAGAGTAATCGTCACAGGGTCCACCCTTCGCAGTGCCTCCGATATGCGGCGTCTTTGAATCTGCAGGCCTCGCTACCGTAACGCGCCCTTTACCAAGCGGATTCAAATCGTAGGAGTAACAACCCAAATGTCCCAAAATAGTTGACCGAGAGTCATAGTCTATTCTGCTGAAAGGTGGTTACCGTACCGGATAATCCAAACTGATACCTTGGTCGTCCACGGCTTGATATCTCTGAAGTTCTCCTAGAAGCGCTTCACACGACAGCAGGCTTTCGCTGGGCTAACATAGCCTGAAGTCGTGGTATTTCAGACAGAACATTGCGCCGGAAAGTGTTAGGAATCACAATCACACTCACAGGCTCTCTTGATTAGGGAAATTCTACCTCGAGGGTTAACAGATCTAACATCAGATCTAACCACTCTAACACGTAGTTGTCTCCTGTTCCTCTTCCAACAGGCTGCGAAATGAAAATGTCTCAATATTGACTACGTTGATTAAAAAGTGGTAGGAACAGTTCTAAATCTGAGATTAGTTGTTCTTCTTATGGGTAGGCATTACGAATTCTTGACGATAATGCACTGAGCCTCCTTTCGTTTCTATCAAGGCGTTGTGAAAGGAATTCGGCCGATTCGAATGTTATGGCGGAATTGAGAGAAGAGACCAGAAGCTCTTGCAAAGACCGGAAAAATTCTTCTACCACAAAATCGCTAAGTTGGTTTCTGAGCATTATTCGTTAAGTGGAAATTCACAATGTTGAAGAAGCCTGTCAAAGCGGAAGCTTTCCCCATTTCGGGGAATTGTTACAGACTTCCGCTTTGGGCCAAGTTGATTTTTGTGACAATTCCATTTTTGTCACGGTTCGATCCGTTTTTGACCGTTTCCATTTATTTCTTACCGTTTCGGTAAACTTGCGAGCATATATCATTTACGTTTTATTGTAAGCGCTACTTATTTGTACAACGAAACGTTTTCGTTGCATTGCAGCAAGTCTGGTAGTTTTAGAGCGCTCTTTCAGCGTACTCGCGAAGAGTTGGAAGTAATTTTGAACCGTTCGATGAATAATTGAAAGTTTAAAGCTACGACGGCGCAGCTTTGAACTCACATTTTTGCGAAAGGATTCTTTCCATACTAAAAGGCTTGGAATTAAAGTTTGAACCGTTCGATCTCGTTAATGAAGTTACGACTATCAATCTCGAAACTTGATAATAGAGTTATTCAATATGTATTAAAACTACTTTCGTAATTTTGTTTCGTAACGGAAAGCCATACTTGGATGAACTTTCAAGTTTATTTTATTTTTATTTGCTCAAAAGTAGAACGCAGAGCAAAACAGAATATTTCCTTGTGTTGAAATCGGTGCTTGTTAAAGTAATTTTTAAAGACGACAACAGATGAGTTGAAAAGTTGTAATACCAAATTCGTAATAGCGTTATTGTGTTGTCATTTCTTTGCGATTGTCAAATTATTAATCCGTTCACTACCCATGACCTGTGTAGTATCCATGATGTAATTGTGTACGGCCGAAATGAATTATGGAATAGAAAAGTAAGCACATAGTCAAGTGTTGAGTTGAATCGGTGTTGCGTGCATTTAGTTTGGTTAAATCCGGATGTTTTACTGACCGTGAAACACTATAACCTGAGTAGTTAATCTTCTTAGCGGGAACGCATTTTCCTAGCATTCTAAGCTACCTTCACACTATCAGTAACGGTCGACATTGGATCTGGTATAGAATTTGCACGGATGGGCCTTCCGTTCATACTGTAGCTCCTATCGGGAAAGGCTTCGTACCGCCTATCCGTGCAAGTTTTGTATCTGATACAGTTTTGGATCCGTAACGGTCTCAGTTTGTACCGACACAGTGTAAACTGGTTAGTGTGGTTCCATTGTCTTACCAGGAGGCCAATTTGCTGTTCTGCGCACGGCGTGTAAAAAGACGAAAACACCTAACCGCTATGTTCTAGCGATTGTGATAATAATAATAGGAACAGGATTTCGGCGCCCGGAGTTATACACTTGAAAATAAGCGATCATTCACGAGTGTATGCAATACTGAGAAAAACTGCTCCAAAAACTAAATCGAGAAAGCTGTGTTTACGCAGTCTTAAGAACTTTGATCGTCATATGTTTTTGGCTGATTTGCGTACTGTTCCTTTTGGTGTCATGGATATTTTTGAAGACGTAGATGATAAACATTTTGTATTTGAAACACATTTTACAGAAGTGATTAACGAACACGCTCCATTGAAACAATTTCATGTGCAGGGCAAGTCCCTTACATGACACATGGCACTTTGTGCACATTGCAGACGGTATTGGGGAATTTAATGAGCTTGACCACGGAAAAGATTTTATTTACCATCCAAGCATTAAGTCCATCATCACGAACAATGGCGTGAAGCAAGAAAAGGATCGTCACAGATTTCATCTCACAAATAAGACGCAAGTAGAGGTGTTGTTATCAAATATTAACATGCTATCCCCACGCCAAATAAAAGAATCTGCGGGGGCCATGGCGGTGCCGGTCACAAAACTCTTGAACACTGGGTCAACACTGCAATTGTACAGGAGCGTTACTATCATGCTGGGACAGGTTACTCCCCTATTTAAAAAGAACGATGAAACAGATAGACGTGACTGCAGGCCTATAACAGTCCTCCCCTGTTTGAATAACGTTTTTGAACGGCCGCTCACCAACCAACTCCAAGAATTCTACCGGGAGTTATTATCGGACTATATCAGACATCATTACCTAAATTAACGGAAGATTGGAAGACGTGCCGAGATAGGAAAGAACTGGTGGCCGTTGTGTCGATTGACCTATTGAAGGAATTTGATACTATACCGCATGCGCTGTTACTCGCTAAACTATCAGCGTACGGTTTGAGTGGCAGCGCTTGCGCTGTTACTCGTCAAACTATCAGCATACGGTTTGAATGGGAGCGCTTGCGCGCTATTTGAAGACTACTTTCGCGGGAGGATGCAGAGGGCAGAAGTGGGCGATGCGTATTCTAGCTGGCAAGCTGTCAGGAGAGGTGTCCCACAAGGAACCGTACTCGGACCGACGTTCTTCAACATCTTGAACGACCTCTTCTACAATATCAAGGATGTGAGACTTCATGCGTAAAATAAAAACTGAGCCTATTTTAACTTATTTCAAACGCCTTTTGAAAACAGTCTCTTTTCAATGCATAGGCTAATATAGTCATTTAGTATAATTTTAGAGCTGAACACAGTGTTTCCAGCAATCTGATTGGTTGAGTGTACTCGCCATATGACGTTATATTCACCGCGCTAGGCGGTGAATATAAAGCAAAACAAAATGGCTGCCAGCAGCCGGTTTGTAAATGTTTCCGACGAGGAAATCTCAGAAATTAAAAGTAGTGCAGTCCCGAAAACAACGCAAAATGCAACAAAATATGGTGTTAAACTTTTCAAAGGTATGTCAGCCTCTTCCGTTGGGCTTATTATTTTACTTTGAAACTTTACAAACAGAAACAGTACCGATAACAACGGCTGAAACAGCTAATTAACTGTCGTAACTCTTAATTTACCTTACACAGAATGGTTCGCTTAACAAACCGAATTCGAAACAGAGTTTAAGTGCATGGAAATCAAAGAAATGAACAACTGCCTTTCAAAGTTTTATTTATCAGCAAGACGACAAGACGGAAGCCATTACAAGAAAACAAGTTTGTTGTCAATCAGAGCAGCCCTAGATCGACCCATGTGAAATTTATACCGGAAATAAAATGTGTTGAATCCCGATTTCTCTGTTGTTCAGCTCTGAAATTATACTAAAACAATTATTCGCCTCAGGCTCAGTTAATATTGGCGAATATTTACCTCGCCTTCGGCTCGGTAAATATTCGCCAATATTAACTTCGCCTTCGGCGAATAATTGTTAAATAGTAGTTAAAATAGTCAATAGTTGTTTTTTGTTCTTGTTTTATTTTTTTATTTTCTCGAAGATATTAGCCTTTCATCTACACTGTAAACTCGAGATTAAATAAAATCATGTATGTATGTATGTTTGTATGTATGTGTGTATGTCTGTCTGTCTGTCTGTCTGCATGCATGCATCCATGCATGCATACATGCATGCATGCATGCATGGATGTATGTATGTATGTGGTCCAGTATAGTGTAAGCACGCCAAGATACGAAAACCGCCGCAGTGTGAACGTGTGGAAAACTTGCACGAATCCAAACTGTACCTGACGGACCCACCCGGTACCAGGACGGTGGTCCACAGCAAGTGTGAACAAAGCCTTAGTTTAAGGGATTTCATGTTCACTCAATTCAACACGCTGGAGTTTCACACATTTGCGTTAGATTTTTTCTGATCACTGTTCTAATGATGAATAAGACTGGGCAAGCAACCGATTGGCTCATAGAACGTTTTTTTATGCTTTTGTCTTCACAGCCGAGCCGTCGAAAAGATGAAAAGTTTGTCGTCTTTAGAGCTGGGAATGACAATATCATTCACTATAATAGTGTTTATCAACTTGTTGGGCAACAGTCTCGTGTGTTTAGTTGTGTTGCGTTACCGCGGTATGAGGAAGCCCATCAACTACCTACTTGTCAATCTTGCTGTGTCTGACATGATGGTAGCGATCTCTATCGCGCCTCAGTACGTCATCGATCACTTGTTCCAGCACCCGTCAGGCACCGCGGGCGATTATGTGTGCAAGTTTATCACAGGGGGTAACTTCATCTGGATTGGCGGAGCTTCTTCTGCATTCTCATTGGTTGTCATCGCTTTCGAGCGTTATTTTGCTGTCATGCAGCCTCTAAACGAAGAGCGTCGACTGGATTCTCGGCGGCTATTTGCGGTCATCGCTGTAGGCTGGTGTTGCGCAGTATTTTTCAATCTGCCGCTCTTTTTTGTCATTAACTATCAAAATGCATCGTTTCACTGTCCAGAAACCTGGTCAAGTGTAAAGCTAGCCAAGGCATACACAATTGCTTGCTTCTTCGTGTTTGGTGCCCTTCCTATCGGAGTTATGGGTGTCCTTTATTCACGTGTGATTTTTAAGCTATGGAAAGGAGATGTTCAAGCAACGGTTGCATTGGACCGCGCTCGGATTCGAACAAGAGTAAAAGTGACAAGAATGATGCTTGTGGTTAGCGTTGTATACGCTCTCTGCTGGTTACCAAATTTGGTACTGTACATGTTGTCTTATTTTAAGCCCGAGCTGTACGCTTACGGCTCAGAATCGTACATTACTACAGTTGTTCTTGTCAGCCTCAATTCCGCCATAAACCCTTTCATTTATTCACTTCATAGCAGTAACTTTCGGCATCACCTTATCGGCGCTCTGTGCTGTAGAACCTATAGATCACGGGATTTGCTAGTGGTTACCTCCAATACCAGTATTACAAGCCAGTAAAACCGCAGAAACAGTGCGGAATAACATACATGAAATACTTTATTTGCCCTCGGATTTTTAGAGTAGCTTATCAGTGCAGGTAATATCTCCGAGCATTTAACCATCAGGGGCCGGTTGTTCGAAAGCCGATTAGCAATAAACCAGGGTTAAATTTTAACTCGGGTTTCTTTTCCTCTTGTTAAAAGGCATTTTCTCCGATAACTTTCTACTTTTTTTTCAGAACATACAATCAAATTGCATTCAAAAAGAATTATACTGAACGTGCTTTTTAAGCTCTCAAGTCTGCATTTAATTTTCGCACTAACCCTGGGTTACCTTAACCCTGCTTCGAACAACCGGCCCCAGATGAAAGATAGACCGCAACACCGGAAACTACGTCCCCTACTCTTTTCGAACAGAGTGTGGGTTCTCTTACGTCCCACAATTTTAAAGAGTTGTGAGACGGGGCCTACGGTTTATCGTTCTTATCTGAGAAGACTAGAAAGTCTAACCATTTGTAGATGTCATCACAAAGTATGTCATAACATGCTACCTAACGAATCTCTATTCATGTATCACTGGCACTTCCCGTAGACTACTATGCATGAGAAATTTTTTTTATATATTTATAATATTTTTATTTAAAATAATTTGCCAAATTACATAAACTATGAGAGAATAATTATAGGAATTTTGAAAAAGTAAATGGCGAGGAATCCTGAATGAAACCACGAGGCTTATACAGAATCAGGATTCCTCGTAACAAGAACCATAAGATAGATTAAACTGGAACAACAATGTGGACAAACGTAACAATGAGATAAAATGACAATGAAGTTTATACTTACTTATAAGGAATTTCTGAAGTTTTTTCTTAAAATAAGAGAGAGAAGAAGAACAAATAATCTCAGGAGTAAGTGAAGTAAAAAACGTTGGGACTTGATAGAAAACAGAAAATTACCTAATATTGGTTGTAAATAGAGGTAAGTGAAAAGAGCACGCATTTCTGGTGTTATAACTGTGGATCTGATTGTTTCTTAGAAATTCAATCGGTAGTGCAGAGTTTAGAAACGAGAACATAAATAAACCAAGTTGGAATGAGTAGATGTCAATACTACAAGGATGAGACTGAAAGAAAATTTCCCCTCTCTCTCCAGCTCCCATCATTTTCTCCTCGCTCAACCTAAGGTTCGTTTTCTAACCATTCTTGAGCCTGTGACAGGCTAAAGACGATTAAACTCAAGCACTATAGAGATTTTTGACTTGCAGCTTGAACTTCAAAGAATCATTCTGCTCATTGTTTAAGTCCTGGTCCCCCTCTCCTCCCCAAGACCCCCTCTCCCCCTCAAGACCCCCTCTCCTCCCCAAGACCCCCTCTCCCCCTCAAGACCCCCTCTCCTCCCCAAGACCCCCGCTCCCCCTCAAGACTCCATCTCCCCCTCAAGACCCTCCCAAGACCCCCTCTCCCTCTCAAGACCCCCTCTCCTCCCCAAGACCCCCTCTCCCCCTCAAGACCCCCTCTCCTCCTCAAGACCCCCTCTCCCCCTCAAGACCCCCTCTCCCCCTCAAGACCCCCTCTCCTCCCCAAGACCCCCGCTCCCCCCTCAAGACCCTCCCAAGACCCCCTCTCCCTCTCTAGACCCCATCTCCTCCCCAAGACCCCCTCTCCCCCTCGAGACCCCTCTCCTCCCCAAGACCCCCTCTCCCCCTCAAGACCCCCTCTCCTCCCCAAGACCCCCGCTCCCCCTCAAGACTCCATCTCCCCCTCAAGACCCTCCCAAGACCCCCTCTCCCTCTCAAGACCCCCTCTCCTCCCCAAGACCCCCTCTCCCCCTCAAGACCCCCTCTCCTCCCCAAGACCCCCTCTCCCCCTCAAGACCCCCTCTCCTCCCCAAGACCCCCTCTCCTACCCAAGACCCCCTCTCCTCCCCAAGACCCCCTCTCCCCCTCAAGACCCCCTCTCCTCCCCAAGACCCCCGCTCCCCCTCAAGACTCCATCTCCCCCTCAAGACCCTCTCAAGACCCCCTATCCTCCTCAAGACCCCTAGTTCCAAGACTCTCTAGTCCCAGTTCAGACAGCCAACCATTCTTTCTTATTGCCCTTGCCTGGACGGACATCCTCTGCTCAGTAGAATCAAACATTCCCCTTTCTCTCCACTGCCTGAACATTCTTCTTCTATAACCCCTCTTATGGGTACCCCATTCTCATCTACAGACCTACTTCGACAGTAGCATTCCATAACCCCGATATTTACTTGCTTGGTCCGTTACATCCTAGCAGTAGTTGGATAACGACTGGTTCCCCGCTGCTGGGCCGAGGAGTACCTACCGGACGAGACACCTTCACTGGTACTTCCGGTCTCATTCACGCCGTTTTCTGATAACTTATCATTAGACATTTTCACTCATAAGAGGGTAGTGTTTTAAGGTGTCACTACCACCAGTTTTTTCCTTCGAGAAACCATCTCTAGGAGGGCTGTCCACCAAGAGTTTGAGAGCCCCTCATGTCCCATGAGGCATGGCTATACCCCGCCGGATGCCAACCCGGTATGACTATACCCCGCCGGATGCCAACCCGGTATTTCAAGGCCATGGGGTAATTATTATTATTATTATCATTATTATTATTATTATTATTATTATTATTATTATTTTATTATTATCACTGTATTTGCAAGCGGTTAACATGTCAAGGATACTTATGCAATAAATCCATTCTTAGTAAAGTGTGTGAGTCCTATCTGGTGTTTAACTGCTGTACTCTAAGCCAGTGAAGTACGGTAGCAAATGGTAAGTGTTTTGGCGCATGCATTACACAGATGGTGGATTTGGAAGAGATTATTCGAAAAGGAGGCTTAATTAGTGTTCTGGCGTTTGTCTGTTTGAACCAATCAGGGGGTATTCCCTCGCTTTAAAATTAGAGAGGCGCAGCAGGGCAGGGGCTTAGGTAGGATTTTTCAAGGGGTGGGGGGTGGGGGAGATCACAGTGTGTCACATCCAGGGTACCATATTGGCATGTCGACATCCACGCCGTGTTTTACTAAATTTAACCATCTAGTACTAGAAAAGATTCATTGGATGTTGATTCTTCGGATTCGCGTGTTTTCGCCACCTGGATTATAGGGGCATAAAACAATTATCTCACAAGGGAGGGAGGGGAGAGGGAACACGGGCACCCCTGGACTCCCACCTAGCTACACCCCTGCAGAGGCTGCTGGGAGTATAAATGTTCTGCCGCTTATGTTTGAAGCCAATGGCTAAACAGTTGTGAAAACGGCGGGAATGTTGCATTTCCTCCACTTTGATACACTTAATGTTCAGATTCCTTTTCCTCTGCCCCAGGACATTGATCACAGATTACCCAGCAACCCGTCAAAACGCACTTGAAAAATATTCTTCATACTTCCCTCCCTTCTAGACACACGTGAGGAATTTTTTGCCCAGTTAATGCTGTGTAGGGAAATATCGGCCTCGAGCTAAATGATTCAGTAATATTGAATACGTTCACCAATCGACTGGGAACGATGTAAATTTTATTAAAAGGCAAGAATCGCCTACAGTAAGGCGGTGTTATCGTTGATTGTATTTTTATCAAGATTAGCGCCTAAAACGTGAAGCAGCGCAATTTACCCGAAATGATTTCTTTTGATCTACGTGACTTTTCTAGAAAAGTTACGGATTCATATCACGAAAACTAAACGACTTGGCGCGTGCATCAGTTATCGTTGATTCACTGTAGAGATAGCATAAGCAGTTTAAACATTTGTATAGGCCTTTCTGATAGATGCAAAGAGAATGTTGCCGCCTGAAAGAAACTAATTTTTGAGAGAAACCAGAAAATTGCCGCATCTTTTACCTTCGACTGTCGGGTTATTTTTACCGACGTGTTTACCTGTCATAATTTGACATGAATTCAAGTTATTTTAATCCATTTTTTAAATTTTCATTTCATGTCTGTCAAATAACAATACTTGCTTGAAAGAATCTTACTTATGGGCTTACTTAGTGTTATGAAGGTTCATTTCATGTAATTAATCGGCAATGCAAATATATGATTTTAATCATGTATAATCGAATCGTTGCCTTCAATTCATATATCGCCTGCGGGCTTAAGTCGGGTCACTTGCTCGGGGAACTCATATAGCCGTTATCAGTTGACAAGGAATTTCGCGTTGGAATCAAACAGTTTCATAACCGGCTTAGTCTCGGTAAGATAGATCAAAAGACAGAGAAGTTATTTTCACAGCAATCGGTAAGAAAAATTGACTTTTCGCAAAGCAAATTTGCTGGATACCGTCGTCACCGGTGTCAGTGATTTTCAATATGATGTCCATTATCATTTTATCGTTGTTCTCCATCATGGTGGCTATCAATCTGGTTGGTAACTCGCTGGTCTGTTTGGTTGTCTGGAGAGACCTAAGAATGAGGACCACTATGAATTGTCTCCTCGTCAACTTGGCAATTTCTGATATGCTGGTCGGCGTTTTTGCTACCTTCAGGTAACTAAGACCTTCAGGTATTTCTGGGAGATTCAGTTCAAGACACGATCCGTGTATATATCTTGATTTTTCCATACAAACTACACTGAGCAATCTCAATGAGTTATTTAGCCTGCACAACAGGCGTGATTTTTTTTCGTATTTCAGGCGAACAGAAGCGAAAATGAGGCGAGCGCGAAGGCTCGTTTTCGCCCCTGTTCGCCTGAAATACGCAAAAAATCACGCCTGTTGTTTAGGCTGAGTCATTCTGCCCGGTTAGTTGTAGAAGACGATGTTCGAAAATTCAGTTTCGTCCCTTTTTATCCTCAGGGCAATTATGTGATTTGTTTCATTTATATATTCAAAACTACCAGATACTTTCACCTTGTTCCAAAACATTTAAGGCTACTGTCATTTTGATTTAGTTGTAGTTTGATCTTACCCAGCGTGATTAAGTTCACCAGCCAAAGGCTTAGTCAATAAAACCTTTTTTCTTTGGAGGAATCCGAGAAATCCCAAGCTGTGCCCAGTCTCCATAGTGCCCAGGCTCGCTCGGACAGCAAGTAGGAGCTGGTGGGACTTAGACTACCTTACATCACCATTCGCAGAGCAAGGCATATAATAAACTGCTTTATAGTGAATAACTAGACGCTTCTCACAAACTAGACTACGATCAGTCCGCTTTTTTCTGAGACCTCTGTTTTTCGGCTAACGGTTAATATTTTTGGCTGTTTTCCGGCTAACGGTTAATATTTTTTACGGCTAACGGCTAAAATTTTTCAATATTTACGCCTAACGTCTAATTTTTTTTGCGGCTAACGGTTATTCCCATTCCCATTTCTCCGCTTTCTCAACAGACGGTCTAAGAAGCAAAAGAGTTGCTTGCGCTCTTCCAGGTGTAAAAGTAAATAAATGGATAACTCTCAACTCTTATTTGCCCTCAGGGGTAGCTCTAGCACTAAGGCCAACAGTCTTATTCCGAGCTGTTGTCTCGCTCCCTAGGGACATGTTATTTATTCGAAGGGGGGGGGGGATGGGCTGCTGCAACTGGGATGGGGGTCATACCTTTTTGTGCACCTGAAAATGGGGGGATTGTATAAAATTTTGCAACCATTTCTGAGGGCTCGTGTATTCTTGTGCATTCTAATTTCCTTTCTTCAAATTTAGAAAAGAAACAACACTGAAATCAACATCAAGTCAAATGTTATTTATTATGAAAATGATGGCATAACAAACCAACATAACAAAGTGTATAGAGAGGGCTAGTACTCTTCAATTAGTGGTTAATTAAAGCTTGATCACTTAGGGACGGACCGTTAGAAAAGTGATGGGGGGGGGGGGGAAACAAAAAAAAGTCCATGCAAGGGAAAATACCAAGAAAAAAAATTCATGCAAAGAAGAAGGTAAAAAGAAAATTCATGCAGAAGGAAGGTCCAATTGTGACTTTTTCACACGTAGTAAAACAAATTCGTGCAGAGGGGTTCACCTGAAAAAAAAATTCCTGCACAAGCAGTGAGCGAAAAAAAAAATTCGTGCAAGCTGAAAATTCCCCACCCCTCCCCCACCCATTCACTTTTCTAATGGTCCGTCCCTGATAAGCCATCTTTCCTTTATTTCCTTATTCCTTGTGTGACTGGCTGGAGGCGAACTACTTGGCTCTTTACATAGTTTCCTCTGGAGTCTCCTTGGAATTGCAAGTCCACTACTTTGATCACTAGGCCACGCTGTTTTCAAGTGTTCTCATACACAGATAACTGACGCAGTTTCCCGTGTATTAAAAATGTGATTTCGGCACTGTTAACTATGAATTGATCGGTCTCACAGGTTCGTAATCAGTGATCAATTAAAGAATCTCCAAGGCACCTCTGCGCACATAGTCTGCAGCCTGTTGACGGGAGGAAGTCTTATGTGGACTGGGTTACTAGCCTCTGTTCTCTTTCTTATTGTGATCTCTGTGGAAAGATACCACGCTGTAGTAAACCCCCTGGGACACCAGACCGGAATTATTGCGTCAAGGTTGAGAACTATTGTTGCTGCTTGTTGGTTATCAGCCCTTGCGTGGAATATTCCAATTATTGTACTAATGCGTTACAATATCACCGCGGGTGTTTGTCTTGTTAAGTGGGGCAATAGTAACCTGGCAAGGGCGCGGTCGGTTTGGTGGGTGGCAGTAACAGCCGCTGTACCTATTGGAATTATGGGATTTTTATACATTCGAATCATTCGATGCTTGAGAGGAACTGTCATCCCAGAGAATTTTCGTCGCGATGTCTATATAAGTGCAAGGTATGTACATACATCAAACGCTTGATTATCTAGTGGAAGTCCCTTTATAGCAGCTTTTACGCGGTCTTGCACAATTGGTTTGCAACAACAACACAAAAACAAAAACAATAGAACAAACAAGCAAAATCAACATTGCCAACAACGCATCCGTATTTGCATGACATAGAGAACATGACATACGAGAACTCCTTAGTAACAGCTATACTGGTACAAAAGCGCGCGACAGGTATTTTGGTAAGATTTCCGCACAGGTCCCTACTTCATTATGCATGCTGTAGCCGTACGGTTTCGTTCTCAGAAATGTTTGCACGCGCACTTCCCAAGACAATTCAACTACAGCATGCATAATGATAATAATACCCCGGTTCTTCTTCAAGTTACATTGACCGACATTTATTTCATGTCAGGGCATTCCACAAGCGTGTTTCGGTTTTGCTGTAGTTTCATTTTCTAAATAAATGGCGTCGTCTTCAAAGTTCGTGATAGTTTATTTGATTTTGGTGACTAATTAACAAGAATGATGTTGGATTCGAGGTGTTTCGTGATATGATGTTCTGGTATGCAACTCTATGGTGAAACATAATTCATTGTGGGAGTGTAAATTTTAGTGCTACAAAGAACAAAAAGAAAACGTGTTCCTCTAAATTATTTCTGCATTTTCAAATTTTTGACCCAACTATTCTTTTTTATTTCAGAAAAAAAGCAACATTCATGACGTTGATAGTCAGTGTTATTTACCTCGCGACGTGGATTCCAAACAGCGTCATTTTCCTTCTGCTTCGATTCAGCTCTGTCGTGCAGCCGAATTCTTGTGTAGATCATCTTGGAATCCTTCTAGTCACCTTCAACTCCTGCATTAATCCAATTGTTTACAGTTTGCACGGGACTCCATTTAGTAAGCGTCTCAAAAATATGATTTGTTGCTGCATGCCAGCATTTAGAAGTGGAAGAAATGATGTTGTGCCCATGGTGGTTGTTCTTTCACGACGACAGGAACAAGGAGTAGACGATAGCTCTTACGAGGATGCGGATTTTGTAGAGAACGGAGTTAATAGTGGCATGTCCCTGGAGAGAAGCAACCATGATATTCGAAGCGAGTTAAACGAGTGAATGAAAAGTTTGCTGTACAAATTCTATGATTGCGAGTCCCCGAAAACAGAGCTGCCATCATATAGTTCGGCCGTTTGGTATCAGAGGCAGCAACCTGCTGTGAAATCCTATATTATCCTAAGTGTTGAAAGACAGTGCAATGCATACTAAAGCTAACACATTCGAGGTGATGGTTTTGTCTTGCTAAGTAATAATCCATGTCAGTCTTGCTGCTTGTAATAACGTGTCTACACATGGGTTACGTTTCTCGAAAAATCTGAAAACGTTTCGAAAGCAAACTAGGAACTTCAAGCCTTTTACAGCAAGAGCTTAGCGTCAAGACATTCACCTCGATACCGTGACAATCAATTTATATCCTGCATTTTAAATGAAAGTGCTTTGGATGACTCAATAATATCAATTGTTGATTTGTCACACGATGTGGTCACTGGATGTTGATCGCGACGTTTCGATTGCTTACTGCTAGTCCTCTTCAGGCGATGGGGTCGACTGATTCCGGCTCACCATTATGTAGCTGCGTGGTCTGCTCTGATTGGTGCATTTCGATCCTGCTATTGTTCCTGCTTGCTGGTCCGCTGGCTTGCCGCGTGTTTGTTGTTGTGTTTCTTGATCGTCGGCATCCACGCTCCTGGAATTTCAATTCCGTTATTCCTGTTGATGTTATTAGGGTGCAGCAGTCTTATGTGAATTGCCTCTTTCACCTTCCTCGTGTACCAGTGGTTATCACGATCAATAAACTTGACTTCGTTCCAAAGCGGCTTGTGTCCGGTTTCATTGGCGTGTCACGGGTGAATTGAAGCGGCGGAGGTTTGAGTTCGAGCGAGGCGGATGTCTCTGTCGTGTTCTCTTATTCTTTCTTGTGTAGGTCGTCCCGTTTCTCCGATATAGAGACTTTTCCGTATTCGCATGGTATTTTGTAGACTACGCCGTTTTGCTTGCTGGGGTCAGCGGGATCTTTTGGTCTGACTAGTCGGGATCTTAGTGTAGTGTCAGACTTGAAAACGGCGCGTATGCTTTGTTGTTGTAGGCTGCGGCGGAGGGTCTCTGAGACTCCTTTGATGAAGGGCAGCACCGCGGTAGACTTAAAATCTGTCGTGTTTGCTTTTCTCGGTGCTGCATTTTTGGTTTTGGTAACTTTCTGCAAGAAAGAACGGGGATGAGATTAGCTATGAGAACTGTCTATAGATGTTTCTTCTCCTGTGTCTTTTCTGACAAATCACAATGTGAGATTTTATTACGTCACTGGACAAAGTAACGTGCAAGAAAACGCTGTATAGCTCACATTGAATACTCATAAGACTGAAGGAGCTCAACTCGACTTAATACGATGCCAGAAATTCAAACACGGTTTGTGGCTTAGTAATTACTTTTATTAAATTTGCTTTTATTGCACGATCGGCTTCTTTATCGTAAAGACAGGAATGGTTTAAGCTGTCTTGGACCACGTAAGTAGGGAAAACGGACTGTGCCAATAGTTTTTCCGCCATACTTTTCGCTTCTGTGACAGTCATCATGGTAATTGCTTTTCGCAGGAAATCGGGATCCAAAAATAGACACTTTTGTGACTGTGCTGATGGCAGGATGTACCGTACAATCACGCTCCTGGTAATGGGCTCCTGTTATTATGCATGACAGGTGCGAAACACCCTCCTGGCATAGTTAAAAATGTCGGGTGGGGTGGGTAGGCGCTACATAAATTTGTTCAAATATGTAACCAGTAAAATTATCTTTGATTTTTATTTCACATACTCAGAAGGAGAATGGTGCATTGAAATTACAAACACGTGATGAGAAGGACATCAACCATTGGTCAGTTAAAATAGTTTCCAGATCTAAAAATAGATTCTATCCCCTTATCATAGTAAGAGAACCCAGTATAAAAGATACGTCGTTCTCTTACCTCATTTTCTCTTGATTCTGTCCCCTTATCATAGTGAGAGAACCCAGTATGAAAAATGCGTTTTCGTACCTCATTTTCTCTTGATTCTTCCCCTTATCATAGTAAGAGAACCCAGTATGGAAGATACGTTCTCTTACCTCATATTCTCTTGATTCTGTCCCCTTATCATAGTAAGAGAACCCAGTATGGAAGATACGTTCTCCTACCTCATTTTCTCTTGATTATGTCCCCTTATCATAGTAAGAGAACCCAGTATGGAAGATACGTTCTCTTACCTCATTTTCTCTTGATTCTGTCCCCTTATCATAGTAAGAGAACCCAGTGTGGAAAATGCGTTCTCGTACCTCATTTTGTCTTAGGGGGGGGGGGGGGGGGTCAGGAGAAACCAAACACGGGGTATTCACTGTTGTACCAGCGCCCCCAACCCCTATGACAGGTGCTAGACTGGAACTGTACTAGTTGTCTTTTGTGGTTATTAAAATGCACTCTCAGATGACTCTCAGATGACCTAAAATCTTTGCCAAAAGTGATGGACCGATCGTTACTTTTTATCCTTCAGAACAAATGGCAAATTACTCCATCGAGGCTCCCTCCCTCCTCCATTCTCCCCTTCCACTCCATCACCCCCCCCCCCCCTTAATGTTGGGTAGCCAATCAAACACCGTGTCATATTTTTATCCCCACAGTGGGTGATTTTAAGTTTGGAAATATATATCCATCATTGAGGGGGAATGGGGGGCGTAAGATTTCTTTAAAGCCCCCCGATCTGTAAGAAAACAACGAATTCGGACAATGAATAAAGATTGTAGCTCCTTTTAATCTTTCACTGGTAAGATCCAATTAGATACTCTTAGTACACAAGTGCGTCTCACAAACCTCCTCACGTTTGGAGAATGTTGATGAATTGCTCAGTTCTCCTCACTTAAGGCTCACAAAGACCATAAAGTTGCCCGGAGAAGTTGCAGTTCGATCACTCATAGGAGCAACATGGGTGACCACCACCGCTTGTGACCGGAAATCAAGGAATATAATCCTAAACCACTCGGGAATAAAGTGAAATATAAAGTCAAATGACGTACGATAAAAGCAGTTTGAAGTAATTTACATTTCTAAAACAATATAACAGGACACTGTTGAAAGAACAACAATTGACAACTCAGTAAGCTAATATACACTCACACTGTGGAGGTTTACCGTTGGATTTAATTTTCTTTTTTTTAACCAGTTTGTGTTAAACGTAGTTCTAGAACGGAAGGTTTGCCTTTCGGATCACATTCTTCATGGGAGCCATTTTAAAAGTGAAGGTGATGTTTTGATTTTTATAGACTCTCTGTTGTAAGGGTGAATATTACTCGCTGTCATGAAACAATTTTAAAAGTAATTGCAATTTGTCTGAAAAAAAAATGAGGGAACGGGAGACGAGCCCTGGTGATCAGTTACGTCAACAGTACAAATTATATGGTTGGTTTCAGTGTATATTCGAAAATTCTATTTGAATTCTTGTCAGCTGATTAGCGAAAGATGTAGAGTATTGCTCAGTGTTGTCTGGCGATCTCGTAAGGCACGTGTTTAAAACGTTTACAGTATTAGAACATTCATATTTCGAGTCCATCTATTGGTGTAAGCGGCGGTGAACCAATACAAACACATATCACGTAATACATGGAATGACTTTAGTAGTTCCCTGAATTTGGAAGAGTTTGAAATCTTGGTGGTTGATTCCAAGTCCCACTGCCGAGTTTTATTCTTAAAGAGTTCAGCAAAATCCGAAGGCCAAACTCTACCAGTTTTCAGGAAGGTAAGGAGTAGTAGCTTAACTTAATCAAGTTCATTCTTTTGGGGATTTGATAACTCCTTTGCATTCACTGCTCATGGAATAAATTGTAGTGAACGTGAGTCAGAGGTTATGCTAATGTAAACACACGTGCTAAAGCAGACTGTTGCTGTGATCATAGTTAGTGGAGATAGGATAAAGCTAGGTTAAGCCTTGGCACGATGATTTAGAGAGTTGCCTAACTCAGATATGAACCTAGCAATGAGCCGAAACCAAGAAAAAGGGTGGAAAATGGCAGTAGTGTCCAAAGCGACGCCTTTCTGTTTTGATCCGTACGTCACCATTAACACTCAATACAATATATTCAAGGAGCAATCTATGTTGTCAATAATACAACTGCATTTTATAACATTTGCAGTAATCGATCGTTTTACTCTATGGCTTGAACTTTTCTACCCGAGTGGATTTACAATACCAATACGCTTTAAAGCATGTGAGTTTTCCATTACACTTTCGTTTTGTTGCTATTTTGAGTTCATGAGGAATCTTTCACATGGTCACCTACAAAATTCGAAAACCTCTGCGTTATGCGCATATCAATTTCATGAAACACGTACAAATGCCTTTTTCCGAAAAGATCTGTCAGTTGCCAACTTAACATGGTCCTGTCAGTTTTATCGTGAATGTTCCTGAACGCTGTTACAATAGCAGGAAGCGATTGTTATAGTAATTCTCTCACTGAGTAAAACTGAATTCCACTAAGGGTGTTAACAGATGAAGATAGAGTACTTGCGATCCTGTCTCCGACCAGAACCTATCGCGTTTCGAGCTGGCTCGGCTCGTTTCTCACACGGCATATATGACTCTCCAGTTGACTAATACGCCAGCATGAATGCCTTCATACTCTTTTGATAAGGCGTCGCACCTAGTAACGCGAAGTCCATGCCGGTTCAACTAAAGTTGATGCCCGTTTTTCCTTTTTCAGGCTAAGTTGCGTTCCCTTAAAACTCCGTTTAAATGGCGAGATTCAATTCTTCCATTTTCGTTTTTATTACCTTTTTTCTACAGTACGGTAGACAATTTTTCTATTCACTTCCATCTAAAATATAGCTAGTCGCCTACAGTGTATCTTTTCTTTCTTAAATTAGTTTATCTTACACGTGAGACACGTGAAAATATTTTTCACGGTTTAATGCACACTCTTTCGATTCGGATTTTTGAATAGCAATTAAAATACTGATTCGGGTTTCGTACCCAGGTCGTTTTATACTCACTTTCGGGCGATTCGATAATTCGTACTTAGACTGGGTCGTTTAATTTCGCGTCCAACCTCCAATTGATTGATGTTCGCTCTCTTAAAAAGCTATATTCAACACATTTTGGGAGGATAGCGAGAACAACAGCTTTCTGATCCAGCCAGTTCAATATAGAAACTTGAGGCATACAACAAACTCCAGTTAAACAGTTAATTGCACAACAGTGCCGTAGCAAGGGTAAAATAAGTGGGGGGGGGGGGGGGTGGGGGGCACGCGAGATAAAATTTTAATTTCAACATTTTATATAGGTCTGTTTTTACTTTTTGGGAAAAAAACTGGGGGGCCCTCCCCTTGCTACGGCACTGCACAATCGCTGTTAACGGTGATCATGAATTATATTTCTATTTCATGAATTTATGCAGGAGCCCATGGTCATGGGCTCCTGATTTATGTCCATTTTATAGAGGAAACAAACTGTGAAACTATTTGGCCTGTTAGCTTTAAATTAATCCCTTAAGTCCCTTTTATTAAGTTAGTAAAGCCGGTGAGGCATCACACTAACTGGTTGGCTAAGAATCGGCCAACTGGTGGGAAGCGGACCAGTTGGCTATTTACAAGCGTGGTCGAGGATCTGAAACGAGCCGGCGGGATTACCATATTTTAAAATCATACCTATAAGAAAATTCTCGAATCTGATTGGCTATCAACTGCCCTGATTTCAGCCTTAATGGGACAGTTAAATAGGACAGTACGCGTCATGCCTGAGTAATTCGACAATACGCGCCATCACGCACGCACTTGAATGGCTTTTTTTTCACTGCTAGCAAAAAATTTTTACGTTTTTCGTATTATATTGGTGTCTTTGTGTTAGCATTTCTATTGTCGTCTTATTAGTCCATAAAAGGACGGCAAGAAACGTTATTCTTCTCTTCCTGTGCGTACAAAATCTCACGCCACGCCCCTGCCTAACCACTCGGCCACGCTGTTTAACTTTGCTAAGATGTAAGTGTTTCTTGTTTTGTAACTGATTTATTTTCAGTATGATGTCCACTATCATTTTATCGCTGTTCTCCATCATGGTGGCTATTAATCTGGTTGGAAATTCACTAGTCTGTTTGGTTGTTCTGAGAGATCGAAGAATGAGAACCACTATGAACTTTCTACTTGTCAACTTGGCCATTTCTGATATGATGGTCGGTATCTTCTCTACATTCAGGTAAGTATATTTAGCATTCTCTGCTTTTTGTAGGTTTTAAAATAGACTTGACATTAGAATAAAACTAATTCGGGAGAGACAACAATGACATATCAATTCCGAGGATTGACCGCGAGCAGATCCTCCGCAAGAAAGTAAGCCGGGATAATCAAACCTTTTCCGTAGTAACAAAACTGCCATACGATATACCAAACCAGTTCTTTTCATGTACATATGCTTGCCTCTAAAAAACAGGACCTACGTACTGCACACGTTTTAGCTACCCGAAAGTAGCGATCCTCCAAAAGTAGCGCTAGGAAATGGCTGCTAAAAGTAATAAGGATCGTTACCTTCGGAACTTTACGGCATTCTACCGACTTTGCAGTCACTATAAACTTGATTTATTTTCCGTTAGCGTTTTTTCAATCGATTTTAAACCTGAACCAAATCATTTACTCAACCAATCAGAACAGAGACACCCCATGAAATGAACCAATCACAACTCGAAGCCAAAACTTGTCATCATCATAAAGCGCGGGAAAACACGTGCCACCTCGTTCATTTTTTTAAGCTCTATTCTGATTGGTTGAAAAAGAACTCCGGCAGCGTAGGGATTTTTAGCCAGTCACTAAAGTGACAATGTAAACCCACGCAATAAAAATTTGATCTCCAATGGGAGTGAAAGGGCTTATCTTAAGAAAAATGCACGTCATTGTTCCAGAACAGCCGTGTTAAATTGTGTTTGTTTTGTTTTATTGTTGTTGTGTTATGTTATGCTGCGTTGTGTTATGTTTGGCAGGTTCTTGATAAGTGATATTATCAAAACTCTTCACGGCACCTATGCTCACGTGGTCTGCAGTCTGTTGACTGGAGGAAGCTTCATGTGGACTGGGTTACTAGCCTCTGTTCTATTTCTTGTGGTGATTGCAGTGGAGAGGTACCACGCTGTGGTACACCCTCTCGGTCATCAAACTGGCATAATTGCCTCAAGGTTGAAAACCATTGCTATCACTTGTTGGGTCTCCGCCCACGTATGGAATATTCCAACGTTTGTTTTTTTGCGTTATAATGACGAAAACGGGGCCTGCGTGGTTGATTGGCCATATTCTGGTGTCGCGAAGGCAAGATCGGTCTTGTGGGTGTTAATGACAGGAGTGGGCCCAGTTGGACTCATAGGATACTTGTATGTAAGGATTGTTCTAAATCTGTGGAAAAGCGTTAACCCGGGAGATTTCCAACAAGCTGCTTACGCAAGAGCAAGGTGAGAATTGTCCTGAATTGACCATGATTAGATAAAAGTCCTGTTGTTGTGACTAAAACTCACCTGAACAAACGGAAGTCTGAATAAAAGAATTTTACGTAGAAACGGTCAAACTTTTTCATTATTCTTTGTAAGATCAAATTTAACGAGGATCCGTTTAAAGAAATTAACAATGGCTGCGGCCCTATGTATAGCCTTCGTGTAGCCGCACCCTCCCCCCGAAGGAAAAAACGGGAGGAGGGATTTTTACAGTAACCCAGTTAAAAAGTTTCCCAAACTTAACTTGGTTAAAAAAAATTAACATTCATATAAAGACCGGCCACTTCAAAATTCTTCATTCACGCGGCCTTGTTGCCTGTTTTTGTACCATCTACTTCATCTACAAAACCATTAATACTGAAATCTCAATTTTTAAGGATCCAAGCGTTTTATACGCGTCGAGTTGGCTATCACCACTCAGATCCAACAGCTGAACAGGCGTGACTGGAATAATTGTTAAATATAATCTGCTTGACTTTTCCGCTTCGTCTGCGTCCCTCTGTTATTGTCATCCAAAATTAAGTTCATGCACGGAAGTGTCTTACGAAAAGGAGTAGGCCTTTGTCATTAAAGGTTCATCCTCGGCGTAAAAACCTGTTACGTTCATGGGAGACGTAGAACAAAGAAAACAATAGAGACTAGGAAAATAATAGTGAAACAGCTTTTTCACCCAGCTTGGTAAATCCTATTAAAGAGCACGTTTTAAATACTCGCCAAACCTAACAATAAATGACAATAAAAACCAATAAAAGAACACCAAAGTGTAATGGTTCTTTGTCAATTTGCGTTTCTTTTTTTCAGGAAGAAAATCACTCTGATGACATTAATAGTCAGCGTCATTTACATGGCGACGTGGATTCCAAACAGCATCATCTTTCTTCTTATTCGCTTCAGCTCTGTGGTTCAACTAAATTCTACCGCAGATCATCTTGGCATCCTTCTAGTCACCTTCAACTCCTGCATTAATCCAATTGTTTACAGTTTGCACGGGACTCCATTCAGTAAGCGTCTCAAAAATATGATTTGTTGTTGTGGACCTGCAACAAAGAGAAACGTTGTCGTTCCGACAGCCGTCATCACAGCTCGGAGCCCCGAAAGGGACGTCGACGTTAGTTCGTACAGAAACGAAGATTTTGTAGAAAACGGAATAGAGAGTAGGTCATGGGGCAGAAGTAATAGAAGCATACGTAGTGAGATAAATGAATAAATAGACTAATAATGAATTTTCACGAATTTCAGTCGCTTGAAAATAAGACAGGCAACTATGTTGCTTACATAACTTCGAGGATCTTTCATTTATCAAATATACAAAATCGCTCGCTCTGATTGGTTCGCTTTCTCGGATTATCAGCCGATAATCACCTCGACGAACAAAATGGCTGCCAGTCGTTCGCGCGCTTTTGATGAAATAAAAGTTTTTCGTGTTGTAGAGTGCTTTTTCTTTTCTTTTTTTTGAAACAATCACCTGTGTATTTATACTAAAACAATTATTCGCCTCAGGCTCAGTGATTATCGGTGAATATTCGCCGATTGATAATCACTTCGCCTTCGGCAAATAATTGTTAATTGTTTCTACCGCCATGCACATATATGGAATTTTCATGTGTAGGGAGTAGTTGCCTATTCTCTCGAACTAGAGGCCGATGGGTAAACACGTGACGTCCAGATCGAATTTGAATCTGGAGGTGTTGGTTTTTATGGAGGAAGGCAAACTGGAGAACCTGGAGAAAAGACGGATGAGAAGGGGAGAACCGGCAACGCGTTCAATCCACATGAGACAACGCGTATCGAACGCGTGTCATAGCTAGGGGCACGAGGCGAGTACTCTGACCAATCCGCAAACTTCTCCTTGCCATGTCTGCAAAAACCTGGATGTAGCAGCCTTGTTTCATTAATTAATTTTGCAATTCAGCCGTAATTACTTGTGAAAACAAATACTAATTAGCCCTGACGGCTGAAGTACAACTAATTATATTTAGACAGCCCCCAGATAACGGGTGCAAACCTCTTAAAACGTGGGAAAAGATCGTATCCGCGTAAAGTTTTCCACAGCATTCCTTCAATTTACGAACATCCGGGAGTCTTATGTATCCGGGATTTTACTGCAGTTAAACCTGACGGAGACAATAAAACACAGACAAGGAAAACATTGGTCGGCTTTCTCCAACAGTTCCACTGTATATGCTGGAAATGTTTATTGGGTGAATCCACCAAACGTACGTAAATCATTGCAAGCTCCTTAGATGCGATCGAAATTTTTGGGGTCCTTCTCCAGGTATCGGCAGAGATGACGTAAAACAAGGCCACACAATGAAAAAGATGTTACTGAATAACTTACACACAATAGTGAGAAATGCGCTACGCCATCTGTGCCGGCATCTGGAGAAGGAGCTTTTTTGTCTTGAACGTTTATCTCGCTCTCTCGCAACGTAGACTCGAATTCAGATGAAGGCGCCAAAATATTCATAGATGTTTCGGTCATCCACCATGTCAGTAAATGACATATGAGTGACATATGGGCGACATATCAGTGACAAGTAAATGACACATGGATGACATCTGAACGACAAATAACTTATGACATTTGGCTAAAAACTGAATAGCGGAGCCTGAGAATGACATATGAATGGCATATAGATAAATTATGTGAATGACTTTTCACGCGGTAGCTTTCAATGGCGGTTTTGATCATGGAAACAGGTCGCTCTCAATAATTTATGTGAGTTATAATGTACGTAAGACAAGAGACATGAAATTTCGAACTTTCGCACATACTAATAGTATAAGCGCACGCGAGGGGCAATCCTCGTGGGTGTACGCACACGCAGATAGGATAGTGGCTCTATGAACAACCCCCTCGGGCCCCCTTCGTCGTCGGCTTATCCACCATGTATCGTTGTTTAGGGATAACTTTGAATAACCCGTTATTTTGTTTTTGAATTTTAATCAGTCTTCTTCGTAGCTGCTCCATAATGTCACTGTTGTAATGTCCTAGATCATAAAATGACTTGAGCCCATGAAAACTTCAGGCGTTAATTACAAACAATTAGCAAAGATGCTTCAGTAATTACTGTTAATAACAATAATTAATTATAACACTATAATAATAATAGTTAATTATAACACTGTTAATAACGTGAAACCCGTAAAAAAACTTAAGGCAAAACGATGCAGAGGTTGTAATTACGATTATTTTACATTCGTTTATGCAATAACAAGTTGCTCGAATAGTTTTGGATTAGAACAGTTCTTCAAAGAACCTGACTTCCCACGGCAGAGTTGGAAAAGTCAACAACACGAGCTTGGGAAATTCTGGTGTATTCCCTTAAAAACGGTGTAGTTGGGTTAAAAGTCATTCCTGTGACATAACGGTCCTTTAGCGGCCATTTTGAAGCACTAAGAGGTGGAAGCAGACTTGATAAACGAGTCAAGTTTTCTTTCGCCACTGCATCAATAACAGTATTATCGCTTATCGGTGACAATGACCTGTACCTGGTCATATTCATGAGATCAATTTGTTGATAATCTTCATCTTCAAATTCATCGCTTTGTGGCTGGTTTGTTTGACGCCTCCGACTCAAAGCACAGTCTAAAGCTCTCAGTCCTGTAGACACACTATGTAAGTTCTCGTTTCTTGCACGGTATCTTACGGCTGTTTTTACTCTATCCTTTCTTTTTGATACTTGACTTAGTTGCGCTCCACTGTCGTCGCGGTCTTTTCTTTCCTCAGTGAATTCTACAAATCTGTCTTCACTTTTCAAGTTGTATTTGCTGTTTCCTATATCATCTTTTACTATCTCTCTATCTTTTCTTGTGGCAGTTGATTTGCCGGAAAGCTTATTTGGCTTATCGTTATGTAAAGAAACAATATTGTTATCCAAACGCAATAGATGAGGAGTTGCATTGCCTCTGAAGGTTTTACGAATTTCTTCATTATTACACAACTTGCTTTGACCATTTTTCGCTGAACTGCAACAATCAACGATATTCGGCTTTTCAAATCTTCGAACTGACATCCCTAGCGCATCAAAACTTTGTTTTTTCCCACTGATTTCTGCTGACTGTTCTCTGGCATTAGTTTCATATTGGCTTCCAGCATTGTTTACCGCAAGACGTAGCTGTATTTTGTTTTGGGCTGGCTTTGAAACTCTTGCATCATTCGTAAATGATATTCTTTCTGTTTTCTCTTTCGCTCCACTATCTCCTTTTTCCTTGCTTGTCCAGCTGAAATGATTATTGTAGGTTTGTAAACTTTCCACTGAAATTCCTTTTACTAAGAAGTCATCGGAAACCGCGTTGTGGCAAGATACGGGTTTTGTGCTACTAAACAAGTCAATGACGACAGTGCTTCCTACATGTTTAGAAGAACGCATCCTTAGAAAGCGAAGTCGAAAAGTTAAATTGAAACTCTGAAATAAAGTTGTACAGAGGGAAAATAAAACCGTAATCTAAACAAAACAGCACCGATTACGGACGTTTTTGCTCACTCGTCGATGTCATAAAAACCCTAAAATCAGTAAATATGTTCCTTATGTCTCACAATACTAATTTGGCGAGTTGAAATACTGTGCTTGTATAACTTCAGAAGCTTTATCACAGTACAGCCTTCGGAGGTTTAGAAAGTGCAAGTTTTCAAGCAGCCTACGAAATAATACGGAGAGCAAAAATAGAATCTTCGCTTGCCAGAAATATTACTGTTTGTTAGTCTTTTGCCCGATTCTAAGTTGCTAATTAGTTGCCAAGCTTATTTCCTTAACTTTTGTCTTGTTGCTATGGGCGCCCACAATATCGGCAGGTGTTTCTCACCAATCAACATTGAAACAGACAGTTTTATGCAACGATGTGGTTATGAAATTTAGGCACGTCTTAGGGACGGACCATGAGAAAAGTGATGGGGGGGGGGGGGGGGTGGGGAATTTTCAGCTTGCACGAATTTTTTTTTTCGCTCACTGCTTGTGCAGGAATTTTTTTTTCAGGTGAACCCCTCTGCACGAATTTTTTTTACTACGTGTGAAAAAGTCACAATTGGACCTTCCTTCTGCATGTTTTTTTTTTACCTTCTTCTTTGCATGAATATTTTTTTCTTGGCATTTTCCCTAGTCTCCTCCGCAGCCGTTATTAGGATCGTCACGCAACGCTTCTCCCCCACTAACGGCTGCTAAAACCCGAACTCTTTTTGTTTCCGCGGATTAGCCAATCACAACATGCCTCACATATTCCTGAGGCGGTCGCGCCAAGACTAAATTGTCCAATCACAACTCGTGTTCTATCGGCTACGGATAGTGAAAGTGGATTGAGGAGGGAGAATATGCCATCGTTTTCGGGTCACCAGGAGCGTGGCTGTTGAATGATCGTTGGAGAACCATGTTGTGCAATGATGTATACAGTAGAAAGTTATGTGCCGTGGCTATGATGAAGCTCATGTTATAAAGCAGTGGCAAGTTAAGGGTCAATTGGACACTTGTTTTTGTTTGTCAATTCCGCTTCTGAAGTTACATTTTAGATAGGAAATCCTGTG
Organism: Ricordea florida; assembly: GCA_949710005.1. Classification (NCBI taxonomy): domain Eukaryota; kingdom Metazoa; phylum Cnidaria; class Anthozoa; order Corallimorpharia; family Ricordeidae; genus Ricordea; species Ricordea florida. Next base: position 27,015,550 of record OX453275.1, on the reverse strand, counting down.
TGAATTAATTTACAATTACTGTAGGCATTGAAATCTTAAGCTTGTAAATTGATGACTTCACTTTTCGCGCCCGGGATATTTTTATTAAGCTTACCTGAGAAGAAAAAGAAAAAGCATAAGCATAATACACAGGCCGGAGACGTATCGATGAATAGTGGATTTGAGCAATTCCTATGTGAATTTCCTTTACAACTCGCTCATACCTCATTTGTTGTACACAATAAATATTTGATTTCAAGCATTAGTTTATGCTCGAGTTTAAAATGGTATTGCTGGTAAATTGTAAGGGGAACATCACAAGATGTCAAGATGGCAGCATTTCGAGACTGTTATTCTCATCTTTCCTCGACATCGAAGTGTTGTATTTTGACGGGTATTTTGAGCACAAGACAGTAACTTATTTTGACGCAATCTTCAACACCTTTTCATTTACGTGTTGTGAAAGTGGTTGACAATTCATTATTCAGCTTCCCAACGAATCCGAAGAAGTACAAGTGGTATCGGCAGATCGCAGCGATTTGGATGCTTTTCCTCGATGTGATGAAGTTGATGTATTTTGGCACCTCTGTCGGCATTCTCATCTGGATATAGCAGGCGTTTTGCTCTGCGTTTTGCCCTGTTCTCTTGCCTTGAAGACTTCTTCGATTTCTTTCTTTAGCTCCTTCAACTTATCCGATGCCCGATTAAATTTTATCAAACGCTAGTAGCATTTGCCTCTACAGACGAACAGTTCGCTGTTTTCTGTGTAGCGACTCACGTCCACAGATAGCGAGGATCGGATGACTTCAGCAATGTCGAGTGAACTCTTACCGAAAATGAAGATTTTGTTATTCTTGAGGAAAGCCGACGAACAAATGAAGCACCCAGAGCCGCTTTTGACTATTTTCTTCGGAGTTAGATCCATAGGAAATCTCTGAGATTTATGGCAACATCTAGCTGAAGGAGGCGATGAATTAACGCGGGAAACTGACATCATTGACAAACTACTGATACGTTAATTGGTTTCAGAGGTGACAATAGGCAATGCGTGATTGGTGCAATTCTGTAAATTTCACGTGAACTCTAAACAAAGGGAAACAGAAAGAGTTCGGGTTGAAGCAGCCGTTAGTGGGGGAGAAGCGTTGCGTGACGATCCCAATAACGGCTGCGGAGGAGACTACATTTTCCCTTGATCAATTTTTTTTTGTTTTTTTCCCCACCCCCCCCCCCCCATCACTTTTCTAATGGTCCGTCCCTTAAAATATGCTAGACTTGACTCAATTTGCCGCGATGAAAATTCAGCTGCATCCTACACTCAACAATCTTTTATTGCGATAGCACGATATTTTCCCATAGTGTCTCGTCAACTAAACCAACCAAAAATATCGTGGTGTTGTTAAGAATGTTAAAATTTTTTTATTCACATTCGCCTTATTACAATTTGTACAAAAGTCCACTGCGGGCATGAACACTATATGCTGCAAATTTCATGTTATCGAAACGAAAAGGTTCACAATAATTAAACGGCAATCTAAATGAGGGAGGCTATTAATATGAAGTACATAAGGACTTCTAATTATGTTGAGGGTTTTGTGTCTTTTATCGTTTTCACGCCTTTTTTTCTTTTTATTTTCTATTTTCAGGACCTCTCTGAAAATCATCCTGGTGAGAGTGTGACCTGATTAAAAAATATCGTTCTTATTATTACGCGGGATGACGTAGTCAGCCAGCGTATAAAATTCGGTAGCGCATTCCTTTCGTCGTCTTGGGAGTCAAAAATTGTCTTGTTTTTTTTAACTTTCCCGTATCCCGATCCCGAAAACATTGTGTGATTTTTATTGGCTGTAAGTTCGAATCACGTGCAAGTCAGGTTGGATTGCACCATGGATATCCATGATCGCACAATCAGCAAAAAACATACTGCGTCAACAATTTTAAACCAACATATCCCGCGTAAACGCCTTCAGGCGTCTTCTTGTTATTATTATTATGAGTGAGGCAAGGTGTTTTACAAGTTTACTCCATGAATATTGTGAGTGGCCACGTATGCTACTTCAGCTTTACTGGAGGTGTACAATTTTCATTTTCTATTTTCATATACGACTCAGGTATTAAAAAAAAGTGAACATCGTATCTTCATTTTCTAATTTATCTATTGGCAATGGGATTTACTCGAGGCAAAATACCATTTTGTTTAAATATTGCGCTAACTTTAAGAGGCTTAAATGTGGAAATTCTTTCCCATCCGCAGCAATAATATATAATTCTTTCGGTTTATTACGAATTCTTAACATCGTTGTTCACGAATGGAAACCAATGAACATGACGCCAATAGGGATTACTGGCATGAATAGCTATTATATAATAGCCTGGGGCTTCCTATCTCGGTAGAGCGTGGCAGTGACACTGAGTGGCAGGGTCATGAGTTTAAATTCCGTTTCTCATTTCGCCCAAAACCTTCGTGAAGTCAGCAAAGGCTTAGCTTTCTTGTATAAAAAATTTTTATTCTGCGGTATTTTTTTCTCATTGAAGTGTTCTTGAAATCGCCTACTTTGAGAAATTACCGTTGGTCGAGCGAAGAATTCTTGCAAGTCGTCCATTTTGTAATCAAGTTTGGGATCTTAGCGATTCTAGTTTTGCTCAGGGATACCCAAGCAAAAATGCCCTCGTAAACACTTGCCATGAACGAGTTTACTAAAAATATTATTGTTCTATCTCCAGAAAGAGTAAGCACGCAAAAACCTCTTTTTAAGATTTACGTTCAGTGTAAAACGGTGTGAACTTGTTATTTTTGTGTGGCTTACACGAACGGTGTAGCCACATTATGGCACAATCAGATTTATTAATTTATTTGTCCACGAGTCGAGCGTCTGTCACGTGGTCTAGTGAGCCACACATGTGCGCATTGCGGACCTATTTTGTTTTCTTGGCCATTGTTGTCAGGGTCAGTATGGTTTGAGTTTTTGTTGTAATCTTCGGTTACGTCACTAGTTCGTTTTACGCCGCACATCGGGCGTTTTAACTCGTAATAGGTCGCCCGCGATCACTTCAAATGCAATTAAAACCATGCCCTTTGTTCTAGTCTTCTCAGATGAGGACGAAAAACCGTAGGCCCCGTCTCACAGCACTATTCTTGTGGGACGTAAAAGATCCCACAACTCTGTTCGAAAAGAGAAGGGGACGTAGACCCCGGTGTTTTGGTCGTCCTTTGAATGATAATTCGATTTAATCACGGCCACAAGTTTATTAGCCAATGGCTATTACGTGCTACCCTGTATAAACAAAGTCTTTATCTTATCTTTGTCTTATGGCAACTTTTAGATCAACCCATGACAAAGGTCCACAAGTTAAGTACAAGTATATACAACTTTTAAGTCATCGTAACACATCAATTTTACAGCTTTGTCCCAGATTTGTACTCTGTAAATCTACTTGGATTCGCGGACCTCTTGTCTAGTTCTCTCACTTCGCTTATTGTATTTCGTCTTCGACAACGAGAGTGCGTGACAGAGGGCGAAGAAGGCATCTCTACTTTGTACGACGATGTACGAACAAGTCTCATTTGAACTTTTTTAAGATTCGCGTTTAGGCGCAAAAATTCTTGAAATATCACATCTGCTCTGGAAAGGTCCGTCGAGAATGAATCTTGTAATTGTTCCTCTGGAGTGTAATTCTTCAGCTGCGCCAACTCAATCCCACCTAAACCGAGTTCTACTATAGACCGACTTCTTGTAACAGGAACTTCGCTTTTTCTTGCTTTGTTTCGTATAAAATTTTTAGCGGTTTGTGTTAACAGTCTGAGCTTTTTCTCTAAGTCTTTGGCTGCCATTTTCGCGGCAATGTTCTCTTTGGATTCTTTCAGATGTTTCATTAGCACCGCGATCACAACATTCACCAATACGAACTGAGCTGCGAGAACGAAGGTCACGAAGAACAGAGGCGCTGTGTATTTGCTGATACAGCAGTACTTCTCGCATTCTGATGATCTGGAACATTCAGAGCTCAGCGTATCCTGTTCAAATGCAATCACAGTAAAACGCTTTTTTTCTGTTATCTTAAAAGGTATAAAAGTGCAAACACAGCAAAGTGCAGCTTTTCTTTGTTATCTAGGGTGCGTAAACAAAAAGAAACTGAAAGTACAATTTTTTAAATGGTTAAAAAAAATTAAACCTCTAGAATTCCATTCCAGTTGTCTCCTGTGGCAATCCGGAATAACGTCAACATGGCCGTGCCAAAATCACTGAAGTGCGCATGCGTACCAAGACCGTGACACGGCTGAGGATGAGAACATTCTGTAAACAAATAAACATAACACTTTTGTCCTGAGGGATAAACCCGTTTGGTGAAAATGCAAAGGTAACGAAGGTATACCTATACTTCTGTGTACAGCCAAGGAGTACAACATAGCTAGGCAGGATGGTACAGCTAACACTACAGGTGCAGCAGAAATCCAAAGGGCAATAGGCTCCTCCTATGGGCCCCTTACCCGGCCACCCCCACCCCCTCCCCCTTCCTCCGCGGCCTCAACTCTCTTTACGTTTAGTTTCAGATAAGGCCCCAAATTGATTTGACGAGCAAAAACAGCGTTGCCTTAAATGGTTATTATGCAAAACAGATTTTGGTTTGTGGATTCATTAAGGAAGAAATGGAACTCTACACAAAGTCTACCTTACCTATCGTACCAAATAACTGAATACCCAGACAAGAATATATGAAGAACAACAGAAGGAACAATAGTCCTAAATTTGCCACCTGGAAAGAAAACAACTCAATGTCAGAGGTGGAATCGATTCATATTAAGATATTACCAATGGCTAAATGCGAAAAGTAATAACGAGGAGAATGTTTTGTTTGTGTTGCGCGACGTGAACAAAAAAAGGGTAGGTACGTGGTGTAAGCATCGTGTATGGCTATGGAGAGCAATGTATGCCATATATTCACTAACGGGGAACCACTATATGATGCTTACACCACGTACCTACCAGAAAAAGGACCCTATCGAGATATGCAAACTAGAATCTGGCCCTTCTCTGCATTACGATTCTTAAGCTTGTATGGAAGTGTGCGTCTCTTATGCAAACAGACAACACTTCTAAGAGACACTCCTGACTCGGCCCCAGTCATGACTCTAATTATGTTTACGCTCCTAGTCTCCTTGTCGTGCTCGTCTTCCACTTCCGTCAACGATTAAGAAGGGAAGGGTGAAATGGGGACGAGCTTGAGGATGGTGCCTTCCCGGATGTTGCCAGGACAAACTCCCTTTCTAGGATGGTTGATTAGAAATGCGCGGGCTGCACATTCTGGGTCAGAAGCTGTCATGATACCGACCTGAGGAAGAGCTTCAAACAGTGTATCCAACAATGAGCGCACTCCCTTAGCTAGTTTGACAAGCTTCAGTACTGTCAAGCATAAAGAAATTTGTCGAAAATTAGAAAGCAAAAAGGTTATTAGAAGCATTTTAATGGAACTAAAAGTGTCAACTCTAATCTGGATAAACTTTATAGCTATATATGTGAGCAGTTTCGCTGTTTACATTGACCCCTTTCAGGGTTTTCAGCAGTCTTGTAAAGTAGCGGACATACTTCTGAAAGCACCAGACGTGACAGTTTTGGGAGAGTCTTTTTTATACCCCTTGTTCGAAGGCCGATTAGCGCTAACCCAGGGTTAGCTTTTAACATGAGTTTCTTTTCCTCTTGTTAAAAAGCGTTTTCTCCTTTAACTTTCTCTATTTTATTCAGAGCATACAATCATCAAATTGTATTAAAAAAGAATTAAACTGAACGTGCTTTTTAAGCTCTCATATCTGTATTTAAATTTCGCACTAACCCTGGGTTACCTTAACCTTGCTTCGAACAACCCGGCCCTGGTATATGACATCTGTTAGATGAAATTCATCTAATACATGACCGAGCTACTGCGGACAAGCAATCCTGCTAAACACTTATTTTCTTGCTTAGCATGTAATCTCTTTTGTTGTAAGTTAATGGGTAAGTTTAAGAGAATCTCTTCCATAGATTTCTGAAACAAAAAAAACACCCAAGGGCGAGGTTCCTTTCGTAATAAATATTATGTACAAATTGATTGCGACCCTGTTCACGCTATCGCGTGCGCTCTCATACGGGGATTTTGCAGCAGAAGCGCGCATGCGCCGTACGAGTAATGTTACCTCTCTGTGTGGTTCTTGTTTCAATATGTGAAACTTTGTTTTATGTCATAGATACTGAGATTTCCTCGCGAAAAAAAGAGTACGTAAAAATGATACGTAAAATGCATTAGCCAATAGGAAGCGCGAACGATGAAAACTCACTAGTGAAAAAACGTCGTTCGTCCAATCGCAAACGCGAACGACGAAAACTCACTAGTGAACAACATCGTATCGCGATTTCGATTAAATTTGAACTTATAAGCCTCAGTCAGGTTTTTTTTTTTCCCCGAAAAATGTTTCTAAAAGTTGTGAAGGTATAAACTGACGTTTATTTCTTGTGTTACTTCTATAAATATTTGATTTTGAAATAGAAACTGATGTTTTAGTTATTCTAGTTTTACACGCATAAATTGTAGTTGAATGGGTTCCCTAAACACGCGCGTAAGATTGACAAAATTTGGCTTCTCAAAAATCTCAGTATCTATAAAATAAACAAATTACACCATGGAAAATGCTTTGTACGATTTTTTATTCACTCGTTGAGTTGTATCAGAAAACTCACTCGTTCGCTGCGCTCACTCGTTCGTTTTCTGATACTACTCAACTCGTGAATAAAAATCGTACGCGCGCATTTTCCATGGAGTAATCTCTATTTCTCAGGTGTATGGTATCATGCCTACCTCTGATGATCCGTAACACTCTGAAGGTC
>OX453275.1:27001217-27006217 GCA_949710005.1 Ricordea florida | reverse complement strand
CTAATTTACCTTCCTTATTCTTGTTTTTCACTTTTTCTAGCAGTCTTTTCTTTCTCCTCTGTCTTTCTTCCTCTTCCATTCTCTCCCGGCAGCGTTGAAAATTCTCCACCACAACACCGACAATCATGTTTAGCATCAGAAAACCTCCCAGCATCAGGAATGGAATGAAGTAAACCAGACGCCATTCAGCATAGTTCTTGATTGGCTGGAATTGAGTTAGGAATTTATCATGACGTACACACAGGAACACAAAAAAGCAATGTTAAACAGGGGGAGGGGGGGGATACATCAAGTTCACGGTAGCAGCCAGCCAGTAGGAGGCAACTCAGACACTTGCCTCTGTCATTTTGAGACTACCATACAGAATTTGCTTAACTTAATGTGAGCTGTAATTTGTAGTTTAAATGTACTCGATCAGCGTGCAAAGGCGCACACGGGCCTTAAAGCCCACACGGCCGGAGCTTATCCCGATTTCGATAGCATGAAGCACCTGGCAGTATTATTACTCCCCCCTGGATGGGATGCTAGTCGATCACAGGGTCGATCATCATGAACACCTTGAAAACCCATGTAGAAACTACGATTGCCTCATTCAAATCATTTTTTCTGGCTACGGCGCAGACCGTGAATTTCGGGCAGGGGACGAGAAATGCCAAACGCTCAGCAAAGAACGGAGGCCAAATTCTCGTTGAGAACACTGAAAAATGTTTTGGAAAGAGCGACCAAATTCTTAGAAAGAAATGCTGATTTCTATACTTGGTGAGTGAGCTCAAGTGCGTTCACTTCCTAAAATTCTTTGGTGTACGCTGTAGTGCTGGTATCAGTTAAATCAGAAAAATGGTCTACACAAATTTGTTTAATATCTTACTGAAGTTATCTTTGCACAGCACAGTACAGTTGGTTGACTGTTTTATCAATCAAAGGGAACAAGCATGACGTATTAAAACAAAAAGTTTATCCTCTAATAGTGTAGCAGACGCTAAATTACAAAAGAGGTCAGATTAAGCGACAGTACAAAACAAGAAGCAAAAACAGGTGTCACGCGTATTTAAATGTGACGAAGTTGTTTGTGCGCTGAAGCCTATTTGTATTTACTAGTTGGTTCCTGAAAGGGCGTAAGTTATAGTTATGACAGGCACCTGCACTAACGGGAAGCAAGCTAGACATACACGGTGATGACGAAAACGCATTGATGAGTACAGGCAGATTATCATAGTGGTTTTACCTGCATATCAATTCCAACAGCGTCAATTCCGTGGTGCATTATCTCTACCCAGCCATCTCGCGTGGAAAACACAAAGAGTGATATTAACGCCTGGGATAGAGAAGGAGCATTTAAAAATATATCTTTTCACTTCTTCACCAGACTCAACATATACCATACTTATCATTCTGCAACCGATTCTCAATAATATTCCAATTCTAATAGTATCCAGGATCTTTGCCCCATGAACATAGTTTACTGGCGTCGTTCCCTCGAATCTCCCGTAGTTCAGTAGTAGAGCGTCCAAGCCAATAACGGGGGAGGGAGGGGGGGGGTTTGGGTGTCATCGTTTCGAGTTCTGTTCGGAGAACTATGGTTTCCTTTTTTCGAGTTTGCTCGTGACACGCTGACTGAAAAACAATATAACTTTTCGAGAGACCTTTGGTTTTCAACTGATGGCCATAAAAAGTTTATAAATGACCTGTCCCACCTTTGGCAAATTGTCAAAGTTGTACATGTAATTTTTCCATCGACCGTTGGTGCTGTTGCGACATTCTGCTTTGGTTCTCACGTGACTGTCACCATGACAATAATGGAAAGTTCCCTTGAATATCTGAAAGCAATGAAATGTAATTAGTGTTCGATTCAGACAAAAGTATTAAAACTACGCTGCTTAATACAGCTAAAGTAACAGCGTTAATAGAATATCTTCTTTTCAAAAAGACAAATTCTTACAAACAAGCTATGTAACTTCATCTTAACATAAGAATGTCAGGGAATATTTGGGGGAAGACAAACAGAGAAAGGAAAACCAGTAGATATATACAACTTAAAACTGTTTGCAACAAAACTTTAAATAATGATACTCATAATAATGATAGTAATGGTGATGATGATGGTAATGTTATTAGCTCTGCTTATTGCTTTAGAAGGACAAGAAATGTACCTGTACTCCTAGTATTGCAAACATAGTGAAAAATATCGCAGCAATCAACACAGTGTTTCCAATCGGCTTCAAGGAGTAAAGAAGAGTTTGGACAACCAACTTCAAGCCGGGCGCTCGCCGAATCATCCTAAGCAGACCAGAATGAGTTAAAAAAAAATGCTAAACGTATTTTAATACAGGATATTGATTGGTTAATTGAGCGGTTTTAAATCGACTGTCACAAAACCAAAACTCTACTTAAGCCAATCAGAACGGATGCACGCAAGTCAAGATTGGTTCAAGTTTGATAAAGTGGCGCGATATTCTCGTTGCAATGCACAACCACAGGATTCACCAAGTTTCTTTCGACAGTCAGTTGAAAACAGCTTGAAAATGTTATGAAATAGATTGTTATTCATTGTGGTAGCTTGATGATAATATAAGTTTGTTCTTTTGTCTTACGACGGATTCACTTGGATGTTGATCGCGACGTTTCGACTGCTTATTCCTAATCTTCTTCAGGCGATGAACAGCAAGGACGGATGGTTAAAATGATTGATTCAAATAAGATTTAAATGAGAGAAATGATAGATTAGAGCAGTTAGAGAGATGATAGATTCAAATAAGAGAGAAAGAGATGAAGATTCAGACAAATACAAGGTCAATTAAATCTACTGACGGGTTTCAATAGAACAGAAGGTAAAGTGATGGACACTCGGGGCGTCGGCTAAGATATGAGAACTTCAGCAAAATTACTCATAGAAACGGAAGTACGTTTTCCGAGAGTTCCACATGACTCCACTGTAAAGCAGTCCTTCCAGCCGTTTGTGTTTAATGGCCGGCTGGCTTCTCTAATTATGGATTATTCAGACAGAATTTACAATCAAGATTCTAACTCGATATGTCATGAGCATCAAAATCATGCATGCGGACCTCTCGGGAAACAGATTTCTGTGTCCAAGAATAACTATTCTGAAGTTTTCATATCTCAAGGGCTAGACTGGGAGTGTCCCTTTCTGTCCATTAAGTTCTCTTGCGAGTTTATACCAGTGCAGCTTAGCCTCTATAAATACTGAATTTGGCTGTTACTTTTCGAGACAGTGCCATAAGCCAAGCAAACGTAGAGATATTAAGCGGAGGTTGGGAGGAAAACAACTTTCACTGATTTTTCCAATTGTTACGCATCCAGCCTCATGCATCAACCAATCATAGAGCATGATACAAGAGGTGCGTGCTGGCTCGATCTTTCTTCATTCATTGCCGTTACAGGGGCGGATCCAGGATATTTAATTTTAAAGGGGTTCAAAGGAAATGTTAGGTTTAAATTTTTACAACTGCCATCCGAAAACTTTGCAATAGTCCTTATACATGTTTACGTCAGACGAGTAAAAATGTCACTACCAAGTCTCATTTTGAAATTTCAAATTTGCATAGTTTAGAATTAATAAATTTCCGAGCTAGGGGCTTTAACCCTTTACTCCCTGAGAGTGACCAACATGCATCTTCTCTTAAACATAATACTACAAAGACAACCATAGAGCTCATGAGAATATGCCATCTGAAAACTTGTATAGGTTTTTGTTGATATAACATCAAAATCTCCACACTGTTGTAATGAAAGATGTATTCAGATCAGTTAGAAGAATTAAGATTTTGATCTCAGGGGTTAAAGGGTTAAAAATGGGATGTTCTAATGGGGAGTGGCTAGCCACCAAATACACCCCCTGCATCCGCCCCTACATTACGATTTACTCGGAATTTGCTCCTTTTAGAGGCAGCAGTGTAATTAACTGTATTTATTGGTATATAATTAAGGTGAAAGTGGCCGAGTGGTTAGGGCGCCGGACTTGTAATCTGGTCACGGTCCCGGGTTCGATTCCCGTCCTGACACTACCTGGATATGTAATACGGTAATCCCGAGTTTCATATCCTGAACATCATCGGCCACGCTTGTAAAATAGCCAACTGGTCTGCCTTCCGCCAGTTGAGATTCTTAGTAAAGAGTTTATGTTGTGTTGTGTTTAATGTAAAAAGTGACTCTGAAAAGCCCCGTGGGGACGAGCCACTATAATATGTATGTATGTATTGAACTGTACAACTACGATCAGATTATAGAGTACCAGATAAGTTTAAAAAAAAAGAAAACAACCAAGATGAGATAGGCTTGAACTTTAAAATTTGATTTGAAAGAAAAGCTATTAGGACGAGAGTTAACTGAGGTGAAAGTGATTGAATTGTACAAGTACGATCAGATTATACAGTACCAGATAAGTTTAAAAACGGATTTTTTTTTTCAAAAAAAAAGAAAACAACCGAGACAGAAAATGAGACAGGCTTGAGCTTTGATTTGAAAGAAAAGCTATCAGGATAAGAGTTAATACGCGTTCCCTGCCTGGAATTGCCTTTCATTTAAATAGATAAGTCACACAAAGACGTTTAGCTCCAAAGAAACAGTACACACTGGGCAACTTAAATGATAAGTACGTTTATGATATGGCTGGATCCGCGAGCGGGCAAGATAAGTCGAATCCAGAGTTCTGATTGGCTACAGTACTCGAGCGGGCAAAGTGGGTCTATCTCACCAACTTAAGAGTTCCCGCGTTGTCCCGCGAAACAAAGCAAAATAAAATGAGCGTATAATAAATCCTTATTGACCAAGCTTGTTCGATCAAGATGGCTGGATAATGGCTTTCTTCTTTTTTGCACCTTTTATTGACCTCGACTATATCTCAGTCAATAAAAACGCAAAAAAAAGAAGAACTTGGCCAATATCCTGCCATCCTGAACTTTCCCTTGGTCAATAGGGACCTACAACAAGGACGACGTCGACGAGAGCGAGAACGCCAAAAAACAAAAGGCATCATGAGCAAA
>OX453275.1:26968717-26998717 GCA_949710005.1 Ricordea florida | reverse complement strand
AATTGCTAAGTCAGTAGGGAAACATTATTTACGAATAGTCCAACAACCTAGACCACCCCCCCCCACCCCCCCTTATGACAGCTCTAGACACGCCCCTTCCATTTTAGTGACAGTGGATTAAAAATTGCTTTAAATAAAAAAGGTTGACTAAAGAAATAAGAACAATACCCTGCTGTCAGAGGGAATGTGAGGTTCCTCCAAGGCTAATACAACACAGCTCAAAAGAATAAACAGAAGAACCGCGTAGTCAAAGAACTTGTGCTCACAGATGGCAACCAGGCGACGGCGAAACCTGAAGAAAGAAATTTAGTTGAATTTAAAGGGAGCAAAGCAACAGAAGCCTCTTGCAGTAAAGATTGCACGACCAACACTTTTTTGGCATGTCTTGCTCAGGGAAGAACAACGCGTGAGGCATGATTGGTGAGAGCGGGACAGAAATTCGCACCAACCACAATTCTTCGAGATGCCTCTAGAGAATGTTCAATATATTGGCTTTTTATACGAACTAGAAGCATATCGTATTAATTCGGGCTACCTATGCAATACATGCTGAATTTTAATTATAAAGATCGTTCCTCCACATTTCGACCCAGCAAAATTCGGACCCAATGTCTGCATATCATGACCACGCATGGGCATTAGGACCATGTATGTCCATATGGTCTGCGCATGTGCATTAAGTCTTCAACTGCAATTTGTGACTGAGCCTACAAAATGAAGCCCAAATTTCAAATCGTCTGTTCCCTCTTAGTAATTGAACTTTTTAAAATTGACGTATTTTCCAGAAATAAAGGAATGTTTCATCTCTGCTATGTATTGCTACAAATACATTCTCATGCCGAGGTACACCGTGAAAGGCCTACAGAATCGATTGAATCACCTGTTAGAAGGAGGAAGTAGGTACATTGACCAGTCACTTCGGAAACTTGTTTTTCGCTTTCGTTTACTTTGAGGTGCTTCCTGGAGAAACCGAACATAATAAGGATATTTATCAGAAAAGATGTAAATCTAAACCTCATACTAACCGAGAGCGAGGGCTGTACTGGGGAATAACAGACCACTTTTGTTTCCTTTTGTTTTCATGGTAATGAGCCTTACTGGCCTCGCTAGGATTTGCAAAATTCAATAAAATTTTTGTTCCAAAATGAGGCCAGCGGGTCTAATTAACATACATACAAAAGAATAATAAATTGGCCCCCATTTATGAAAGTGGTCTATAATTGGCCCGAGGCCCGTACAAAAATGACCGGGGAAAGACATTCCACAGTACAGCCCAAGGAAGCTCCCATCGCAACAGTCCGAGAGGCAAAATCCCGACCAATAAAAAAAAAACTAATCAGAACGCTTGGTTTTTCTCATGAACACCTTGCAATATAATAATTGAGACTATTTCACGGAACTGCGTGCGTACGATTGTTATTCACAAGTTAAGTGATATCAGAAGGCAAAGGAGAGAGCGCAACAACAGATGAGTTCTGTAGTACACTTTGTTATAAGGAGACGTTTCTAGAACCTGTTAAGTATGCGCATGTTTGCGTAGTCACGCAATCTTCCTTCTAGAGAATTCTAGAACGCACTAACATGACGTAAACAAGTTAAGTAATCTTTCTATAAATAGTTATTGTTGTAATCTTTCGAATGTTCTGGAACTATCTGTGAATGTATTTAAAGAGCGTTATCTCAGAGCTCTACACTGACCGTACGGACGCTCGGAGTCTAAAGTACTGTGGGGATAGTTTCTAAAGAAACTGGTGCTGCGTCGGTGGGAAATTGAAACACAAGAAACTGGGTAAATCAAACAAGTTGATTAAGTAAGTTATACCACCGTAAGGTAAAAGGGAGGTGCTGACGTTTCGAGCGTTAACCCTTCGTATTCGCTCCGACGAAGGGCTAACGCTCGAAACGGTGGTATAACTTCCTTAATCAACTCGTTTGATTTACCCAGTTTCTGTTGTTAGTCTAAAGTAGTCAAGCGTTGATTGGAGATCGCGTTTTCCGAGACTGGAGAAGCCATCCGAAGGAGAATTGAAGTTGTTTGCCCTCAAGTGGATATCTCAAAGGAGCTCGTGAGTGGAAGTGTCAGTGGTGATTGAACTCATTTAGATTTGAAGTAGAGGATAGCTTGTTAGCGCATATATAAGTTTAGCGATCGCTCCCTTTGTAGACTACTCTAATTATTTCAGTTGTCAGTTTCAAATAGATAGTTGAGTTCGTAGCTGAAGTACGTTTGTCACTCTTTCTGTACGGACAGAGAACAGGCCTATTTATCTATATATTTGTCTGTCTCGTAACAACCTCAGCCAATAAATCAGTGAAAATCGTGCAGAGCATTTTCAATGCTGGAATTTTTTTATTAACATTATTTCTCATAATTGATAGTTATTCCCAAATATTCTAATAGAACGCTGGTAAATGTAATATACGTGGCAGTGACTATTCTAGTAGTAAAAGTGTTGGCAGTGGAAGTGCTTGCGACAGTGGCGGTGGTACTGATAATGCTAGTGGCAGTGAAGGTGACAATGGTATTGGTAGTGACAGTAGTAGTGGCAGTGGTATTGGTAGTGACAGTAGTAGTGCCAGTGGTAGTGGCAGTGGTATTGGTAGCGATAGTAGTAGTGGTAGTGTATTGGTAGTTATAAAAGAAGTGGCAGTGGTAATGGTAGTGGTAGCTGTATTGGTAGTGTGAGTAGTAGTGATAGTAGTAGTGACAGTGGTATTGGTAGTGACAGTAGTAGTGGCAGCGGAAATGGTAGTGAAAGTAGTATTAGAAGTGACAGTAATAGTGGTAGTAGTAGTGGCAGTAATGATGATGACGCTTTGGTAAATGTGTTGCCTGTGAGTTAAGCAGTTCTCTGAGCCAATATTCAGAAACGTGTTCGATAATTCTCACCTCAACAGGTGCTGCGACTTCTCGTAGCTGGTAGACAGCGTCATCGTTATCATCTTCTAGATGAACTGGACTGGAACGAAGAACCTTCAATCCCAAGCCAGACTTCTCGCAAGTGATTGTGGAATCGTCGTCAGCTACACACATAACCACAGAAGATGTATGAAGGCAGGGTTCGGCTTGTCCTGGTGTATTAAAACATGCACAATCAGCGGTCTCGTCCAGATCTAAACCGTCCTTCAAATAACCAGGATTATAGTGGGAGAGTTTGCAAGACACACCTTGCTGATCAGCAGTATCCCAAGTACTGGGGTCGTTACATCGCTCTATCGACCTTGAAGCTTGCCTCAATTTTTTTAGCTGTGGCATGGTCAAGTTGTCAGCGGTCTTCGAATCACCAGATCCTGACGAGGCAATTCCAGAGGTACATCCTCGGCAGTCTCCCCTTCCATAACTTGCCCTAGATAGACACGGGTTGAAATTAGACTTCATATTGAAAGTTGTACCCAACGCGTTTCGTACTCCATGACCGCAAAACTCCACTGGTTCGTAATCGTAACTTCCAGGACAATCTTCGGGTGAATCACCGTCCGTAATCAATATTGATGGCTTTTTTATCCCAGTTTTCGATGGTCTTGGTTTACATGTTTCAAGCGTCTCCCTTTTCCATTTTTGATTTGATTTTCGTTCCTGGAATAAAACAAAGCGATATTTAAGACAATGTAATCACTCACAAAACTACAGTACATGACACTGGTCTTAAGTAATTAGTGTAAAGAGGCAATTGTCCGTGATACATTGGTTTTGATATAACTACACTATTAGAAATAGGCCATTACACCTTATAAACAAAACTCACTTGCTCAAGGCTTTCCCAGAACCTCCATTGCCGAGGTGAGATGGTATTGAATATCCCGAGGTAGTGAACTAATTAGATTACTCAAAATTCCAAGGTTGCTGAGTTAGTATATACCAGGAGCCCATCACCCGGAGCCTCCATACACACTATATCCTTGAGTCAACCTTTGCTCGTATCTTTCTATTTTTAAAACAGTCTCAAGAGAATATTTTGTGAGACGCTATCACTGGTTTGTGACTGCATGTGACGTAAAAGAACAACTTTGTTCTGATTGGACGGTACAATGCATTCGCGGGAATTCGAACGACTAAAAATAGAAAGATACGGGCAAAAGTTGTCTCCCAGGGTTTATAAGGGACATGGAGGCTCCTGGTGATGGGCTCCTGTATATACTTATGTTAAGTATTCCGAGATAGTGAGCCGATCAGATTACTCAAAATGCCAAGGTCGCTGAGTTGGTGTGTAATATTGTTGAATATTCCGAGATACGGTGAGCCAATCAGATTACTCAAAATGCCAAATGTGCTGAGTTGGTGTGTAATATTGTTGAATATTCCGAGATACGGGCGGTGAGCCAATCAGATTACTCAAAATGCCAAATTTGCTAAGTTGGTGTTTACTATTGTTGAATATTCCGAGATACGGTGAGTCAATCAGATTACTAAAAATGCCAAGGTCGCCGAGTTGGTGTGTACTTTTGTTGAATATCCCCAGATAAGGTGAGCCAACCGGATTACTCAAAATGCCAAGGTTGTGAACTAACAATATTTGGCGATGGTGCTTATGTCAACGAGGATTTTCCAGTTCCCTGATTAAGCATCTTTGCAAACTTAGTTATTTTTAGAATGGGATTCTGGTTACGGCTTGCTAATAAGCGCGCGACATCTCCTGTGGCCATAAATTAGGCCATCATCTAAAACAGCTAGCGTATACTCACCACAAGTAATTCAAATTACGCCGATACTTGAAGCGAAAACCTTGCATCCAAAAACAAATGGATCTGTGAAAATGCTCACTCACTGATGTAATTAATGAGCGGCTCGCGTAGTTTGATTTTTATTTTTATTTTCCTTACCCCTGATCCAGTAAATCCTTCCACGAGTATTGCCACCAGCAAGTTAAACAACACATAGTAACCAACTGACATCAACGCCACGAAGTATAACGACGCCCATTTATTGGTTGCGCGCATTCCATCATACATCACTCGATTCCAGTTCTCCTGGGTGAGTATCTGTAAAGAACATGTACCCAGGATTAAATAGAACGCCCTCGCATTCATTAACACAGGAACCCACGTGATTGATCAATTCATTGTTTAAGCTATTTATTTCTTTCCAAATTTGTCAATGGCCAGTTAACACACAATAGGACCTGGTGCAGCTTACCACTCTCGTAGATAGACTTCTCTCACATTTTTTACTGATCAGTTTTTATAAAATTTCATTTTAGTGGACCCTCCTGAAAACCAGTTTTAACTGATTGGAGGGTTCCTCGCAAAATTTTCCTTATCATCATCATCATTATCGTTATCATTATCGTCACTCTTCACGACCCGTGATGTAGGTAAGAATACAAATACCAAAAACGCTTATGAACAAACAGAAGCCAATTACAACTTCCCAGTGGAAAAGTCCAAACATACCAAAATGGAGCTGTAATGTGACAAAAGAGGAAAGCAGGACGCACTCGATCTCATTTTTTACGAATAACTTCGATTTCCTTTAGGGACGGACCATTAGAAAAGTGATGGGGGTGGGGGGGGGGGGGGGTGGGGAAAAAAAAAAACAAAAACAATTCATGCAAGGGAAAATGCCAAGAAAAAAATTCATGCAAAGAAGACGGTAAAAAAAAATTCATGCAGAAGGAAGGTCCAATTGTGACTTTTTCACACGTAGTAAAAAAAAATCCGTGCAGAGGGGTTCACCTAAAAATAAAATTCCTGCACAAGCAGTGAGCGAAAAAAAAATTCGTGCAAGCTGAAAATTCCCCCCCCCCCCCCATCACTTTTCTAATGGTCCGTCCCTTAGATACCTCAGGCTTTTCATTAAGAATGGTAGCAGCAGGAGAATTGTGTATAGTAATAAGAGAATATTCTGAAGGTGCTCCATGTCTGAATTTAAAACTAGCTAAGGCCATCTAAATTTGACCGGAGAATTATTCGTAGTAGCCGGGGAATTCTCCGCAGTAGTCGGAGAATTCTCCGATCTCCGATGCCTAATGAAAACCCTGATACCTAATACGTTGCAATACTTTAGTCTTAGGCTTCATTTGCGATTGAGAATTCATATTGGAAGCTAAGATTTCCACGCAACATAAGTACTTGCAGTTTACTTGCCTGGAACACGGTAACCATCGCCCACAAAAAGTTGTCAAAGTTACTCCTTGCTGTCACGATTTTTCCTTCAGAGTTCATAAAGTTGAACTTCCCTCCAAATAAGTTCATACCGAGGATTGCAAAGGCAAAAATGAAAAGAAACAGGAGTCCAAAAAAAGTCATTACACTTGTCATCGTTCTGATAACTACCAGCAACTGGTAACGAACCGGTCGAACCAGTTTGAAAATTCGCAGCAGTCGGATACTCCGGAATATTGATAAGCTGGAATTTCCGTTGGAAAGAAGGATTTCGATGACACTGCAAGTGAAAAATCAGCGATTTAAGAAATTGTGACAAACTGTGTTAAATTAAACAGGATTTTAGCTGATTCAAGATGGGTTGCACCAATGCGCGGATGCTGTGGTAAAGTTATTGCCAATTCACTTTTCTTCTTCACTATAGTCGAGTTGTCACTCGCTTCGAATAAGTACGCCTCCTCCAATCCTCCCTATCCAGTATAGAGCCTTTTCACTCACTTGATCAGCGGCCATGTTTTCAGCGGAAACAAAGGAAGATGTTTGCATAAAAATATAATTTAATTCCTGGAGGATCAGTTTGGGACACCAACATGGCTGCCTGTTCTTTGTTTGGGGACACCAACATGGCCGCCGTGACGTCATGTGAAAACGTTCTATAGTTGTGTGTAGCTCTGCAGCGCTTCCCAGGTTGGTGTCCCTCAGCAATTTGTCGATCTAAGTCGAAACTCTTCTTACCTTGTTCAAGCTGTCAATTCATGTATTCTGCATGAGTTTTAGTTTTCTCATGTACAGATTATAGTTTTCCTGTCATCACAGGTCTTCACAGAAGAATCGAGATAGATGTGCACACGCGCGAAGCCGGTTACATTTCTTTACTCTTACTCTAACATGCATGTTGTGGCTGTAATATTTAGGATAGTGCAGGAGCAAACGTTTTTTTTTTTTCTATTTTCGAAGTACGAAACAGGACAGTTCGAGCATGCATCATGGAGTATGGGGTAGATAGGGAAACCAAGCAGAGAAGCGTCCTCGGTACAGCTGTTCGAAAAAATTGTCTTCAGTCAAAAAGAGTGTAGATTTTCGGTGTCACTTTACCGAGGGTAATTTTTTTTTTCCTTTTATAGCTTTTGCACATAGTCTACGATAAAACTCACCTTACAATAACGATGACACCATCAAAGACATTCTGTCCCTGACTCAGGTACACTGCTAAACCACAACCCATCAGCTTGACTATCATCTCCAGAGCAAATATGGACACAAAGATGATGTTTGTTGTCTCCAAAGCGAAGGTAAGGGTGTCGGACTGGAAGACGAATATAAACGAGTGTATTGCGGGATCATTGCAACTTGGCTCGAATTTAAGGAAATTTATGTCGTATTCTGTTAAGAAGAATTTCAACCACACCCCGTTTTGTGGAAACGATAGAATTTTTGGAGCAACTTCAGAATACCCGTCCACTTCATTTACATGTGTCGGGGGCTTTTGAAGAACGAGGTATATCACAATGGACTCTTGTGTCATTCTTCAGTATGTAAATAAGTGGACGGGTATTCTGAAGTCTAGCCGAATTTTCCACTCGAAAACGTTTCCAAACGTTGGCAACTCCTAGAAGTCTCTACTTCGAAGACTCTCTTAATTACGTGTTCTTTGTTTGCTGTACGTTAGGTTTTTGCGAAGAAATAAAATGAAATTAAATGTTTCTGAAGCTAAGCTAAGTCTTTAAGAGAGGAAAACAAGGTAGACTGTCACATCCAGTTCAAAAGCGGACAAAAAAGGACATTGATGTCTTTTTTTCCTGATTCAAACTAGTTTCGGATTGGTCGGAAAAGCTCGGTAAACCAAACCAACCGAAATCATGGTGCTTCATGTTGCACCACCTGTGGGCTTCATTCCCCTGTGCACCTTCACCTTTTCCTTAGATCTTTTCGTTAGCATACCTAGACATAATGTTCAATAGAAAATGAACAATTCTCCTAACCTGGTTATGATGTTCCAGTCCCATGCAGATCATATTTAGGAAAATGGCTCCCATGACAACAAAGGCAAACCGTTGACTTTCCGTGATTTTCCTACACAGCAGCCTGGTTCTATGCCACACCCCTTGGCCAGAGGCAACATCGTAAGACGCGCTTTGTTTCAAGTCAAAAAAACTCTCAAACATTTCGTCCTCACTTTGCGCAGAAATGTTTCGCCGAGGCAAAGTCGGTCTTGCAGGGCCTGTGGATGGTTCTGGTGGTGATGAGGTGCCCTTTACTGGCCCTACGGTCTTTGCCTCAACATCTGCTGGATTCTTCCGACAGTCATCCGGTTTAAAGTTTTCCGATTTTTTGTCGGACGATCCGCGACTTCCCTTGTCCATGAAACTTTCAAGCTCTTCTATATCTTCTGAGGGTTTTGGAGGATTCCATGAGGAAATATGCGATGGTCGAGAGCAGTCAAGTTTTACATGAGCGGGTTGACTTAAACGACGCTTTATTAAGAGCTCTTTGTCTTTTTCTGCAACCAACACTCCACTTTTTTTCGTTTGTAGATCATGCATACTTTTGTCCTTTATTTTGGGCAATTCGTGCGCAAACTGAGTGATAACCTCAGCAGACACTGATGTAGACGTAGAGGTCTCGTTCTGTGGAACGTTCGAACTATTAGCACCTCGTAAACTGCTAGACGCAAAACTCAATACACCCGGAGTTGCCGGGGAAGGAATATTCAAAGTGACGCTCGCTTTTGTTTGTGCGACGATTTCGTCAATAGAGACTGCAGAAGAAGCTTCCGCGTGAATTGAGAGAGTATGAGAGCAAACGGACGTTTTGGAACTTCGCCTAGACACAGGTTCATGAGGGCTGAGAAGCGTTTGAGAAACGTCACCGGTTTCAGCAGGAGTGGAAACACTGCCTTCCGCCTCCACTTGAATGGTCGGTAACTCTGAGTGGAAAAATGTCTGGTCGTTTGAGCCGTTGCTGATGATATTTGGAGATGGCGGCACGAAACAACTGTACAAATGGTGATGAAAATGATGATGATGATAGAAATGATGATGATGATGATGCACGTGTTCCTTGTTAGGTGTCTTGCAACTGCACACGCATTGCATCAAGGAATTCATCAGCTCTTTTGCTTGTATCGCCCAATCGTCGTGTTGCTTGTTTCTGCTATTTTCCATGAGTTCGATCTCGCGCGCCTTGGTTTCCTGGAATTGCATGGTTATCACCACGAGACAAAGGTTCACCAGGAAGAAGGAACCGATCTGAAGATTGCAAATTCAAACCGTAATTAGGCCACATTACCATGACAATATATTTTCATATGGTACTTTTATGTTCGGAAAGATGTATCTTTTCAGCGTGTCACAGGCAAACTTGGAAAAAGAAAATCCGACTTCTCCAGGCAATAGACGTCGAACCTACGAGGCCTTCCTATTACTAGTTCGGACGCTCTACCACTGAGCTATAGGAGACTCGCTGGAGCAAGGCCATTAAACTAGGTTCATGCGACAAGCATCCTGCATAGTGCTAGAATTTGAATCTTAAAGTGAAAGGGTTGTGAAATAATGGAAATGGTATATTTTGAGCCTGGAACATTTGTGAAACATGTATTTTTCGGCACTGTCACATGCAAACTCGGAAAAAAGAAACAAAAAAAACAAAAAACAAAAAAAAACAAAACAAAAAACAAAACAAAACAAATCCGAGTTTGTTGTTTATCTTCGTTCCTTTCTACACCCAGGTTGCAGCGGATGCGTTTTTAAAACGTACAAACATGTTTCATATTTTCTCACACCAGAAATCAAGCAACTCTTACCACGATAAGGACAACAAAATAAATCCAGTTCCAAAAACTGTGTGCGTCTTGAACAAAATACATGATGTCAGACCAGCCTTCTAAAGTAATCACCTGTAAAAATCAAAGACAGGCATATTAGGGACGGACCATTAGAAAAGTGATGGGGGGGGGGGGGGTGAGAAAAAAAAAAACAAAAAACATTAATGCAAGGGAAAATGCCAAGAAAAAAATTCATGCAAAGAAGAAGGTAAAAAAAAATTCATGCAGAAGGAAGGTCCAATTGTGACTTTTTCACACGTAGTAAAACAAAATTCGTGCAGAGGGGTTCACCTGAAAAAAAAAAATTCCTGCACAGGCAGTGAGCGAAAAAAAATTCGTGCAGGCTGAAAATTCCCCCCCCCCCCCCATCACTTTTCTAATGGTCCGTCCCTTAGTTCACGTACTGTGACAGTACAATCTGCAATCTGTACAGCTTTGTTGCGCGACTACGCTTTGCTTCTGGGTTATAATAGAAGAGAACTTCTACAGTTGTTACATAGTTGCATGTTAATGTCACCAACTTGTGATCATCAGTCATTTTTTCACCAGTTCATTAGATCCTCATTCTTTCTTTGCCACCTCGTTCCAATAGCCAATCATTTGTAATTGTTTATAGTAACTTTCTCACAAGTCATTTCAGCATATATTACGTCCAAAAAATATAAATACTCGCTGTAATTTTCAAGTCACCCTCTCCCTCTCTCTTTCACTTCATTTTATTTTATACTTTTTGTGGAGTTGTTCTAAAGTTTGTTCCGTTATTGCTGTAAGTAAATGATTTCTCCTTAGTGAATAAAACCAGTCGAAGAAGAGGCATGCTGAAACTGTCTTGTCTGGTGTAATGCACGTGCAAATATTTCTTGCGTTCGAAGAACGAAATAGTACAGTTACAGTTTGCATAATGAAGTATGGGCCTGTGCGGAAATCTTAGCGACTTCCTTGCTGTTGATCTCACAACCCATTGTTCTTGGCGTTGACAGACGAGATAAAGACAAGCAAACCACTTTACCTGGAAAATGGCAATCCATGCAATACCAATGTTATCGAACGAAGTGGTATCATAGAACGGGTTAGGTCCATCAGCTTTACAGATGGTATAGTACTGATTCCAGTTAACACATGCCGTGCTGTTCAAGGATGATATATTGGTGTGTAGCTCTTGTAGAGAACCATTACACTCCTTATCACCCTGGTAATACGAACCGATATCAGAGCACTTGCAAGTACCGTGATCCAGTGGCTTCGAACAGACGAAATCAGGCTCATCAAAGGACGGTTTGTAAAACAGCGATTTGTTGTATCTGTAAAAAATACCAAAGCACAGTTGCCTGTTAGTAAAAAGATTAATTTATCATAGTAAAAGGTTTGAACCCAGGAGTATCAGTAGTTCGTCTAGTTTGATCGTCCGGGTGAGGGTAGTTCTGGAAAGAACTGTTGTTGGTGACTGACGTTTCGACAATCTGAGCGGAAGTCATCTTCAGAGTCAAGTGAATAGTGTTTGTCAGACGAAGATGTTATAAGTCTGGTCTGTTAAACGTGATTGGTCAGTTTAGCCACGACGGTATTGGCTGAAAGACTCGTGTAAAGTTTGTTACCAGTCATTGGTCGGTTTCGATTCGTCTATTGTTTGTCAAATAGGTCGGTTTTTGGTCCGTCTATAGTTAGTCAAATTATGTCGGTTTGTTAGAAGTCCGTTTGTCGGTTTTGTTTTCGTCATGGATAAGTCGTTTGTAAGGCGCCGGTAGTTGTTGACATCTGTTAAGAGGTGTTCGTTCCAAGTTGGTGTACCAGCTTTCCAGAGTCAGTCGTTGAAAATAGTTTGTACTGTAGGTTAAGCAATGAGCAGAGTCCTAGTCAATGTTGTGGTTTGTCAGTTGATGATGTACAGCAATATGATTGTTGGTATCACCATTTCTCGTGGTTCGTTTGTGTTCAGTCAGTCTCGTGTTAAGGTTAAGGTCGTGTTAAGGTTGGTCGTCCTCACCCGGACGATCAAACTAGACGAACTACAGATTAATTTATGAATGTGAATATATGATAATTTTACTTATACCTCGTTCACACCAATGCTTAAACATGTTTAAATGCTGTTTAGTTAAACACGGTTTAAAATTGTTTCTTTTATAAAAGCTGCTTAGTGACGTTAAAGACTACAAATTTAGCACAAATAGAAAGGATATGGTTAAGTTATTTGAATTCTGTGTAATAGCCTGTGTTCCAATGCTCGGTGACCAATTTTTACATTTTAAAACCTCGTTTAACTAAACACAATTTAGTTTACTTGGTGTGAATGGGGCATTAGCTAGCAGGGTTTGTCTCGAGCTGCAGGTAAAATCCGTCTCTGATGAGTCAGAGAAGAACAATGTTTAGGATCGTACTTTAGTGAGAAAAAGGCCTAAGTTTCTGTGATGTTATTAGTTTCTTTAGGTGTTATCAGTTTCGCATTCAAGAGCTTCTGTCAAGAGGACGTAGCGTGTTAAGCAACGCAAGAACTTAAGGAGAATACGAGCACTTGAACTACACCGTACTGTTCTTCGATTGAGTTTAAAAACCTAGACACAGTTAGTAATTGTTATGTTGGACTAGAAAGACTCCCCAGTCGCCTTTCGTTCATGTTTAGTAGAGTTCAAGTACATTGTAAGGCAAAACAACTTCGAATCTAGATATGTCGATACGAGTTATTAGCCCAAAAACATGAAACCATTGGAGCACTAGATCAATCAACCGCAGTGGACTCTACAGGGAGGTTAAGGCGGTATACCCTTTCAAGTGAATAAATGATAGAAGCAAACAGAACCTCGAATAATGACTTAAAGTTATATATAAATGTAAGAAAGGGTGAAGAAACTCTAAATACCTACGTTGGAGGAGAGAGATGCCCCGGACTAGACCGAGCGAGAAACGTTTCGCGCGCTTGAATACCATTAATCGCACAGGTCACAGATATGATCTGACAAACTTTTTAATCCAAACCGCTTAAAAATCTTTTGCTATTTGCTGGAGGAAGCTGAGAAGTAGAGCACAAGAAATTGGGATAATCAAGCGAACTGATAACGTAAGTTATACCACCGTAAGGTAAAGGGAGGTGCTGACGTTTCGAGCTGACGTTTCCGACGGTGGTATAACTTACTTTATCAATTCGTTTGGTTTACCCAATTTCTTGTGCTTCAATTCCCCACCGACGCAGCACCAGTTTCTTTATAAACTATCCCACATTAAGAAGTTGTACGGTCGAGAGGCCGTGCGCCACTATTAGTAACGGACTCTACCTCACGAGACAAACGAAAAAAGGTTTATCGTATCACTCACTGCAGGGTTCGTACACTTTTTCAGGCCAAAAATTCAAGGACTTTTCAAGGACTTTCCAGGACCCTACTTTGAAATTTCAAGGACTTTTTTTCAATAAGAACGTACACGCACAAGAGTAACGAGAGAACACTGGGAACGAAAACAAGCGTTTTTACGCATTTTGTGACCATTTCGAGAACGTTATACTTTATTAACCTGAACATTTCTTTTCACTGGTTTTTATTAGTCGGGCAACCGACTATAGGTTTACATTCGAGTTTCATCGCAAATCGCAGTCACGTGCAATGGGGAATACCGCAGACACGTAATACGGGCGCAACCTTCTTTCTACGATGTCGAAGTCGATGGCGAATATGTCGAAAACAAATGGTGTATTTTTTCTACGCTCAAACATACAGACCCACACACCGTTCGCGGTAGACCCACTCTAAAAGATGGCGTGTGTGCTGAGCGTATATTTCGAAACGGGTCGTTCCGCGAACTGAAAATAGCAAAAGAATCAAATGATTTAACGAATGTCTCACTAGAATCAAAGCAGAAATCAAACGAGTTACCAGAGAACAGAAAATGTGGACAGAGTGACAGAAGAGCATTTGCTGATAAAGACAAGGTGCCTTGCGATGAAACTCGAGGAAACGACAACAAAGATGCCACGTTGGAAACCAGGACCTTGGTACCCTTAGCATTTCTTTTTTGGACCACTCCGCACCATAAGTGGTCAACACTCAAAACAGCACGTCTACCTGTTGCCCGACTTACGATCGTAGATCGTCTTGTTTACTTTGAAACCTGAGCACTAATATTTTTTGATCTTGTTACTAGGGCTACCTGAAAGGTAGGCCGAGTCTAGGTTTCGGTTTCCTATCTATCAGTCTATCGTCTTGTCACGATTTTATATGCTGACGTAATGCATGCAATCGAGACATTCACGAAAACGAGGCCGCTTACATACTGGCGTAATCTTTACTGGAAATTATGGCGAATCTGTTTTCTTCTGTGACGCTCAAAATACATACAAACGCACACGCCGTTCGCGGTAGACCCACACTAAATGATGTCGAGCGTTGTCGGAATAGGTTGGTGATCCAAGAATTCTTTAGCTTGAAAGCTAGCCAAATGTGCAGAGTTCATACTAGTTCTCACGAGGTAACAAATGAGCCATATGTTAGTTATCAAAACTGTGACAGCCGATTGAACAACAACAAACTATATGGTGGCGCTAACAACAGCGAATTGGATAAGGATACTGACAGAAGCAACTTGAATAGTAAATATCTAAGCTTAGCTCTTCCGTTAAATGTCCCGTTTCTGTGATTGGTTTTTATTGGGTTCAATACTTGTAAAGCACCATTTGGTATTGCGTACGTAATCACTATTATTATTGTACAAGGGATCGTAAATGTTGGTTTGCTCTTTGCACGGAGTTGCATGTGCTTGATAGAAGAAAGACATTATGAATACTCTTGATGACTGTGAGCTACTAGAAAAAGTTGTCAATATGACTAATGTACGTGAACTTAATGTTACAGTGTCAATAAAAGTACAGCAATTCAGTTCTCGTTATGCAAAGTATTTATATTATGACTGTACTCGTGATTTGTGTAAGCGGGTGTACACACGCCAATAATTTTTTTTTGCACATAAGTAGTTAAACTGACTGTTGGCACAAATAACCGTTAAAATGTGGGACTGGAGTGACTGATAACGAAAATTCCCCACACGGATCCCGCATGTAGTTTTGTATACATTTTACTCGTGGTAAATGCTCAAGTAAAACGCTTCATACGAAGCCCGAGTGAACGCTCCTCAAGCGTCTTGTTTAATAAAAATTAAGGACTTTCAAGGACCAAAAATCAATTTTAAGTACTTTCAAGACCTTGAAATCGGACTTCTGAAATTCAAGGGGTTTCAAGACGCGTACGTACGAACCCCAACATAACTGAAAAGCAAGGAGTTGCATTTGAAACCACTCTTACAAAAATTGACTCCATTCCTTCCTCATGTAGACCTTTTCTTGAGCCAAGACCCCTATATTAATTTCTTACCTGGAGGAAAGGAGTGCACCGGAGGAAAAGTTGGTGAAACAGCGATTCCGCAATTTTCCTTGCCACAACTGCACACTGACGATTCCAAACACAAAGAAGATTAAGAAGGACAGAAGGAGGACATTTCCAAGCATAGGAAGAGTGTCTAGAAGAAGAGTCACCAGTATACGAATACCTGGAAATTGAGAAACAAAAAAAGTGATTGATAACGCTTTATAAACAACATAGGACAGTTATTACGAAGACTGGGAGAGAAAACATTTTACGGTCAGTGTTAATCTATCAATCTATCAGTTCATCAATCTCATTCCTCGCGCCTGCAGTCCTGCGGGTCAGCATTAGATTAAAGAACTTGGGTAACTACTTGGTGTAGTCACGGTTACTACTTGGTGTAGGTACTCACATAGTAAGGACACTAAAGTAAGCATGGGATGATTAAGGACACTGAAGTACGGCTAGGATGAGTACGGCTAGAGTACAGATGAGGTTGCTAAAGTAAAGCTTGGCGACTATATCTATAACGCAGACCACTCTATTAATGGTGAACCTCTCAAACCACAGCCTGCACCAAGTAGGTTACCAGTCACGGTAACTATGGTAACTGCTTGCACCAAGTAGTTACCAGAACTTGGTCCGGGAAATTGGCACTAGCAAAAAAGAATAGCGGGTTCTGTGAGAAAAGATTGCCAACAAACACGTACCACACTGGACCAACACGTATGTCCTAAAGAATTCATTATGTACTACGCTTATCAGTTGAGTGTGCCCGAAGGAAGTTTCCGGAAGTTTTACCGTTTAAACCCCGCTGTTGTCAAGGGTAAAAGAGCTAGTTTCCAATGGAAACGTTTCGCGTTCTGAAGTCATCAGCAGCAAAGCGAGAGAATTTTCGAACGACGAATTAGTGAAAACATGAAGATAAATTCCAAAGGCAGAACTTTCTTCAGTGGCTGTGCACTTTCGCAAATGTAACACTTAGGCTGGAACTCGCGTTAATCATATGAATATGTCACACGACAGGCGAAGACTGATGACGTCAATAAACGAGACGTTTCCTATAGAAACTAGCTCTGTTACCCTTGACAACAGCGGGGTTTTAACGGAAAAACTTGAGCGCGAAACGTTCCTCGTGGCTGGCTCAACTGATAAGCGCAGTATTGATTTCTGGAGCCTAATAGGCTCATTTTAGTTTATTTACATATTCACAATTCTTAATTTACCATTGAGGTTGACTACTGGGTTATTTCTCGTTAACACTGTCAACTGTTTAGACCCAGGAGTCTCAGTAGTTGATTGTTGAGTTTGACCTTCCGGATGTAGGTAGTCAGTCATAAAAGAACAGTTGTTGATGACAGCGACTGACATTTCAAGAACCTGACATCCATCATCAGTTCTAAAGTCTAGTGATTGCGTATGGTTCTCAATTTTACATTTAACACTTAATGACCGCTCCGGAGGGGAACAGTGAATTTTGTTCCCCAAGAATGTTTCTTAATGTTTCACTGGGACCAGTCTTTAAGTGATTTGTTATTATATTATAGCAAAACAAATGGGTCAAACCGGTAGAAAACAAATAATCACTTTACAGACAGCGCTCAACATTTCGTGGGTGACAATGAACTGTTTTCTGTTTGACGTCGTAGTTTTCGCAATGTTGCCCGCTCATGGCATTTGGCGGGTAAACAGTTTCATTGTAAGGTGTCATGTGACCATGAACTAGCCAATGAAGAGAGGAAAACGCCAGCTAGATAACAATTCTTCTTATTTGATATTAGAACTGTGCATGCAAATGGCACTACATAGTTTCTTACTTGGCACTTTATTGATGGCTCGGAGTGGCCTGAGTACCCTGAATGCTCGTATGATGGTCAGGTAGTTGTTGCCTTGTAGTATCTTTTCAATCAACCTAGAAGAAATAGGCCAATGAAGATACGTTTCTCGAAAGTCACAAAAACGTTTCGGACCCGAAAAACTAATCGCTTTCACAGGGGAAGGAAAAGGCTTTCATATATGGCAAAGTTTGATGGGCAGAAACGTCTTTCTTCCCAAACTACACTGTTAGTTATTGTAATCAGACGTCCTGAAGGGTCTCGGGACTTTCGAGGAACGCGCGCGAGTCAAGTGTGAAATACGAGACCATGCACATCTAATATCTCGAGAAGTGGGTTAAAAAAGATTCACCCTACATCGTTTATTACTTAGCATGTCATTAATGGCTTGACTGTAGTGGTGCAATTGTTGGCCAATAATATATACGCAAAAATTTCAACGCACTGATTGGCTGAGAGCACGTTAATTCATTCCAAACAGTGCAGAAAGTTGAAACTGAATGCAGAAAGTTGAAATTGAATTTTTGCACGTATGTTATTAACAAGAAACCAAATGGTTTCGAGTGTAATTTTGCCTAAATAAGCACTCGCAATTTTTTCAAAGACAACAAATTGCACTTGCACTACATGTTCGTGGAATTGATCGTTTTTGAAAACTTTGCTTGTGCTCATTAATCCAAATTGCACTCGAAACCATTTGATTACCCATACAAAGAGTTCAAACATCCTAACGGCATGCACTTGAAGGAGTCTTGCACCCACGAGTCTCCTATAGGTCAGTGGTAGAGTGTCCGAATGAGTAATCGAGAGGTCAAAGGTCATCGCCAACTCCCTTTAGGAGAACATGAATATCCTTCTCCCGAGTTTGCCTGTGACGGGTGCTGAGAAATTCATCTTCCACAAATTCTCCAAGCTCAGCATTTACCATCTTCGTTATTTCACAGTTCGAAGATTGATGTAAAAATTGAAAAAAAAAATAATAACAAGAAGAACAAGAGCACTCCGAGAGCGCAGACCTCCGCCAGCGCCCACCATTTTGAAAGCGCTACAGCATACTACCGGGGAATAATCCGTTTGAGTGACTACCCCAAGGGCAGTGAAGATCGTTTTTCCGTGACCTTGACCTTTGACCTAGATACCCCAAAATTAAATCAGTTCTACGTAAGACCATAGCCAATGTTTTGACCAAGTTTGGTGATGATTGGTTGAGCGATGTGGACACTAGTCTAATAACATACAAACAAACAAACAAACAAACAAACAAAAGCCGGTGAAAACATAACCTTCGTCCAACTCCGTTGGCGGAGGTAATAATAAGAATCTTACCCGATAATGACTATGAAGCAATCCAGTCTGTTCCACTTGTCTTGCATGTATCCCTTCTTCCCAGTTACTCCCATCGCTACCATTTTTACCAACATCTCAGCCAGAAAAAAGGCGAACACGAAATGTTCAATGCTCTCTAAAATTTGACAAACAGTAGACTGGCACTGCTTGTCATGGGGATCGTACATGGCTAAGGTGACACAGTTCACAAATATGACAAACATGCTTATCCGTTCAAACCATGTACGTTGTTGTTAAGGAAAATTACTCGTGACTCGGTGGCTTTAAAGGGTGCGTCGCTAGGAGTCTGGGGCCGGAAAGCGATCACGGCTTACAACCTCGTTCCCAGGACCCTGGGAACGAAGTTGCGCGACTTACTGGTGCGACCTACGCTTAAGCGATATATCACGTGATCAAAAAAGTGGCGAGTAGTCTTTCCACCAATTAAATCGCGCGAGAAAAGAAGCACACAATAAAGTGCTCCTGAGTGCAATCGTAAGTGAGTGTTTTCATGATACCAGGGCGACTTTAATTTCACTACAGTTCCCTCTTGCGGCTCTGTATTCGTTTCACATGATACCACCAAAAGAATCATGACAGAGTGAATTATACCGGAGCGAGCTCACCTCGGTTCTTATACTGGAGAAAAAATCTCGTTCTGGTAAGAAATCTCGTGCAGGTTTCCTGTAAACGAAGAGCGACTTTTCGATTCGGTATGATATTTCGGTGTACTTGGACCATCGGGTAACGCATGCGTAATTTAAGTCAACTCATCTCCAACGCAAGTTATGATCTCAGCATGAAACTCACGCTCTCAGGGGCGAGCTCACTCATCCAGAACAGGTACTAAGGCGCATGCACCTGACGTCATAGTGGCCCTGTCGTAAACCAATAATGAATTTGGCGGCCACAAGAATTGGAATCTTCAAATTGCAAATTATATATTTAAATACCCATTTCATCCATTAAAGATTTCACAAGTAAAATTAAAAAGTCAAAATAACTAACACATTAAAATTGTAATAAAACCCATTTTTTTTAATGAAACATCGCCGGCGCGAGGCCCTGCGATTCGATCAGTTACTATGAATCACCAAACAACCACATTTACTATTTTTAGATAAAGAATTAAAAATATAAAATGATATTTTTCCGAAGAACTGTCTGTCTTATTGATGTTCTAAGAATTATTTGTGCATGGAAATTTCTCGATGCTCACGAAAAAGCATTACCTGTCGGCTTTCTATGGAAGATAATGAATGAGACAAAAAATGAGTTTTCACTTGGACGAATACTGAAGTAATGGTTAGCTGACAAAATCATTATTAAAATGTTTATATCTTATTTTATAGTTTTGCCGCTAATTCGTGCATGTCTGACGCAGGCACGCTTCTCCGCTTGTGTGCTATTTGCGATCAAACAAAAATGGATAGGAAAATATTGTAAATGACCCGATAGTTAAATAAAATTCATTTCTTCCGTTTCAATTTAGACAAGAATAGCAATTCTGTGCGGCACAATTTCAATCTTCTCGCTCACATGAATGAACATCAACTAAAATTTATTTGAATTGCATCGTTCGGGCTATAAATCGAATTTTTTATCCTCATTTGTTTTGTTTTGTATTTATTTTTACGCCGTAAGTGTCATTTCTACTTGATTTACATATTATCAAATCGACGGCCAACTTACCGATATTAAATCTTCTCGCCGTGCTCTCTATAAAACCATAATTTGATAGAAACACTAAATTACCGATAGGGGATTGAAAATCGCTGGCAGCGAACAAAATCGGTCGAGAGGTGGGAAAACCTTCGAAAGCTAGATATTTTAAAAGGTATTTCATTTCTGCGATTCAAAAGCACCTTATAAAAACATGGCTTACTAAATCGCAATGAAGGAGCAATTAAATTAACTGACTGGAAATAATGCAAGCCAAGCCATTTGAAGAGGAGTCATAAAAAGTTAAACAGATGCCTAAGAATAAAATCAAGTCACAAATGGAACCTGAAAATGCCTCGAACTTCTTCTTTTTTTTTGTTGCTAAGGGACAAACTGGCCTTTCTTAAATTCTCAGTAAACAAAAGCATTTTCTCGGGTATGTTGATGTCCTAGAAGCCCCCAAAAAAATCATTTTTCCGCTGAAGATTGAACTGGTTCTGATCAGTTACTTTGAGAATGATTGTGGACAACTGCACTATTTTGACAAGTTTTGAGCCCAGTCTACCGGCAATGTCTCTAGCTATTCAGTCCCCGTCGATCATCGCTGCTGCATCTAATTTTAGGAAGATTTTTTTAAAAGGATATGGCGATTTTATCAGTCGAATCGTCCACTGCCTGGGTCTACTGTGGTACGGTATGAAAAAACACGAAACAGCTTCAAACTCGAGTGTGTCAACATCTTTGGTCTTTTCCTGGATCGTTTTGATGTCAACAAGTGACGGTCTGGCTTCCTCCATGTCCTATTTCGCTGGCAGGGTTTCCGAATAGCAGCTGCTTATGAAGAAGACTGAGGTGTGAGCTCTACTTGTCCTTGCTAAATGCTCCATCATTCTTCGTAAGAGTTCGTGATGTTTCAATTTTCAAGCCAACTCACTGCTTCCGGACCGAGTTTGCGTCATTTGTAAATTGAAGTAATATTCAACATAAATGAGGACTTCATTCCCTAGTAGTAAACAAAATCCACAAAACATCAAACTTGCGTTTATGGTACAATCGGAAAGTGCAATCACCTCTACGGAAGCCGGAGAGAAGTACCCATTTGACTTTCTGCTGCTTTTCTGTTTTCTTGCTATTAACTGTTGACATTCAGGAAAAAGATCAAAATTGAAATGTTTAGCGCTTTTAGTTGAATGACATTCGAATTGATGGGCACCCTTGAGTAACTGCGTGATATAAGAAACAGTATTAAATGATTTCTTTCGATGGAAAAAAAAAACAATCGTTTTCTCGTCTGTTCTCATTTTTTTTCTATCGTTTATGCAAATTAAACTTTTGCTCTTTCAAAGTTTTCAATGCTGATTCCATTAGGATTAAAAATTGCAAACAACGACACAGATACATCGACTAACGATACTATGAAACCGCGTGTTCAGTAACTTTCAATACAATCTGATCCAAAAATGAGGCAATATATGAATCTTGCCGTCAAAATATCAACACAAGTGATATCCATATTATATAGTATAAAGAAGAATTCAAGGCTAAAGCGTTTTTGAAATGCTCATATGTCGCGACAAAATTCAATATTTGCCTCCTTTCGCCCTAAGCGTTTTCTTAAGTGGGGTAGTTTCATCTTATCGTTACTATAACAAAGCGGGGAT
The DNA here is from genome assembly GCA_949710005.1 of Ricordea florida. Classification (NCBI taxonomy): domain Eukaryota; kingdom Metazoa; phylum Cnidaria; class Anthozoa; order Corallimorpharia; family Ricordeidae; genus Ricordea; species Ricordea florida. The sequence goes on along the minus strand of OX453275.1, from coordinate 26,976,963 downwards.
TGAAAAGGCAGAGGCCATGAAGAAATTGAACTCTAAAATTTACATTTGAGTCGATTTAAACCCAATTGTCTGGTACAACTGAGGGTCTACTGACTGGCAACCAATTTTCTCCGCGCAGCTTATAATTTATCGTGACTTTTTTTTTCTGAGACAGACTCAGCCAAATGAGGAAATGGTACAACACTTGAGCCCTCTCAAAAGCTACGCTATTGTGTGAGATAGGAAATATTTTTCTTTTTCTTTTTTTACCTCTCGACGCGCGAATTCTTGTTGCAGAGTTAATCAATTTTTGCATGAAATACATTCCAACTGTAGCTTTGGATAAATAGTTACAATCAAAACAGAAACTAAAGCTTTCCACCGAGCCGTCACACTTATATGTACTCTTACTGAAATGAAGTTTTTAATATCCACGTTTACTTTGAAATTCTGGTCGAAGGCGTAAAGGACTTATAGCTATATCTGATTTCAGTTGGTCGATAGATATATCTTATCTCTAGATAACAGAAAAAGGTTGAGCTGCACAGTGGTGAAATATCGCTGCCGTCATTGTAAGTCTTCAAGTCGACTCTTTCTCCAAGAAATCCTAATTCCTTGTCTTGCAGACACTGCACGCCAGAGAACTTAAAAAGCTTAACACGGGAAGGCTAGAGAAGAAACTGAAAATGGACGTAAGACTGGGACGAGTGAGTAATGAAGGAGCGCGCCGATTGTGACACTTCACTTTCCGCCATTTCTAGGAGTTTGAGTTTCTGTTCTGTGATTTTATCTCTGCTCGTTTCGCTCTATATGGAGGGGCTGTTCATTTGACCTTTAAAGGGTTGGGAGGGGATGCGATTTGCTTCAGGCAAAATTTTCGTTCTTAATGTGCGAGTGTGTTCGCATTTTTCTACAACACTGTTTGGTGCCGATCACCCACGATTACCGACATCCCCCCCACACTTACCCTGCGCAGCAGTGCAACGCATGATACACTCAGACAGAAAATCATCACCACGAGCGGAAAATTAACAAATATCTAGCTGTTCCCTGTTTTCATATTGTTGAAATCAGTCTTATCAGCAAGCGAATATTCGATCGATATCCCTCGAATTGCTGTTGGTCAGTCGATGTTGTTTTGACGGTTTGTTCTGCGATTCCATTGGCTTTTTTGTTTTGTCTGAAAGGTCTGTCATTCACCAGAGGGCGTACTGTGAGTGATGAAAGCTTGAATCCTTTTTGTGATAGGGATCAGTTCGGTTTTAATTAAAGCTCGAGTAAAGTAGGGCAAAAAGCACATGTTTTGTTGTAGTTTATTTCGATACACTCACGCCTCTCGGGTTACGTTTGTTTATTGTAAGCCGACGATAATTTGCGAACGCCTTCGGTTCGATTTCGCTAGGCCGCTTTACCTTCGAATGCAGCGACCGCGACCGAATATCGCACCTCGTGGAACAGGTGTCCTTAACAGTGCATAATGGCGTCCAACATTAGAAGAGTGAGAAAACGATATAAATAGCGCTGCAAGGTATAAAGACCGATCAATCAACGAACTGATCTCAGTATAAAAAGTGAACGACGCAAAGTTCACGCTGTTCTAAAGAACTCGGTAATAGTTGCAGCTCCATGGGTAATTGCAAACGCCATCCCAGCCCGCTACTTGATTGCTCAATACACACAACTATACACGAGTGCAGCGATCATTGACGAGCATTTCAAAATATATAAAAAAAATTATATTTTCTTCAGAATACCGAATTTCCGGGTCCGCACATCGAATTTGTGCGGCGTTGGTAATTTGAAATGTCCGACTTGTGAGATAATAACAGATGGTATCTTTCTGGCCGCCTCGGCAATTGCGACTGCTTTGAGAAACGAGTTTATTTTGGTTCTGAGAATAACAGTTGCTTTTAAGTTCTAAAATTCAAATCGTTGCGTATGAAGTAATGTGAGTGTTGTTCACTAGAAACACGAACGTCAAGTTCGAAGCAGCGTTTTACAAATTCAGTTTCTGACTTAGGGGTCGAGAAATTCATTTGCCGGATGATTTTGTTACGTAGTTTCGAAATAGTACACCGAGGAAAGATTGTTTGACTCAACCATGATATGAAAATTTAAAACAAAGTTAGTAACACCGAACACAAGAAACATCGCAAAAACCCAGTCAAAATTCTCGTGTGAGAATTATTATAACTTCACGTTTTGCATAACAAATTTTGTGGGAAATGTATCAGAAGTTTTGAGTTAGGATTTTAAAACAAGCAGGCTGCGCAATGGATGTTTATCTGACAGTTACAGTATTCTTATTAAAGACAAACGAGATCTTACTCCGAGGATCAGTTTTTGGAAATGGACGCCGGAGTCATCCCCACCCGATCTGACCGAAAAATTATAGCGCCAAGAAAGAAAGGCAAATTAGTGCAATGCAGTTTAAAGGTGAACTTGTACTTACCAGGGAACTTCACGACAAAAACGATATGTTGTTGGTCTCCGTCAGTAAAGACAACAAGCGATAGATGCGAAAGCCGACAAATATCGCGACAGGTATATTTTGACAAGCGCTCAGCAGTTGAAGGGGGATTCTCGTATTATGATTCTTGTCATGTGAACAGAGGGACAGCCGAAGAAAAATAAATAAATTATACTGGATAATATAGCTAGGTCGTTAAACACGCGAGAATAAATTATTGAATACAGCTGCCAGCTGTGCCATAAGTAATTCATGGAATTAAATAGTTGCTATTAACAGCAAACTGAGGGAGTTTTACAGAACCTTACATCATTAATGTGCTGGATGTTTATTTACCAAAAGCCAAAAGTGACTCACTTAGGAGTTGCAAAAACGTTTGGGATTATCACTTTAATTAATGAGTGTTACGTAGCAGTATAACTGAGCTGTGTACTAGTCCTAAGATTATACACATTTACACATCTTGTTTACCGGCTGTCTTGTTGAAGGAAGCGCTCAATGTTTTACAATGTTTTTTTCGCCTCCTTCTATTAAACCTAAGACGGATAATTCAACAGTGCAAAAGATTCGGGCTTTTTTTGTTTCATCCTCTTGCGCTGTCCAACAGGATTTTCCTTGGCAGAGTTTCAAACCAGCTTGAGTACTATAGTCTATATAAAAAAACCACCGATTTTTAACCCATAAACCAAAAGCGCCAGTGCCATATTTCCCCCAAATGTCGTTTCCTTCCCTTCTAACACCCATGATGGCTAATTCAGTAGTAAGCATATGATGTCGCCGTATATCTATCCTCTTGGGCTGTGAAACTATATTTTCCTTGATAACGGCAAACAGCATGAGTCATAACCAAAGAAACCAGCGTTTTAAACCTATAAACCAAAGCAAGCCTGTGCCATATTTCAAAATGTCGTTTCTCTCCTTCTAAACCTTTGACGGACATAATCAATTTGAATATGCAACGGTTTTTTTCTTCTCTTTTGCTGTCAAATGAGACTTTCCTCGATAGTGGCAGTCACATTCAGCAATAACCAAACCATTACCAGCCGTTTTTCTATCCATAACTCTCAAGTGAGAAAAGGAATTAGCCTACCAAATTATAAAAAGCTGTTTCAGGTTCGCTTCTTTCCGAAACCTTCTACGGCTAATTCAATTGTAAGTGTGAATGTCTTCTTTGTTTACTCTCTTGGGCTGTGCAAGGAAACTTTCCTTGATAAAGAGTTCTATATTAGCTGAAAATAATAACCTAACCTCACAAGCCAGCGCTTTTAACCTACAATGCAAGGGAAGCCAGCATCATATTTCAAACTGCTGTCTCGATTACTTTTAAAACCTTTAAAATATGGATAATTCACTACAGAGCGTGTCGGGTTTTATTCTTCCTCTTTCGCTGTCCAACCATGTACTAGATTTTCCTTGATAAAAAAAATTAATTTATGTCAGCTAAAGTAATAACTAAACAAACTAGTGTTAATTTTACTATCCACTCTCAGGCAGTTGAGACTTCTTTATTGACATATCCAATTCTCTTCTCCAGAAAGTTGTTAATTACCTTGGTATGCAGAATTCAATTTGGGCTTACTTCATAAAACTGAGAAATTTCAAAGATTTGGCATGGTTTCAACCAGAGGCGCAGGTAAGATAATTGTCCATTCTGTATTGAGATCTTTGGTTCAATTTACCCTGACGAAAACACTGTGTCAAATATTGGCGTAAATTAACTGTTTTTACTGGAAAGTTCCCAAAGCCACGCAAATCGAGGACAAAAACTTGACAACCAGGACTATTCCGGCCCTTTGAGCTTTTAATTTAAAATTCTGCCCATTTTTGTGGATGTAAGTCCCCAATTAAGACAGTTGCAACTAATTGACCAGTGAACTGGAGACACATTTTAGGAAAGTTTCAAGAAATAGAAAAATAGGAAGCTAGGGCTGTATGTATCTACGGGCGGGGTGGCCCAGCTAGGAATGCAGCCGTTTCAGACTGTACCGAAAGAAAAGTCATCTCACGCATTTCTGAAAAAAACTGCGTCTGGTAATAAAGCAAAAAGAATGACAATATAGCAAATAGTGAAGGCAAACTCAATTTTTTCAAAAGGGTCGAAGAACACAAGCAGAGCCAACGCACGAGCAAGACTTCCAGTCGTTCGGAGGACGAAATCAGCGAGAAATCGGAAGATATTGGAGCCCGAAGAAAAGAATTGGAGAACACGAATAGCATCTGAAAAATTGCGATTATTTGGCAAACGCTTCTATATATAGTTACTTATGGACGGACTTACAAGCATGATAGTATCTACGGGTTTCACAGGAAGCCCATAGATACAACAAACCAGCTGCCGTATATTTTAATAATGTCTGTCCAAAACGTGGGGAAAACTAAAGTTCCTGGTCAGCCAAGTTTTTCTATACAAGAGTAAAGCCAGTAAAGTGACATATCAATGTAATTTCGTGCAATGCTCGCGCGAATAAATTATAGCACAACTATAAAAAAAACGACTTCCAAGTCATTCACATTACACGTGTCCTGCGCTACACTTTATACACTTTATGTAAATGATAAAACAGAAAATTAGCGTTTGGCGCATTTAAGGGCTAATAATGGCTTTGTAATCCCTAACGAGTTAGCCATAGTAATGGGAATAACAAGGACTACACGAGACAAAGAAAAATTTCTTTCACCTCGGGAGGATTCAAATCCGGATGACTGTTGGTCGAGTGTGAGAATTTTTATAATGCTCCGAGTTCAACGGTTTCCTTCGCCTCGAAGTGATTAGTAGTCCAATTTATTCAGTCGATTTTTGAAAACAAGCCAATGGCGGAAGCTTTTAGCTGAATAATGATGACGATGATGATGATGATGATGATGATTATTATTATTATTAATGGTAATAGGACTGAGTGGAGTACAATTCAGTGAGTAATTGGGCGAGGGATTTTAAATCAGCGGAGTAAGTAGTGCGAGGCTGATTTGAAATTACGAGTACAATTATCCCTGAATTGTACGACATGAGATCTGATTACCAATTAATTGTATCCATAATAAAATCTGAGAAACTTGGGAATTAGTAATGGTGTCAAAAATTTACGGAAAACATACCTGAATAAAAGTCATTGGACCAGTTAATTTCATCCATATTTGTTTTCCATCTGCACCTGTCAACCTGCTTACGTAAGAAATTTTCCTTGATTTTGATTGGCTAGGATGGACTAGGTAAGTTTATTGGCTAATGGATGCTATCTGTCTAATTTGGCCTGTCCAATTTCAAATGTTTGTAATCGGACAGATCAAATCAGACAGTTTGGACCTGAAACAGGCAATCAAAGCATGGATAAGGGATGTTAACAGCCAACCATATTCGGGCATTTTGTTATTGACTCAATTACAATAATAATAACAAAAACAACTTACAATAACAATAACGATAACAATAACTTACAATAAGCAGTGGTAATAGGACTGAGTGCAGGGGAGTCCAATTTCGGTCTGTAATCAAACAAGTGATAATAAAATCGGATGGCTGTGCAGCGGGAGTTTGACTTGTTTATCACAAATTTGATTACAGACCAAATTGGACAACACAAAGTCTTACTACCAATTATTCATAAAAATCACAATTTCAAAGAAAAGAAGAAGAGCCAAATGCATTTAAGTTATGAAAGAAAACATTTTCGTTGTATAGGGGAAAAAAAAAAAGTCTTCATTTTTGAAGAAAGCCCCAATTTAGGAGTCTGCACACTGTTTCTATAGTGATTGAAACCAAGGTTGTGATTGGTTGATTTAAACTACAACTTTGAATTATGACTGGCTTAGTGAACTGTCCAATAACAAACTGTCCGATAACAGCTTGGAAAGTGAATTAGTGGAAAATAGGAGTTTTTTTAACCAATCACAATTGAGAAAATTGCAATTTTTATGATTATAATAATAACGATATACTGTTAATTACAATAATAATGATAACAATAATACTATAAAAAAATGATTTAATACTGATAATTTTCTATACTGCCACAAATCAATAACCTTTTAATAGTGCTTTACAATTGAAGTACAATACATACTTGGTCCATGCTTTCATTCCAATTTGCACTTGCAAGATCAGTAACTGCTTCTAGCATCCTTTTATAGCTTCTGATTTAATAGTGGCCTTCAATGTTCACTCTGTGTTCTTTCACAGTACAGTTTCAACGTTATCACATCTGCATGCTGAGTTGGCAAGGCATCAGCTCGAATAGTCCAATCATACTTGAGCTGTCTCCAGACTCAACTGTCTTCTTACACACTTAAATGCAATGAGGTTTATATAGTTAAGAGAGAGAAACTTAATGTCATACTGTAATTCAGCTGTTATTTGAACATACATCCAACAATCAATTTGACAAGAGTTGTAAAGGCCTGACTCCTTGTGCAATCATGCATTCTTTGAACAATAATTAAATAAAAACTTTCTTATAAAATAGTAAATAAACTATTATGAAATAATAAAAACTTTCTTATAAGATTTCAAAATATTGAGATTTACTAAACATTTAAAAACATTTAAAATATTTAATTGTTCTAACCATTGGAGAATTTAAAAATTATTGTCTACAACAAATAAATTGCTTTGATATTACTTCATAGATGGTAGCCTGCACACACCAATACTAATGATTATCCATGATGTCTGAAGGTCCAGCAGTTTGTACACAGCATTGTTCTCAGTGCAGGTGTACTGTTTCAGGCAGCAGCCAGCTGTTTCTGTTAAGGCCAAAAAATTACTGCAAGGAACTCAAGCACAAGTCAAGCTTGCAATAGAGCATAGTCAGAAAGTGCAAGAAATTTTGCTCCCTGTAGATATTTGGAGGAAGGATCGAGGGTTATCTCAGATAGCTACAAGAACTTATTTTCACTATTCAAACAGGGCATTTCATGTATGACTCAGTCATTATCATAGACACAGGAATGTTTGTTTTGCCAATTTGTAATTCTTGAGGTTTTTCTCTTTTATTTTTTTGTTGTTGAGTATAAACACCAATAAACAAAGCATTACCAGAAACAGAACAATTGGAAACTGAAACTATATTACCCTGTGACTGTGTCAACTAGGAAGGTGCAAGGCTTATTAAAGCACACGCACAAGGGAAGAGGAAACCGATTATTATAGATTTTGATTCATTTTATTATTTAATGTAAATCTATTTTGAATTTGATTTTGTGCTCCTAAATTTATAGTGATTTGGTATCAAGTCTTAATTATTCTCTGAAATAAACTGCCCATATCATAGATGCCAACACCAAAAATTTGAAAAGCGGGAGATTTAAGTATCAAAGCGGGAGAGTTGGCATATCTGGTTCCGTCTCATGTATTCTCATCGTTCATTGGCTTAAAAGCTGCTCCAATAGGAAGATTGTTTATATCATTGTGCAGATAGCGCGTTCGATCCTATCTAAAAGCGTAAGTCTCCCGCCAAAAGCGGGAGAGTTGGCATCTTTGCCATATGTTTCTTTATGGGCTGGATATAAGTGACAACTCAGCAACTACTAACATTATAATTTTCACAGATTTCTTAAACACAGATTTATGATTCTAAATTTCTGATCCTTTGGGTGAAGTACAAATTAAAACACTGACCCCCAGTCCATGGACTACCCCAATGGACTACCCAATGGACTACCTTAATTCATTGTTCTAATATAATTATTCAAAATGGCACGCATGATGTCCCACATGGCCTTTAGCCGCCATTTTGAATAGTTATTATGGAACAATGAATTTAGGTAGTCCATTGGGATAGTCCATGCCCGGGAGTCCATG
>OX453275.1:26878717-26961217 GCA_949710005.1 Ricordea florida | reverse complement strand
TAAATAAAAGTTTAGAGTCTGCAATTAGACCAATGTATTAAAAATACCTGTCTTTTCTCCATTGTTGCGATCGACGGGTTCGTTTTTCACCTTCTCTTCCAAACTGGTCTCTCCTGAAAGTACTGATGGTTTGTTGTTCACTTTCTCTGCCAAGCTGCTGTCTCTTGAAAGTACTGATGGTTCCTTTTTACCATCACAGTTTAGTTCCATTAGAACATCCTCAGCGCGTGGGCGGAGAAAAGAGTCGAAAGCTATACATTTTAGATACAGTTTCTCAAGCTGAGCCCACTCTGAAAATTGTCGCTGTTGATATTTCAGGGGCACCCAACGACAAAGCTTTAGAAGCCTGTTTCATTAATTTGGAGCTGCCCTAAAAACTATTTATCTGTTCGGATTTCTTAGGGGAACTGTGTTCGTCTCGAAAATCCTAGGCGGCCTTTTTGGCTCATCTGAAAGTTTTAGCTACCTTTATAGGTCTGTTCGAAAAATGAAGGACTCGTGCTAGCATTGCTGTCGTTAGAAATTTTTAGGAGACCTTTTTGTAAAAGCTTGCGTCTATGAAAAGATTCCGAAAACTTTAGGCAAACCGTAACGCGCATCCGAAGAGTGCAGGGGAGTAACGTTTTTATTCGAAAGTATTAGGGGAAGAATCACACGCTACTGAACAGAGACAAAGAAGCCGACATTACCGTCGACCATATCTTCCATAACTTAGAAAAATAAAGCATTCAGATCACTTAGATCAGTTAGATGTAAGGTGAATGTTTATTATTATTACCTATACATGTTTGAAACCGATAAAATTTGTGGGCCAGTTTTTAATTTGATCGCGGAAAAGCGTTTTAAACAATAAGAAAACAAATCTAGTATAAACGTATCCAGCTTATCCATAAGCGTTAAGGCCATCCTCTTTTTTTTTCTCCGTTTAGCGTCGTCCGGCCGACCCAAATTTTTGGCATTTAAAAAAAAGTAACGACGTAGTTGGACCATTTTTCACTTGACTGAATAATTCTTATGACATTTTTTTTAGCTTTCTTTTTTTTCAATCCGACCGACCGACCCAATATCAGAAAACGCATTCGACGCTAAACGAAAACAAAATGAGGATGACCTAGGTTTTATCGCGTCGGAATGGTCGGTCAACAGCATAAAGACTGTGAGAATTAAGCTTACCAGGTCGTTCAAGTCACTACGAGAGTACGACGTTAAACAAAGACGTTCTGATTTGGTGAATTTGGACTGCCTTCTCAGAAAAATTTTGCTTCGATTTTCTGCACACATGCGTTATACATCCCTAACTTGCGGACGACGTCCGAAAATTGCGAGTTGTAACTCGAACGAAAATTCTAGGGTAACTTTCTGTTGACTATCTATTTACGAAAAGTCTAGGACAACTTTTCCTCGACCACCTAAATTACGAAAATTCTAGGGCAATTTTTTTTCCCGAAAATCAAGACAACGTGTTTTTTCCCTAGAGGAGAAATTTTCCGAAAAATTTAGGCGACCTTACATTCGAACAGATATTTTACCGAAATCATTCGTTGGGTGCCCCTGTATTTTTTCGACGACTGAGGTTTGGATTTCTTGGCCATCTTCTCTCTTAGCATTTTTTCAAAATATTTGGCAGCCAGGGCTGGAGGTTTTTGAGCGCTTGAGTTTAGTTCAATTTCATAGGGAAACTCCAGGTCAGGATTGATAATACTGAAAAAAATCATCCCCAGTGCCCAGATATCGATTGCCTTTAAGTCTTCCATTGTTGCGCAATTCAATTTTCCCTCGAGTAGAATCTCTGGAGCCATGTAGGGCTTTGTACCACGCTCAATGTTCATGGTCTTCGCATGAATGATGGAGGCTGTTTGGAGTAAAGTTGACCTACTCTGTTGGAGACTGGACAATATAATATTTACTCGTTAATTAAGTAACGCAACCTCGTTTATTGTAATTTAAATCAGTACTTAAAATAGCATCTGGAGATCCAATCGGAGACAGTCTTTTGACAGAAATCGGAGATTGATTATGTGACCCTTAGGTAATACAAGAACCTTTTGTCGTGTTAAAAAAAAAGAGAGACGGAGAAGCGAGATCGAGAGCGTGTGCGAAACATTTTTAAAAATAAACAACGAAAAAACTCAAACTCTTGTGACTTGTGGAGAACACAGCTTGAGGGAGGCAGGCATTCTTCACACCTGGCACCTCCGACGGGACTGTAGGACAAGCTAGCGAGTGTGAGTATAATTAAGTCCTGAATTTTTTCGGTTATCGAAAGTACCATGGAAGCGACAGAGAGCAACTTGGAGATCAAACTCACTCAGTTGCGAATGAACGTGAAGAAGACAGACTCCGTCATGGAAAGCAACAATCCAGAAGCAATCGACAGGCATCAACAGACCTTGAGGACCATCTCAGCCAATGTGAGCCATATGCGACTCGAAGTGGAAGAGAAAAAGCTCGTAGCGAAGGAAGAAGAGACCAGTATTCAAACGTGGAACGAAAACGTGGACGCAAGATTACAAGAGGCGGATATTGAGATTGGAAAGGTACGAAAATGGTTAGACGAATACAATAAAGAAGCTGAACTCAACGCCAAGCAGGAGCGACTCAAATTTGAAGAAGAACTTCAAAAGATGAAATTGCAGCTTAAGACAGAACAGCAAGCAAAGAAGAGTCTTAGCGAAGGAGAGAGGGAGAAAACTACGGTTTTGGGACACAGGAATTTTGACAAGGATTTTTTAGCTTATAAGCTAAATTGGTTTACAAAATTTAATCAAGAATTTAATCAGCCTTATATGAGCTAAAAAACTTGTCAAAATTCCTAAGACGCCATAGCCTTTGCCAAACCTTGGTCAAGCATTGTTGAAGCCGCCAAGCCTATGCAAAGTCTCAGCCAAGTCAGGGGCCGACAGGCGGAGCGAGAGGATCGAGCGGAGGGCGAGACTAGACATGGGCAAAGTCTCTGCACAGTTACAGCGAAACCCCCACCAAGCCGATACCAAGTCTTCGCCAAACCTATGCAAAGTCTCGGCCAAGTCAGGGGCCGACAGGCGGAGCGAGAGGATCGAGCGGAGGGCGAGACTAGACATGGGCAAAGTCTCTGCACAGTTTCAGCGAAGCCGCATGATAAGTCTGAGATAAATTTTGGGACACAGGGATTTTCTAGCTTATAAGCTAAATTTGTTTGTGTTGTTGAAGCCTCCACTAAGTCTCTGCAAAGTCTCGGCCAAGTCAGGGGCCGACAGGCGGAGCGAGAGGATCGAGCGGAGGGCGAGACTAGACATGGGCAAAGTCTCTGCGCAGTTTCAGTGAAACCCCCACCAAGCTGATACCAAGTCTTCACCAAGCCCATGCAAAGTCTCGGCCAAGTCAGGGGCCGACAGGCGGAGCGAGAGGATCGAGCGGAGGGCGAGACTAGACATGGGCAAAGTCTCTGCACAGTTTCAGCGAAGCCGACGGTTTTGGGACACAGGAATTTAATCAGAGATTTCTCGGACAGGGAGATTAAAAATTTGAAAAGCGGCTTAAAGATTTGATATTTTCTACAAAAGTAATTATGGATCGGTTAAGAAGAGAATTGAATTTTAAGCAATTAACCAAATTGCTCACATTTTATAAAATTCCGGGTAGATCAGAAATGACTACTAAAGAGGATAAAACGACAGCGTTGGGTATCATACCAGAAGTAATTAATAATGTTCAACAAATCCTTGATAATAGAAGAGAAATTTTTGAAGCAATAGATAATATGCCGAGGAGAAGAGCGAATCAGCCGCAACCCCCTCTTCCAATACCACAAATAAGACCAAATTTACCGCCTCTAAATATTCCTCAACCAATTAAAATTCCAGGCACGCCGCCAGGTTCGCCAGATAGATTTATACCAACGACTCCTCCCGGCACACCACCGCCAAACCAACCTAGAATAAATATTAATAAATATAAACCAAAAAGACCTTCTCCTCCCAAACCAACGCGCCCACCACCTCCCATTCCAACAAAACCCAAAAAACAAGTAATAAAAAATGAATCAGTTAAAAATACTCCCTTTTTGAGAAATGTACTAAACAAGTTTTGGGGGTTTTTGAAACCATATATTCCAGAAAAAGTAAAAAATAAAACAGAGGAACTAGCCAAAAATTTTATAGATAGATACAAAAAAGCGAATGAAATAAACCAACCCAAAAATCGCCAAAAACAAACAAAATCAAAAAGAGATTACGAGAAGGAGGGAGCAAGGCCAAAAACAAAAAGGCTGAAAGAAGAAGAATTAATTATCAAAGAAAATGTGAGAAAATTCAAAAACGGCTATTTGAAGCAACATACTATAGATGGGAAAAAAGGATATACTATTGGCGAATTCATGGGGAAAATAAAACTAAGGGTTAATGATATTATTAATAAGGATAAGAAACCAAAAAAGGTTAAGGTTATACTATCGGCTAAGTTTGTAAAAGCTTCTTTGCTAAATAACCAAATTAGGGAAGAGGTTGAAAAATATTTTCACGCCAAACCAAAAATAATTACAGAGGCAAGTGATTTGTCAAAAGAATATGATGATATAATTAAAGATATATTTGTGGAGGTTGAAAGATTTCAAGAAAATACAAATTCTGGAGTTTTTCAATTTGATTCAGTAGCACGTTTTGACATCGGAATCGCGCCTTACACAGTTATTTCCGGGAGTTCATATATACCAACTCCAGAAAGATTAGCAGCAAAAAAAGCTACTATTAATATACAAAATAAGTGCGAAGATTGCGGCCAACTTTCATTAGCAGAGGCGGTGTTTCCAAGAAAACATCATAGGGAGAGGGTAAATAATGAATTGCTTAAAAATTGCAAAAAATTAAACTTTTCTGGTATAGAGGGTGCAATGAAATTAAAAGATTTTGCCAAGTTTGAAAAACAAAACCCATATCCAGTTAATGTATTGAAATATGACGAAGAAGCTGATGAAATATATACCGCGAGATTGAGCGACAAATGTTATTGCAAGAAAGAAGAAAAATGCAAGAATTGCGGCTGTATGAAAAAAGAGTGCAAGAAAAAACAGAAATGCGAGAAAAAAGACTGCGCAAAACACGAATGTGAAGAATGCGGATGCAAGAAATGCGATTGCAATAACCACGAATGCAAGTTATGCGATTGCAAATTTATAACACTACTTTTAATAAATAATGGTGAAAAACACCACTACATTTTAGTAAATAATGTTAGCAGACTTTTATCATCCGAAAATGATAAAAATAAACACAAAAAACATTTCTGCCTTAGGTGTTTCAACTCATTTTATGATGAAAGGGTTTTGCAAGAACACAAAGAATACTGTGATTCGCACGGTGAAGTTAAAATCAAAATGCCTAGGAATGAAGATGGGAGCCCAAAATTTATTTACTTTAAAAATTTTAAAAATAAAATGCGAGCGCCTTTTGTTGTTTATGCGGATTTTGAAGGCCGACTAATACCAATACATACTTGCTCTCCAAGAGAAATTAGAAGTTTTACAAAAAATTACCAAATGCACAAAGCATCGGGGTTTTGCTATTATATTAAATGTTTCGATGAAAGTATATTGCCAAAGGATTTTAAAATCTGCGTGAATTATACCGCGAAATCTGATGACGAGGATGTTGCGCAGATATTTACAGAATATTTAGAAAGAGATGCCAGGAAAATTTTCGAGCTAATAGAAGAAAAAAAGGAAACTTTTAAAGTTTATGACAAAAAGAATATGTCAGAAATGGATAAAAAAGATTATGAAAATGCAACTAATTGCCACATATGTGAGCGAGAATTTTCTGAAGAAGAAGATTTTAAAAAAGTAATAGATCATTGTCATCTTACCGGAAAATATCGAGGCGCAGCGCATAAAATTTGCAACTTAAAATATGTGATTCCCAAATTCGTTCCAGTAGTAATTCATAATCTGTCGGGGTATGATTCCCATCTGTTCATTAAGAATCTTGGTAAAACAAAGGGTGAAATGAGCTGTTTAGCCAACACTGATGAAAAGTATATTAGTTTTTCGAAGAAAATTTTAATTAATTATGTTTGCGCGGGTGAAGGGCACGATTGTGATGAGGATGAGGATGACAAAGAAAAGCCCATTACTAGAACAATAAGATTCATTGATTCTTGTAAATTTATGCAATGCTCTCTTAGCGGATTGGTTGGCAATCTTACAAAATGCGGAAAATGTGAGTCGTGCAAACCAGGAAAATGTTTGAAAAGATATATAAAAGATGGAAAGATTATTACTTTTAATGGCGTTGGTAATTGCGATCAATGTAAGAATTGCAAGCTATTAGGAAGTATGTGTTTTTCTCCAATAGATAAAAATATGTCAGTAACTAAAAAACATTTCACAGGAGAAAAGTTAAAACTATTGTTGAGAAAGGGTGTGTTCCCTTATGATTATTTTGATCGCATTGATAAACTTAATGAAACCCAACTCCCGCCAAAGGAAGCGTTTTTCTCAAAACTAAATAATCAAGATATTTCGGATGAAGATTACGAACACGCTAAAAAGGTTTGGGAAACATTTGGCATTAAAACAATGAGAGATTATCATGATTTATATTTAAAAACGGATGCATTACAGCTTGCCGACGTGTTCGAGAACTTTAGAGATGTGTGTATTGGTAATTATAGTTTAGATCCTGCCCACTATTTTACATCGCCGGGATTATCTTGGGACGCAATGTTAAAAATAACTAAAGTTAGTTTGGAGCTGTTTACTGACGTTAATATGCTGCTTTTTATTGAGAAGGGGATTAGAGGCGGAACATCCCAAGTATCAAAAAGATACGCTAAAGCTAATAACTCCTATATGGTAGATTTTGAAATAAATAAACTTATAAGTTATATTATTTACCTTGACGCAAATAACTTATACGGGGCCGCAATGAGCAAGAAATTACCCAAACGCGGATTTAAATGGATTCCAAATGAAGAGCTCGAAAATTGGAGGAATATACCCTGTATAGTTGAGGTTGATTTGGAATACCCAAAAAATCTTCATGATAGTCATAAAGATCTACCTTTGGCCCCAGAAAAACTTACTGTTAATAAAGTCAAGAAATTAATACCAAACCTATTTGATAAGAAAAGATATGTAGTTCATCACGAAACCCTAAAATTTTACGAAAAACAAGGATTAAAAATAACAAAGATTCATAAGGGGATTAAATTTCAAGAGTCCAAGTGGTTACAGGTTTACATCGATCGGAATACTGAATTGAGAAAACAAGCGAAGAACGACTTTGAAAAGGATTTCTTCAAATTAATGAATAACTCCGTATTCGGAAAAACAATGGAAAATATGAGAAAAAGGATAGATGTCAGATTAGTTAATAATATAGAATCGGCCAAAAAATTAATAAGAAAACCGAACTTTAATCATTTTACCATCTTTTCTGAGGATCTGGCCGCCATAAATATGAAGAAAACAGAAATAAGATTTAATAAACCGGTTTACGTGGGGTTTTCCATTTTAGATCTAAGTAAACAAATAATGTACGACTTTCATTATAATTATATCAAAGAGAAATATGGAGAAAAAGCAGAATTACTTATGACCGATACTGATAGTCTTGTATATAATATAGAAACGGAGGATTTCTATGAAGATATAAGTCAAGATGTTCGGGAAAAGTTCGACACTAGCAACTATCCAAAAGACCACAAATCTGGTATTTGGGATGATGCAAACAAAAAAGTAATTGGAAAGTTTAAGGATGAGTTTGGCGGAAGTATCCCCACAGAATTTGTGGGTTTGGGAGCTAAACAATATGCCTTATTAATGGACAACGGCAAAGAGATAAAGAAGAATAAAGGAACAAAGAAATTAGTTATTAAGAAAACAATAAGTTTTAATGATTTCAAAAATTGCCTGAATACTAAAGAACCGCAAATGAGATCGCAAAATTTAATAGGATCAAAACTACACAATATTTACACAAAAACAGTTAATAAGAAAGCGCTATCCGCCTATGATGATAAGAGAATCATTCAAAAAGACGGAATACATACTCTTCCATATGGCCATTATCGCACCAAAACAGAATTGGGTGGCAACTCAGTAATATAAGGAATAACTTGTAATTCTTCCCTTACAAATCCTCGCCGCGGACCATCAATTAAATAATATAAAACCGGCTGATTGGATGAAATAACGCTTCTGGAGATATCATAAACTTTGATGCTCCAAATAGGGTCAGTAGCTCGTCTTCTTTCTCCACCTTCAAGTTCGCCCGGCGATAATAAATATCTAACTTTAACGATAGGCGGTAATCTAACCTCATCAAGCCCCACCGCGCGTTTGTAACTTTTGGGTTCAATATCAACCTCTTTCATTTTTATAGCCTCATCGGGCTCTTTGCCGGTTATTCTCTTTTTCGTATTATTCAAAGTTTTTAGAATATCTGGTAATCTTTTCACCCATACACGCGATCGATCATCACTAATCATTTCTTGCGCATATTGATGACTAAATAATTTTTCTCCTAATATTCTGTTTGCGTTTTCCACAAATGCTTGAGCTCTATGATTACCAGCTTCACTTCTTTGTATTCTCACATTATGGTAATTCATGAGTTTACTAACTTCTCCCATAAATTCTTTCCCGGGATCAACCATTAATGTTTTTGGGTATTTCAATCTTCTAGAATATATTTTCTTAAAAGCTTCTGATATCTCTCGACCTTCTTTTGAGGTTAATGCTTCAGCATCTTTATATCTCGAGGCGATATCAACCACAACTAACGCATATTTATAAGTTTTTCTTCCGACTTTATCATACGGTAAAAATAATAAATCTGCTTGGTGAATCTGATTGGGTTTATCCACAGCCCAATGAGGCCTAGGTATATATTTAGGGGCGGGTAGATAGATTTGCCATATTGCTTGTTTCTGCAGCCATTGTTTTGCATCATTTTCACTTACTCTAGCCTTCTCAGCTAATTTAGGAATTGCAGAATATCCTTTCCAATACCCTTCAGTTGAATAATATATCCGCTCAAGGAGTGATATTTTTGTCATCATTTAAAAATAAACAAAGTATCTTATAAATCAAATGGTTGAGGAGGAAGAAGAAATAAAATTTACCGAATACCAAATCAACATTATGAAAAAATTATTAGGGAAAAAATTCTATATATGGAAGACGGCGATCAAATTTTTAATATTTTAATTTTAATTCCCGACGCGAGAGAAGGTTTATTAAAACATATTTCCAAGTTAGAGAAAAGGTTTAAAGGTTAACCAAAGTATCTTATAAATTTACAATGACGTCTGAAAAAATTAATCCAAACAGAATTCCAAAAGAACCCTTTGGCTTGAAAGCAGAATCAACCCTGAATAGAATTACTCTAAATCCATCCTCAGCCAGTCCGGGAGAAACATTATACATAAATATTCCAAAACTCGCAGAGAATTTGGTGATTGTGCCCGGAAGTGTATCTCTTCTATTTGACTTAGATGTTGAGGGTCATGCGAATAATACGGTTGTAAATAATTTGGGTCGTAATCTTGTAACAAGACTGAAAGTTCTTTTTGGGGGAGAAACATTGCAAGATACTCAAGGATATGATTTATTTCAAACCTATCATGATTTATTCTTAACTGA
This sequence comes from Ricordea florida, assembly GCA_949710005.1. NCBI lineage: Eukaryota > Metazoa > Cnidaria > Anthozoa > Corallimorpharia > Ricordeidae > Ricordea > Ricordea florida. Next base: position 26,951,598 of record OX453275.1, on the reverse strand, counting down.
AGAAGAGCGAGAGGATAGATTAAAACAAGGTATTTCCTCACTAAATATCAGAAAACTTAGAACAAACGCTGGGGATAAGAAAACACAAGATACAAAAGAAGTTGTCCTGGCCAATGTGCACGGAACAAAGTACAGAATACCATTAAATCATCCCATTCTAAATGATCATGGGGTTTTTTACCCAAAAGCATTGGAAAATCATTTGATATTTGAGCTTACACTTGCTCCGATCGCTAATATTCTTATTTATTCTGATACAACTAAAGCACCATCATATTCGATCAAAAACTTAGAGTTAGAATATTCTTCAATTTCTAGCGAATACCTGGCCCGCGAGGCACAAGCGGCTTATCAGGTAGGTAAAGGATTCTTTTATGAAAATGTTACTTTGCACAAAACTTTTACATTTTCCATTAGCGGCGATGGTGTTATTAATCAGCATATTAATTTGCCGAGAAGATCAATGACAGGAATATTGTTTTTGTTTTTATCACCTCAAACTGTGGGAGCAAGGGATTCAGAAAACTTTTATAATCCAGGTATTTCCTCCGTTGAAATTGATGTCGATGGCGTGCCAAATAGAATATACTCTAGGGGTATGATTCCGTCCGATCTTTGGGAATCCGTGAAGAAAAGATTTCGTCGGGATGATGGTTTACAAATTTCATTGAAAGAAAAAGAATTTTATGCGGATAAGTTTGCTCTTTGGGTTGATACTAGAACTCATCCAGATAATGGTATTCATGGCGGTGGACTTGCACTAAATAATACTCATGACGGCGTAAAAATAGAAATTAAGAGGAAACAAGGAGGAACTGGAACCATAACTTGTCATATGTTTGTCGTGGCTGACGCAATGCTGGAGATTATGAATTCAAGTTTGAGATCAATTAAGTACTGATCGGCGCAAACGCGCCTCCCCGCTTCGCGGACCGAAGGGAAGAACCTAAATTTAAAAACATTTAGTTATGATACAAAAAATCATGGAAGATTTGCGCGATAAAATACCATTTCATTGTATTATAACTGGGCCAACAAATTGCGGAAAAACAAAGTACTTAATTGAACAGCTCCGAGGTCCTTTCAGGAAAGTTTTTGAATATATTGTTCTAATTTGTCCGACTTATTCTAAAAATAAAACTTATCATAATTTTGCTAAAAAGGATGTGCGTTTTTATGTATTATCTCCGGATGCAAGTAACGTAGAGGAGATTAATGAGTTACTAACTGATTGCCAAACTTTATTCTCTGGAACAAATACTCTAATAATTTTAGATGATTGCGCCGTTTCAAACGATCTGAAGAAAAGATCAAATAAGTTCATAGATTTGGCATTCTCCGGAAGACACCATGGTTTATCAGTTTGGGTTCTAACCCAGCAATTGACATCCATAGCAAAACCATTCCGGGAAAATGTTGCCTGCGTTGTTACTTTCCATAATCCTTCCCAGAAAGGGATGAAAATGTTTTTCGAAGATTACGGCGGTGATTTGGATTATGAATTGGGGAAAAAATTTGTGCAACTCCTGAAAACTGAAAAATATTCTAGGCTATGCTTATCTTTGCGATATCCATTTAATTGCTATTTAGAGATACCCGAAGTGATTTAACAAAAAAGATGACAAAGCCGGAAGATTACATTGACCAACCGACAGAAAAAACTGAGGGAAAAAATGATACTAATCAAAGTGAGGATCTTGAAATAAAACAAGAATCTCTTGCCATTCTCGCTGTTCTCGGGTCAACAAAAGAATATTTAGGAATTGAAATGAGCCTGGGAGATGTAAAGAAATTATCTGCAAAAGATGTAGAAAAATATTTTAATCGTTATCAATCGGTAATGGGTAAGAAAATTAACGGAGGATTGGTGGATTCGTCCCTTCAATTAGTTACCAAACTTATTTCTTATTTAGTTCCCGTTGATGACATAGATGCTCTTTGCAAAGATCTGAAGAATGATGATTTGGTAAATCGCGAATTAACAAACGTTGTTGGGCTCTTGGCATTAAAAGGAGGAAGGCTGTCAGCACTTGCTAGCGGGGTATTTCAGGTTGCTAAACACGTTAAATTCAACAAAAATCAACAAAAATCAAGAGAAGAACCAATAAATTATAACACAACTGACCAGGAAACTAAGCAATCTACTGAAGGTGTTGATACTGTGTATTAAACAGATCTAAAAACTTATTTGTTGCATCTAAATAACAATGTCTGAACAAAATGAACAAATTGAACAAATTACTGCTGATCCAGAACCTGGAAATACCGGCGGAGCCGGAGCCTTATGGGCGAAAGATACTAAAAAGAAAGAGAAAGATCCTAAAAAAGTCGCAGCTGGTAAGAAATTAGCAGAATATAATAAAAAAGCAAAAGAAGCATTAGCTAGGGAGATGAAACGCGAACAGGAAGATGATCCATTCCCTGCGGGACGCGTAGCAAATGATGAAGCGAAATCGTGGATTCCAGAGTTATCTTTTACTACTGTTTTATCTATTGTTGGATTGGGTTTTACAGCATTTGATCTTTTTATGAGATATAAGGAAAAAGCTAGGGTTGAATATTCTAATAGGATAGCTGATTTATCGCAAGTTCCTCAATTACCGCAACCAAAAAAGATAACATTTTCTGTAACTCCAAAATCTTTAGGAATGGAATAATCTCAAAAGTCATTTAAAAGTTTCTCAATGATACAGTAAAAATTATGTCAACTGAAAACAAACTTGTGAAAACTGTAACTGATTCAGCGGTACTTATCGGATTGGGGGCTGGGGTTGGTTATGTAGCTAAAAAGATGATGAAAGAATCATTTTTGAGTGACCCATCCTCGAGTATTACAAATTATGCAAAATGGGTTGCGGTATTATCCGGAAGCATGTATCTTAAAACATATTTAGAGGATCAGAAGATTTTACCAAAATAAAATGGCAACAATAGCGATGATGATTGGCGGAGCTATATTGAATGCAACGGCATTTACTGGTGGAAATTATCTTGCAAAATATTTATCCGGACGAAATGTGGATACTGAAAAAATACGCCACGACAAAGCAATAGAAAAATATCAAAGAGATTACGAAGCATATCAGGAAAAAAGACAAAAAATGCTTGATTGGAAAATGAAAAGAAAAGATGAAAAATATCAAGCATCAAAAAATATTTCTGCTACAAATCAGGCTTTTGAATTGTACGCTCAAATGAATGAGCCAAAATTCGCTGATTATTACAAACCAAGCGATAGTCAAAAAACAGGAGAAATGGTATATGTCGGGGTGGGAATGTTAGGTTTAGGTTATGCGGTTAGTAAAATATTATAATGTTATGCAGTCAAAATCAGAATCTTCAGATCTAAGGGGTCTAAAGATTTCATACTGATGAGTAAAAAATCATGGCGGCATTACCAGAAATACCGGACGATGATCCCATTGGATTGGGGGAAGAAGAAGATCCTGATGATTATGATGAAGATAGTCAACTACTTGGTAGAAAACCATCAAAAACACCTGTTCGAGTAACATCTACAACCAGAGGTGAAAGGAATTATGAGGATGAGGGGGCAAGACCTAAAACACAATTATCAAGCAAAGAAATAGCTATGAATCGTATGGGAAACTGGGAAAAAGGAAAAGATGAGGCGTGGGGAGAAATTTTAAGAAAATTTCCAGATGCTAAACCTATTTTTCATTTTGACTATAACAAGTTTGGTAAACTACAAGTTAAACTAAAGCATGTTAGATCTGTATGGCATGATTTTTTCGATGAAAATGGCGATATTAATAAAAAACTCCCTGCCGGCATATTGGATGCTCTGGGTAAAAGAGCAGGAGAAGTTGTGCAAACAGGTGATAATATTTTATCTCAGACTAACGAACAAAGTGAAGAACTTAGGGATTTACGTACTGTATTTGCGGGGATAAGCCCATTATTGGAAACAAATCAAATAGAAATAGCTCGATATGCTTCAATTGAAAAGGATTTGAGGAGTATTATCGAACGGCAACAAACCCAAATGGCGGAAAAAGATAGTTTTTTAGAAGCGGCGGTTAGACAGAAGGTTGATGCAAGACAATATGCAGAAACTTTACTTAATGATTTGAGAGAGCTCAGAAAAGAGAATGAAAAGGGGAAGAAAGATTTGGCTAGTTTGAAAAATATTGAACAAAGTCGAGATAGGTTGGTCAAAAAGGTTGAAACTTACGATGAACTAGCAAGAAAGCAGTTAATATTAAACGAAAATGAAATGGCGGAGATAGGGAGAAGAAATGATGAAATACTTAAAAATATGTCATTACGAGATCGACTAAAGTATATATTCAAAAAGTATGGTTTTACAGTTTTTGCTGTTCTAAGTGCGGTGGGTGCCGTTATTGGGGTTATAGTTTCTAATCTTTCAAAGGGTTTATCTGCTTTGGGTAGAGGAGTTGGAAATGGATTTAAAACTTTAGGTAAAAAATTAGGTGAAATATTACCCGGAATGGTTGGCGCAATAGTTAGCTTTATTTTCAAAACCGCAGGACAGGTTATTGGATTTTTAGGTGAGAATGCTTGGCTTTTGATAATGGCTGTGGTTCTGTATTTTGTGGAACAAATAAAGAAGAAGAGAAAGTAACCAATCTAAAGATATCGTGATGTTCAGTAAAATACAATATGGGTGAATACAATGGAATTTATCCTCAATTACCAAATAATAATTTCCAAACACAAAGCGGAGATAATTTGATTAATTTCAGACTGCAAAAATCAAGCGAGGTATTGCAAAATCTTGAGAAGGAAATTAAACATTACGAAAAAGTGAGGAAAAAATATAATAGAGTAAGAGGAATATGCACAAAAATTAGTGTTTCTGGAGGATTTGTTTCAGTTCTTCTATCAGCTAGTGGATTAGGAACTTCTCTCACTGGTTTTGGTGCTATAGTTGGAGTTCCTTTGGGAGTGGTTGGTGGTGTTTTTGGGGTTTTCTCAATCGTATTTGGTTTTGCAACTAAGAATCTTTCTGGGAAAGTTAGTAAACACGAGCAAACTGTAGCCATTGCAAAGTCAAAATTAAACACTATTAACGATTTAGTCTCAAAAGCCCTGAAGGATAATGAGATAACCGATAAAGAATTCTCAATAATTTTAGCGGAATTAGAAAAGTTTCAAAAACTGAAACAAGAAATAAGACAAAAATTCAGAAAAGATTCAGAAAAAAACTTCGACATGAGTACAATAAGGAAGAAAGTGCGAGAAGATCTATTAAAAGAATTAACCAATCCGGCTGGTTAAAAATTTCTTTTGAAAGAACAGAAGTCGGGTGCAATTGTTTCGCGGGGGTTAATAGAGAGGTTAATTAAATTTACATCTTATTCTAAAAGATCTAAAGATCAGATAAATTGTGAAACAAAGAATAAGATGTTATTTAGCGATTTCAGTAACCGTTACCCAAAAGCAAATTTGGGAAAATTCAGTTATGTGCATGATTTATATGGTGGATATATAAAATGGAAAGTCAATGGAACAACGATTATGTCCGATGATGATCCTTCTGGAGAAACTTGGACTAAAAATCTTTCAAATAATTTGAAAACATTATTATGGGAAGATTTGGGAGTTGAAAATAAAGTTAAGGTAAATTCATTTCCCAAAAGTTTAACATTTACAAAACAAACATATCCAATACCAGGGATTAAATTCGATCAATTTACAAACGATGTGACAAAAATGCTGACCGAACTGGATATATACGTTACAGATAAAAAGAAATTCACCGCAAATATGAGAAACATATTTAAATCACAAGTTGTAACATTTAATTCAGCAAAGGAATGCAAAAGATGGTTGAGTAAGCCTGATATTAGTTATTGGCCCCAGCAACTTAACTTTGCGGTTTGGTGCGCAACATCTGGTTGCGGGATAAGTCTTTTTGAAAGCCTAAATTATCCCAAAGTAATTAGCAGTTTTATAAAGTTTCACATATACTTTACAATAAGAAGAATATTATATGAAATGAATGTACATTTTCCCGAGGATCAAACTTTTTCAATAAAAAATAATCAATATGATAAAGTCGCATATAATCGATTGTGTAAAGAATTTGAGGTTAGTAATAATTCTGACTTTAGGTGGAAGGGTGGAAGAAATCATGGTTTGGGTGATATATTTATTTATTACAGCTCGGGTGGAAATGAAAATTTATATATTGAAAGAAATTATGATCATGATGCTAATACTTGGCCTGGGCAAAATAAATTTTCTGATGAGGGTTATAAAGATGGAGATGGAAATAAAATCTCGTTTATCAGAAATGATCTATTTAGTGATTTCAAATATGCGTGGTTTATTCCTGCGGAAGGACATGGGCTCACCAAAGCGAGGCTTGGAAGATTAAATCGATCCGTTGAGGCTTTTGTTTACTGTATATTGGGTGCGCAAGTTAATACAAGAAACCCAATTTATGGTGAGGGTGGAGGAGCAATAGAAACACAAAATGAATTCAAAGCCTTATTTGAAAGTTCTGTTAAAGTAAATGATATTTCTAAATCTGTTCAAAATTACCAGCAATCAGTACAGGAAACTAAATTACGACTTGATTTGGCTGTTGCTCCGGGTGTTTGGTTGATGCCAAGTAATATGATCATAAACACGGAAAGCGTGGTTGGGTATAATAATAATCTGGAAATAGCAACAGAAGATATGAAATTTGGGGTAAATAATTCAATAAATATTGAAACAAAAAATGTCGGAATACCAAATAGCTTAGGATCTTCAAAAGTTTTATTAAATACCAATCCGCAACCAATAAAACCTAAATTAAGTGAAAAAGATAAAACAGGCAATGAGGAAAAAGTTAAGAACATAGAAACATCTTCACACCAAAATATTCTTGCGGTTTTAATGATTGGAGTAGGATTATTATCCTGGTTTTTATTTCGCTAATGTTTTGATTACTTGAAAAATCTAAGATGAATCAAAACATAATATTTAAGATAAAAACCCGATACACTGAAATTCTTTGTTATCATATTTAACTGCTTTTATTTCAACTATAATCTTATCCCCCATTCTAATTATAGTATTATTGTTTTCGAATGTGTTGTTATTTTCTTTAAAAGAATAATCTTTTATATAAATACTTGGGATTAAAACTTTCACTTTTCCGAAAACATTAACAAAAATTCCATCCTTAAAAATCCAAAAAATTATTCCTTCAATTTGTTGTTTAACTTTTGGTTTGAAAGTTTGAACCTCAATTTCTAAGAAGAAAACAGTATCTTCATTATGTAAAATTCTTAATATCTGATTCACTGAAATAATGTGCCCATACTCTTTATCAACTTCGTCCGCGGTTTTACTTTCAATTGTTCTCAAAAGATGGGACATAATATTTTTATCCAAATATTTAGGATGAAGAAATACTCTCTTTTTAATTATTTTAGTTTCCATTTTCCTTATCTAAAAAACTAATATAATTTAATCAAAAATATGTTCAGTATTACAATTTACGATTCAGAAACTAGAATTTATTTAGATCCTCCTCTGAAAAATCTTCGGGAGATACAGCTTCTTGATTGTAATTTAAAGCCAAAAAAGTTGATTAATTTCAAGGACCGACAGACAATATTAGATGAAAAAAATAAGGGTTTCATAATTCAACCTGGCACATATTCTCTTCGGGGCATCCAATCGATCTTTATTAATGATCCTGAAGTGGAAAAGATAACAATAATTGAGACTGATACTGTTGACTATCTTTATTCAAATAAGAACACCAAAGTTAAACTTACTAGAGGGTTAGCGGTTGGTTTAGGAGTGCCAGAAGTTATAAATCCCGGTAAATTATACCCCATAAATATACAGTTTAAGAGGCCTCTGAGACTTATGTGTAGCATAGTGGATAATAGGTCGTCATATATGAATAACACTAAATATGGAGAACTTGTAAAACTCACGCCATCTAATTTACTAGCAAACATTCCTTCACAAGATTACCCGACAATTCCAGTTCAAAAATATGAAAATCCCATAAACCACTTTGATTTAACTATCTTAGACACTGAATGGGAAAAACTTGATCTGAAGGGTTCGCCCATAACTTTTAGTTTAAGATTTAGTTAATTTTTGTTATATAACTATTACTTTAGTTATATAACATAATTATTCTTCTTTCAGAAACCTTTTTCCTTCAATATCTAGATGGGTGCCATACTGCAGACATTAGTTCGTCATACAAAATTTTATAGAATTTCTTTTTATGCTCAATAACATATCTATCTATAGCTATACTAAATTCTAAAAACCTAATTAAATAATTCTCATCAAAATTTTTACCCCTATATCCGCGAACAGAGTCTGAAAAATAAAACTCTTCGTCATCCGCAGAAAAGGGAAAAATAAAATCACCATAAATTTGCTTCATTCTTATATTATGAATATATGTATAATTCATATACTCTAAAATATCGTTAGCAAATTTATTAATGTTTCTTATTTCATCAAACGTATAATTATTACTAGAATTAATATCACCATTAATTCCTTTTTTCATATAAGTAACTCTTGTGGTGCAACGTATTACCCCCCTTTTAAAACTAAACCTGTTTTTTGCTATACTTTTTTCTAAATCATCTTTAATTTCTTTCAAAAAATCTTTTATTCCTATTTTTTCAATATTAAGATAAATAAAATTCAAAGAATCCGTTTCATCTTCATCGTCATATTTATAATAAGATCTTTTTCTAAAAAAATTATTTTCCATTGTTTTTTTCTTTTATTTATTTTTTTCTTTTTAAATATCAATTTTGTTATTAAACCAAAATAAAGGTTTTATAACATAATTACTCATTCTTTGCTTTTATTTTAAATCATAAAATAATTTCATTCTGCAATCCTTGCAAGAAGCTTTTTGCTTATCATGTTCGCAAATTTGTGACCCTCTGCATTCTTTGCATTGTTGTTTTTGTTTATTATGACAGCATATTCGAGACCCTACACATTCTTTACAATGTTGTTTTTGTTTATTATGACAGCATATTTGAGACCCTACACATTCCCTACATCGATATTTATATTTATTATGCAAACAATTATATCCAGTACATTCGCTACAAAATTTTTTTATTTTCTCATGATCGCAAATAATTCTGCTAATGGGCAAAACTTTTTCAATTAAATCAGTAATTTCCGCATCTTTAAAATTTGAAATTTCATCAATTAGTTCTTGCTTATTCATTTTTGCTCTTCCTTTAATTTTAAGATCTTTCGCTATTATTCTTAGTTCAAAAATATATAATTCTCTTAACCGATCCATAATTACTTTTGTAGAAAATATCAAATCTTTAAGCCGCTTTTCAAATTTTTAATCTCCCTGTCCGAGAAATCTCTGATTAAATTCCTGTGTCCCAAAACCGTCGGCTTCGCTGAAACTGTGCAGAGACTTTGCCCATGTCTAGTCTCGCCCTCCGCTCGATCCTCTCGCTCCGCCTGTCGGCCCCTGACTTGGCCGAGACTTTGCATGGGCTTGGTGAAGACTTGGTATCAGCTTGGTGGGGGTTTCACTGAAACTGCGCAGAGACTTTGCCCATGTCTAGTCTCGCCCTCCGCTCGATCCTCTCGCTCCGCCTGTCGGCCCCTGACTTGGCCGAGACTTTGCAGAGACTTAGTGGAGGCTTCAACAACACAAACAAATTTAGCTTATAAGCTAGAAAATCCCTGTGTCCCAAAATTTATCTCAGACTTATCATGCGGCTTCGCTGAAACTGTGCAGAGACTTTGCCCATGTCTAGTCTCGCCCTCCGCTCGATCCTCTCGCTCCGCCTGTCGGCCCCTGACTTGGCCGAGACTTTGCATAGGTTTGGCGAAGACTTGGTATCGGCTTGGTGGGGGTTTCGCTGTAACTGTGCAGAGACTTTGCCCATGTCTAGTCTCGCCCTCCGCTCGATCCTCTCGCTCCGCCTGTCGGCCCCTGACTTGGCTGAGACTTTGCATAGGCTTGGCGGCTTCAACAATGCTTGACCAAGGTTTGGCAAAGGCTATGGCGTCTTAGGAATTTTGACAAGTTTTTTAGCTCATATAAGGCTGATTAAATTCTTGATTAAATTTTGTAAACCAATTTAGCTTATAAGCTAAAAAATCCTTGTCAAAATTCCTGTGTCCCAAAACCGTAGTTTTCTCCCTCTCTGAAGGAGCTTATCAAGCCTCTTCATCTGGTACTATGCAAGCGAAACTACCCAAGTTGGTAATTACGAAGTTTGACGGGACGTACATGGATTGGCCGAGATTTTGGGGCCAGTTTTCGGAGACTATAGACAAAACTAGCGTACCTGCAATTACCAAGTTCACGTATCTGCGAGAATTAGTCGAACCTAAAGTAAGCAAAGCAATTGAAGCATTACCCTTCACCGCAGAAGGATACAACCGTGCTAAGAGCATTTTGAAGGAAAGGTATGGCAAGGATTCCGAAATAATCAAGGCGTATACGAAGGAAATACTGGATCTACCAACAGTGACGAACGCCAACCCCAACAAAATAAGCGAGTTCAGTGAGAAGCTGACCTACAGCGTTCAAGCATTACAAGCCTTAAATAAATTGGAGCAGGTAAACGGAGCTGTTTTGATGACATTAGACAAACTGCCGGGGATCCGTGGGGACCTTGTACGGACCGATCCAGACTGGGAAAGATGGGATTTCGCAAAACTCTCTGAAGCGATCTCGTTATGGTTAAGAAGAAATCCTATTGATGCCAGAGCAATTGGGAGGGACTTCACTGATCAGCGCAATCAGAAACGGGAACGCCCTAACAAGTTATTTCAAGCACGAGGCCATGAGTATAAATCCAAAGACTGCGTTTATTGTGGGGAGAGCGGTCACAAGCTCAGTGAATGCCAGAAGGTCTCCAGTATAGACGAACGTAAACAGATTCTGGCAAAGAAGAAGCTGTGTTTCAACTGTGCAACGGCAAACCATCGGGCTGCAGAATGTTTCAGTAAGGCCAGCTGTCAACACTGTCGTAAACGTCATCACACTTCGATATGTGATCATAAGCAGACTGGCAACGGGAGGCAAACGTTGATGACAGCTAGTCAAAACAAAGAGGGCATTCTGCCAGTCGTTACGCTGAAAGTCAATGGGATAATCTGCCGTGCGTTGATAGACACCGGCGCAGGAAGCTCTTATGGATCCGCGAAGTTGTTAGATTTAACAAAGAGTAAGCCATACGAAACAAAAACCAAAAGGGTAGACATGCTAATCAGTTCACAGGTGGCAAGACTGGAAATGTACGACACAATAGTGGAATCTCTTGATGGAAGTTATCAGATGTCTGTGAAACTCACGAAGGTCAATAAAGGAGAGCTGTTATGGATTGACAACCCAAAATACGAACAAATGGTAGACAAGTATCCACATATGCATGGCGTCAAAATCACAGACCGTGACACGAAAGGTCAACTTCCCGTACATGTCGTACTTGGGAGCGGAGAATACGCACGCATCAAAACGGAGACGAAGCCTCGAATCGGGAGAGAGGGTGAACCAGTAGCAGAAAAAACTAAATTGGGATGGTTCATAATGAGTCCTGGAACAGAATTCGATCACAACACAATGCTACTGACCCAAACATCGCAAAGCGATTATGAGGATCTCTGTAGGCTTGACATACTAGGGCTATCAGACGCACCAGAGCATGACCAGAGCATTGTGTACGCGGAATTTAAAGAACAGCTGCAACGGTCACCGGAAGGCTGGTACGAAACTGGTCTACCTTGGCGAGGTCAGCATCCAGAACTCTTAGCTAACAAACAAGGAAGTTTGCGCCGCCTATCCAACCTTATTAAGAAACTGGAACGCAACAACCTGGTTGACGAATATGACGGCATAATCCGGGAACAGTTAGCCAGTAGCATTATCGAAGTTGCGCCAGAAGAAGTCAAGGGAAAAGAATTTTACATTCCACACAAGGCCGTAATTAGAGAAACTGCCGAAACGACTAAGATGCGTATCGTATACGACGCCTCAGCAAAGGAAACCCCAACATCCCCTTCGCTAAACGAGTGCCTATATCCTGGTCCATCATTGCAAAATAAAATGTGGGACGTGCTGGTTAGGCAGCGAGCATACCCAGTGGCAGTAGCCGGAGATATCCGAAAAGCCTTCTTGCAGATTCGAATTCGCGAGTGTGAACGTGATGCGCTGCGATTTCACTGGAGGAAAAGCTGTCAAACAGAAATTGAGACACTACGATTCACACGAGCGCTATTTGGTCTTGCTCCTTCACCCTTTTTATTGGCGGGAGTACTCGAAGCCCACCTAGATGCCTGGGAGAAACGTGAACCCGAGATAGTGGCGGAGCTTCGACGTGCACTTTATGTCGATGACCTGCTCACAGGTGGAAAGGACGACGCTGAAGCTAAAAAACGTCGGAAGAAGGCTGTTGAAGTTCTCGGGGACGCCACGTTTGAGCTCCATAAATGGAATTCAAACTCAAAACAACTGGAAGAGGAGAACAACCTTACAACAGCCGCGGACGAACAATCGTTCGCTAAACAGCAGTTGAACGTGAAGCCTACTGAATCGAAGATGCTTGGTCTGAAATGGGACAAGGAACAAGATACCTTAGCAGTTGTGATTCCGACAGATGAAGTACTACCAACCAAACGTGGGATATTGGCAAAACTTGCGAAGATATACGACCCGCTAGGACTGGTTGCACCTCTAACTTTGACAGGGAAGCAAATCTACCGAGAGGTTTGCGAAGCGAAAGCACCATGGGACACGCCACTCATCGGTGGCCTTCTCCAACGCTGGACGAAGTGGGAACAGTCATTACCTAAAGAAAAGCAAGTACCGCGAGCAATTGCACAATTCAAGGAAACAATTGAATCTGTGGAACTGCATTCGTTCGGAGACGCATCTAAAGGAGGAGTTGGAGCTGCTGTTTATGCGGTGGTACGTCAGAAATCCGGTATTACTCAGCTGCTAATCGCAGGGAAAAGTCGACTTGCTAAACAAGGACTCACCATTCCTCGCCTTGAACTAGTATCTGCCCACATGGCTACCAATCTGCTGATTAATGTTCGCAATGCCCTAGACAATTTGCCGAAACCGAAGATGTATGGATGGCTAGATAGCACAGTTGCGCTTCATTGGATTCAAGGAGATGGGCAATACAAGGAATTCGTAGCTAACCGTGTTGCCAAGATACAGCTACAAAAGGAAATCACATGGAGATATGTGCCCTCCGAAGATAATCCAGCGGATTTAGCAAGTAGAGGGGGTCAAGTTCAGTCTTCGGAGCTGTGGAATGCTGGACCCGAGTGGCTTCAAGACAAGAAAAGCTGGCCCGAAAATCCTGTTACAAAGCCCTCGCCTGCGTCAGAAGCTGAGAAGAAATTAATAAGAGTAATTCTTAATGTAGCACGACCAATCCGAGACGAGTTTCAAGATTTGCTGCAGTACAACAGTCTGCCTAAAACATTACGAATATGTGAGTGGATAAAACGGTTCCTAACTAACTGCAGGAAAGTGAAGCCAGAGAGAGTGGGAGGTCCACTTACCACTGAAGAGTTAGAGGAACAGAAGACATGGTGGACGAAAAGAGTACAAAAAGAAGCGGAAGGAAATGAAAAATTTCAGACCGATAAACTTCAGCTTAATTTACAACTCAACAATGACGGCATTGTGGAATGCAGGGGAAGAATTATTGGGTTCTACCCAATATACTTACCCGACGATCATTTGTTTACGACCAAATTTGTTCAGCAAGCCCATTTGGCAACGCTACACGGGGGAGCTTCCTTGACGATGGCAAAAGTTCGAGAGACCCACTGGGTACCACGATTGAGAAGTCTTACAAAGAAAGTACGAAAAAGCTGTTGGGGCTGCAAACGGTTTCGAGCGCAGGCCTACGCATCCCCGCCCCCCGGTAAATTGCCAATGACCAGAACGGAAGGCGTGACACCTTATGAAAATGTCGGGATTGACTTCGCAGGGCCCATCAAGTACAGAGTCAAACCGAAGCAAGAAGGGAAGGCCTATTTGGTCCTTTACGCCTGCTGTCTAACTAGGGGAGTTTATCTGGATGTACTGCCCAGCCTTCAGACTGACAAGTTCCTGACGAGTTTTAAAACATTCATAGCGAGACGCGGGCGACCACGCTACATATACACAGACAATGGAAGCACGTTCAAGGCAGCAGCAGACTGGTTGAACAAAGTGAGAAAGAATGAGAAATTCCACGATTGCCTGGCCAAATTAGAGGTAACCTGGAGATTCAACCTCAGCCGTGCCCCATGGTGGGGCGGCCAGTTCGAAAGGCTAATTGGAATTTTCAAGTCCGCGTTTCGCAAAGTGATAGGGAACGGATTTCTCACCTGGAGTGAGTTGTGTGACGTAGTTCTAGACGTCGAAATCACCATGAATAACCGCCCCCTCAGCTATCTGGAGGACGATGTAGAGCTACCAGTACTCACCCCAAGTTCTATGCTACACTTGCGACCTAACCAAATACCAGAATTGGAAGCCCACGAGTTGCAAGATCCGGACCTCAGGAAGAGAGCCAAGTACTTGAACAAGTGTAAAGAGGCGGTGTGGGCAAGGTGGTCAAGGGAATATGTACGAAGTTTGAGAGAGCGGCACAACAATGGTGGTGGAGGACAAACGCCTCATCCCTCTGTTGGAGACGTAGTGATTATTCAAGATGACTCACGTGATAGGAATGTTTGGAGACTTGGAATCATTGAAGAGCTGATAGTCGGTCAAGACAAAATCGTTCGAGCGGCCAAGTTGAGGGCTGGGAAAGGAATCTTGGAACGCGCTGTCCAGCAACTTTACCCGCTGGAATTATCAGTTGATCGCACTCCCATACCAAGACTAGATCCAGCAGCCGCACCCTTCAGACCGCAGCGAGATGCAGCAGCGGCTGCAAGCCTAAGAATCCAAGACATGACTGAGTAGTGCAGATTGCACTAACATTTGGAAAACAATAAGCAAGAAACTTTGAATCTAGATCATTTCGTTTTGTTACTCGAACACTGGAGATAATAGCCAGACCAGTCTCCAAGTATTAACATATGTAACCTGTTCAGGCAACATATGGGGGAGGGTGTTGGAGACTGGACAATATAATATTTACTCGTTAATTAAGTAACGCAACCTCGTTTATTGTAATTTAAATCAGTACTTAAAATAGCATCTGGAGATCCAATCGGAGACAGTCTTTTGACAGAAATCAGAGATTGATTATGTGACCCTTAGGTAATACAAGAACCTCTTGTCGTGTTAAAAAAAAAGAGAGACGGAGAAGCGAGATCGAGAGCGTGTGCGAAACATTTTTAAAAATAAACAACGAAAAAACTCAAACTCTTGTGACTTGTGGAGAACACAGCTTGAGGGAGGCAGGCATTCTTCACAACTCTCGCCGAAGTCAGTTAATTTGCAAATTACCGGACAATCGGCAAAGAAACTTGGCAGTTGATCCGCACTGATATCCTCCTTACTGTAGTGTCGGTTGCTGACCAACACGTTGCCTGGGGGCAACCCTAAATCGCGGAACGACGGAATGACGGAAAATAACCCCGAATCCTAAAAGACGGAACGGCGGAAAATTACTGCAAACCCTAAAAAACGGAATGGCGGAAAATTGCCGCGAACCCTAAAAGACGGAACGGCGGAAAATTACTGCAAACCCTAAAAGACGGTCCGGCGGAAAATTACTGCAAACCCTAAAAGATGGAATGGCGGAAAATTGCCGCGAACCCTAAAAGAAGGAACGGAGGAAAATTACCCCAAACCCTAAACGATGGAATGGCGGAAAATTACCTTAAAGGCGGAATAGCGAAAAAATGATAATAATAGTAATAATAATAGAGGAATAAAAATACACTTAACAACTTCATGTATGTGTTAATCGTCAATTGGAATTTTAAACTCGCTCACCCCAACGATCTGATTCTTCACTAGAAATCTCACCTGGTTGGGACAAAAAAAATCACGCATCCTCTCATAAGAAAACAAAATACTCATTTTTAACACAGAGCGAAATCATTCAGTTAAACCCCTGGGACTGCGGCATTAAATGTAAAATGTAAATGTGGCTGTGACGTATGAAGGTGGGAAATCTAAATGAAGACGGTGGGACTCAAACAACGTTTTTACTGCTTATATTTTCACTTTCTTAAGTGGGGGATATTAACTGGAGGAAACGCAAACGAATCAAGCCTCCATGCAATCGCCTATTCGCGTGACAACGGAAGTACTATCATTAACTAACTTACATTAACACGTTTTACCAAAGATAATTGACCCGACGCCTGGCATAGCAATTCCCACGTCGCAATTACACTCGCGCCACGTGCAGATAAATTTTGTAGTCTATATTGAAGCAGAGTATAGCTTGTCGTAATTGTTGAGTTCTATGGCTTTTAAATTGCCCTCCCTAAATGGGAGGGTAAATTCCGAAAAACCCTTTATCGAAGATTATACGCGCCTAACACTGTTTGACTGGAGTCTTCTACAAAACAAGGAGGAGACAATCGGCCGTGGCTCCCTTGGATTGTTTTTTGTTGCAAAAGCGAAGGGGGAGAAGGTCGTGATCAAGAAATTACTTAGTGACGAGGTCAATGAAAAGTGACTGTTCCTTAAAGAAGGGAAGATTCTTCAAGGTATCTCAAGTGAACATGTCATTAAGTTCAAAGCCGCTAGCATCGAACCGTGCGCAATGACGCTCGAATATTTGTACTTCGACTTTGCCCCATTCGGAGTGTCACAGAAGGTGAGCAGCCTCGATAAATTTCTTCAGTACATCCATTCCAATAAGGCAGTCGAACAGTTTGCCTTTCAAGAAAGGATCGCCCGAGAAACGGCGGCAGGGCTTGCACATTTGCTTAAATAAACAAAGTTAACAAGTTAAGTTTAATTTGCTGTTATCTGGCATGAATGATGTTGACCGTCTAAGGACTAGTTACTGAAAAAGATTAATAATAACAAAATAAGTTGAAGGAGAAGCGTAAATCTCTGCAGACGTCTTTTGCAGTGTCCTTCGGTATCCTTTGGAAGGGGACGAAGTGTGGGAATATGAAAAAACTGCCAAACTGATAAAGACAAACAGAAGTCAAAAATTCATGTTGTATAAGCCTGAGCGAGTGGAAATTGGCGCTAGCGCTTGAAGACAAGACCTCGCAAATGTTACACGAAAGATCCTCCAAAAACTAAAATTAAAACATCTTGTCGGGAGGTGGGAATTAAGAATTAATTTCCTTTTCTCTTTTTATGTTTTTTGTTTTTATTATTATTTTAGGATTCGGGGTTATTTTCCGCCATTCAATCTTTTAGGGTTTGCAGTTATTTTCCGCCATTCCGTCTTTTAGGGTTTGCAGTAATTTTCCGCCGTTCCGTCTTTTAGGATTCGGGGTTATTTTCCGTCATTCCGCTGTTCCGCCATTCCGTCGTTCCTCGTTTTAGGGTTGCCCGTTGCCTGGTTTTAGGTCACGATGCACGACATTGTTTGAATGAAGGAAAGTAAGACCTGCCGCGACGTCCTTTGCAACCTTCGGAAACACGGGCAGGAAATGTTCAAAGTCTTCAGTTTGGCCCTCGATGCGATCAAGGGTGTGTAAAAACTCTTGCAAATTGGATATCTGATGGTCGAGGCCGAAGGGAATAAAATCGAAGTACTCGTACTCCATCATTATTGCCAATGGTTTTGAACAAACGCCTATAAATTGCGTAATGTTCGGATGGCACAAGCTTTTAAGCATTTTTGCCTCCTTAGCAATGTTCCTTAAGTGAGAATCTCCCTCTCCAAAAAATCGCTTGACAACAACAACTTTACCTTTAGGAGTGTAATTTCCTTTCATGACCGACCCAAAACTTCCCTTGCCAATCTCGTCTTTATCCTTAACGTCACTCCAGACAAAGCTGGGTAGGCCCTCAAAGTAACCTTCTGAGAGCGATTTAGTCCCAACGAGTGGTATTTTGAAAGCCATGATGACCTTCAATTATAGCAATCTAGCGCTGTGGCACACGGAGATCAATGAGGGCTTAAAAGCACGTGGGAAACAACTACAATGGCTTATTATTTAAACCGGAAACAACTAGAATGGCTTACTCCTTGAACCGAAAATAAAAACGGCGTAACACAAAAATTTGAAACCGCAACAATACGACCGGAAAGGAAAACTCATGTTAAGAAAAGCATAGGACAAGTTTGACTAGTTAAAGTCGGAAAAGTCCGGAAATATAGTGAAAACGGCTCGTCCTAAGTTTAGCGACTTAAGAATGCAAGCTCTTTTCACAAGAAAAAAGAAGGGATTATCTCGCCTTTATGACCGGAAATTCCCGCAAAGTTATACTACCTCGCGAGATAGTATAACTTGTCCTGGCAAATGCCGCAGCCAATCACATTGCCCGTATTGACAGATACCTGCCAAATCGTGAGCTGGCAAATATTTTCCAGACGCTCGCGCTCACCTCGTGGTTCACTTTGCAAACAGTGCTTTTGAAATGGCAGACGAATTCACTCGTAGTACTTTCCCGTTCCGATTTACAATTCCTCCGGCCTCATTAGATCCCTCAGTTCCTCAGCCGCTTTTGAGCACAAATGCTTTACAATTTATGTCAGCCGCATCTCTCCGCAGCACATTTCAGCACCTTCACCCGCATCTTCCACAAGCACCGGCGAAAGCAGCGAGAACAGTCCGACCGAAGGATCTGTTAACCGAAACCATTTTTGTTCTCCAAAGTTCGCATTTGTAATTTGAATCTTCTGAGTAAAATTTCGGGTTAAATTTCACAGTGAAAACAGATGTCAAGTTTAACTAGTAAATGTCGGTCTGTAAACAAACACCTAGAACGAATGTTCAGCTAGAAAAGTAGTCTAGTGAAAACACAGCCTTAAAGAGCATGGACGGATCGTTAATTCACAATAATGCTACACGCATATTTTTCTTTAATTTATGCGCATGTGTCACGATATTATAAAAACACTCTTTTCTACACTCCTCATTTTCCACACTCCGCATTTTCCACACTCCGCGTTTTCCACACTCCGCGTTTTCCACACTCCGCGTTTTCCACACTCCGCGTTTTCCACACTCCTCATTTTCTACACTCCGCATTTTCTACACTCCGCATTTTCTACACTCCGCACTCCGCACTCCCCGTATTCCACCGAACCTTCCATTAACCATATGGGCTTCCTTATTTGTAATTATATAAGGATTGAAACTGCCATTTGAAGCATGAGGAATTCTTCTAAACATATATTTTCGTTTGTAATGAAAAATGTATAATTCACGGCGACGAAAGGCGGACGTAAATAAGCATAGATTGCACGGTCCTAGCTGTGAATCTGCTGTAATACGAGAACACGAAGGTTTGATTATTGACCAACTGGTTCCATAGAGGGAAAGTGACAGAGTAAGCATGGTATAGTAAACGTAAAACATGGCAAAATAGTACGGTGAATGTGTTCTTTAGTTATAGACTTAAGCTTAATCTTGACAAAGTTTCGGTAATTACGTGTAGTGATTGGAACGTGTCTTAATGGCGTATTTAATCTCGACAAGCGGCTGGCAATGACACTGGTGACCACAACACTGCATGAAACATTGAATGAAGCCTGAAAAGGAATTTTTTTGCTAACCTTTCGAGCCCTGTACGTACTTGTTAGCCTACACCGCCGATATAAACAGTTATAAAAAACTGTGCTGAACGCAGTGATCAAGGAATAAGGTTATTGTTTTTTGCCTCGTCAGTGGTTTTAGATAACGCAACGCTGGCGTTCAAGGATCATTTCTGTGCTACAAGATGTGTCCAGCAATCTCTGTTTCTTTGATTTCAAGACTATCAAGGACGTCGCAATCGACGAAAAACGCAATGGTTCGAAATTGACAAGTGATTCAAGTCTATTAAGGATGTGTCAATCGACGAAAGAACACACTGGTTCGAAATTGACAAGTGAACACGCTGGTATTGAATTGGGAAGAACACGCTGGTTCAGTTCAGGTAGCGAAGGACACGCTGGTTCTAAGCAAAATTTGTGCGTATAGCCCTATTCCTTGATCAGCTGCTACTTGCAACTCCAATAAGATAACGTGGCTAAAAGCCTTTTCAAAGAAAGAATCTGACAGTTTTCTCACATCAACGAGCCTCGAACCACGAGGAGCAAACTCTTTCGATTTCTTGCACACAGCGGAGCACACAACGGCTCGAGAAATAAACAACGTGACGTTCGGACGAGGAGCAAACTCTTCAGAATTCAAGCACACAACAGGGCAAATTCTACCAAGACACGGACGAAGCAACTTCACGGTTCGGACGAGGAGCAAATCAGAGCAAATCCTAGCAAAACACGGACGAAGCACGAGATAACCAACGTGACGTTCGGACCAAGCACGAGGAATAAGGGTTGACGTCACTGCCCAAATAAGGGGTGTGACTTCTGTGGTGTGACTTCACTGCCCAAATATGGGGTGTTTACTTACACCCAAATATGGTAAAAAAAACGTCCCTTACGCAGAAGTTGAGATTTTTTCTGCTATACGCGCGGCATTATGATTCTGCCGCCTCGGCCAGCCTCGCCTCTTGGCTCGGCTGCCTCGTTGGCAATTAATTTGCATCTAGTTTTCTTTGGATAGGCAGAACCAAAAGTGCTAATTTCCCGCAAATCAAAGAACAATACCAGTCTGTTTTAACACAGATTTCTCGTTCCGGTCCGTTTCAAGGAACCTAGGTTCTGATGACCATTTCCGGTAGCATTGACCTCCGCTGATTGGTTGACCAATCAATTACGGTGTGTGCATTCTCACTCGGGCGGGTGAACAGAAGGTTTATCTTCGCACACAATTGATTTTACGATCCGGTGCGAAGAAAAATCACCGTGGAAACAGATCATTTCGTTTCCTTTACAAGACTGCCAAATTTTGTGGCTTAAAAGATACAAGATGTCTCCTACAGACTGGCTTTATTTGGGCATGTTAGTTGGTTCGATACCTTTCGGTCATTTGGTGAAGATTTCTGGTTCACCGGCACGAAAACAGTTCCTCTGCACGGCGGCTGGTGTCGGCCTTGCTATCGGTTTGGCGGGATTCTACGGCTTTTTTCATTCGTTTGTAACGGTACTAGGCACCTATATAATAGTTATTCTTCTTGGACCCAGGTAAGCCTGTTCTCTTTTCTACATTTTCTGTGCTGTGATCTACAATGTTCGCAACGGCTGAGGAATCACCGATTATAGCGCGTAATTGTCTGTCAATAATGCAGACATTAGATTCACTTCATTTTTATTGTTACTCATCTGCACCGAAGGATTAGTCAAGAATAACACGTCAAAATCACCTTCGAGTTATCTCATTGACTTGCAGTGGCTGATAACCTGAGTTAACTTTATCGAAGTTTAGCTTACCGCTGTGTCTACATGTCCGGCAGCCGGACAGAATTTTCAAAATACTCGGTGTCTGGGCAGTCGAAATTTTCTCGTGTTATGATTTTAATATCGGTGATTACCCAATAAAAACATCCACATTCCTTGTCTCCTAGCCCTAATCCTTAACCTAACTGGAAAAAAAATGCAATGCAAGAAATCTAGAGCGAAATGTCATTCTATTTCTTAACCCTTTTCCTACCAAGACCCACTTTAGTGGGTCCAAAATACACCCATAAGTGAAGGCGGTCGTGTTGAGAAATAAAGCCCTATAGGGGGGTTAAACAATTGCCTACAGAAACAATAATGATTTACCCCTTGATCGAAGCGATTTGAGCGAATTTCGCGAGTGGTTTGTTAGAAATTTGAAAGCGTTTTTTCGAAAATTTTGATCGCTGTCTTTAAAAATGGCGTCTGCTTCCTGCTCTCGTGATTTAGAAGGTGAATAGTTGGATTTTTTAGCATCAGACGAAGAAGAAACCGAATTCAAAGGCTTCAATTTGGATGAAAAGCCGCTTTCGTTCTTTGCACGTGGAGACAACAAACGAAGGAAGATGCTAGTTTATTTGTCCACGATGAAAGTGACGAAGAAGATAGTGAGGGCGAATCATCTGACGAGGAAGAACTAGTTTAGAGGGAAAATCTGACTCTTCAGACCGATATACCCTTTGATCAGCGATGTGGTCCCGTCCGACATTTACCGGCCAACAAGAAGGCGATCCATTTAAGTTCGAGTTGTTTTTCACCGAACGTTTATGTCGCTTGATTGTCCGCTAAACTAATAGGTACGTTCGACAGGAACAACAGCGTTGTGGTAAGGACCTTCATTGGAGAGAGCTGACGATCGACGAGTTTTGCATGTGGCTTGGCTTATATTTTGCAATGGGACTCGCGCAAAAACCGTCTATCTCTGCTTACTGGGAGAGGAATAAAATAACCTCGACTCCTGCCTTTGGAAAAACCATGACTAGGCAACGGTTTGGAAGCATTTTACACTGTTTACACTTTGTTGACAATAACTCTTCCCCGCCACACGAGGAGGACCGCGACCGAAAAGGAAACTGTGATATAAAATAATCATTACCGGTACTAGTTTTTAAACAGTATAAGACTTTTTTCTTGTTCTTTTCTGCTCAATTTGCAGAGCATAAGTGCTGTTTTTGATATTTGTAAGGTATTTTATTATTGCGCAATATTTTTTTGAAGTCTTTGCTACAGTTGTGGATAGAAATGCTGAGTGGTCTTTGTCAAAGAACCATTTCTGTGAGAACATTTTCAAAATGTAATCTCTGAACAATGTTTTAGATATAAATATGTTGTGCTTTGAGCACTTTTGAAGAATCTGTAGAGCTTTTACCTGAGCTGGTGTCATTTTTGATCAAAAATAAAACTGTTTAATTTGATTGACAGGTGTCATAGTCTCCATGGTAACATACATATAGTGCAATTGACCTTTCCTTGGAAAGCTCAACTTTCCAGGATCACAAAAACATCAATTTAAGATTACTTTGAAGTAAACCAAGATCATAAATTCTTGCTTATTTGTATCTATGACAGCCTTATCAAATCTTCTTGAGATAATTCGGTAGGGAAAGGGTT
The DNA here is from genome assembly GCA_949710005.1 of Ricordea florida. Lineage (NCBI taxonomy): Eukaryota > Metazoa > Cnidaria > Anthozoa > Corallimorpharia > Ricordeidae > Ricordea > Ricordea florida. Next base: position 26,928,607 of record OX453275.1, on the reverse strand, counting down.
AAGTGTGGATCTTGCCGCCTTGAAAATTCGATCACAACGATGCTAAAGTTACTATATGTTAACTGAGGCGGATCAAATACGTGTAGGACCAGTACAATAGTAGCTTTATTAAGACTTTCATATCAGTAAGTTTACAATTGTTTTGGTCTGTTTAAGTGATGAAATAAAGTACATGTAATGTATTTGTTTTCTCTATTAGGCGCTGTGAATGGGTTGCCTTCATGTTTGTGTTTGGATATCTGTTTTTCTTCCGCACCTGTTCTTATTTGGGATTTGAAAGACCACCACCACATAGCAATGCCATTCAACTTCTGGTTACATTGAGGGTATGTTATGCTTGCCTTTCATTTATAAAAAAAAATTAATTATATCTGCACAGATTAAATGCATATTTATTGCAAAAGCACTTTCACTTATGCCCCACTCACACCAACTAAACATGTTTAGTTAAACCACTGGTTTTAAAACGTGAAAAAACAGAATTTAAACATCTTTAACCTTTTTTGTAAACAGGGTATTGGACACAATAACAAGTACGTATAGATGGGAAGTGTGCAATAATCAGGTTTATATTTGATGTTAAACAGTGTGAAGATTTTCTTTGTTTTTGGCCATTGTTGTCATGGTCTGCATTGCTTGGATTTTCTTTGTAATCTTTTGTTATGTCACTGGTGCGTTTTACACTGAACATAAACCAATAATCGTGATAGTTAAGTTTGCTCCAAGCCAATTTACCTGAAGCCTGGAGAAACCAATATAGCATAATAATTATTCATTTGTTGAAGATTTGACCGTTACAATTTTCAGCAGTTGTTATTGTGATTTGGCTGGAAAATGAAACAGGCTGGAACTGGATCCAAACCTCACAATACTGGTGCCAGGTCACAGGTCCCAATTCCTTCCCAGCATGTTCTTTTCTCAGGCTAAGTCACTGTTACTTAAGATTGTGTTATATTACTGCAATGGACAAATCCTGAATTACATTTCAATCAGCAGTGTGAACATGATATAATATAAAATAGCTGCATATTGGCCAAGTTCTTCTTTGTTTTTTCATTGACCAAGAGGTAGTTGAGGCCATTAAAAATGCATTAAGTATCTTGGCCAATATGCAGCCATCTTGACCTCATGTTTGGTCAATAACAGGTTTATTTAACAACTATTTGCTGAAGGCGAAGTGATTATTGGTGAATATTCACCGATAATCACTGAGCCTGAGGCGAATAATTGTTTTAATATAAAATTTATAGACAGGTAATTATTTCAAAAAAAAAAAAGAAAAGAAAATGCATTGTACAACAGGAAAACACACGCACACATTGTACGACTGGCAGCCATTTTGTTCGTCGAGGAGATTATCGGCTGATAATCTAAGATAGTAAACCAATCAGACCGCGCAATTTTGTGTAATCACCTGAGTATTTATACTAATATCATATAGTTTTTCAGTGTTTGGAATAAATTATCTGAAATGTTGTTTCAAAAGTTCCTGACATGGAAAAACATAAAAAAACAGCCAGCACCTTGCTTCAGGCATAAGCAACTTTCAAAAACACTTTAACCCTTTAAGCCCCAAGGGGTCTCCCTGTGACTAGTAAAATCGTCTGGTTTTAGCCAGAGTAAAATCTATGAAGGGAATCTTAGGGGGTAAAGGGTTAAGTTGAGGGAAGCACATTTAGTTCACCACAGCCACATGATTCCTAGTTAAGCCTAAGGCTCAGATTATAACTAAGATATTGAATAACACAATAAAGCAGTCATGTTGAAACTAGCTGACTTAGTTTTTTTTTCAGTGTTGCACTCTTCCATTTGAAATATTTGACCCAGAGATAACTGGTGCGTCAGACGTCAAGAAGCCAAAGTGGCCATCATTTTACGAGTTTCTCAGCTATTCCTATTGCTATTGTGGACTAACAACAGGGCCATACTACCGTTACAAGACCTACAAAGACTTCATTAATCAAGAGCACTCGGAAAGAATATCAACAGTTATCCCTGCATTGCGTAACCTAAAATTCCTCCCATTTTATAGTGTGGTTTACATTGTCTTGAACCATTACTTTCCAATCAGTCACATTGGAACTAAAGAGTATGTGAACCATCCATGGGGCATACTATATCAGTTAGTTTACCTCATACCCACATTTCACTGGTTTAGATGGCGCTTTTATATTGGATGGCTGTTAGCAGAAAGCTGTTGTATGATGTTGGGTTTGGGTGCGTACCCTGTGGAGACTGATCCTAAACCAGGGTTAGGCCCTACTAAGTCTTTACCTGTGGAGAATGGGGGAGTCGGTGGATCTTCCATTGATGAGAATCAAGATCAAAAGACAAGTATTGAACCTAGGTAGGTTTTTTTTGAGTCCCTTTTATATTAATATAAACTAGATATTACTGTTTTATAGTGAGAGGAAGTATTCAGCTTGCTACTACTATTTCTACTTCTAACAACTGTGTCACTGCTCATTTTTACTTCTGTCAATTTCACATATTATGTTACAGTGACCATAGTTATTAATTAATGTTATGGACTCTTTGGCAATTGGTTTGAAACATATCTTTACCTTTTCGGGGGTTCTACCCGATCTGGTTTTTAGTCACTGAATTTTCAGCGGCCACAATCCACATTCATAGAAATTTCTACCTCTATTGAAGGTGGACAATAAGCACTGAAAATTCAGTGACTAAAAACCAGATCAGGTTAGACCAAAAAGAAATAGTTATTAGTGATAATTGATCATAAGTACTTCTAGTCTGAGAATTTTATCTTCAGTTGATTGTTGATCAGTGGGACTGCTTCTATTGTTTGGTTTCATTTTTTGAGTGGAAGAATGATGTGGCTCCATAAAATTATTGAGCCTGGTTGACTTCTCACCTGCACCTTGGATAATCTGGAAACCTACAGCAGCATTATCAGTTATAATTACAAAAACTATATAAAAGGAAGGGGATTTGTTTCTACAGTCAAATCTTGCTATCTTGAACTCAGTTATTTCAAATACCTTGCTATCTTGAACTCAAACTCATTTCCCTTGGATTTTTTTCAGTCATTTACCATCGGTTATCTTGAATCCCCGACATCTTGAACTATTTTTCATTTCCCTTGAGAGTTTAAGATAGCCTGGTTCGAATGTAGTTTTGAGACCTAAATATTTTAGAAGTTGCCAAATGATATTAAGCAGATGATTTAAAGTTAACTCATAGTGTGAACTTATCTATTGTGTTCTTGCTTGGAGGCTCTTACTATGAATCACCAATAATTTTTGGAAATCGATTGAAACTTTTAACAAATTTGTTACTCTTGTTTGAAATCAGCTTTGAGACAATCCACAATATAAAAATATTTGAGGTTGAGTTTTCTCCATCTATGGGAAGTACTATGAAGAACTGGAACATGACTGTACAATGGTGGATATCAACATACATTCACAGAAGGCTGCCTTTCAAAAACAGAAATCTAAGGTATTTATTATTTATTATATCATGCTCAGCAAAAGTTTGCCTTTCAAACTTTTCATTGTAAGGTTTTCTTGACATTTTACATTTCTAGCCTCCTACACAGATCTATCCATGTTCTTTGGTCTTTGTCTTCTCGGATAAGGATGCTAAATTAAAGGTCCCGTCTCACAGTACTGGTGGGGTATGTTAAAGAACCCACACACAGTTTATAAAGAGTAGGGGACCAGTTTGGTGGTCTATCACTTATTCTGTTATAGGGGCACCTGTGTATCCTACTATTCACTCTAATAAGATTGTGAACTGCGTGGCTGCAATTTGCGCCTTAAGTCTGGCAAAGTCCTCCACAAAAGTGTTGTAAAGCACTTTGAGCCCTGGGATAAAGCACTATATAAATCCCACATTATTATTGTTTTTATTGTTATTATTGTTATTATTGTTATTATTATTATTATTATTATTATTATTATTATTATTATTATTAGATGTTGCACTTCGAATTATTCAATAAATTGTTACTGTGAATTTTCCTCAAAATGTATCAACTTTGTTAAAGTTGTCTATTTTAATTATCTGAAGATTAGTTCCCATATTAAATTTTAATCAGCAAATTACATTTATAAATACATATATTCATATGCTATTATTGATTGAACACTAAATCAACTGCCATTGCAATCTGGGTAGATTTCATAGCCATTCTCATAAAGCCGTTGTTCAGGTATTACTTGGTCTTTGTCAGACCTTCCTCCTCATTGTCTGGCTTTTTGCCGTAGTTGTTATTTAAGGAAAGGGAGGTCCTGCTTTTTTTGGAAATGAGCTTCAGATTTGTCACTACTGGTATCTAGAGAACTAGACTGGATCCACTCACTGACAGAAAACACGGAGTGTACGGCTGCCTTCATAATCTACTTTTGCAGATTATTCACACCTTGTAGAGTCTTTCAGGCACACATTCTCTACAGTGTGGTGCGCATGCACAGGTCATTGCTACTGACTGTTACAGGTAGACTGCTTTAACAGTCTCTACAGCTGTCGTATACTGTTAAGATAGTCTGTAAAGATGGTTAGTTAGAATGTAAGCTTATCTTTACAGTTTCTACAGATGGTAGATGATCTGAAGCTTTCTTTGCAGTCTTTACTGATTACTGTAAATGCTCTATTAAGCCCCTCTCTCAGAGAAGCCTCCCTATCTTTGAAGTCCTCCTCTACCCTCCCCTCCGCCCCTTCCCTCCCCCTTCCCCTACCCTCTCCCTTCCCCTACCCTCTCCTTCGCCGTTCACAACTAAAAGAACACGTTAACTTACGCGTTCTGTAGCACGTTTTCGATGGTAAATCATACTTTGAGAATAACACAAGTGAACGGTAGATATTTAAAAAAAAAAATACACCAATGCTACACAGTCAGTAGTAATGCTCCTGTTTAATGGGTGAGCTTTCAGTGCTTGAATAAAGTTACCATGCTGCAATTTATCTTTTTCTGATAGCGTACATCGTCGTGCGTTTCAGCTAAATCTTTAAGTTCCCCTTCAAACATACCTGAAATAAATAAATCGTGGGGGGGGGGGGGAGGCTTAACAGAGGATTTGTGGTGTGTGTAACTGAAGGCTATCTTATTGCCTATACTGTATGGTTTTCGGTTCAATGGAAGTAACTGGTCAACTGTGCACCTACCCCTCCCCTAACCCAACATTAACGCTAACCTTTTACCCCATTATACCTTGTTGGGTTAGGGGAGGGGTAGGTGCACAGTTGCCCAGGTTGTACAGATAATATAAAGTGCTAGTTTGTATAGATAGCACACTGTAACAGTTGTTCTATCCTCCGTTGTAGAATGTTCATCACCCTCCTTGTGAGCGCCTTTTGGCATGGCGTCGCGCCTGGCTATTATCTCACTTTTCTGTGCGTTCCTTTGACTGTCATTGGAGAAGTGCACATGGAGAAAGCGGTCAAACCCTACCTTACACCAAGATTGTGCTATTACTATGACTGGCTGAGTTGGTTCTTTTTGTATCGAGCTTTTGAGTATTTAGGGTGTGGGTTCATGCTTTTGCAAATGGCGCCCTGCCTGGCGGCTTGGAAAAGCATGCACTTCGTTGGACACATAGTAATTTTTACGTTTATTCTTATTCCGTTGTTTATTCCCAAAAAGAAACGGAACGAGAAGGAAGACGAAAAGAAGCTTTCGTGAAATTTTATGTGCTAGTTTAGCTACATTATGTCGTTTCTGGTTCCTGTTCTTGTAATTCTGTGCCATCAAAATCAAACCTAGAGTTGTTCAGCGGGGTTCCAATTAACTTCTTAATTTCTGTGGTCAAAGCTTCGTTCAAATTCTCTGCTGAATTCCGACCGTTTCACTCCCAGAGGAAAACTGTAAAGAATGAGCTATGCAGTGGATTCTAGATGACTGTCGTAAAGCAATACGAAAGGAATTTTTATTAATAATATTATATTTTAACTCTCTCACTCCCATGACCAGAAGCAAACCTTCAGTCATAACACACAGGTTCTGACTTCTAACCCTTTTACTACCGGATTAGAAACTTGCCATAGACTGTATGGTTTCAAATTCTAGCCCTTTCATTCCCCAAGGTAAATCTTGTTTGAGTATTACAAACTACTTTAACTTTGTAGGGATAGTTTCTAAAGATACTGGTGCCATTCGCTCCGACGAAGGGCAAACGCTCTAAACTTCAGCACCTCCCTTTTACCTTACGGTGGTGTAACTTACTTTAACTTACTTTATCAATTCGTTTGATTATCCCAATTTCTTGTACTTTATCTTTGCCTATTTTTTCAGGCGCCCGGCTCTCGAAGGTGCCGATAACTTTACTGGCCCGAAGCTCCAGTTTAAAGTGGGAGTCTGTTGAATGTTTGTGTAGTTCTTGACATACAACTGAACCAGCCCAATGTGCATGTTAACTTAGAATTTCCTGGAGTCGTAGTCAGAAGCGTAATGCGATACGATCTAGTGAAAATCAGTTCGACGAAATCGGAAGAAAAATATCGATTCTGCTTACGACTCCGCGCTTACGATCTAGTGAAAACTAGATTGTCGGAGTCGGTATCAGAGGCTAAAGAATAAACGAATCACAATGCTAGAATCCAGGCCTCACGATTGGTTTGTCCTTCCGCTTCTGCTTGCGACTCCGACAATGTAGTTTTCTCTTGATCATATTCGTCGGAGTCACAAGCGGAATCGGAAGAAAATGGAACCGTTCTGATTCTTCCGACTCCGATTCTGTCGAACTTATGACTCCGCTTACAATTCTGATTTTCAATTTACACTGGGTCATAAGCGCCTTACGACTCCGACTCCGTTGCCAGTGAAAACCAGCCTTCAAATGTCACCCTTCTCAATTCCCGAGTGATTTCGCCCTCAGATTTTAACTTCACATCCACTGAGCTTGACAATACAGGTCTTGGTTTTAACTGCTGGGGTCTTTTTAAACACTAGTAGGATTGCTTTGTAGGGCGGACAGTATTCTACTGAGCTAAGTAATTCTTAGCGCGATCAGCTAACTAGCTTTATGCACTCACCTACAGAAGGAAAGAGCTTGCATGACCAGCCTATATTGGTGTTTGCTTTACCAAAAACAGTTCTGATGAATGACAGGTTTAGAGACCAAAGTGGAGAAATTTTACGATCATGTGGCTCCAACTTTATTCTGTTAGGAATTTATGAAGTAGCTTTAACTAGTTTGCTCTAGATAGAACTGTGTTGTCGTTTACTGTTGCCTTAGTATTTCCTAGTTTTGGTAAGTTACTTGTCTGTAACTTTGCTTTTATGTTCCTTGGAACCTTTTTGGAATATGTGGTCACTATGGTCGTTGGTAAAATTGATTTGATACATGATACGTTATTACATAATATAAGAGTATTTATTACATATTGGAAAATATTACAAAAAAAATTAAAATCATTGAAAAACAAATTGGATATATTCCATACCTGGACTTTCACTCAACAAAACGAGCAATGTGATTGGTTGATTCTTGGTCACGTGCCCCTAATCAACAATTGCGCAATTGTATCCCGACCGAGATACAATTGCGCAGTTGTTGCCCGCGCTTCGAATTGTTGTCCGCACGCGTGATCAGTGCAGGACTAAATTAAAAATGGCGTGACCTTCTAAATAGATAACAAAGCACTTAATGTGTGGTTCCTCGGGAAACTAGTTGGTTTTGTTTTTAAGGACACTCGGGGAAACAAAACTAACTGTTTCCTTCGGGACCAGACATTTTAAAATTGTTTTATTTGAATTTGATTAGGGACACGTGATCAAGAATCAACCAATCACAGTGCTCGTTTTGCAGAGCTAAAAATTACCTCCAGTGCTTGGCGGCCAGACGGGCCAGTTTCCTTAAATTCTTAGTGGCCCATCCCAAAATGAAGTAGCCCTCTATTTTTTTTCAGTCACGTGGTAATCACAAATTCAAAATGGCGTCTATATGTTGTGCGTGTGGATCGCTCGTGAAATCGATTTCAGTGATATCACTGTTAAAATGGCTCGGAATTTCTACAACAGAACTAAAAATTCAGTAGTAGACTACATGTTGAGTTTTGTTTTTACTTTGTACTTCACATAATTTACATGGCAACGTTTCGAAATTCTGTAGCATAGTCGCACATCGGGCGTTGAAACCTTAACTTTTGGTAGCCCTGGTCAGTTTTAACTCGCCACTGGCGACCGTTCGACCCCCAATTTTTAGCTCTGGTTTTGTACAGTGAAAGTCTAGGTATATAACAATGTGAATTACCTACTGCGCTCATGATCACGACTACTTAATGTTTGGTTGTAGATAATATACTGTTAATGTATGGACCCGAGTGAAACATTCAGTTTTGTTTTCCCGAGAGCCCTGATGCTTCTCGAGACGAAGTCGAGGGCTCTCGGGAAAACGAAACTAACTATTTTCCTGAGGGACCAGACGTTATAGTAGTGCTTTGTTATAGATTTAGAAGATCACGCCATTCTTAAATTAGTCATGCACTGATCACGTGTATTCGGCGCGTGGGTAACAACTGCCCGATGTATCCCGGTCGAGATACATTTGAATTTGATCAGGGGCACGTGACCAAGAACCAACCAATAACAGTGCTCGTTTTGTTGAGTGAAAGTCTAGGTATATATATATATATAACATTTAATATAACATGATACAGTAAAACAGTTAATATTATAAGGATCAACTGAGTTCAATACGAGGTCAATATAAAACTGTTGTTTCTTCTGTGTTGTGGCTTTTACTTTCGCGGCCTCGGTTAGACTCATTGGAAGTAGAACATTTAACGTCTTTTGAATTTATTTGGTAGAACAGGGAAGTAACTCTGGCAGTAAACTTTAGTGCTACAAATCACTGGGCGTTAACCCTGTTTTCCACAAAGACAAACGGGCTTTAAAAACCCTTTTTTTTCTTTATTAACACCACAAGTATAAACAAACTTTAAACTTACTCTGGACAGACCGAACTCTAATGTTGGAAAACTGTCGTTCAAACATAGATCTGCAATGGCTTGGAATTCTTTACCGCAATCAGTTAAATCCATAGAACACCACCATGGATTTAAAAACAAACTTCGTTATCTTTCTACAGTTATTGATAAAAATTTCTTTCAACCAATCAGCAATGATTTACACTAAAGATGTAACAAATTATAAATATTTTTAGGAATTCTAATTTAACTTGTAATCATATTTTAGAATGTTATACGTTTTTGTAATTATTAGGTTTCTTATTTTTTATTTTGTAACTCTTAATTAACCGTAGGTCCACATCAGCTTATGTTGCCTATATACCGACCTGCGTAAACAAATAAATGATGTATGTATGTAAGTAACAAGCCACCATCAGCACATGGCATACACAATGTAAGGGGGGTACCAGCCCTGAAAGTTGCATTGGTGCCCAGTGTCCGCGCGTCCGATAATGAAAACTGATTCCGAACAAACCCTTTTTTCTTAAATTTTGCTAAAATGAGCTACCAGGTCAGGCGGGAGAAATTTTTTAAAGGGTCCTGGGTGGTCTTGATCGATGGTGCCACCTAGCACTACACAGTTTACATACTTGGTACATGTATAACCAGGAGCCCATAACAGAGAATCATCCGGCTTAGTGTAAATCTGAGTGCTGTTTCTGTTGCATATAATCGCGTTTGCATAATACAAAATAATCTTAGAATCATTGATCTTAGAATAAGTGTAGTATCTCAAATTAAGGTAGATTTTGGAAAAAGAAAAAGTTAGCCTGCACTGGCCGGGAATCGAACCCGGGCCTCCCGCGTGGCAGGCGAGAATTCTACCACTGAACCACCAGTGCTTTAGATATGTGTATGTGGGTATGTTTAGTTATTTATATGATACTATATACTGGAGATCTCTATCCTCGCTTTTCCTGACTGATATATTCAGTTATTTCTAGATATTGTAGAAGACATGTGAAACCCCTTGGGTTTTGGTTATTAACGCAACCAGTATTTCTTTCGGTTTTCCCGATGGCAAGAACCGTAAAATGATTTGTTCGACACGTGGAACATAGATTAGCATAATTGGCATAATTATACTTTCGGTGGCGTCTGCAGACATACTGGACAGTGCTGTTTATTTAGCCGCTTTTTTCCTCGTTTACTTTTGTTTTATGGCCATTTCTTTCGTTCGAGATGATACCGGATTACAGTCCTGTTGCACAAGCCTTACTAGGCACTCTTTTTACGTGGGGAGTCACGGCACTTGGCTCTGCTCTGGTGTTTATTTTTAACAGTGGACAGGTAAGTGAAGATTTTGGGAGTTAAATTCACTCAATGCCAACCACAAATCTCAGGAGATTTTAACGTATTAACGTTTTTTTCTTTGCTGATTCAGAGAAAAGTTCTTGATGCTAGTCTGGGATTTGCCGCTGGGGTAAGTTGTAAGACTTCCTTAATCTACATCTGGGTCCTGTCGATGAAAGCCTTTATCTTTTAGCTCCAAGGTTGTTCATTTAACTCTGATCAGTAAAAACATTTGTCATTGAATTTTTTTGGTTATGCAATGTATGCATAGTTCTACCAGTGGTTCTACTTCGGGTATGTCATTGCTGTTTTAGATATAATAACTAATAATTAATATGTTTTCTTTTTCCAATCATAATGTCATTACAGGCTATGTTACCTTTGATTATGGTGATTTATTGCAGTTCTTTTACCAAGGGACAGTTATACAGGGATTCCAACCCTCCCGATTTGATCGGGAGTTTCCCGATTTGATGTGTTGCCTCCCGCTTTCCCGATTCTTATCAAATTCTCCCGATTTATCACAAAATTCTGAAAACAAGGGGAAAAATGTTAATCTTTAGTATTCGTTTGCGATGTATTACACTTTCTTTTCGTATAATCTCTCACCCAGTCTATCACCTTGTGCTGTGCAGACTCATCAGGCCAGCATTACTCTATTTGGAGCTCCAAAATGGCGGACAAGCATGCCCGAGAATATAACAGTGTGGCATCCCACTGAATGCATTTATGCCTTGTGGACATTTACAATTATTCATGAATTTTCGCTTTGGCCATGGTGTAAAAATATTTTAAAAAGAAATCTCGGTAAGATTTCCGCATAGGTCCCTACTTCATTATGCATGCTGAAGCTGTCTTGTCTGGTGCAATGCACATGCAAATATTTCTTGTGTTCGAAGAACGAAATAGTATAGTTACAGAATGCATAGTGAAGAAGGGACCTGTGCGGAAATCTTACCGAAATCTCCATTTGGTTCTGAAAAAGATGGATTAACAACAGTAAAGAACAGCCCAAAGCTGTCTGTGATAAGAATAAACTAAAGACCTTATGCAGGAAAAGGCATCTGGCAGAACTTAACCTGAATTTGCAAAATTTCCCGGGGGGCATCCCCCCTGATTCTCCCTATTTTCCCGCAAAAGGGGTTGGAATCTCTGGTTATAGTCGCAAGGGTGCCAGCACATTGCAGATATTGTTGTACTGATCTAACACCACATTCTCTAAAGTGACCTTTAAGAGAAGTGTATGACCCTCTCTTTAATAGGAGAATATTATTATCATATCAACTCAGATCATCTAGATGTATCAGGGTTGATATATAGTGTATATACCAGTATAATTATATTGAAGTTAAATTTTGTTTTATGCAGGTCATGTTAGCTGCCTCATACTGGTCATTATTGGCTCCAGCTATTGAAATGGCAGAAACGTCAGGCAGCTACGGGAAAAACGGAAGATTTGCCTTTGTTCCTGTCTCAGTCGGATTTATTTTAGGATCAGCGTTTGTTTACTTTGCTGATAAACTTATGCCATACTTGGTATGTACCATTCACTTGATTGACCAATACTTTTCCAGTATGGCCGTCATGCTATTTACATAATGTAATAGATCTACATGAACATTTCCTCAAGTTGAAAAGGCCTTGGATCATAAGCCCATAAATTTACTTGAAACGAGCAAATCTCATGGTGCCCCTTTGGATACACCATTCTTTGGACTTATTTGTTTTTAAAATGCTTTTTAATGTCAAGTTGTTACCTGCTAGCATGTCTGCCCCCAAACAGCTGCCTTGTTGTTTGCTTTGATTAATGAACTCCTGCCTGAAATAGATGGACCTCCACTTATTGTAGATAAATGGTTGTTTGTTGAGTTTGATTGACCAGGTAAGTTCTGAGAAGACCTGTTGTTGAAGTTGACTGACATTTTGAAAATGAGAGTGGCAATTATCATTATTCAAAGTCAAAACGTCAGTCATTGTCAACAGCATTCCTTCCCAGAAGTGTCTACACTAGGACAACCAAATTCAGCTAACAAACTACCAGTGCTTTTAAGACTCATGGGTTCAAACCATCTGCAGTATATTAAATAAGTGGTGCTTTACTTTACTTTACTTTACTTTACTTTAATGATTTTACAGCACAACAAAATGATAAAAAAATTAATAGTAAATAACTTATACATGCTGTTGGGGAACCTAACAACAGAAATGAACTTCCTTAATTAATACATAGGCCACCAGAAAATATAAATAATGAAATAAAATGAAAATACTAAATATACTATAAATAAATTATGAATCTATGTATATTGATAAGGTGTCAATGCACATATATGAGTATAAAAACATATGTGTGTTGTGTGTGTGTGTGTGAATATTATTTATATCATGAATTAGTAAAAAACTAGGAGTAAAGCCATGATGCGTGATAATTTGTCTCTTTACAGGGTGTAGAATCCTCCAGTGTAACAGACCTATTGACTAATGATGGGGTAAATGGCTTCTGTCAAAAAGAAAAAGACTTACCTGAAGAATATCATTACTCTGAAAACTCCGTTGTACATTCTGCTTACAACAGAGACACTTCTAGTTTAATGCAACGGAGAAAGGACACAAGCATGAATAAAAAGGACATTGAGAGACAGACTGTCAAGGAACGAGATGCTAGTTGGAGGCGCATACTTTTGTTAATTATTGCTATCACTGTACATAATATTCCAGGTATGAAGTGTTAATTTTTTTTGCTCAACTTTTGCTAAACCCAACCGGAATTGTATTGAGTTTTCAATTTAGTAAGTGATAATAATTAATGATAATTATAATGAATAATAATAAGAGTTAATAATGATAACAATAACAATAATGATAATGGAAAGAGTAATAATAATAATAATAATAATAATAATGATAATGATGACATTTTGCATGAAATACATACAGTACAGCCACTGTACTAAAAGCCACAAGAATCCTTGCAAATTTGACCAGCAAACTGATAATTTTTATCACGACCTAAGCTTAAGACTTGTTTTTTCCCACTTCATGGCATTTTCACGACTTTTTGTCATTCAATATTTGATGCTGTATTCCTTTTTTTGCACAGCATACTTTTTTTATGTGTGCCTGTGATTTCCTGAAGCAATTCTTAGGTGATTGTGTTGTTTTAGAGGGTTTAGCCGTGGGTGTTGGATTTGGTGCAATTGGCAAAACAGCTTCGGCTACATTTGAAAATGCGAGGTAAGCTCATGTGAAGGTCTGACAGAAGTAACACATACTCCTTTTCTCAAAGATAATGAAGATCTATCCATGGCTAGGATGACAATCAGGAGGAAATGTTTGTGTTTGGAATGTTAATGAAATCAAACAAATTATCTTGTGAATGTCTCGTGTTTATCACTGTGCACTGTTTTCATCACATATTTCCATCCTTCTGTTGAACTATTGAAGAAAGGTAGTCTGTAGTCTGATAGCCTGTGTACCTGCAAATTAATTGATTAAGAGCTTAAGTTATTGAAGGGAATTTCATTTATTTGATTCTTTATCTTGCCACTGTCAAGGATTTGTTTTTATTGAACTCATTTGTTTGAGTAGCCGGCGCATTCATGATGACTAGCCAGCGGTTTTCACCAGTTGCCGGAGCTTCTGGAGAACCCTGTTCAAGGGGGTGGGAGAAGGGACTTCAAACTTGTGCTTTACATTCAAACTCCTTGCACTGAACCCTGCCCCTCCCCCCCCCAACCCTTCTTATTTGAATGTCTGCTACACACAGGCTCACAGTCCAAAGCCTGTTTTCATAATAAAATATTTCTTTGGTCAGTGAGTATCCTTGTCATTGCCAACTTTTGTCACCATGCTTAAATTTAACTAATTACAATCATTGTTAAAGTCAAAACTGCCACATTTAACAATTATTCGCCAAAGGCGAAGTGATTCTTGGTGAATATCCACCAAGAATCACTGAGCCTGAGGCGAATAATTGTTTTAGTATAAATACACAGGTGATTATATCAAAAAAGAAAAGAAAAGCATTTTACAACACGAAAAATTTTATTTCATCAAAAGCGCGCAAACGACTGGCAGCCATTTTGTTCGTCGAGGTGATTATTGGCTGATAATCCGAAATAGCGAACCAATCAGAGTGCGCGATTTTGTATAATCAGTTGAGTATTTATACTAAACTGGTATAATAGCTTGATTTAATATATTGAATTAGTTATAACTTAAAGCCATTGTTTCTCCCAGAAACCTAGCAATAGGTATAGGAATCCAGAACTTTCCAGAGGGACTAGCAGTAAGTCTTCCCCTCAGAGGAGCAGGATTTTCTTCATGGAGGAGCTTCTGGTATGACTTTCCAGTTATCATTACCACTATCATTATCATCTTATAGTCATTATCATTATTGTTGATAGTGCTATTATTAATATTATTCAGGGATGTAGATAGAAGCCGGGAGCCAGGAAAATCACCCGGCTGTGAGCGTGATTTTTCTGGCTGTAAAGGCGAGTAGCCACCTCAAAAATACTTACTCTCTCTCCCCTAAATGTTTCCAGAGGAATTTCAGCACTTTTTTCATGTACTTGCACCTTTGTTTCTTGTTTACTTCAACTGAACGTAACACTATTAAAGGCATGATAAAGGCATGATAAAATGAGCCTCCGGCTTGTCATACCCGCCTATGATATCAACATTTCTGCCTGTTAAAATATGTATCTACATCCCTGTATTATTATTGGTTAGTACAAGACAAAAGTGATCAGTGTGCAATTCCCCCTTGTACATTTAATAAAGGAATGATCAGCATTGCCTAGTCAGTTAATTACTACACTTCACTCTTGTAATATCCACTATGCACTCACAGCCATCATTGTTAGAAAGCCCTGTTTTTAATGGTAAACATCACATGGGATAGGTACAGAATGCATGCAAAGTTACATGGAATGCCACAACTCTAATAATTAAAATAAAGCAAATACATATATAAGTAGAAAAAAAAAAACTGTAGTTTGCTGATCCCAAATCATATCTGATAACTTCCAGGTATGGCCAGCTGAGTGGAATGGTTGAACCAGTTGCTGGCTTCTTCGGTGCTATTGCTGTAGTGGTGAGATTTTGTTTCATTTGTTCTTTAATAGCAATGGAATAATTTATTTAACTATGTGCATGTATAAATCAGTATTAGTTAGTATTAATACTAACTGAATGTCATTTTGATCCCGTTCAAGTTTTCAGGCCTTAATTTCACCGCTGCTTAAGTTGTGTACATAACTGCGATGATCAATCAATGTCTTGACATCATTTTGATTATTGTTCATTCTGGTTGTGATTGTAAGCTGTACAGCAGTTTTGGTATTCTGACTTTGGCTCTACTTTCTATTTGGCTTATGGAGACCTATCAACATGGTGACAGGCTCATGCATGCACTTGTCTTCTGAATATAATCATTTGTCACTAACTTTTGTTCCATTTGGAAAGTTGTATGTGTGGTGTTAATAATACCTAGGTGTAAAATCTACATTCCTAACACCTTGGTGCGAAGTTGCTGCAGCTATGCAATTCCAGTCATATAGGTCTATGTTCATATGTGCTTGATGCTTAGTAACAAACCATGTCTATACTACTGTTTCAACTGTGTTATTTGTACTAGTTACTGTCTCAGACATAACTGTATGTTCTAGTTTTTTACTGACCATTGCTCAGTTGGCAACTATGAAGGCCAGTTAAAATAAACAAACCATATTATTGTTGTTATTATTTCTGCCATAATTTTATTTTCTAACTAATGTTACTGTCATTGTTGATAAGAAAAACCTCTTGAAAGCCTCTACAGTCCCATGTTTTCTCACTTACACATAAACAATCTTCATATAAGCAGTACATTTTGAAGACTAATACAATATATTTTTTTAATATTTACTGTTTAGGCACATACATGTATTCATGTACAAGATAGAGGTGCAGACAATAGCTCTGGCCTGACAAATCATGCTCAAATGCTTATTTTTGTCTGTACAAATGTTTACATCCATTAGGTTGCAGAGCCATTGTTACCTTATGCACTGGCTTTTGCTGCAGGCGCCATGGTTTATGTGGTAGTAGATGACATCATACCCGAGGCTCAGACAAGGTACTGCAGCTGTATGCATGTTTACTGGTGCTTTAAGTCACCTACCATTTTAGGCAGTAACTATTTATTGTAATTACACATTCTAAAATAAATTAAATGTGCATGTAAGCATTTGGGCCTTTACTGCTTTAGCTCATTGTGGATCCCCTTTAGTTAGCATGCCAAAGCACCTATGAGTTCTGTTACTTCCCAGACCAACACATTAGGCTTATCCATGCATAATTATAACAGTATTATCTTTAGCTTTGCATTGACTGTCCAGTTTATGTACCTGGGTGGAAAGACATGGCATGAAGTGAATGAAAAGAATATGACAAGAACAACAGAGGAAGGGGTGTCTGGAATATGATGTACTGATCAACTGGTCAATGCCCTTTCTAATTTACCCTGTATTGGTTTGAAAATTAAAGGGAGAATTTGACACTGGATCAGGAGTCACTATAAAGAGTTATATTCCACATACCCCTTCACATGCATTGTTTGAATACAGCAGAACATTAATTATTTTAGTTCCTATGCTTGTGTAAATCCTCTCTATTGTCAACTTAATTAGCTCAGTGTTTATACTAGTAACTTACATTAATACTTGTTTGTATAAATACTAATGTGATTATACAACATTGCGTGCTCTGATTGGTTCGCTATCTCAGATTATCAGCCGATAATCACCTCGACGAACAAAGTGGCTGCCATTCGTTCGCTCACTTTTGATGAAATAGAATTTTTTTCGTGTTGTACAATGCTTTTTCTTTTCTTTTTTTTGAAATAATCACCTGTGTATTTATCCTAAAACAATTATTCGCCTCAGTGAATAATTGTTAATTATTATCTCTCTTTACTTCAGTGGCAATGGTCGTCTGGCATCCTGCACAACAATTGTTGGGTTTATTGTCATGATGTCTCTTGATGTTGGGCTAGGATGAGGAAGAACCATGCAGTTGTGGGATTCAGCTGATTGGTTTCCAACAATTTTAATTTATTTTAAATTTATTCCACATAAATTTAATAAATGAAATTATTTAAAGCTTATCTTCCTATACAACATAGCTTCTGATTTTCTTTATGGAAACTAAACGTTCTCAAATATATGACATTACCAATGCATATACTCTCCAAAAATAAATTGTCAATATACCTGTTACACCAGAAGTAGAGTTTTATCTTTTTAATACAGGTAGGCAGCACAGTTGATGCTCAAGACTTAGTAAGTCTCTCAAGGGTAGATCCAGAATGTTTCTTAAAAGGGCATGCACCTGCAAGGAATTACTTGTTAAACTGACATGTGATGTAAACAAATTTTTAAAAGCAGACAAGGAAGAAGACTTATGGCTTGTTTTACTTCAACACTGATAAACCACAGTATTTTTTTGCAGTATACTTGAGTTACATTTAATTTAGAAAGTTCCTGGTCATTTCAGGAGGGGTACATGCCCCCTGCACCCCTTCCTGGATCCACCACTATCTCTTCCAGGGGCTGGGTGGGGTTTAAAAGTAGGGCACAATTAGAGGGTTGGGAGTTCCATGGCAGCTGGATAGGATGGAATAGGATAACTTTATATTAACATTTTGCGGCCTTATGCATCCAATGACACAAATATGAGGACAGATGATGATGATGATGATGATGATGATATTTACATGTTAATGCATCAGAAAGTAGCTATCAAAGTAAACTTGATACTAGGAATACTTAAAACATATGTAATGGCCAAAACTGTAAACTGTTATGATTTAATATTTAACCTATTTCTAAACTAAAGTACACAATGATGAAATGAAACCTTTACTTGAGAATTTCATATAACAATTTGAAATTTTGCTCAAAAAGAGTCAAAACACTACAGTTAGCCTGAAACACTCTAAAGGAATCAGCGCACCCCAGTTTGTCATATAGAATTAGTTGTTGAAGTTCCCACTGTTGTAAAGCATTTCATGAAAAACTTGCCTGGGCTCAAACCTTCCCCCTCGTCCCCCTTCCTGGATGGCTCTTCAAATCTCATGGATTGAGAAGGGTTTCAGAGAAAAAAAATATTTTGAAAGTTTTATTTAATAATTTTTACCGAGTCTCTGCTCAAAGCTAAAGATTTGTGCCTTAATATTCGTGCTTGAATGAAGCTGTATCCATCATATTGTGCCTTATATGATTTGAAGTCAAACCTGTATTAATTGCTTTGTTACTATAGGTATCAATAAAAGGAAGGCATCAATGTTGTTGATTACTTCTATGTGTTCCACAAGGATCAGAGGTGGTATATTTAAGTCTTTTGGATCACAGAATAGTGATCAAACAGGAGCTCAACAGTAAGAACCCTGAATATTTGCGTTTGTTTTTGCAAGTGAGGCTCGTTTTAGAATCAGTATTGCTTAGCACAAAAAAATGAATTCTTGAAACTGTGGTCACAAACAACCACTTGAGAGGAAGAGCAGCGTAAATTTAGTAATTAAATGGCGCCATTATTCAAGTGAAAAACATCTTCTAAAGAAGACCGGCCGTACAGTGAAGATTTCAATGAAATACAGGATTAAGAAGAAATGGCCTGGTAACAAGCCATGGGCTCACAAATTGCCAGAACAGAAAAACCCTCATACATGACGTATGTAAAGCCTATGGGTTGAAAAATCCATAATGGCGGAAAAGTAACCGAGTGGTTCGAAAACTCGCAAGACATTATTATAGAGGGTGGTCTCCTCTCTAAACAACTTTTGGAAATAACTTAAAAAGGAGGATAACGTTTTGCATTTAAGTCTGTTCGTTTTGCTGAAATGTGTGGTACAAAAGTCTCATAAGCATCTTTACAGTTATTCTCGAAAGTGATCACAGATATGAACGCTTACAGAAGTCTTATATATTTTATAATACCTGGCAATGCTAATTCTGGAAAAGCTCAACAAAATCGGACAGCCCGTGCTCAGAGGTTCATATCTACGGATAATGGATTCTTGTCTCAATAAAGTTTCCCAGTTCTTTATTCAGTTGGAGGATGCGAACTACGTGCAAAAGGTCGCAGTGGTTGTTTTCCTGGTTTTTACCGCCTTTCTTGTCAACTCTGCCGTCGGACGTCTACTGGAGAGAGTAAAATGGCTTGTGTTACGAAGGATATTTGTGCATCCCGGTGAGGAGGTCGACGTTGTATTTGGGTTAGATATGGCTTTTGAACTTGCAAATTTGACTTGCACCGCTTTGTTAGCGTGGGAAGTTCACCACATTTCAACATGGATCCTGGAAATTAATTCTTCCCCAGAGTAGCTCAATTCTTGAAGGCAGAGGTTATTGTAAGTAATAATCATAATTACATTACACCTGTAATGGGACAGTCAGATCAGCTAGGTATTCATCCTCATTGCTCTCAGCAAAGCCTCCAATCACAACATCGATTGGAAAGCCAGTAGCATCACATTTGCACTATTAACGGCTTGGACACTTTCCAGAATGGGGAATTGTAAATAGGTGGCTTGTACAAGAAATACAAAAAGATGTTCTGTTATTTATGCTCCAAAATTGCAGTATTATAAATGAAATACATTGAGCAACTTTTGTCTCGTTTGTCGCAAGAGAATGCTTATGCAGATGTCGTTCTAAATTCTAAACTGAAAAAATGTTTCTCCTAATTTGTTAGTCACTTAATTGTATTAAAAGTATTGTTCTTTTAGTTGTTTTTGACTTGTTATTGCTTTCTTATATATTGTGTTTTTTCCAAGTCACTTCATTCTGGCATAATATTTTTTGTAAAGAATCTTATTTACTGCCCAGCTCAGTTACCTCCTGCTAGCGCTATTTGTGGATACAGTATGTAAATGTTAATGCACCTGTCACTGGAAACTCCCACCTGGGATTTGACCTGCTGAGTGGCCCATGGAGATTGGGAATTAATCCATTTTAGTACATTGCCTTGCCTGTAGGGGTGGGAGATTGGTTCATTTTAGTTCTTTCCTGTGCCCTATGGGGTGGGGGATTAAATAAGTTTTCCATTGAGGAATAAGTGGAGTCTGGAGCGAGAGAATGGTTCCTAGGCTCAAGGTTGGGCAAAACGTGCTTTCTCATCTGAGTCATCTTGCCATTTTTGGACAAAGGAGCTCAAGATGGACCTCACCATGCTCCTCACTTTTCTGGGTAACTAAAAATGGGGCTTAATGAGACAGAGCTTGCTGCCGTGGGTGGGGGGGTTAATCCTCATTTGGGTGGGGTTTTGACTGAAAACAGTGCCCCTTAATGTGGGGCTTTATGAGAGATTTTTTTCCTCCTGGCTAATGCCCCATCTCTCCCTGGGGTGGGGGTTTCCAGTGACAGGTGCATAATACAGATGAGATGAAAACTTGAAACTTGAAACTGGAAACTTGAATTGGAAACCAGATTTTGGATCATTCAATTCCCGTGGTTTGCGTAAGTTTTCCCTTGAAATCCATAAGGAAAAGTCACAATGGGGATATTGTGATCCAGTATTTCACCACGTCTCAAAAACTCTATGTATTTGTTTCAAAGCAGTAATGAACAGTCCAATATAGCTATTAGCATTTGGAGATATCCCAATTTAATTTATCATGCACCCACACCAGACCCAATTACCTCAGAGACCAAATTTAAATCTGAACTACAATGACTTTTCAAGGCAGTGTTAGAAATTGAAAAACGTGGTGCATTGTGACTTGATAAATCTTACGTATTATAAAATTGTGATTATCCTAGTATTATGCGTAGCACCAGAAATACAGATTGCATTTTTCCACGGCTCGGTACCAGGTTATCACGGTTCAAAGATCTTTGTTATGCAAATCAGTCACTGCGTAAAAGCACCACGTGGTCTTTACAAGCCGTCTTTGTGAGCGGGCAGAATTTGCATCTAGATAGCGCGAAGGATTCCCCAGGGAGGGATACAAGGATAAAATACAACCCACATGGGAGGGGTCTGAATCCTTGGTGCTTCGCATTATACTAGGACTGTCCCTCGTTTTCTCTTAACTAGGAGAATCACAATTATCCTGCAGGTTAATCACCTTTATCTTATTTTATATTCTCCTTCGTATAATGCTCCGCCCGTAGGGATTCAGATTGCATAATTCAAAGCAGATACCTGAGCGCCACAAAAAATAGCACCATGGGATGCGTTTCTCGGTTCTGTCCTCGTATACTGGTACACGAGGAAATAGCCATTGTATTCTCTTTGTTTAGGAGACATTGGTTAGCTGTAATGTATTGTTTGGTCTATTGTATCAGCTCTTGTGTACCGGTACACGAGGACAGAACCCGTTTCTCCTGACACTTTAATCGTGGGAGAGAATAGTGAAGCCAAAAGACTCAAATATGCTTAACAACAGTGTGAGAACAGCTCTGGCAAGCGAGCCCTACGAAGAACTTTTGTTATAAAACATGGCAAAGGTACCTGTATTCCTCCAATCGGCCTTGAAAATATCGGCGAAAGAAACACCTCAGTTGATTAATTGCTTTTGTGGTAGTTCACCTCTAAAACTGTCGCCTTTAAATATAGTTGTATCGATTCCTGACAGAACATCTTTTGCTTATTTTAAAATTGACAAATGGCTAAAATTGCAGGAAAGGTGCAGAAATTACGTTAGAAATGTTGGACTTTCCGTATTTCAGTCAGAAATTCTACCGAATTTTTTAAAGTCCACATAGACTTAGAAAAAAACCCCTAAGAAGAACAAACAAAGCGCAACAGTCCCAGAGGACCTCTATTGTTATCGTTATAGTTTTCTTGAAACAAAGCACCGTATGCCTAATGAAGTAGGGACCTGTGAGAAAATTTTGCCGAAATTACACTGGAGGGCTTCCATAACCTGGACGTTTCAAAATATAGTTGACTATAAACTCAGTTTCCTTTTCGTTTGACCTCATAAGGTCAACGTCTAGGCCTGCTATAGTGAGGCCCCATTAGGGGGGGTCTGAATATCCTGTAACCCATTAATTCCTGTAGAAAGACAAGAAAATGGGTAAATCAAACGAGTTGATTAAGTAAGTTATACCACCGTAAGGTAAAATGGAGGTTCTCACGTTTCGAGCGTTAGCCCTTCGTCGTCGGAGCATTAATTCCTGTAGTTTGTTTCCCTATAATTCAAGTTAATACT
Source organism: Ricordea florida (assembly GCA_949710005.1). NCBI lineage: Eukaryota > Metazoa > Cnidaria > Anthozoa > Corallimorpharia > Ricordeidae > Ricordea > Ricordea florida. Next base: position 26,906,178 of record OX453275.1, on the reverse strand, counting down.
GATGACGTCACCGCATGTGATAAGTCCGAAAAAAAATATGTGGGGGGTGGGGTGGGTGGGTGTTTGAAGTGGTAACATTGTCAATATTTCATGGGAAATACATTAATTCGCATTTTCAAGTACTTTTTTTACTTTTCGCGTCTTTCATATTGATCAATTACGCTGTTTTATTCTGTCAAAAAAGAAAACTTTGACGTCCGATATCCCACTATCTCTTTTCTAAATATCCCGTATTCTTATAATTTTTCCCCGAAATATCCCGTATCCCTAAAACCCCTAATGGGGTCTCTATAGTCTGACTTCGATGAGCAGAGATTGAAGCCACTAATGCCACTGTCTTGAGTGTTCACTGTTTAGTTCTAAGAAAGGCAGTGGAAACCACGACTCCAGAAGTCGCAATAAAATGTTAACATCCCACGCAATCCTAGGCAAAATTTCAGAATACCCCGCCACTTCATTAACATATTGATGAATAACAATAGAGACCATTGTAACAGGCCTCGTTTTTCAAAAGAAACCGACACATGTAAATAAAGTGGCGGGGTATTCTTAAGTTACCTAAACCTATATCGTGGTGCTGGCCATAGTTAACTATGTGCTGGCGGAAGAACTTGAAGCATTCCTTTTACCAAACGAACAATAATGGATGCTCGCTCAACTAGACCAGTAAAATGGGCTAACTCTCAAACTGACCACTGGGTTTTCTGCTGCAAACAATGTCCTTGTTCTCTGATTCCACGAATCATCGGTTCCGGAAGAGAAATAGTAATCTCCACAGTATCAATAATAAAGTCCAGAAATTCGGTTGTATGCGATGTGATGACCTGGCTGCACACGGAAAAAAAAAAAAAAACGACCTGTGAAGACCACGTGGTGATTTTATGCAGTGTCTGATTTGCAAAACGAAGATCTTTGAACCGTGATCACCTGGTACCAAGCCGTGGAACAATGCAATGTGAATCTCGCAGGAAGGAACATTATATTGTACGAAAGAGAATTACTAAATTGCAGTAGCCACGTGTAGTCCTAAACCACCTAATTTTAATTATGCTCCCAGGCCTGCCACCCTGATTCTCAGATGGTCCGAGTTCGTTCGTTCAGGTACAATGCATTTAGTTTTTAAAGAAACTGGTGCTGCGTCAGCGAAAAATTGAAGCATGTATGTACTAAAAATGGTGAAACGAGTGGATAATGTAAGTAACATTTCAGAGGGCGCTGGCGTTTCGGGAATTAGCCTTTTGTTGGGCGAAGGAACAGTCGGGGTTGGTAGAAAATTGTTCAGATTTTAAGCGAGAGGTAAAGACAAAATAAACAAATGCGTAAACTCAGATCATTTAACAGTGCTCATAAAATGGATTTCCGTCCACAAAGGACAATGAAATGACGCCGAACTTTGCCAACGCAAGATAAAATGCAGGAAAAGCTAAATGAAAAGAATTGAAATAAAATATCGCCGACGCAGAAGTTGGTCAGTTTATTACCTACCATTAAGCCCCCATAATGTCTGGGACTACCTTGGCAATTTACAGCCAACTTCCCTGAATAATGTTATGCAAATTCCGCACAGCCTGTTGGCCAATTGAAGCGAGTGGTATAGGCATGAATTTTTTTTCTCGAGCGAATTAATGGGCTATGTAACACAAATTAAAGTTGGCGTAGTTTTATTTGCGAATTCAACCGGCTCATTACAGCTCTAAAAGCGGTTTCCAGAGAACAGACAGCACAAGTATTAATTAATACGTGTCTGCGTGTATGTAGGCCTCTCTAAGTGCGCTCGTACACTTCAGATGACTGTCTATTTCCCTTCGTGAACACAGGTGCTGATTTTTATATTTTATTTTGCCTTCTTTCTCTCTTCTCTCTTTCTCGCCCTGCGCTTTATTCAATGATTTGCGTTTCCCGCTTTTGTAACTTATGTTCGCTTGAGGGCTCCGGTTTTTAAAAGTCCCGATACTAAGACTTCACGGATTCGGAGCTCCACTTTTTAAGTCAGAATCTCTCGATTGTTTATCTGCTTCTTGAAGTACGTACAAACGAGTCAAACGAGCAGGTTAACATAGAATTACCAAGCTTAAACTTAGATGCCGTTGTACAATGTCTACTATACTTACCGGGTCCGATACGTTACCGGGTATTTCGAGAAACTGGCCCCAGGTTTCATTTCAGGAATCTTTTTTCGTTTGCAGACTCACTGAAAAAAAAATACTTTTGAATATAACTCAAAGTTTCTTCGGAAAAAATATCCTTATCTGGCAAATTTGTTACGTGTTTCCTATCCTCAGTTAATCTCCCCCTGAATCTCCAAAATAGCCTTTAAGCGACAAAACTGATGTATGGGATAAAACAGTGACTACATCAGATTCCAAATATTTTTCGCTACTTCAATCAAGAAACAAATTTAGTTACACGTAACGGGCAGTTCCATCAAGCGAACCGAGTTTACCGTAGGAAAGATGAACTATGTAAATTTTTAACAAAAATTGTAAATTGTGTAAACTGGGTCATGATTGCCGCCTACCCTTTTCAATATGGTCGTTCATTAAAGTAATCCGCTCTAAAGCAGGTAGTATAGATCCCGCCGCTTATTCAGCTGTTTAAATTAAAAATGATCGATCACTAGGTTAACAAGCTTGTGTAGTTTGCTTCAGCCTGAACCTGTACCGACCTGTGTACTGAAGTAAGTCAATCTAATCAAAGAAAAAGCGAATTGTTTGAGAAAGTCTAATTTGGACAGCGCAAGAAGAAAGTTTCATATGAATTAACATATCGCTTAGTTTAACGATATAATTTCTGTGAATTTTGACTCCGAGCAAGAATAAATGAACCGAGCTTCAAACTGTATATGTAATTTCTTTTTTTCGGCCAGGAGAAAAATGTTGCTAGGTAAAGAAATAGAGAATTTCGGGAGAGCTACAATAAGGCGGCCGCCATGGCCGAAAAATGTTTTCGCTCCCTCGCAGTAAAGTAACAACAATCTATTCTATAATTTCTTATGCAAACTGAACGAGGTCACTTTCATAGAAAAACGAATACTATTCTGTCCAGAGTATTTTATAAAAACATTAAATTCATTTTACTTTCTCCCGACATCTCTTAAATTAGATTTCCGGCATTTAAATAAAAATAGTCTGTTGAACAACTCTTGACTCCAAAGGTGAGTTACGTTACAAACAACAGCGAAACCATTTGGGAGAGGACATTGAAGCAATACCCTGAAACCAAAACTATATGGCTGTTGGTGATATTTGTCCTTGTAAAATAGCTGACTGAGTTATTTGCTAACGCTGCGATTAATCTGACATAAGATTGTAACGTTTGATAATTTCAAATCTCAGTATAATAACGAACAGTCGCCATTTCGTGAAAAAGAATTGTTGTCCCGATCCGTCGTTAGTGCTAACCGAATTTGCTCCTAAAGGAATATTTTCAGATGGGCTATAATTACTCTAGAAGACGAAGCAGTGAATCAATTAAGCAATATTTTCAGAAATGAAAGCCTTGTTTTGAGGAAAAGAGCATTTATTCGACAATCCCACTCAATGACCGGCCAGATTAAATGAAACTCAAGCTGTCTGCACCTGCTCTCGAAAAAAACTCTTCGCATTTCATCTGGGGCGAGAAAGAAAAAAAACAGGAAACGGTGGCGGATGCAAATAAAGCTAAGATGAACAGCAAACATACTTTAAACCCTTTTCTCGCTTTTAGCCCCAAAAATCCGAGACGTTTTCGTGTCCAGTCGGAAATCCCGCTGTCTGAGGAGAATTTACCGTATGATCATTTTGTATTTATCGCAGGCATAAAATGCGTTGCGCGCAGCTTAACATCTGCCGCAAAACAATAAAAATACGGGCTTTTGTTCATGTAGAAGCGAGCGATTGAAGCGACAGTGAAAAATTGTACAAAGAAAGGGGGCATTGGGCCACGCTGACATCTGGCCGGAAAAAGACAGTTGCTTCTCAGGCACTGTTGGTTTTTCTCGCAAAACAACTCAAAGCGCGGTCTATTTAACACCGAGTTAGTAGCTTAAACGAGAAGGCTGGAGTGATCTACATTCACAGCGGAACGCCGGAAGCGGGAGGTAAGCTCGATCGAGAAAATTTGAATTCAAAGTAGTTTTAATCCAATTTTATTTTCTAGTAGTTGCCTGAGTTAAATTGGCTTGGAAAAAGACCGAACGGTCGCGAAACGCGTACGGATTAAGTTTGTCGCGGAAAACAGTGAAATATTTTGATGCCGTGTCTAAATAGATTGATTTGTGTATAAATGTTTGACGATGATGTAGGAAATCCATTTGTTGGATTTCTGCAGTTAACAGCGTCTGATTGAGATGGACTCTTCAACGACTGACCACACCACGGCAAAGCCAATTTACCCAGGATTAAGGATTATTCAGATCATGGGCCTGTGTCTTTTTATCATCACCGGGATTCCGGGAAATTTCCTAGTTTGTTATTTGGTTCGTCGAACGCCAAGACTTCGTACAGTTACGAACCTTATAATTAGCAACTTAGCTGTCGCAGATCTCGGGGTGTGCCTCTTCAACATCCCAGTATCCTTGGTAACTGTCATTTTCAACAACCGCTGGATGCTAAGCAGCGTTGTGTGCCAGATCGCGGGCTTCACGAACGCTTTGTTTCTGTTTGAAGCACTTTCGTCCCTAGCTCTCGTCAGTTTGAGCCGGTATTGGTGCATCGTGCAACCTGCGAAATTTTCCTCCATTTTCACCCGGCGAAAAACTATGGCCATGATAACAGCGACGTGGGTTATGTCTTTTCTGTGCGCTTTGCCTCCTCTGTTTGGTATGTCTCACTATTCATTTCGAGTTGGAAAATCCATCTGTTATTTCAACCTCAGTGACAATCTTACCTACACCATCATTTTGGCTGTCCTTGTCTTCATTTTGCCGTACGTTTTAATAACTGTCCCGTATTCCATTATATTTCGTTTCATTCGCGTACACAGCCGAAAAATGAGTGTGAACAGTCTCTCTTCGAGTTTTCGAAGAACCACTCGCTCGGCCTTTCAAGACTTCAAAGTGACAAAGCTTCTTCTTGTTGTCGTTTGTGTTTTTGTAGCGTGCTGGACGCCACACGTTGTCGTCAACCTCATGAACGGTTTTGGTCTTATCAAACCAATTCCTCGTATTGTGGATGCCATGAGCACTTTCTTGACGTTTCTTTCAAGCTCATGCAACCCTTTCATTTACGGACTGATGAACAAAAGGTTCCGCAAAGGATTTCGCGCCGTTCTTTGTGCGCCATGTCAAAAATGTACTAAGCCACGTGAACGCAAACTCGAACGGAGGACTAGTGGTGAGACCACCAGGAACTTCAGCTCCAGATCCCGAAGCAGCCACAAGAGAGAGTGTAAACTGGTACCCGAGCCGACAGGAAATGCAGTATATGAGACATGCGTATAAACGCGGGGATACACTTTATGTGACACATATGCATCCGGGACATTGCATGTATAATATACCGCGGGGGATGCACATGTGTCATTCTCACATGAAGTATATGCTAGAGTGCAGGCGCAAAAAGAAAAGGAGTTACTTAAACACGCGACAGATTTCCTTCACACCGAAAACCTGTTTGAGCCTCTGCGGAGGAGAGAGAGCGAGAGAGTAAGAGAAATAAGCTCGGTAACAAGTCCAAATACGTTTAATTGCCACGAAAACAAGGCCTAGATGCGTGTTTTGTACCGTATGATAAGCGACCCCTTTGTTCCTACCACATTCAGTGCTGGTATAAGACAAATAGAGTCAACCTGAAAGCTCAGCCTCTTCTTTGGAAAATTCACCCAGTAGTGTTGAAATGTAGTTATAATGGCAGGTTAATGAGCTCCTAGCCTCCCACGCACACGTTCTTTGGGCTTCATCATGGTTTCTCGTATGACAAGGATTCGTATTGTGGGGATAGTTTCTAAAGAAACTGGTGCTGCGTCGATGGGAAATTGAAACACAAGAAATTGGGTAAATCAAACTGACGAGTTGATTAAGTAAGTTATACCAACGTAAGGTAAACGGGAGGTGCTGACGTTTCGAGCGTTAGCCCTTCGTCGAAGCGAATGAGAATGAGAAGGATTCGAACGAGTGCCGAAGCTAGCCTGGAGGAGGTCTGCATAGCAGGCTAACGGACGGACCATTAGAAAAGTGATGGGCGGGGGGGGAAACAAAAAAAAATTCATGCAAGGGTACTGAAGCCAAGAAAAAAAATTCATGCAAAGAAGATGGTAAAAAAAAATTCATGCAGAAGGAAAGTCCAATTGTGACTTTTTCACACGTAGTAAAAAAAATTCGTGCAGAGGGGTTCACCTGAAAAAAAAATTCCTGCACAAGCAGTGAGCGAAAAAAAAAATTCGTGCAAGCTGAAAATTCCCCCCCCCCCCCATCACTTTTCTAATGGTCCGTCCCTAACGGGCTCCTAGTGATGGTCAAATTTTACACAAAGTAAAAGTCAAGCAGTCGAGGTTCACACATGTCAGTCTCTCTTACTGCCAGCTTGACGTTATTACAATGCAAATTCATGCCAGATAATTTAAATCCACCTTAAGACGGTAAGGGTTTCGATTTGAGAACCAGTTAGCCTCCAAATGGGGGGTACCGCGAGCACGTTGTTTTCGGTACTCAATTCTCTCCTCCCTTGCAGAGAGAATCGGTAGGTAAAGGCGCACACGGCCGGAGCTTATCCCGGTTTCAATAGCATGAAGCACCTGGGAGTATTATTACTCCCCCCTGGATGGGATGATAGTCCGTCGCAGTGTCACCCCCAGCATTATATCACTGGTACCCATTTATACACCTGGGTGGAGAGAGACAGTGTGGAGTAAAGTTCTTGTCTAAGGAAACAACACAGTGCCAGCACCAGGGCTCGAACTCCAAACCTCCTGCTCGGAAATCCGACACGCTAACCACTACACTATTGTGCCTCCACGCAGAGAGAATCGAGTACCGGAAAAACGGGCTCATCCTCGGTGTAAAAACCTGTTACGTTCACGAGTGACGTAGAACAAAGAATACAAAGGAGACAAAACAATAGAGACTAGGAAAGTAACAGTAAAAAAAAGAAAACCAACGGAAAACTTCACAGGTTTTTGCACTGAGTTAAACCCAAAAAACGCCTGCGTTCGCAGGCTATTGGCCAATCAGCTTAATACATGACACATTCTGCCTGTTACTTGAAAGAAATGTTCAGCATAAGAATATTCCTGAGGCCATTATTGGCCGAGATTAAAGAGAATAATTATTTTAGTATGTGCCAATGAAGCACCCTCACTGGGATCTTGCCAACGGCAGGTTCGTTTCATTTTCTTTCCTTTGCTCTTTCGAATGGTGAAATATTTCAATTGGTACAATTCGAATTTCATGCAGGGTTTTGCAAGGAACTTTGGCAAGATTTCAGCACAGGTCCCTACTTCATTATGCATGCAGCAGATGAATTGTTATCAGTTGCAGAATGACACTCCAGTGTGGCTACAGCATGCATAATGAGTAGGGACCTGTGCGGAAACCTTGCCTAAGCCAGTTTTACAATAGTTAATATAACTTTCGTGTAAACTTCTTTTACTATGGTGAAAGTAATTTGGGGGCTTAAGCAAGAACGACGAGGACGCCGAGACGTTCGAAAATATGGGATTTGCATTTCTCCTGTACAAATGGCGGAAGGCTTGTTTAATCCAATTACAGTTCATTACAATTTTTTCTTGGCAGTTTTGTTGAGCACTCGCGTCTTCCAGAAAACCTGAAAAATGGTGATTTCATGACGTTGTTTTTCAGAGGATAGCAAAGAAATCAACCAGACTGTATTTTGCACGTGTAGTTTCATTGTTTCGTTCATCAACGCCATTGCTTGGCGCCGTTGTAGTCAACGTCGCGGCTGTGTTTTGCTTTAGGGTCCCTGTTGTCTTAAGGAAAACGCCAATTGTGATCTAAGCAATGAGGTTCGACAGTCACTATATACATGCTGCAAAGTCAACACAGACATGTACACGGGAGGAACCACAGAAAGCGTTCTTATTGGAAAGAAGTTTAGAATTACCTCATTATGCATAGTCTTGAAGCAATGAGAAGCTGTGCCCGTTTTAATGTATATATTCCCTAGCATTTGTTCCTGCAGTAATAATATACATGCAAAAATTTCAGCATGCTCATTGGCTGAGAGCACGTCAATTAATCCCAAACAGTGCAGAAAATTGAAATTGAGTGCAAAAAGTTGAAACTGAGTGCAAAAAGTTGAAATTGAGTGCAGAAACTGAAGTTGAAATTTTAAAAATGCTTGCATGTATATTATTAAGAACGTGTCCACCTAAGAACCGTGCAGACGAGTCTACACGACCCCTCACCAATTTCGCTCAAAATTGGCTCACTTGTTGCCCACGAGGAACCTACAATCTAGACCAAAAGGTTTATCCAGATACTAATTTTTAAGAGAGCTATACGAGTATAAAGTTTTTGTGAAAATTAATGCGCAAAAATCCGTGCCAAAAATGCAGTGAATCAGGAATCCATGATGTGTCTTTCTCCCAAATTCTAAGGCAACAAAAAAATATTTTGATAAGTAAAAGCAGAAACCTAGATCTTTATTTACAAATATAAAAATGTATGATTGTAATGTTTTTTATATTTGTGAGAGTAGTAGTGAAACACCGGTTCTAGCGCAGCGCACTTTTTTTTAATCAAAAAATTATCATAAAATTAAACAGAGATTTTATCAGATCGATGCCAAGCCCATGCCAAGCCATCACCAAGCCTATGTCAAGCCTATGCCAAGCCCATGCCAAGCCTATGTCAAGCCTATGCCAAGCCCATGCCAAGCCCATGCCAAGCCATCACCAAGCCTATGTCAAGCCTATGCCAAGCCCATGCCAAGCCCATGCCAAGCCATCACCAAGCCATCACCAAGCCTATGTCAAGCCATCACCAAGCCATCACCAAGCCTATGTCAAGCCTATGCCAAGCCATCACCAAGCCTATGTCAAGCCATCACCAAGCCTATGTCAAGCCTATGCCAGAATTAAATTAATACAATAAAATAAAAAAAAAAAAAAATGAAAATAAATGTGGTTTAAAAAGATGATTAATGAAATATTAAATGGAGAATTTAGAAATATTACATGTGCCGCAATTGAGAAATATTGCTAGAGAACTTAATGTTCCTAATTATTTCAGGCTGCGTAAACCTGAACTTATTGATGCTATTAATAATATTAATCCTCCAAGAAATAATACACAAAACCGATTTCAAAGATTAAATGTACAACAACTGAAAGATCTTGCTAGAGATCGGGGCATTCCCCGCTATTATAGACTGCGTAAACAAGAACTTATTACTGCTCTTAATACTATTGAAAATACAACAAACCAACAGCAAAGGCCCAATACAGCCCCCAGAAATGATATACAAAACCCGCCACAAACATTTAATGCAGAAACACCACCACCAGGTTCACCGGATAGATCTTGGGTAAAAGAACCCTCAGGCTCGCCACCACCCAATCTTACTAAACCTAAACCACCACGCCCGCCTCTACCTATAAAAAATATTACAAAAAGAAAACTTGCGTCTACTTTTATAAAACCGCAAAAACAATCAAACAAAACTTTTAATTGGGGAAATTATTCATTTAAGGTTATGGATAAAGACGAGTTTGCCAAAAAGCTTGCAGATTTAACCAATGAAAATATAATAAAATTTACTAATGATAACCCAACAAAACCACAAAGGCGGGTAAATATATCTGATAGTGCGAGAGATGAATTGAATGAAGACAAGGAAAAATTCAATATAAAAGAACAAAAAACAGCATTAAAAGGGTATTTGAAAACATATAGAATAGATGGAAATAAAGGATATGATGAAAAAACATTTATCAATAAAATAAAACCAAAATTTTTAGATCTAATTAATAAACAAAAGAAGCCACTAAAGTTAAAATTTACACTTTGTAGTAGATTTTTTAATACAACAAAAGGTGAAATAGTAGAACCAATATTTCATAGCAAAAAACCGGAGGTTGTAACAGAGGCTACAGATTTATCCAACTTATTTGACGTGATGCGCAACCATTTGCTTGAACTTTCTGAAAATTTTTCACAAAACGGCAGCGGTTGGATATTTGATAGTGTGATATACTTTGATATTAACATAGACCCTTTTGAGCCTCTTTCTGGAAGTTCTTATATTGAGTTGCCACCAAAATTAGTAAATAAAAAGGCTATTATAAATGTTAAGAATGAAAATGATCAAGAGTGTTTCAAGTGGGCAGTTACTTCCGCCGTGTTTCCTAAAGAGAAAGATCCACAAAGACTAAATAAACAAATGAGGGAGAACTCAGAGAAGTTTGACTGGACTGGAATTGTGTTCCCAACTTCACTAAAAAATATTGACAAGTTTGAAAAGCAAAATCCTTATTATATTAACGTCCACGGATTTGATAAAGATAAAGGTGAAGTATACCCTTTGAGAATAAGTAAGAAACAAAGCGGTTATTTGATTGAACTACTTCTAATATCGAATGATGAAGGAAATCAACATTATTGTTGGATAAAGAATTTTAGTAGACTTGTATCATCGCAAGTAAATAATAATCAACACAAACGAGAAATTTGCTCTAGATGTTATAACACATTTCCCACAAAAAAATCATTGGAAAAACATCTTGAATATTGCGAAACAAATGAAGAAGTAAAGATTGTTATGCCTAAGGATAAAGATGGAAATCCTGAGTTTATTAATTTTAAAAACTTCAATAGAAAAATGAGAGTGCCCTTTGTTGTATATGCAGACTTTGAGTGTTACCCAGAGAAAATACACACCTGCTCGCCAGATGAAAGTGAAAGTTTTACTAATCAATACCAGAAACATAAAGCATCAGGATTCGGCTATCTAATAAAATCTTTTGATGATAAAATATTTCCACCTAAGCTTGCACAATACACCGCCGAATCCCCAGATGATGATATACCACAGATATTTGTAGATAATTTGGAGCAGGATATTAAAAAAATTTACAATAAGTTTAAATATAAAAAGAAGTTGGGGGATATGCCAGAAATGGATAAAAAAGAATATGAAAATGCTACTCACTGTCATATCTGTGAGAAAGAATTGGGAGAAGATAAGGTATTAGATCATTGCCATCTTACAGGAAATTATAGAGGAGCAGCCCATAATGAATGCAACATAAATTACAAGATTCCAAAGTTCTTTCCCGTAATATTTCACAACCTATCTGGATATGACGCTCATCTTTTTATCAAGAATCTTGGTAAAACAAAAGGAAATATAAACTGCATACCTAATAATGAAGAAAAGTATATTTCTTTTACAAAACAGATTGTAGTTGATACATTTACAAATAAAGAAGGCAAGCGTGTTGAGGTAAAACGAGATATTAGATTCATAGATTCATTTAAATTTATGCAAACAAGTCTGGATAAATTGGTAAATAATTTACCAAAAGAATCTTTCAAAAACTTAAATATTTTCTATGAAGGTGAGAAATTAAATTCATTGTTGAGAAAAGGTGTTTTTCCATATGATTGGTTCGATGGCTTCGATAAACTAAACGCAACTCAACTTCCACCTAAAGAAGAGTTCTACTCAAAACTCAACGATGAAGATATAACAGAAGATAACTACCAGCGCGCTAAAAAGGTGTGGGAAACCTTCAATATGAAAACAATGCGGGAATATCACAACCTATATCTTGAGTCGGATGTACTACTTTTGGCGGATGTATTTGAGAACTTTAGAGATGTTTGTAGTAAAAACTATGGATTGGATCCCGCTTGGTATTATACAGCGCCAGGACTAGCTTGGGATGCAACATTAAAGATAACAAAGGTTAATTTAGAGTTGCTGACCGACATTGACATGCTACTTATGATTGAAAAAGGTGTGCGGGGTGGTGTATCCATGATATCTACTAGATATGGGAAAGCTAACAACCCCTACATGAACGAATATGATCCAAAACTACCTACAAAGTATATTTCATATCTCGACGCAAACAATCTATATGGTGGGGGAATGAGTGAAAAACTACCTACACACGGTTTTAGATGGATGAGTGAAGAAGATCTTAAAAACTGGAAAAATATCTCCTGTATAATAGAGGTTGATTTGGAATACCCAACTAACCTTCATGATTTGCATAATGATTACCCCCTCGCTCCAGAGAGACTTATCATTAATAAGGTTGAGAAATTGATTCCAAACCTAAACAATAAGGTAAAGTATGTTGTTCATCATGAAACACTAAAACTTTACGAAAGTCTTGGATTAAAAGTTACAAAAATTCATAGAGGCATTACATTTAAAGAGTCGGCTTGGTTAAAACCATACATTGACTTGAATACAAACCTAAGAGCTAAAGGAAATAACGATTTTGAGAAAGATTTCTTCAAACTTATGAATAACTCCGTATTTGGTAAAACAATGGAAAACATTAGAAAAAGGGTGGATGTGCAATTGGTTACTAATGAAAAAGATGCAAAAAAATTAATATCAAAACCTAACTATAATCATCGTACTATCTTTTGTGAAAATCTTGTGGCTATCCACATGAAGAAAACAAAGCTAGTATTCAATAAACCTGTTTACTTGGGTATGTGCATTCTGGATCTAAGTAAAACAATAATGTACAAATTTCACTATAATTATATTAAACCTAAATATGGAGAAAAAGCAAAATTGTTGTTTACAGATACGGACAGCCTTGCATATGAAATAGAAACAGAAGATTTCTATAAAGATATTAGCCCCGATGTGAGAAAAATGTTCGATACCAGCAATTTTCCTAAAGACCATCCGTCTGGTATTGAGACTGGTGTGAATAAGAAAGTTGTTAATATGTTTAAAGATGAGACCGGCGGTAGGCAGATAACTGAATTTGTAGGACTACGAGCAAAGCTTTACTCTTACAAGATGGATGAAGGTGAAGAAGAAAAGAAATGTAAGGGAGTAAAGAAGGCAATCGTGAAAAAAAGCATAAGATTTAATGATTATAAGGATTGCCTTTTCAATAAAAAGCCACAGATGAGACGGATGAATGTATTAAGAAGTCATAAGCACGACGTTTTTTCAGAAACAATTAATAAAGTTGCACTGTCTTGTGATGATGATAAGAGAGAAATTTGTGAAGATAATATAAATACTTTTGCCTACGGACATTATCTTTGCAAAACAGAATTAGGAGGTAACTCAGTATCATGAGGTATAACCTGTAATTCTTCTCTAACAAACCCACGTCTTGGCCCATCCGCCAAATAATATAAAACTGGTTGATTTGATGAAACGACACTACGCGTAATATCATAAACTTTGATACTCCAAATAGGATCTGTAGCTCGTCTTTTTTCACCACCCTCGAGTTCACCAGGAGATAATAAATATCTAACTTTAACACTAAGAGGTAATCTAACCTCATCAAGACCCACAACTCGTTGATAATTTTTAGGTTCAATATCAACCTCTTTCTGTTTTATAGCATCATCAGGTTCTTTACCGGTTATTCTCGTTGGTGTATTGTTCAAAGTTTTCAAAATATCAGGTAATCGTTTTACCCATACTCTAGATCGATCATCACTTACCATTTCTTGTGCATATTGATGACTAAATAATTTTTCACTTAATGTCCTATTTGCTCTTTCTACAAATGCTTGTGCTCTATGATTTCCGGCTTCACTTCTTTGTATTTTAACATTATGGTAATTCATAAGTTTTGAAACCTCACCCATAAATTCTTTTCCAGGATCGACCATTAATGTTTTAGGATATTTTAACTTTCTGGAATATATTTTTTCAAAAGCTTTGGATATCTCATGACTTTCTTTTGTGGTTAATGCTTCAGCATCTTTGTATCTACTTGCCACATCAACCACAACTAATGCATATTTAAATGTTTTTCTTCCAACTCTATCATGCGGTAAAAATAATAAATCTGCTTGATGAATCTGATTAGGTTTTTCTACAGTCCAGTGTGGTCTTGGTATATACTTGGGAGCTGGAAGATAAATTTGCCATATTGCTTGTTTCTCTAACCATTGTTTTGCTTCATCTTCACTTACTTTCGCCTTCTCAGCTAATTTAGGAATTGCAGAATATCCTTTCCAATATCCTTCAGTTGAATAATATATTTTTGATAAAGTAGAACTCATTTAAGGATTAACCAAAGTACCTTATAAATTACAATGGAGGAAGAAAAAATAAATTTTAGCGAATACCAAATTAATATAATGAAAAAAATTCTAATTTCAAAAATTCACAATATGGAAGATGGTGATGAACTTTTTAATGTAATGCTTGTAATTGAAGGAGTAAGAGAAAGTTTAGTAAAAAATATTGAAGAATTAGAGAATAAAAAAAAATACCAATTCAGCTACCCAAGAGGTTTAAAGATTAACCAAAGTACCTTATAAATTACAATGACGTCTGAAAAAATTAATCCAAACAGAATTCCACGAGAACCATTTGGGTTGAAAGCAGAATCAACTTTGAATAGAATTACATTAAATCCATCCTCGGCCAGCCCCGGAGAAACATTATATATAAATATTCCAAAACTTTCTGAGAATTTAGTGATTGTGCCAGGAAGTGTATCTTTATTATTTGACTTGGATGTAGATGGGCATGCTAATAACACACTCGTGAATAATGTAGGTAGTAATCTTGTATCTAGACTTAGAGTTCTTTTTGGTGGTGAAACATTACAGGATACTCAAAGATATGATCTTTTTCAAACCTATCATGACTTATTCTTAACAGACGAAGAACGCGAAGATAGATTAAAACAAGGTATTTCTTCTGAAAACATGAGAAAGCTAAGGACAAATGCGGGTGATAAGAAAACCCAAGATGTTAAGGCAGCGACTCTCGCATCAGTACATAACACTAAGTATCGTATACCACTAAACCATCCTATTCTAAACGATCATGGAGTTTTCTATCCAAAAGCTCTAGATCATCATCTAATATTTGAGATTACACTTGCTCCAATTAATGATATTGTTGTTTATTCTGACACTACCAAGACTCCATCTTATTCAATCAAAAACCTTGAGTTAGAATATTCCTCTATTTCAAGTGAATACTTGGCTCGCGAGGCACAAGCAGCTTATCAGGTTGGTAAAGGATTCTTTTATGAAAATGTAACTCTCCATAAAACTTTTACCTTTTCCATAGGCGGTGATGGTGTTATAAATCAGCATATTAATCTACCTAGAAGATCAATGACTGGGATATTATGTTTGTTTACATTACCAATCGCAGCAGGAGCACGTAACTCTGAGAATTTTTACAATCCAGGTATAACCTCAATTAATATAGATGTTGATGGTGTACCAAATCGATTATACTCTAAGGGAATGATGCCATCAGATCTGTGGGAGTCGGTAAAGAAACGTTTCAAGACAACTGAAGGTAAACATTCAGTAAAAGAAAAGGATTTTTATGCTGATAAGTTTGCTCTTTGGGTTGATATGAGAACTCACCCAGATAATGGTATTCATGGAGGTGGTCTAGCATTAAACAATACACAAGATGGTGTAAAACTAGAAATTAAAAGAAAACAAAGTGGATCTGGCACTATAACCTGTCATATGTTTGTTGTAGCTGATGCAATGATGGAGATTATGAATTCAGGTTTACGCTCCATTAAGTACTAAAACCCTCTGGGCCCGCGATCGGGCGGAGCCCTCCCCAGCGAAGCTGGAAGCGAATTTAAAAAAATATTATGTTATGATACAAAAAATCATGGAAGAACTACGAGAAAAAATACCATTCCATTGTATTATAACAGGTCCAACAAATTGTGGAAAAACAAAGTATCTCATTGAACAGCTTCGAGGGCCATTCCTAAAAATTTTTAATTACATTGTTTTAATATGTCCAACTTATTCTAAGAATAAAACTTATCATAATTTTGCCCGAGGAGATAAACGTTTCTTTGTATTGTCACCTGATGCTAGTAACATTGATGAGATTAATGAGTTATTAACTGATTGTCAAACTTTATTTTCTGGAACAAATACATTAATAATTTTAGATGATTGTGCTGTTTCGAATGATCTGAAAAAACGATCAAACAAGTTTATTGATTTAGCATTTTCTGGAAGACATCATGGATTATCAGTTTGGGTTCTAACTCAGCAATTAACATCAATTGCAAAACCTTTCCGAGAAAATGTGGCTTGTGTGGTCTCATTTCATAATCCATCGCAGAAAGGTATGAAGATGTTTTTTGAAGATTATGGAGGAGATATGGATTATGAAACTAGTAAAAAGTTTGTTAAACTCCTGAAAACTGAAAAATATTCTAGACTGTGTTTATCTTTACGACATCCATTTAATTGCTATTTAGAGATTCCTGAAGTGATTTAAAAATAGTAAATTTATCACCATAAAAGATGACAAACGTTGAAGATTACATTGAAGAAGAAAAGACTGTAGGAAAGGCAGAGGTAAAAGATAATAATGATAATGAACTTGAAATAAAACAAGAATCACTAGCTATTCTCGCAGCTCTTGGAACTACAAAGGAATATTTAGGAGTTGAAATGAGTTTGGGTGATATAAAAAAATTATCAGAAAAAGATGTAGAAAAATATTTTAATCGATATCAAGCGGTAATGGGTAAAAAAATTAATGGTGGATTGGTTGATTCATCCCTTCAATTAGTTTCCAAACTTATTTCATATTTAGTTCCAGTTGATGATATAGAAGCTCTTTGTGTGGATTTGAAGAATGATGATTTAGTTAATCGTGAACTAACAAACATTGTAGGACTATTAGCATTGAAAGCAGGAAGATTGGCAGCACTTGCTAGTGGCATATTTCAGGTTGCTAAGCATGTTAAAATAGGAAAAATACAGCAAGTTACAAGTACTAATACAGATGATTCTAACAAAACTGAGCAGACTACTAAGCAAGATGCTAGCGGTACTGATACTGTCTACTAAGCACAACTGATTTAAAGATTCTTTACTTTGGAAATAAAATAATGTCGGAAGAAGTTGTTGAACAAATTACAGCTGATCCCAAACCGGAAAATAAAGATACTAAAAAACGGGAAAAAGATCCTAAAAAAGTAGCAGCAGGTAAGAAATTAGCTGAATATAATAAAAAAGCAAAAGAAGAATTAGCTAGAGAGACACGACGTGCCGAGGAGCAAATGAAACGTGAAGAAAAAATGAAACAGGAAGAAGAGACTAATGAAGATGGTGAATCAAAATCATGGATGCCAGAGTTATCTTTTACTACTGTTTTATCTATTGTTGTATTAGGTTTTACAGCATTTGATCTTTTTATGAGATATCGGGAAAAAGCTAGAGATGGATACACTGAATATAAAAATAGGATACCAGATTTATCACAAGTTCCACAATTACCACAACCGATAGATAGACCAAAAATTGGAATGATGTAATTTAATCTCCTCCTAAAAGTCATCTAAAGATTTCTTACTGATGTAGTAAAAAATCATGTCAACCGAAAATAAACTTGTGAAAACTGTTACTGATTCTGCAGTCCTTATTGGATTGGCAGCCGGAGTTGGATATGTAGCTAAAAAGATGATGAAAGAATCATTTATGAACGACCCATCCTCAAGTATTACAAATTATGCAAAATGGGTTGCTGTATTATCGGGTAGTATGTATCTAAAAACATATTTAGAGGAACAAAAGATACTTCCAAATTAACGAATATAAAAATGGCATCAATAGCATTTATGATTGGTGGAGCAGTATTAAATGCAACAGCTTTTGTTGGTGGAAACTATCTTGCAAAATATTTATCAGAAAAAAATGTTGATACAGAAAAAATAAGACACGATAAAGCATTAGAAAAATATCAAAGAGATTATGCAGAATATCAGGAAAAAAGACAAAAACTAATGGATTGGAAAATAAAGAAAAAAGATGAAAAATATCAAGCATCAAAAAATATTTCAACTACAAATGAACAATTTGCATTATATGAACAAATGCATGAACCTAAATTCTCTGATTATTATAGACCCAGTGAAAATCAAAAGATGGGTGAAATGGCATATGTGGGTGGTGGTATGTTGGCATTGGGTTACATAGCTAGTAAATTTTTATAGATACTTCACTGTGTACGATTTAAAGATTTCTTACTGTTGAGTAAAAAATCTAAATATGGCAGAAGGAGGATATTTACCATTAGATGATTTAGATCCAACTGAACTAAATGAACCAAAAGATGATAATGATGATGATGATGATGACGAGGTGGAAATGAATACAATAACATCCACAACTTATGAAAATCCTGGTTATGATGATGAGTTGGATGAGGAAACTTCATTTGGCGGTATTAATGAAAGGCTTTTAGGAAAAAAAGAAGAAAAAGAAGCAAAAGATGATATAAAAATTGCATACCCAGAATCAAAATTTGAAAATTTTAAAACATTTTTACAAGATATTGGGAGAGGAATAAAATTATCAGCAATTAAATTACCAGGTAGAAAAAATGCAGCTACATATGTTCTTAGAGGTAGCGAATTTAGAAATCTTAAAACTGGAGCTAAACTTCCTGATGGTTTTCTAAAAAAATCTTTAGGGCGCCGGGCAGAAGATATTGTTGAAGATATGAATAATGAAATCGATAAGAAAAAAGAAACACTAAATAAAAAGATTAAGAGGGCAAACTTCCTTAGGGATATGCCGCTCAGAACACCAAATAATGATGCCGAGCTTGAAAATCTAAATACAGAAATTGCAGAGAATAGGAGAGAAAGAACGCCAGAGGAAAATACTGAGCTTGAAAATCTAAATACAGAAATTACTAATGAACAGAATGATATATCAAACATGGAGAGTGAGAGAGATAGAATTCAGGAAAGAATGTCGTTACGAGAGCGAATTAAAGCAATATTCAAAAAGTATGGTTTTACAGTCTTTTCTGTTATTAGTGCTGTAGGTTTGGTTATTGGGGTTATAGTTTCTAATCTTTCTAAAGGGCTATCAACATTAGGTAAAGGCGTTGGTAATGGCTTGAAAACTCTTGGTAAAAAACTTGGAGAAATATTGCCTGGAATGGTTGGTGCAATAGTTAGCTTTCTATTCAAAACAGCAGGCGAGGTTATTGGATTTTTAGGTAAGAATGCCTGGCTTTTGATAATGGCCGTGGTTTTGTATTTTGTTGAAAACATAAAAAAGAGAAAGTAACAAATTTAAAGATATCATGCTGTTCAGTAAAATACAATATGGATGAATACAATAGAATTTACCCTGGATTGCCTAATAATCCTGATCCTATTAATTTCAGACTGCAAAAATCAAGCGAAGTATTACAAAATCTTGAGAAAGAAATTAGACATTACGAAGAAGTAAGAAAAAAATATAATAGAGCTAGAGGAATATTTACAAAAATAAGTGTTTGTGGCGGTATGATTTCAGTTATTCTATCTGCAAGCGGTTTAGGAACTTCTCTTACTGGTTTTGGTGCTGTTGTTGGTGTGCCTTTGGGTGTTGTAGGTGGAGTTTTTGGCGGATTATCGGTTGGATTTGGTATTGCTGCTAAAAAACTTTCTCATAAAGTTAGCAAACACGAACAAACCACCGCAATTGCAAAATCAAAATTAAACACCATTAACGACTTGGTTTCAAAGGCATTGAAAGATAATGTTATATCCGATCAAGAATTTTCTATAATTTTAGCAGAGTTGGAAAAGTTTCAAAAACTAAAACAAGAAGTTCGCCAAAAATTTAGGAGAGATACAGAAAAAAACTTAAACATGTCGCAGATAAGAAGAGAAGTTCGATCGGAGCTATTAAAAGAACTAACCGGTCCCGCTCATTAAAAATTTCATATGAGAGAACTGATGTGGGTTGTAATTGTTTTGCAGGTATTAGAAATACTATTGAAGATTAATACTTTACATCTTATTCTTAATCTAAAGACCATATTATCTGAAACACAAAGAATAAGATGTTATTAAACGATTTCAAAACCCGATATCCAAACGCAAACCTTGATAAATTTACATTTGTTAATGATTCATTTGGAGGATATATTAAGTGGAAAGTTAATGGAACAACAATAATGTCTAATGATGACCCTACTGGAAAAACATGGACTGATAATCTTTCTAATAATTTGAAAACATTATTATGGCAAGATTTGGGGTTAGAAAATAAAGTTAAGGTTAGTTCATTTCCAAAGAGTTTATCATTTACAAATCAATCTTATCCAATACCTGGAGTTAAATTTGATGACATGGCTCCCGATGTAACAAAAATGCTAAACTTTTTAGATATATATGTTTCAGATACAAAGAAATTCACTGCTCCTATGAGAAATATATTTAAATCGCAAGTTATTTCCCTTTATAGCGGTAAAGAGAGTAGAGCTTGGTTGAATAAACCCAATATTAATCATTGGCCACAACAACTAAATATGGCTGTATGGTGTGCAACATCTGGATGCGGAGTTAGCTTAATTGAAAGTTTAAATTACCCCAAAGTTATTAGTAGTTTTATAAAGTTTCATGTGTATTTCACAATAAGGAGAATATTGTATGAAATGGGGTTACCATTGCCAGGAGAACAAACTTTTTCTGTAAAAAATAACCCATACAACAAATTGGCATATAATCGATTGTGTGCAGAATTTGGACTTAGTAATAATCAAGACTTTAAGGGATTAAATAAACCTTTAGCTGATTTTAGATTTAAGGGGGGAACAAACGGTGGATTGGGAGATGTTTACATTAATTATGGAAAAGGATACGTGCCGCCTGGAAGCGTTCATGGGCAGGGAGGGGGAGATCAAAATGTTAGAATTATAAGAAATTATGATCCTGAAGCTAATATATGGCCGAGCGATTCAGCAAAATTTTCAGATGATGGAGGGAAGAAAATAGATGGTAATTTAATCTCATTGCTTCGAAATATTGAATTTGAGGATTTCAAATATGCTTGGTTTATACCAGAAAGTGGTCACGGAATAACAAAAGCTGGTTTGGGGAGATTGAATCGATCTGCAGAAGCTTTTGTTTACTGTATATTAGGTGCACAAGTCAACACTAGAAACTCGATTTACGGCAATGGTGGAGGAGCGATTGAGACACAACAAGAATTCTTAGCTTTATTTGAAAGTAGTGTGATTGAGAATGACATTTCGAATTCTGTTAAAAATTATCAATTAGCTGTACAAGAAGCGAAATTACGGCTTGATTTAGCTGTTGCTCCTGGTGTGTGGTTGATGCCAAGTAATATGATCATAAATACTGAGAGCGTGGTTGGATATAATAACAAACTTATGAAAGCGACTAATGATATGAAATTTGGGGTGAATAATTCCCTAAACATGGAATCAAAACCGGTTGGAATAAGTCATAACTTAGGATCTTCAAAGTTAAAATTACCTCATTCAATAGTTGATACAAATCCGAAACCAAAAATCCCTCCATCGCAAAACGAAAAGTCATCCAAAGGTCAGGATGTGACTACGCAACATGAAACCAATCCACAAAGCGAGCATGAAGTGCGTATATTAACATTTATAATTATCGGCGGAGGGTTGGCGTGGTATCTATTTCGGTAGTTCATGACCATTTCACGTGATTATCATTGTTTTTGGATTAGCGTTCACGTGTAGAACAATAGATTGCATACTTTTACGACATAGCAACAAGAAAAATGTAAAGTGGATTTGAAATCAAAAAGTAGATTTTATGTTTACTTCAAAAAGGTCGGTTTCTAACGTCGCTCAGGAATGTGATTACGTCAATGATGTAATCAGATCTAAAGACCAGCTTCGCTGAAAACAAAAATGTTAAGCATTACCATGTACGAGTCTGAAACAAGGATTTATTTAGATCCTCCGCTGAAAAATCTTCGGGAGATACAACTCCTGGATTGTAATATACAAACCAAAAGATTGATTAATTTCAAGGAACAACAGATATTGTTTAATGTAGAGAATCAACCACTAATAATAATACAACCCGGTACATATTCGTTGCGTGATATTCAATCGATCTTTCTTAATGACACTGATAAGGCAAAGATAGCAATAATTGAGATGGACACTGTTGACTATCTTTATTCCAATAAGAACTTCAAAATAAAACTTTCGAGAGGGTTAGCGGTTGGTTTAGGAGTTCCTGAAGTTATAAATCCTGGTAAATTATACCCCATAAATATACAGATTAAGGAACCACTGAGACTTATGTGTAGTATAGTGGATAATAAGTCATCATATATGAATAAAACCAAATATGGAGAACTTGTTAAACTATCACCATCAAACCTACTTGCAAACATTCCCTCAAAGGATTATCCAACAATTCCAGTTCGAAAATATGATAGCGTTATAAACCACTTTGATTTAAGCATCTTAGATGTTGAATGGAAAAAACTTGAACTGATGGGTTCTCCCATAACTTTTAGTTTGAGATTTAGATAAATTTTGTTATGTAACCATTATTTGAGTTATATAACATAATTAAATAATATTATTAATCTTCGCCCCACAACTCTTTCAAAAACTTTAACTCCTCGATATCAACAATCCAATCTAAATATCTACTTGGGTGCCATGCTACAACCATTAAATCATTATGTAAATCTTTGTAAAATTTATTTTTATGTAATACTTTATATGTTTTTGTATATACACTTACCCAAAAAGAATCAATAATAACTTTTTTATTTACTAAAGCTTCTCTAAATTCTTTTGATTCTTCTCTATCCATTAAAAAATCATTGCTTTTTTCATCTTTGGGGAATATAACACTCATATCAGATTTTGGTGAAAAAGCAAAACAATAATAATACTTATGACCACTAAAATTACTATTAACATGAGTGTAATTAATTTGAAACTCCACTATTTCTCTTTCACCCATATTCTCATATTTAATAGAAAGTGCTTTTGATAATGTGTATAAACAATCTTTTTTTATTAATCTTAAAAAATCCATATTATTAATTTTTTCATTGTTAAAATATTCCAAAGTAAAACCAAAATCTAAACATTTTTTTATTTTCCTCTTATATTTTTGTCCTTTCATTTTTTTTATTTTATATTTATATCTTTAAATCATAATTTTAATTTTATTTTTCGACAATTCTTACATGAAGCTTTTTGTTTATTATGTTCACATATTTGCGATCCTCCACACTCTTTACATTGTTGTTTTTGTTTATTATGTTCACATATTTGTGAACCTCCGCATTCTTTGCAATTATACTTAACTCTATCATGTTTGCATATTTGCGACCCTTTACACTTTTTGCAAAAATACTTAATTCTATCATGTTCACATATTTGAGATCCCCCACATTCTTTACAAAAATATTTACACTTTCCATGAACACAAATATATTTATCATTAATAATAACTTTTGAAATTATCTTAATACTCTCTTCATCCGTAAATTTTTCAATCTCTTTGATTAAATTTTCTTTATTCATTTTATAATAACCTTTAATTTTTAACTCTCTAGCAATATTTCTCAATTGCGGCACATGTAATATTTCTAAATTCTCCATTTAATATTTCATTAATCATCTTTTTAAACCACATTTATTTTCATTTTTTTTTTTTTTTATTTTATTGTATTAATTTAATTCTGGCATAGGCTTGACATAGGCTTGGTGATGGCTTGACATAGGCTTGGTGATGGCTTGGCATAGGCTTGACATAGGCTTGGTGATGGCTTGGTGATGGCTTGACATAGGCTTGGTGATGGCTTGGTGATGGCTTGGCATGGGCTTGGCATGGGCTTGGCATAGGCTTGACATAGGCTTGGTGATGGCTTGGCATGGGCTTGGCATGGGCTTGGCATAGGCTTGACATAGGCTTGGTGATGGCTTGGTGATGGCTTGGCATGGGCTTGGCATCGATCTGATAAAATCTCTGTTTAATTTTATGATAATTTTTTGATTAAAAAAAAGTGCGCTGCGCTAGAACCGGTGTTTCACTACTACTGTGAGCCATCAATCCAACTTGACAATTTTCACCATTTTGCGAAATTACGGAAAATGTCCCTAAAATAGCGGGAAAAAGCAAACAAGCGGCCATGTTTTGATTCATTTCAATGCTTTTTCCAGTTTGCACAATTGATGATCTAAGTAATTACAAAAATAAAAGTGTGTGATGTTTACATTTTAGATGAAGAATTTGCCTTTGAAATACGGCAATGTGGGTCACGTGACACATGCGATAATATTGTAATACAGAGTCCGTGTGTTTATAATTCTTGAGGAGTATTTTAAAAAAACCATTTTCACGTTTCATTCCAGTTTTATCTTATCTTAAAATCATATGGGAAGTCCGACCGCTTGTTATTTTACTTGTTTTTTTACTACACCGCAACTTTTAGGCCCTTTTATACTACGTCGGTTACAGATGAAAAAAAAAAACGGAAAGGTCCTTATTTGTTTGCAGTAAAAGTAAAGCAATGATCAAGTAAGATACAAATTCAATATATTTAGACCATTTTGCTTTCCGCCGACATCATTTTGGTTACGCGGTGAGAGGATTGCGTGACACGCACCAGATACCAAGTGCATTTCCCACGCTTTTCATGGATAATCATGCCAGCAGACAATTCGTAAAAAAGGAAGACTTTAAATGTGTTTGTTCTTTTCAGAAATATTCTAAGAAGGCATGCAACCTTTCTGCTCAAAGCAAGAGTGCTAGATCTATTTGTACTGTAAAGAATTGTTCCAGTAGCACAAAAGGGCACTTGTGTGGTTGTTTTAAAACCTCCCGTGAAGGAGTCGAGGAAGACGGCAACTTATGTTTGGCCCGCGTTGGGTTGCTCGACGAGTGTAGAGAAGATTTCACAATTTTCCCCGAGCACAGGAACGAATTTGGCTTGGGAAGGCGGCCAAGTAAAGTTTGTAAATATCCCGAGCATCATACATACATACATATAGTGGCTCGTCCCCTCTACGGGGCTTTTCAGAGTCACTTTTTTACATACAACATACAATATAGTTAAGAATCCCAACTGGTGGGAGGCAGACCAGTTGGCTATTTACAAGGATGATCGAGGAGTTGAACCAGGTACTTACCCAGAACAACACCAGGTAGTGGCCAGAGCGGGATTTCAACCCGGGTCACCGCATTGAAATACCGCGCCCTAGACCACTCGGCCATCCTGCAAACAGAAACCGTATAGAGGGATATCCATGGAGATTTCGAGAAAATATCCTTACAATTCGGTTTGCTTTGCGAGACTGGACAAGGTAACTCATATAATAATGTATTGTCGGAATACCGGCTACATTTTAAAATGAACACAGCATGTTCGCTCAAAGCATGGTTATGATGGTTACAACAAAAGACAAGCTGCATGTTACTGAGGAAAGCCCGTAGACCACTGCCAGGCGTATGCGCTGTCTTCCGACGAGAAAGACTTCCAAACCACTTGTACGCAACAGCACAATTTTTATACTATTTGCATTTAGTTAAAAGTTTACTTGCTGTAATTATTCCGATTCCAAAAAGTTTCGTGCCAGCGGTAATCCTCTGATAATAACACCCTGATGCCTTGGGTACCCTGTGGTACTAATACTGTCAAAATAAAGATGGCGGCGGTTCACTTTTATTCAGTAGCACTCCAAGTTGAATTTGTTTCATCAGGTACATTTTATAAACCTAATATTTTGTATAAAAATATAATATGAGCTCAGAATGTCTTCCATCAGAATCAGCAATATGTTTTACCAGATGTCAATAGATGTCATAGTCCCCCAATGTCATTCGCTCGTCATCGTAAGCAAAATAACGACACAAAATATCTGTTTCGCATGGCTATACGTACGTAGCTTCACATAGATTTTATCACATCTATATATTCCTAAACAAATAAACTTTATGGAAATGGAGTAATTTTGAGCAGAAACATGGCCGCATCCAAGATATTTTAAGCGATTTTCACTAGAAATTCGAATTATGAAAAATCTCATTTTTTTTTAGGTTTCTCAATTTCATGAATGCATTAATATTTTCAAACATGGTTATCGCATCCTCTTCAAATTTAGTTGACTAGAATAAGTATGCTATTCATTTTAAACTTGCCAAGATTCTTTTCTGCCCCGAATCGTCTCTGAGCAAGTTGTAAACTTCACGAGCGAATTTACAATGGTTTTACTTAAAATTGTGTGTCATTTCACTCGGACCACTGTATCTCGTGAACTGCTCGAACTTTCGGAAAAACATTTGGCAGGCTTTTAACTTGGACTAATACCAGTCTGTACACAAAATAGTATCAAATTCTGGAGGATACCATGTGGACTCAAATTTTCATATTGCATGGATCTCATGTGGACACGTTCTTAACAAGTAATCACATGATTTGTCTCGTGCAATTTGGGATAAATCAGCACTCGTAAATTTTTCAAAGACTACAAATTGCACTCGCCCTATGAGCTCGTGCAATTTGGTCAGCCTTTGACAAATTTACTCGTGCTGATTTATCCCAAATTGCACTCGAAATCATGTGATTACCTATACTAATCTGACCGAGCTCCTGTCGAATCAGGATGGGGGTTACGTAACGGTGATCATACGGATTCGAGTTTAATTTGTTATTTATTTCGGATCAAGTCAGTTTTTCTAAAAGCTCAAATTACACGAGCCGCTTCGGCAAATCGAATTTGAGTTTTTTCGAAAAATCCCGAGTGTAATAAATCACAAATTGAACGAGGAAACTTTACGATTTCTCGTTAATTATGCGAGAAAATTTTTAATTTGCAATTTGCAGGGGTGTTATACAGTTTTGGCAGTGATAGACCCATCGTTACAGTTTTTGCACTGGTGTTACAGCTTTTGCACTTATGTTAGTAAAGGTAATCATATGGTTTCGAGTTAATTTGGAATTAATTTGCACGAGTGAGTTTTTCAAAAAGCTGAAATTGCACGGGTCGCTTCGGCCAGTGCAATTTCAGCTTTTTGAAAAACTCACAAGTCCAAATTAATTCCAAATTGAACGAGAAAAACCGTATAATTACTTAATAATATAACCCGACGAAAAAATTTGTCTGGAGGAACTGCCGGAAGATCTCATTGCGGACAGGAAGAGAGTATTTGACGCGGATTTGACACTTTATTTACTGATTGGCTGATGAAGATCAGCTGATAACGCTACGAACTCAAAGCGGTTCGTTTTAAAATAAAGAATATCATAATCTTGAATATCGATGTGTAATTTGCACTGGTGTTACACTTTTTGCATTGGTGTTACAGTTGAACTGCACTGCTCTCAACCAATCAGAATCGAGTAATTTTTTCATGTATATTACTACTGTTTGTATTGGAGTTAAAATTTTTGCACTGGCAAAACACGACCACGACGAGGACTAGCTAGTACGACGCCACCAAATAGAGTTCATAAACGTAGCAATAATAGTGCATGAGCAAAATACAGTCTGGTTGGTTTATTTGGCGTACTTTTGCAAAAAAGCGTGAACTGGCTATGT